>JAZKJV010000058.1:0-677059 GCA_037367405.1 Ottelia alismoides
TGCAGGATACTCCAAGGGCGGGATGAGCGTGCCCTTGCTCCAATTTGCAGATGACACAATGTTCTTTATTGAGGGAGGCCTTTCAGAGGTCTCGGGAATGGCGGTGACGCTTGATCTATTTAGCGAATTGTCGGGTCTACAGAAGAATGTGAACAAATCCAAGATGATTCCTTTTGGCATGTCGGAGGCGGAGGCGATCGATTGCGGCCGTGTCTTAGGGTCTCCTCCTGGTGAGTTGCCTATTGACTACCTTGGAATGCCGTTAGTGGTGGGGAGGGCCAGGCTCAGGGATTGGCTTGTGGTCGTCGAGAGGGTTGAGAAGCGTCCTGGTTGGATGGCGATCGACCCTGCTCTCGAAGGGGGGCGGCTTGTGCTTCTCAAGGCGGTGCTCTCCTTGATCCCGGTCTATTTCTTATCGAATCGTCGGATGCCGGTGGGGATTCGCATCCGTCTTGAAAAGTTGATGCGAAGATTTCTATGGGGAAAGAATGGAGAGGCGGGGGGAGGGTTGCATTTGGTAGGGTGGGATGAGGTCACGAGATGCAAGCAAGAGGGTGGGTTGGGGGTGCGGAGATTGGAGCTCGTTAATGATGCTTTCCCTCTCAAATGGGCGTACAGAATTTGGGGCCCGGGTGAAGACTTCTATACCAGCATCTTGCGGGTGATCCACGGGGTGAGCGGGGCGTTGGATGTGCGGGATAGTATGGTCAGATCCCAGACTCCATTTTGGTGGGGGGTGCTGGAGGCTTTTGAGAGAAATCTGTCATTGTTTGTGCCGGTTGTGGGGAATGGTGAGTCTTTTAGATTTTGGAAAGATGATTGGATGGGAAGGGGGATCTTCAGTGTGTGATTCCCTTGTTTATTTGCGCTGACGGCTGATAAGGATGCCATAGTCGCATAGTCGCATCTTGTTGGGCGGATGGATGTTGGCTCTCGCCTTTCCGTGCGAAATTTTTCGGATCAACGGCTTGAAGACTTTCTTGCCCTTATGGACGCCATCGGGGACACAGGTACTCCTAATGGTGGTCGTGACCATTGGGCCTGGAGGGGTGGCCCTTTCTCGACTCGAAAAGCTTATGGGGCAATTTCTAGGACCCCGCCTGCACGGTCGGACATGCTGGTACGTGATTGTGGCTTCTTCTGGGGACTAAAGCTCCCCGAACGCCTCGATTTTTTCCTTTGGTTATTCCGCAGGCAAAGGCTGATGACGAGGGATCGTTGCGCAAGGCTGCTGGGCAATATCTCAAATAGATGTGTTTTATGCGATTCTGCGGTGGAGACCATTGATCATCTCTTCTTCGTTTGCCCCAGGGTCAGTGGGGTTTGGCAGGAAGAGGATGTGGATTGGGTGTGCACAACTGACTTGACTGCCTTTTGTGAATCATTGGTGAATAACAGAAACAGGGAGAGAAGGGACATCCTGCGTCTCATAGCGAGGTTGTGGTCGATATGGCTGGGGAGGAATGAAGCCCTCTTCTCGGGGCAACGCTTTTACAAAGAGAACGTTCTTATACATTGTGCGAGATTAGTAGATGATTGGGTTTTGGCTTAGACCCATGTTTGGCTTTTTTTTTGGGGGGGGGGGGGGGCTGTGGCATCTTCTGTAAGGCCTTGGCTCTTTTCTTTGTATTCTTCTTTTTGTTATCTTTTCCTTTCTTAATATATTGGGGCGAACACCGTTGAGTGTCTCCTTTTTTTGGTGGCTCAAAAAAAAAACTCCATATGCTACAAAACAATGTTGCAATACAACACAATGCACTTAATCACAACAAAAACACCGGGATGAAGTATTAATAAGAAGAAATCCAATTACATGCACATTATGATCCAAATCAATGAATGTTAAATGGTCTCAATAATAAAGATGTATTTAAAAGTCCTAACTGGCCATGCTCCTTAATCTTTCAAGGTTCATTTGTCCTTAATCAGCGTAATGATGATATGAACTTAATTTATTAGGCTCCTGAGAAATTCCAAATCTTTTCAACAAATCAGGGCTCAATTAATTAATAAAATGAAGCTACGATAAATAACTGTGAAAAAATAAGGTATTATAAGCACTATAATTCTATGAATTTTAGATGGAAGTACATTCCTCAAATCATAAATTGAACAAGCTATATCAAAGAGCATCACATGAGCTTTTATATGAAACCAATATCACATTAATTGGATTTAAGAAGCAAAATTTATCAAGTATTCATTCCAAAGGCATAAATGCAAGAAAATATAAATTAAAAAACATTAAAAATAACTAACAGGTCATGACTGGACGGAGTTGTCAATAACAAAACCCGACGAGTCTAATCTGTAAATATCCCACGTGGGGGACATATCTGCAATGAATTATAGTCAGTGGGGTGTGACTGCAAAACTCTCAGCATGTCACGTGTTATGTGTGCGCCTTTGGGTCTGGAGTGAGGCTCGGGGCAGGTTTGAATCCACATAGGTGAAGCAGATGCCTTGGGACAGCTTCGGATCCCTCCGAGGCTGCAGGCTTGAAAAGATAAGCTGGGCCTCCTCTAAACCACAGGATCATATCGGAGTAAGCTGATCCAACGGTATCTATAGGCTGGGGTCTCCTACCTCATGTATGACGGACCTGGAGCGGTGCTCCGGCAAGAGGCTCGCTCCGACTTTGTGCTCGTCTGAAGTCGGGAAAGGTCTGAGAAGCCTGTAGGGGCCCAAGCGAGATCGGTAGGCGGTTTATGAAGAGTCGGAGATGTCTGGAGCGTCGTGTTGATGAGGACTCATTGGAGCGAAAAATCGAGACCGAGGACGGCTTTGAATCTTCGATCAATCAATGACATGTAGGGTTAGCAAGTGTAGCTGAAGCTTCTGGGGGTATTCGGAGTGAAAAAGGGGTTGAACAGAGGGCTAATCCAGTCCAGTGGGAGAGGCGAAGCCCTAATGGGTTCTAGCTACTTGCAGGAGGAAGAACATGACCAAGGCGGAGAGGACTATGGAGAAGAGAAGACGATGATCGAAGTGTTGCACGTGATTGTACTGTGAAGGTGTATGAGTGTTCAAATGAAGGTTATGGTGTGTATAGTGATTGAATTAATTAGGAAAATCACAGAGAAACACAAAATGGTGGAACAAAGAAGAACCTGAAGGATAGACAAGGTTGGAAGGTGAACATATTGCATGGGACTGAAGCTCCAAGAGCTTCGGGGGATCTTCGCTTCAAGCCCGACAGGTGCTTGAAGCTCGAGCAGCGATGGTGACGTTGTGACATGGTCCAATGAGTTGTGCATAACATCGGAGTTTCATTCCGTCTTGGCTTCTCAAACCTTCATTTGAACACTCGCACAAAGGCGGATTTGCTGGAACGAAGGAGGAGACGGGGGTTTTGTTCGGCTACATATGGTTGAACTAGGTGATTTCAACTGCCGAGAAGTGAAGCACATAGAGAGGGACGGTGAAGATGGAGGTTATGACATGGATAAGGAGTGAGAAAGCTATGAGATGGCATCAGAATAACAAGGGGGTAACACCTAGAGTGATGAAGGAAAAGGGGAGAAGTTGGACCCGGCAAACAGGCATGTCTCCTAGAAGGCCAACCATCGAAGGTAGATGACAACAAACGACTATTGGATTAGGTGATCCAACATTCCAGAGATGGCGTGGGTAGAGCAACAGGTAGGACCGTCTGATCAAAAGATCAGATGGCCCAGATGGAAGGAGGTGACTAAAGAAGAGCGGGCCACATAGACGTTTATGATTAGGTCGTGTGACCTAATCAGAAAAAAAGAGAAATCAAGAAAGTGTTAGAAAATAAAAGTAAAATGTTAAATGAAGCAAAATAAAAAGGTGTTCTAAATGAAATTTGTGTATCTTTTAAGATCTACAACTTTTTTTTTTGACGCTCGAAAAAGGGGGAAACACTCAGCGGTGTTCGCCCCAATATATTAAAGAGTAGAGAGATGAGTACTTACAATGCGGAATAGTACAATGCGGAAGAGGAAAACAAATCAGAATGGAGGATGATACCAATAGAGATGTCATCCCACACCCGAATAACGCTACAAGGCAGACCAATCAAGACAAAAACGAGACGTTGTGATACAAATATTTTCCAAATAGAACCTCTGCCGAGCAAATAATGTCTCGTTTCTTCCCAGCCAGATACTCCAAAGGCGCGCAATGGGAACCAGCCTGTCTACCCGCGACCGACTCCCGGCGTTAGACAAGCTCACACAGAACGCAGCAATACTGTCCAGATTCAGCCACCCCACGTCGTCCCAAATGGCTCGCACACGGTCGCAGTGAAGGAAAAGATGACCGGCGGTTTCCTCCTCCGAACCACAAAGACCGCACAATCGCGAAACATTAGGGAACATCAAGGCACAGCGGTCATGAGTAAGTAGCCTTCCACGCCTAAGAATCCAAAGGAAAATACCCACCCGTTCCGGAAGCTTGAGACTCCAAATGAGCTTGCAGTGATTGCGCAGGGATGCATCCATCCCCTCGGCGCTGGGGAGAATAGAGAAGTACGCCTTCCGCGTAGTGAAGGTCCCCTCCTTCCAGGCGAAATGATCACGGCCCCCGGAGGGCGTGGGAGCATCAGAAAGGAGAGCCATCAAGGCAGAGAACTCGAGCAGCCGTTGATCAGAAAGATTATCCACCAACAAAGGGCACCAGCAACCATCGGCCCAGCAAGCAGCCACAGATGCTAATTTGTCTCCCGCCAACGCATATAATCTCGGAAACAAAGTCCGGAAGACGCCCCTCCCGGACCAATCCTCCGACCAGAAGCGGAAAGAAGTCCCATCACCAAGAGTAGACTTGAATAAAGATCGGTTTCGGCCGAAAGCAGACATCACCTCGCGCCAAAAGGAGGGAGCATGCCCCTGGGCACGCCCTCCAAAAGCGCTAGCAAAAGCACTCCCCGCCGCCTCGCGAAGGCACCGCAGCAAGAAATCATCTTCCCGCCCCAACAGCTTAGCCGCCCATTTGAGAAGCAAAGCTTCATGCACCACCTCCAACCGCCGAATGCCCAGGCCCCCCTCGCGCTTGGGACGCGAAACATCCTCCCAACCCACCAAATGGACCCCCCCTCTCCCATCGCCCTTCTTACCCCAAAGAAAGCCCCTCATACATTTTTCTAAACGCACCCGAACCCCCTTCGGCAAACCGTGCACAGCCAAGAAATAAATTGGGATAGCAGAGATCACAGATTTAACAAGAACCAAGCGTCCCCCCTGGAGAGAAGAGACGCGCGCCAGCCCGCCAACCGAGCCTCCACCTTCTCCACCACCCTCCAGCAGTCCCGCAAGCGAGCACGGCCCACCGAGAGAGGCAAGCCGAGATAATCCAGCGGAAGGCTACTAATGGAAGAGCCCAGAATAGAAGAGCACTCCTCAGCCTCTGACGGCGTCAAAGCAAACGGCACAACCTTCGACTTGGTCCCATTGATGCGGAGCCCCGACATCTCGCAGAATAGTTGGAGCGTAGTAGCCATCCCCAAAGCAGAAGGCCTATCCCCCTCAATAAAACAAAGGGTATCATCAGCGAATTGAAGGATAGGAATATGAAACTCGCCCAGAGAACAACCGCGCGTAAGACCAGCACCGGCCACACCATGAATCATACGCGGCAACACATCGATCGCCAAAACAAAGAGAAGCGGGGCAAGGGGGCACCCCTGGCGAACCCCCCTGCGCGGCTGGACCAACCCCCCAACCGGTCGGCCGTTAATAGAGATGGAGAAAGATACGGTGGTAACACACCGGCGAACCCAGGAAATCCAAATCGGCGGAAAGCCCCGCCGGTTATATTTGTATTGGTTTCTCATGTGGAACCATAGAAGGAATTCAATCACTACTAATTGGTATTTTTCTTTATGTTGCTTCAATACCGACCAAAGAAATCTCCAATCCAAAGAGTCATAAGCCTTAGCAAAGTCAATTTTCCAAAGCATCCCCTTCTTAGCATTTCTGTGCCATCCATCAACAACCGCGGAGGCCAACGCATAGCAATCAGAGATTTGCCTCCCCTGGACAAAAGCGGCCTGGGAGTGAGAGATGAGAGAGCCGAGGAGAGGCGCAAGCCTCCCAGCTAGGGCTTTAGCAATAATTAAGTAGATGCCATTAGAAATAGAGATTGGCCGGAAGTCCTCAATACGGTTTGCGCCATGGGTCTTTGGGATAAGTACCATATTAGCCCGGGTAATCCTGTCAAAGCCTCTATTTTCCGCACAAAAATCGAGAGCCACGTCCAACACGTCAGAAGCGATAACATCCCAAAAGTCCCGGTAAAAAGAAATGGGGAATCCATCAGGACCGGGGGCGGCGTCAACGTTAAGATCCCAGACCGCCCCCTTCAGCTCCTCCATCGTAAAAGGCCGAGATAACAATTCCGCATCCGAAGGGGCGATGACAGGAGCCAATATTTTGTAAGTATTTTAAGATCTACAACTTTTACGTAGAACCCAAAACCAAAATACATCATACATACATACTTAATATTTTGTAAGTATTTTAAAGGAATAAAAATACTTCTTTTATTTAATTTGTAATTTTTTGTATTTTTTAATAACAAAATAGTACACAATATATTATGTACAATATTAAATTAATTTTTATGAGGTTTTTAATAAATGAAAAACACAGAAAATAATGAAAAAAACATATGTACAGACAAAATTTATATAAGTTGATTATTCATAATAATTAGCCTTAATTATTTACAGGATGTCAAATGTTAATTATAGTTGGCTTCAAAAAATGTTAATTATGGTTATTTAATTGTTAAGTTAATTGAGTAATTTAAGATAGAGGGCTAAAGAATGAGAATAATGATAATGAATATGAGATTTATCACCCCACTATACTTAAACTTTGCTCGTCTTCAAGCAAATTAAGAGTGAATAAGTTGAATCCACGACTGTACATGCAAGATACACGATTTGAAATTTAGGATACGAGCTTAATGTGACTCTTATACTCTAAGTTTAACCAAGTCTCACACAAAAAGAACTCAACTTTCCTAAGTAACACTCTTTGTATGCGTATACATATCAAGGTCTTAAATGTCGGATTTCGTTTCGGTGACTGACCGAAATGAAATTCCGACTGAATTTCGATCGAAATTCACCGAAATTCCGATCATTTTGATCAGTTTTTGAACTAGAGCCCCAAAATTTTGGTAGATGTAGGCCATTTCGACCGAAGTTCGATCACCTGCCGAAACGGAAACCGGAATTCGACCGAATTTCGACGAAATTTGATCCCATGATATATATACATATAAGAAATATGCCATTTAGTGTGGACCACATATACAAGTGTAGCGTCTAAGTTTCGCTCGAGGTTCCAAACTTCCAATCTAAAAAGTCTTCCTTAGGACGCAATCTTCAACTTTAGGGAATAAATAGAGTTTCATTTCATTTCACCATCTCTTTGGTTGTCAGATTTAAAAAGTGAGATGGAATGGTCAAGTATGGAGGATTTAGGTTTGTGCCATTTCTTTTCTCCTCTCATAGGAACAAGGATCGTTCGAGTGCCTTATTAAACACAGTAGTATTTTGGTGTTAGTCAATATGTCCGTCAAGAATTCTGAGTAGTATGTACTTATTTTTTTGGGATAGACCGAGGCATGTCTCATTGAAAGTATATAGCATACTTACACCCAGACTTGTATCGCTTACGATGTAGGGTCCTTTTATCGTACTCGTCCGACTCATGGCCAAATAGCTTTGGTCTAAGTGGACACTTTGAAAAGTTTGGAAGCACTAGCTAGCAATATATAAGCTCTTTTGTATTGTCTTGGAGAGCGTGAGCTTTTCTCTTTTAATACTTTTTTTTCTTTTTTTTCCTTTTTGGCTAGCTCCACTGCTTTTACCAAGCGCATATTAATCAACATTTGTAAGGTTTTACGCATATTGATACTTAGATTTTAATCAAGATAGTATCAGAACCTTGTTCTCGTACTGGCTAAAGTATCAACACTCAAGTTTAATGAAGTAACCATTAATCTTATCCCATCCTTGAGCATCATAAAATTAGGACAGAACTCGAGCCTCTCATCATAGTTCCTCAGGCGAAACATCGACTCATTGCAATGATTATGCAATCGAGCATGTATAGTGATGGTCATATTCTTTTAAGAATAGTGATTCTACATGTGATTCTTTCAAACTAAGGAGTTTAAATTTTTAAATCATAAAACCCTAATGAACAAGGATGGTTATACTCTGAGTTAAGTGTCACTCTAAACCAAGTACCTCTAACTACACAAGTCTTGTGTGATGTGAAAGTGTCAAGTATAAAACCACTTATTAGTTAACATTATTTTAAAGAGATTTTTTAAAATAATTTCTATGTATGTACAAAACAATATGTCAAAATCATTTGTACCCTTTTCAAAAAATATGTAAAATATTTTTACATAACCACGTCACATATATATAAGAATTTTCAAAAATATTTTACAAATCATTTTACAAATTAGTTTTAAATTCCCGTATCCTTTGCCCACCATATAATATCAAAACAGTTTAAAGTACTATCTATGGAAAGTATATATGCAACAGATACACACATTGTTATGTCCTCATAGCACAAAATAAAATAAAAAGCACAGCTTGTACTAAGTATAGAGAAGAAAATTATATGAGAACCAAAACGAGCATCCCCCCCCCGATACTTAGGCTCTAGATAACTTGAGTGTAGGAAGAGAGTACAGAAGAATAGGGTACCAAATAAATAGAATAATAGGAAGAATATACAAACAGGGGCTCCCCCCAATACTTAGGCATAAATAGCTTAAGTAGAGAGAAAGAAAGAAAATAAGAGGGGACCGAGAGACTCAGGAAGAATGGAATGAATATTTAGAACATGGGCTAAACCCTCCTATATTTAGGCATTAAATATTAGCCTAAATAAATTAAAATGTACTAAGCCTTCTCCCACTATAAGTAAGGTTGGCTACATAGGATTTTTGCTCAAATCCACGTTAAAAGATTCGACTAATTTTTACGCTGGTCGTCGACTACCTAACGCAACCCTTACAAGAGTAGGATTTGAACCCTGGTCTTTTGTGTGGTAGACACAATATATTAGTACCACTAATACCTATATTTAGGCATTAAATAGCCTAAGTAGAAAGAGAAAACCTAAAGAAGAAAGTCGAGAGACACGAAAAGAACATAAAGATACAAGTAAAGTGAGTTAGGGTTAGAAGGAAAAGAATAGGTGAATTTTCCGTGCTGCTGAATCTATTCTGAACTGAATCTTATGTTGCGACTTTCATGCTCAGTGGTTTAGAATGACAGCATAATCGTCACAACGCATGAAAGAAATCCAATCAATATGAACTAATTGTTCATTTAATTCGATAAAGTGCTTCAGCAGTTGTCAATTAACCAAGAAAGAACGTGCACCATCTGCGAGATCGGATATCTCTACATTTCCATTGTTGTGCACTTCTTTCACTATATAAGGACCCGTCCATTTAGACTTAAGTTTGTCATGAAATATCTTCAACTTAGCATTAAACAATCATATCTTTTGTCCCGGGACAAAGTCATTGCACCTGATGTGTAGATCATGCCATTTCTTGACTTTGTCCTTGCTTGTAGACCACACTGTTGTCATACGCTCTGTTGTGGATCTCTTACAGTTCATTCAAGTCTAAGTCACAGCTTTTCTTCCCTTTGTGATTATTTCAATTAATCTGCTTAATTACCCACTCGGATTTGTCAACTAATTCAGTGGACAAATGTCATGGCTTGCCATATATCATACAGAATGGGTAAGTACCGAAAGGTGTCATGTAGGCCATCATGTAGGCCCAAAGATTCTTGTCCAACAACATAGGTGGATACTTCGAAAAGGTGGGCCATGTTGGCCTGACTTGTAACTCTATTGTTAATGCATCGATTATTGTTGCTGCCAGTAGCTGGGAGTAATAAGGTCCACGGTGTGACTATGTTGGTTGTGCTAGAAGAGGTGCAGAGGTGAAGTTGGTGTTGTGGAAAGTAAGGGGACGATGGTATTGTTGACCCCATTCATCTCCCGTACCTAAAGAGGCCCCTCTATCATTGTCTATGTTGATGGCTCATGTTGATAGTGTTGGGCATAGGAGTGGTCCTCTACTCACGATGACTGAGGCCCTGACAATTGTTGCTCATGTACATGGTGTACTCGATAAATAGGAGTATAAGATGCAGACATGGCATGTATCATCATCTTAGATACCCTCTCAGACAATTCTTCCATCTGGTTCAGAAGCTTACACAAGCTCACAAATTCATTCATTTGTTTGTCGATACGCTCAACAAGTGTTAACTTATCAGCAGTGATTCACGTGCTAGGAATCAAGTCCCCTGCGAGATCAACTACATATTGGTTACCCCTCTCCTTAGATGTGAATGAAAGAGGGGTATCTGAATATACCCTGTTGGTAGTCTGTTAGCGGCTTCTGCTCGAATACCTTTTACATGTTATCCACTCCCTTGGACGTGTAGCTGCCTCCACAGGCAGCACTCACTAAACCATGCATCTTAGGGTTAAGACCATTAAATAAGGCACGAACTAGAATGGCATTCTCCATACCATGGCAAGGACACTTCTGCAACAACTCCTTAAACCTCTCCACGTGTCACAATTCACAAAATAGGCACATGAGGTAATTGAATGAAGTAGGTTACGTGAGTCCGCATCTGATTAGTCGTACTCAAAGGTAAAACTTCTTCAAGAAAATGTCCTTGAACTAGTTGTAGGTCATTACAACTACCCCTGAGGTTCTTTAGACAAGTAATCCACCTTATTTCTCAAGGCAAAAGGAAGGTCTTTAAAACCGATATAGCCTTGGTTAATCCTAGGATGTCTAAGGATATCACAAACTAACTCAAAGTTCCTAAGGAATGCATAAGATTCCTCGTTGCCATTCCGTTATACTATAGCAGCAACGCAAGGAAATGAGGCTTGAGCTCATATTCCACATTTGGTGTAGGTGGACTGAACCAATTTATATTATGATATTGTCCAAGGTTGTGGGTTGTATCCATCAGTGTGTCAACCCCCACATTAAGCTTACCTATCTAGGATCTAACAAGATCATTCTCTTGCTCTCAGTCTAGCAAGTATCGCTTGCAAGGGGACATCATGTTCCTCATCCTCTGGGTGCTTCTTTGGAGGTAACATGACAAATGAATCTTTTGAATCACCTTCATTAGAAAATGGGTTTAGGTTAAAAGAAGTGGAGATCAAGTCGAGCTCACCAAGGCGAAGGACAAGGTTGCAGAAAGCGGTAGTCAGTACTCGATCGGTGGGGGACACTGACCACGGATTAATTAGCAGTCGGGCGACTAATCGGATTTAGCCGGCCATTAGTCGGTTTTGAATTTTTTATTTATTTTTAATATATAAATCATTTTTATACATATATTCTTATATATTTGTAATATAAATCATTTTTATACATATATTATTATATATTTGCATAGATTTGAACATTTTCTATACTATTATAATGAAACAAAAGGAGTAATTGATTTTAAAAATGACATTAAGCATATTAGAATAGGTTTGATTTAAAAAAAACAAAAAAAATAAAAAAATTAAAAACCTTTATGTAAAAGGCGGCCGAGTAGTCGTCCCGATTAGTCGGGTTGACCGACTAATGGCCGACTAGGCCTAGTCGAGTCGGCTACCCCCCCCCCGACTCGATTAATCGGACCAACTAGTCGGTCGACTTTTACAACAGTGGCGAAGGACATCCTCGGTGAGAAAGGAAGAGAGAAAGAGTTTGGTCGATGTGTGACCATCTCCTAAAGAAGTGAACCTGGACCCAAGGGTCGTCATGAGTCCAGAGAGGTCTAGGAAGTGAGGTACCGTGGATCCCAGAAGACATAGCATTTGGGTGGTTCAATGACAAGTTCGCGAAGTCCAAACAAATATCCGCCCAAATATCCATTTTCAGTTTCAAGAAGATACGAAATAGAGCACAAATTCGCATCAAGGAAATGAAGTCTTACGTGGATGCACTTGAAATGTGCAGGAATAAACTCACACAAAACAAACCCCTTAAATACACCGACTTCATACGTAAAGGCTATAAGAGTTCCTCCGATTTATCTTGTTAGTTTTAATTGGTGATAGTACAATCTTAAAGTACATTACTTACAATGAGTCACATAAAGCCCAGTACTTCTACTAGCTCTCAAGAAGAAGAATGATCTGCCCAAATTGTCGGGTTCAATATCACACCCTTAAATATACTAGCAGACTTACATAACCAAAACATCTCTAATGTCAAAGGCAAGCACTTGCAGCTCCCAAATCCGCGAGAATCGAAAACGGAGACTTAGAGTGTAAGTCGAGGGTTTTGGACTCTATCCTTAGGGATGCACCCTCGCCCGCTCTATCTGGAGTTTAGTACCTGTGAGCAATAAGGGGATTAATCTCTCGTAAGGCAAGGTACATTTTATTTCAAGTTAAATTAGGTCGATTTGCTTAACAGTCTCGATTTTAATACAGGTTATCACTTGATTAACTATTGTGAGCACATCAAATCAATCGCCTAACGTCAGTCCCTTTTCCTTTTAACCTTAGTAATAAATTCAAGGAATTGAAAAACGGAAATGCAATCGAAAAACTAAAATAAATGCTCAAGTAGAAGTATACTTATAGATATCCCAGCACTCTCCATGTATTATGCAAGACTGAATTCATAAGCATACACTACATGCATGCAAGTCGAAAATCGCACCTGAAATATGAGTTCTATAAGCGGGAAAGAATTTGATTTAATTTGATGCTAATCAGAATGAGTCAAATTCCTTAATAGTATCCCGGAATTACATAAATCCTAGGTACTACGCAATCTTTTTTACTTTAGTACTGTAGGAATATTGCGTTGTAAATGCGCTATAAGATGTCACACATGCTTTATGCAACATGCATATATCACATATCTAACATGTGATATAAAGACAAATATCGCATGCTAAACATGTGATATCTGCAAAAGTTCTTGGAATGAAAAATCGGCCTAGGTGCTAATGTAATCGCATTTAGTAGATGTGATATTGGATGGAAATCCTGGAAAACTATATTTCCATTCAAATTCTTCCCTTGCTCGATTTGAAAACACTTGAAACCAAAGTTTCTACTGAAAAGTTTGTGTGACAAGTTTAAATGTTATTACTTGATTTGAAAACACTTGAAACCAAAGTTTCTACTGAAAAGTTTGTGTGACAAGTTTAAATGTTATTACTTTGCAAATACATAAATATCCATCCTAATTGAAATAAAAATCCAACAAGAGACACAAAAACAAAACATTGTATAGTTTGAAACTACAATATGGTTACACGTGTTCGACACTCTGCGCGTTACAACCCAAAAAAATACATTACAAATCCCCCCCTCTCTATCTCCTCGTTGGAATGTCCTCAAAACCTTTGGTTGGTCAAAAGGTCTTAATCGGTTGCCTTAATCAATTATCGATATTTCGGAAGTCCGTGCACCGTCGTCGTTGAAAATCAGCACCAATGGAAACATAAGCATGCAGTAAGTGTTTGCGTACCCCTTGGGTTCCCTCCCATGAAGTTCCTCATAGGTCTCTGCAGTGTTTGCATTTCTTCAGCAGATGGCTTGACAACTGGGGTAACAAATGGGGTCTCCAACACAAATTCCAGCAGTTGTCGATGATCCTAATCAGGGGATGGGACACGTTCCACGTCTGGAACATCTGCTTCTTCTTCAACCTCTCGTGCGGCAGCTTGATAACCACGTCCACGTCCACATCCCGGTTCACGTGCTCGAGTGTGGCATCTTCCTCTCCCTCGTGCGCTCCCTTTAGCACGTCAGCAAATTGGAATGCCAACCATTATTCCATTTTTGCATTTGCCTGAACAGCTATCTCTCGGCACTCCAAGTGTCCAGTCTCGTAGGTGAAGTCCCACCTGAACATCCGCATGATCAAAAAACAAATAAATAAATATATCCACGTAAAAGCTTAAGATATGAAATAGGGGTTATTCTTACATTGCTTACCGATGCAACACTCAATCTACCCACAAACCTCCTTGCATGGAAGGACATATCGATATCGGTATCGGTATCGGTATCGGTACCATGTCGATACCGATATATCGCCAATATATCGACGATATATCGACCCATATCGCCAACATCGGACCAAGATTGTGCATTTTTGACCTTTCGATACCTAATATCGACCATATCGGCGATATATAGGTGACCTGTCGATACCGATATATCGCTGACATATCTCGATATGGCCGTCCATGCCTCCTTGTAATTCTTACGTACCAATCCATGTAGTCGGGAGTTACATATATCCCATTGGATTGGTCTATATAACAACTCATTCGTGACGTGCATCCCACTCACGAATTTTCAAATCATGTCGAAGCCTCCAATCAATGTCGACTTTCCCGCTCAAGTCAATAACATGAATCCCCTCGTATGTATTGTATGGCGCGGGGGTGCCTTGGCAGCCGTCAAACTAGCATAGAATGCGGTCCGAAAAATACAACGTGAAAGTAAATAAGTGGAACACGAGACCTCCTAATGTTCCGCTTGTCAACACAATACTCGGGAAGGGAAGTGACAACATCGTCATCATATGGCATCCACAACACCTGCATAAAACATTCGTATATTATTAAAAGATAAGCATTTAAAGCAAATAGATTGAATGCATCGCAGTATATGCACATGCTCAGGTGACTGCATATCAAATGCATCATGGTATGGTCTAACAACGTGGGTCGGTTGTCTACGGTGCACGAATGTGGCAGTCCACCGCGCTCTTAACGGCCTATCGTGCCACAACGGTCTCTCTTTTATTATTGGAGCAACGTGTGGAAAGTGCTCTCAAGCTCATAACTAGAGTAATATCACCGATCTCCTCTGTCTCCAAGTCGGCTACAAAACACAAATGCTTATACAGAAAAGCTAGAATCGTTGATCCCCAGTTCAGCATCCCAACACACTCCGGGTCATGCAAATGTGGCAGTGTAATAAATCAATGACCCAAACTTGTCGATCAATAAAACGCCACCCAAAAGTTGCAAAATAAAAGCACCAGCATATCTCTTCAAAACCTCATCCTCGGCAACTATGGCAACTCTGCAAAATATGCATATAACCAAGTCGCTAGAACTCTGCTGCCCATTATCTCACAGCAAGAGACGTACACCTAGAAGCTGCTCGCATGTGTCCGCCCATGTTACTCCAGGCATGTTCCCTCCTCTCACAAGTGGTTAATCAATCCGTAGTCTCATGATGACTACCACATCCTGGAGGGTAACCATCTCTCCGTTGGTCATGTGGAACATGTACGTCTCGGGTTGCCAACGCTCAACCAGTGATGTAATCAGATGCCAGTCCAATGTGATAAAGACTAACTCTATAACCCCTCCAAACCCGGCATGCGCTACGTAGGGATGGATGCGCTCGTCCAAAGGGATACGGTGCACATGTGTCTCATGTCGACAACAACGCATCCAAGAGGAGGCTGCAATTACAAAAGGTTACAAGATATAAATTTAGAAAGTGTTATTATTAATAGAGAAGGCTCAAATCACTTACATCGCCTGCCCAGACATGGCGCGAATGATGTCGCTCCGACTGTGTCAATACCGATGCATCAAGAGGTCTGGGATCCATCTGCATTCAACATCCATGAAAGTAGAAAGCAAAGGAGATAGGAAAAAATAATAAGCTATTTGCATTAAGCAAACAATGTAATGCAAGGAAATGTACCCAACATAAGACTTCTGTAAAAAGAAGCCTAACTTACTCAAATCAGGGCATTTCTTTTGTTTTGATACTCATCTTCATATAAGCCACATTTATTTTTATTCATCGTTGAAGGTTGCACATTAGACATAGAATTATGTGAGGTGGATCCATATGTGTTTTTATTCGGACAACATCGATTGATATGACCCGGAACACCACACAACGAACATGTATTTTACCACGGGACCCTAACATCCATTTCATTATGAATCTCGGTTGACCGCGGACGACCCTTGCTACGCTTATGTAGTTTATCAGGACATAATTTAGGGTACTCCGATGGATGCCATGTATCCCGATTGTCAATTGGAAAAAATCTCCCTTCATACACCTTGAGTTGATCCTCCCATGTGTACCATTCACCAACATATGTATCTATATCTGACCGCCTTCAGGAAATGACAACGATAGCGTGAGAACAGGGAATGCGATAAATCCGTTATTTATTACATGTACATGCCTACTACTCCAGGTTCACTACGTACCTTTCACGGCCTCGAATCCCAAACTGCGTGCGTCGGCACTGCTCAAAAATCAAGTTTGGTGGCCGTTGTATGCGGGTTACTGTGTATCCATTTGTGTTGCACTCCATCTGTATAGGTTTGTTGCAGCAGTTTTCATGAATTTTTGATTGGCAGTGAGTGCAGCGGTAGCCTCAATAGCTTGCTCGTTGAAGTATAAGATGCAGTTATATAAAGTCTTCGTGATTAGTGCAGCAATGGGCAAACATCGTGCATCCTAAAAGTCGCAATGTAACTTTCACTCATATTTGTCGTCATCTGCCCAAATCTATACCCACCATCGTAGGCTAGAGTCCATTGCTCCATACAGCAGTCGTTAGTGGAAAATCATCTACGTGCATTCGGGTTACATTCCTGCAATTTTCTCATGAAATAAACAAACTTATTGGTAGATATTTGTAAAGTTGCAGGCGATACCAACAACTTCGTAGAGCTGTTCTTAAAAGCATTGTTGAAAATGCTTGCGACATGCTCGGAACAAAATTGCCAGTATGTAAAAGGTGGTAAGAAACCATCATCATCATAATTCATTGAGGAATTTGTACCGGGATGACGATCATAGATAATACATATAGACCCACCACGCATCCCAGCAACTTTGATGCGAACTAATGAAAGGAACCATTTCCAAGTAGAGTCAAATGCCTCGTCAACTATCTCGAATGCAAGCGGAACAACATGGTTATCTCCATCCACTCCACATGCAATCAATAGTTTATTCTTAAACTTGTCATACAAATGAGTCCCATCACTGCTTATCAACAGTCTATAATGTTTGAAAGCCTCAATGCAAGGGTCGAACGCCCAAAAGAAACGTTGAAATCTTTGGCAATAGGGTTTCTGCAGGTTGGAGTGTTCCGTATTGTAGATGGCTAATTCAGCCCCCGAAATGGCAGCCTTCAATAAATACAGAAAATACAGCATCTCCGCATAAGACTTCTTCCAATCACCATATTCCAATTATCTTTCTCCTAGCATCCTACGCTCTTTTTTTCGTAACCTGGTAATTGTACAACTTGTGAATGTGAGCTCTGCAGCTCGATACCCGAATAGTGGAGTCATCCTTCACCAAAGTTAGCATTAATCTAGCCATGAAATTGTAGTCTAATTGAGGATGATCATGATTAACAGTTGGATTTATACAAGTGTATGGACCTACGATCTTAGAGATCACTCACATACCATCGAATCGCTTGAAATGACCATGCAAAAATCAAAGACAACCCTTCATTTGCATGGTGTAGAGAATATATCATACCAAGATGGTGGATTCTTTAATCATGAAGCTGTACTCAGCAAGGATGTGATGTTTCTTGCAAGCATAAATAAAATCATCCTTAGTCTTGAATGTTATGTTCGTTCGAAGCTCGTCACCAAAACTGTCGAGCCCAAACTTCTTTCAAAAATCATCCTTAAAAGTTACGCAAGTGTCACATCCTCTGACCCCAAAAAATGGTACACGGGGAACAATTGTTTGGGGAATGGATTCATCAACTTCCATATGGTCATTTACAACAACATTATCGTCAAGCTCGTGGTCACTGTCTTCGTCCAACTCGTCATCAGTTACCCTAGAGATGAGGTCATCCATGGCACGGTTAACTTCTCTCAAAAGAGCGTCCCTCATGAATTCATGAACTGGTGTTGGTTGCGATATAGGGTCACTGGTGTTGCAAACAACGGAAGGACCAAAATAGAGGCAATCCTCTACGTCATCAACATTCGACACCACATACAATCCCGACTAACTATCAATAATAATATCAGTAAGTGTCAATTTTCCAATTGTCCAAGTATATATACAAATACACCTTGTACATCATCATCGTCTACGATGGACGTCAATGTTGGCTCTTTGCCTGCCCCATACGAGATACGATGTGACAGTTTAATTTGATGGTTGTCTTTATCCACGATGAACTTCCAATGATCTGAATTCAACAACTCATTGTAAGTAATGATCGGCATTAACCAAGACCATGCACATTGGTGTTCAACGAATCGCCAATAGTACCCTTCAAATGGAATATGCAATAAACCGGCTCCATTCCAACCTAACACATAGGGGCAATGGAATTATAAGTACGAAAATAGTAACCCAACATCACAAGAAAGATAACTTGGTAAAAAATAGGTTTTACATACTAACCAAACCCTAACACCAAAGAGAATTTTGTTTGTGCCTAGGGCTTTGAGAAAGCTAAGAGAGCATCACCAAAGGATGCACAACATGGAAGGGAGGCGCCAAAGGTCTCCAAAGTCCCGGAGACACGACGTCAGCAAGAGGGAACAAGGTTGCAGAAAGCGGTAGTCGATATTCAGTCGGCGGGGTCACCTACTAAGGATTAGTCGGCAGTCGGGCGACTAGTCGGAATTAGTCGGTCATTAGTCGGTTTTGAATTTTTAATTATTTTAAATATATAAATCAATTTTTTATACATATATTCGTATGTATATACATATATTTGTACATTTTATATGACATCATGATGAAACAAAAGGAGTAATTGACTTTAAATATGACATTAAGCATATTAGAATATGTTTGCTTTAAAAAAAAGTGAAAAACAAAAAAAATAAAAAAGGTTGTTGTAAAAGTCGATCGATTAGTCGGCCGACTAGTCGAGTGGACCGACTAAGGGCCGACTAGGCCTAGTCGAGTCGGCTACCCCCCGACTCGACTAGTCAGACCGACTAGTCGGCCTAGTAGGCCGACTTTTGCAAGCTTGAGAGGGAAGCGATGAGGCGGCACACAGCGAGAGCGAGCACTAGTTGAATAACCCGAACAGCCGATGTGCATGAATGAGCAGACTAATGTGGAGAAGTCCTGCATAGGAGGGGCTTAAGTTTCAAGGAGATTACGTGCATATCGCACGTCTAGCATGCAACAATGTATGTCACATCATAAAATGCGATATATGGTGTCATATTCAGGACATGCGATACATGTACATTACGAAAGTTAAAAAAAGAATGTGCAGCATCCATGGATTTTTGTAATCTTGAGACACTACTAAGGAATTTGTTTCTAATTAGAATGGTCTAAGGTGCATATATTACTGAATCTTATGAAATTGTGTGGCATGGGTTACGCAGGCACAAACAAACAAATTTGACCTAAGATATTTCTAGGAATCGTGTGCTTGTCTGTAATTTCGTCACTCAAATCGAACCCCACTATTTGTTCAAGAGTGAAATAGGTCTCGACACACCACAATTAAAAGTTATGAAGTCATTTGTTTACACATGTGAATTCTCGATCGAGAACCGTTATAAATGGACAATTAAGCTACAAATAATTTACAAAAATAATTACAATGAATTAACTAAGTTAAATAGCTAGTTATCTCTCTTCTACTCATCTCAGCTACGGTCAAGCTCCTAGCCTCCATGTCACATGGTCTGCCCGACTCTGCAGGTCCTGCCACAATAACAGAATGATTAGAAATTCTCAAAGAGAGGTACCAAGCAATGCACAAAATAATAAACATATAACAAGACAAAAACGAATTCAACACAAAGACAAAGTCAATAAACTGAAAATTGACCTAAATATCACTAAGAACACTTAAAGCTAATTGAATGGCCTAAAATATTGTATCCTCGACAAACCATCTGATCGTCTCTTTGTAGTACGAGCCAATCGATAGTTGCGCAGAACCTCCCTATTAATGTCTTAGTGAAGAGATTGGGTCGTAAATTTTTATCATGAATAAGTCCAGAGTCGAACTGAGGTTTCTAGCAACAGAAAGATATCAGCACCAACATCAGAAATAAGGTTCCTAACTCCGAATCTTTTTTTCAGGCCGACCCAACCCCCTTACGTTCCATGAAAGGATCTTCATTGGCATAGAACTTGCTTTGACTTCTTAGGTGCGACCAAGCCTAGGCGTTCAGTAACCGTCCTATCCAAAACTTGAAATCGATTCTGGTTATCTTGAAAGGTCGTGGAGGCCGGAGTCGACCTCAGACCATCCTCTCCTCGTTCCGCTTCCGTGAGACTAGCTGCTCTCATGGCCTCAAATTTCAGCGAAATTCGATCGAATTTCTGTCGAATATCGATATCTAGTAGAAATCGAAATTCGACTGAAATGATCGAAATATGGGGGTTCTAGTACAAAAAATGACCGAAATGACCGAAATTTCGGTCGAAATTCCACCGAAATTCCATCGAAATTCTGTTTTGTTCGATACCGAAATGGTGACCGAAACCGACATTTAGGCCCTTGGCTGCTCTCTTCATCTTTCTCTCCTGGTTAGGCTTCTTGACATAGTACATCCCGAACATGGGCACCCCCTCCTCCAAACTCTAGAGCCCTTCATCGCCCCCAAGGACTTCAGCAACCCTACTGACTTACCAGCAGCCCCCACCTGCGATGAACCCCCTTTGGATGGAGAACCCATGCAGACCGCAACCTCAACCTGCTTCCCCACCTCTTCCTTCAACACCCCCTCCCCTCCCTGACCCTCCACCCCTCCAAGCACCGCCCTACCTCGCGGGAGGTCGTCTCCTCCGCTCGCCCAAGAGACCCTCCACCCCTTGTGCGGATCGATTGATCGCTTCAGCTGGGTTCCTCCCAAACCCTCCAATCGTGTTGATAGCTTCAAGCAGATTCCGCTTGAACACTTCATCGAAAAGATCCGCTGAAGAAGAACTATGAGGCACAAACGGGTTCAAACACGAAGTGGTTCCCCCGACCCGCCCAGCGCTGCTAGGGCCCCTGTTCCGGACCCCCGATCTACCCTCCAGGGTGGGTTGGTCCGCCTGGTCCGAATAGCTAGTCATGAATGGGTCCACGCAGACTGGCACAGCCTGCCTCTCGGACCGCCCGCGTGCATCCTACGCCACGTCATGGGATGGAACTTCTCCAGTTGCGATTGCAGGTATTTGAGTTGTGTGACGCGTGCCCATAAATGGAAAATTGACGACTCCATCGAAATTAAAGGCCCTGAATCGAATCGCCTGCAGAAAACGAGGGGTCACCCTCGTTGATTGCGTTGATCCAACTCCCGAGGGTTGGACGGATAGTTCCGCTGGAACTCCGGCCGGCCGCAACATCGCATCTCTCAACGGCACCCCATCCGTTGCACTAACATCAATTACCTCCACCTCTCACCCCAGCAGCTCTCAGAAGCTCGACAGACTCCGCAAGACTAAGGGCACTCGTCATCACGTGAACCCGATCCAGTGGTTTTGGCTGCAGGAAACCGTCATCTAGCCTCGGCCTACGCCAACGCAACATCGTCCATCCCTCCTTAGACCATCGCAGCAGTTCTCTGTACTCCTTGTCTTCGAGTTCCCTCATCAGCACACACCAAGGTGACAGTTGCACGATGCCACCCCCGAACTGAGCGCCCGAAATCAGACCCACGTCTGACGAACCCCGAAAAAGCGCCTCCCTCAGACCGTCGCCCTCTCCCGCCAGCATGTCAGAGTCCCCCGACCAGCGACTTGGCACGATTTCCAATTCAACGGGCAAGAAATACTCCTATGCAAGAATCGGTGGCATCTGAAGCAACAAATAGGCTCTCTACACTATCGAGCCCAGTGCGTCAAGGACCCACAATGGAAGCAGCCTCTCTCGAACGGGTTGGAGAAGGTTCTCGTCTGCAATGCCTAACCCCTTCTAGGAGCCACCCTTCTTCTGTGGACCACCGCCCAGCCACCCTCCCTGAAGTTCTCGTCGCTCCCTGAACTTCCCATCGCTCACAGTAGGTTGTTGCATATTTAAACCCATTGTTTGGGCCATGATCTTTGGGCCCACGTAGGCCAAAAGATTTTGTTCAATTTCAAAAGAAAAAAGGTGCGTACAAAAAAAATTGTACATGGAAAAAATTGAAAAAAAAGGAGGAAAGCCAAAAAAATGATGATTGAACGAGTTGACAAAAAAAGGGGAAGAAGGCTTAAAAATGGAAGCGAAATAGTCGTTAAAAGTCGATAAGAAAAGCTGGAAAAATTTGAGACGACTTATGTGATTCATATTTTTCCCCCATCTTCAGTTCTTCTCCCAACTTTGTCGCAGTCATTGTTTTTTGACAAGTATAGGAGAAAGGGGGAATATTGTGTAAGGTTACATGCCTCATTGTCAAATTCTCCAGATTCCATATTTAGATGTCATACTCCAAGTCAACCATATTTCCAGACTCTACAGATGTTCAGACTCGACATTCATATGTTTCCGAGTCTTCGATTTGATGTGCACATATTTGCCATCATTTTGTGTGGTCCCCGTCTTTTGTTTTGGTTAGAGTTTTCATGTGATCCATAGGAAGTCCATAATAGAGATCTCATTCTCTATGCTATGTGGGATAGGGATTTCATGTGGTTTCATAGGGACTCCAAAGTAGAGATCACATTCTTTGAGCCGGTATGGGAGAGACACAGTTCTACGACGAGGAGACTTTTCAGACTCCAGCGACCGTGGACTCCAATAAGGATATCTACACAGCTTTTTCAGTTCGGTCCTTTTAGAAATGGAACAGTTGTCCACACTCCACATGATGTGAGGGGTCAGGGTTCTCCATGTGGAGATTCATTTTCAGTTCCAGTGACTCTGACAGGCACAGTACAGAGCACATGTACTCCGACGAGGAGATTCAGTATGACTCACACTCCATCCCATTTGTTCCTCCTCACCGGCACGGCATGAGAAGCAACGTCCTCGACAGTAGCTGACAGTTGTCCGTGTTGAGTTGATATTGCATGTAGTGTCTTGTATTGTGAGATTTAGATTTCTTTATTTTTGTCCAAGCTGAGCATTGCATGCTCCAGCTAGAGAGGGAGTGTTGGAGTACAGTGTTCATAAAGGCGGCGCAAGCGGCCGCATATGCGTAGTCGGGTACTGGACCGAACCGCATATCCAGTATTCGGTACACATACAGTTTGGGCGAGTATGCGGCCGAGTAAACCGCATATGCGGTCGCATACTCGACCGCCTATTGGATAGATCCCCTTCGTACATGCTTCATCTATTAGCTACTGGAACTGGTAGCTACTGCTATTGCGGCAAAAAATAAATGCTACTAATTGTTTATTAGAAAAGATTTTTATGTTGTTTGTAAAAAAATCTTTTTTAAAAATAAATGTTAATAACTGTTTATTAAAAAGATTTTTATATTGTTGTTCGTAAAAAATAAATTTTTGTTTTTATTTAAATAGAGATTTTTATTTAATTTCTATAAATGTCGTTTCTTGTCTCTCTGCATTTGTTTAATTAATATTCAATATACTTTATTTTAGAACCAAATACATCTTCTTTTGTAAAAAATATATCTATGAGTCATTTGCTTTCTTCATTCATTACTTTTCTCAATTGTTCAGATATTTTGTAGTAGAAAATTGCATTAAATCCCTCCTAGTTAGCTGCCATCTCATTAACGCTGAAAGCGAGCCAGGCGCTCGCCTAGGCGCTAAGGCGAGGCGAGGCGAGGCCATGGCACCTCGTTTAGAGTCAAGCGAAGCGATTTGGTGCAGGCGCGACAGAAGCGAGCGCCTTGATGGAAAGCGCGAGGCGCTCGGGCGAGCGCCTGATAAAATATTGATCTCTTTAGGGTCTAATCGGATCCCTGTTGGAGATCCGATTAGATTTTACAAAGACCCTCAAACTATTCGCCTTACGAACCCTAACTTACAGCCTGTTTCGAAATACTCCCACGCCTACAACCTCTTGTGATCTCCATCGCCCTAATCATCACCATTAGCTCCTCTGTCTTGTGGTTGCTCCTCCGCCACAGTTTTTGTGTTTCACCTCCTTGTATCGCGCAGAGGCATCATCAGATCAACACCATCATCCTAATCATTTCGGGTTAGGTTTCCGCCGCTTCCTTTTATCTAATTTCTGCACGAATATTGTTTATGTAGCAATCCCGAATACAGATGGATTTGAAAATCTATATAGAAAATTCGTTTCGGGACGGGGCGCTGCCCCCTGCAACCCGCGCAAGGGGGGCGCACCTGCTCCCCCCTAGCCCCCCCCCCAGGCTCGCTGACCGGGCAGCGAGACCCTCGTGCTGGTAGGGTATGGTGGCACGGGTGGGGCTATACGGCTGGGTTCTCACCCACCAAATAATATGTAGAGATCTCAGTTATAACAAATATATGGCATGCTTACATATATTTATTATAGTATCTATGCAAATGTTAATGTTAGAAACTTAGAATGTTGATTGTGCAAATATGTTCATATGTGTTAGGAATGGCTACGGGAAGTGGACGTGACATGGTTGAAGAAAGAACTACCAAGAAAGATATTGCGTGGAGGTACAATTATTTGAAAGACCAAAAAGAACCAAACAGAGCAACATGCATGTTTTGTGAGAAGACCACTAAAGGTGGAATCTATAGAGCCAAACAACATCAAGTAGGATCTTTCAAGAATGTTGCCGCTTGTAAGAAATGCCCTCCGGAGGTAAAGGAAGAATTGCGTGCATATATGAATGAGAGGAAGTCTCAAAAGGATTCTTTTGAAGGTGGGAACATTGATGTGGATGACATGAATTTTGATGATGATGAATGTGAGGAACAAAATGCAATTGGCATTGGGAAGAGGGCTTGTCCAAGCAGCAATAGTAATTCTATTTTGCAACCTACAAAAAAGGGTAAAGGACCAATGGACTCATTTGTGACTATGAAAGTGGCAAAAGAGAGGAAAAGCTCCAATGAGACAAACTTCCATGGTGGAGGCTTGTGACAAAGAGATGCGACCCAGAACCATTCAACATATAGCTCGCTTCTTCTATCGTGTTGGTATACCATTTAATGTTGCAAAGCTGCAATGTTTCAAGGATATGATTCAAGTTATTGGAGCATATGGTCCTAACTTGAAACCACCTTCATACCATGAGCTTAGAGTCCCATTACTTCGCATTGAGAAGGACTACACATCTGAATTGTTGGCTGGGCACAAAGAAACTTGGGGAAAGTATGGATGTCCAATCATGTCTGATGCTTGGACTGATAAGAGAAATAGATGCATACTTAATTTTATGGTGAATTGTTCCAAGGGCACGATGTTTGTGGAATCCATTGATGCATTATCATATGCGAAGACAGGAGAGAAGATTTATGAGCTTCTTGATATGTTTGTGGAGCAAATTGGAGACAGAAATGTCGTACAAGTCGTGACTGACAATGGAAGCAACTACGTCTTAGAAGGTATATACTTATTTTTAATGACTATAACTATTGAATTATTTAAAATTAATGTTACACCATCCTACTATTTTTATATAGGCAAGTTTTTACAAGAGAAGAGGCCACACTTGTATTGGACTCCATGTACGGCACATTGCATCGATCTCATGTTAGAGGATATTGGTAAGATCCCAACGATTAAGAAGAATCTTGAAAGAGCCATTGCGATTGCGGGTTACATTTACAATCACATTGGGCTACTGAACATGATGAGGGAATTTACGAATGGCAAGGAATTGGTTCGTCATGGTGTGACTCGATTTGCAACAACATTTCTTTCTTTGCAATCTCTCCATAAGAATAAGCACAGTTTAAGGACCATGTTTACTTCAGAGAAATGGGCTACTAGCAAATGGGCTAAGGAAGCCAAGGGCAAGAAGGCAAGGGATATCGCTTTGATGCCCTCGTTTTGGAATTATGTACTTGACACGCTTAAGTACATGGGACATCTTGATAAAGTTCTTCGGCTTGTTGATAGTGAGCGAAAACCTGCAATGAGATACATTTATGAAGCAATGGATCGTGCAAAGGAAGCAATTGAGAAAAGCTTCAATGGAGAGGAAAAGTACAATGATGTATTTCAAATCATTGATAAAAGATGGGAATGCCAGCTTTTCATCATCCATTACATGCTGCAGGTCATTTTCTGAACCCTGAATTCTACTATGGCAACCCATCCATTGCATTTGATGCCGAGATCATTAACGGACTATACAAATGCATACAAAGATTGGTTCCTGATGTAAATGTGCAAGATAAAATTATGATTGAGTTAAGATCGTATAAAAATGCTGAGGGAATTTTTGGAAATCCAATAGCCATTCGATTAAGAAACTCAAAATCTCCAAGTACCATTACAATTTTATAAACTCAAATTGATTTAATTCTTGATGTTAACATCTTCATATGATAATGTAGTGGAATGGTAGAGCTCTTTTGGAAGTTCAGCTCCAAACTTGCAACGTCTAGCTATAAAGATTTTGAGCTTGACATGCAGTTCATCTGGATGTGAACGTAATTAGAGTGTATTTGAGCACGTAAGTTATTTTATGTTAATCCAGACTTTTGATTCTTTGATTTTAACTCTTATAGTGCGAACATTTTTGCAGATTCATTCAAAGAAAAGAAATAGGCTTGAACATCAAAGGTTGCAAGATTTGGTGTACATCAAATATAACCAGGCTTTGAAGGATGGATATGACTTACGAGACACCATAGATCCGATCGCTCTTACTGAGATTGATGATGCTAATGAATGGTTGCTAGGTGAAATGGAGACGAATAATGCAGAGGAAGATTTTGTCCTTGAAGATGATATATTGACATGGGGAGATGTAGCAAGAGCATCTGGAATTGCAGAGGCACAAACATATACGCGACAACGTACAAAGCATGGAGGCTCCCGAAGAGATGAATATGAGGGCAATCCAAAAGATGGCGAGTGCGAGAGGGAGTGTGAGCGGTGCGAGAGGGAGTGCGAGCGGTGGGAGCGATGCGGACGCAAAGTCGGGCGAGGGGAGCGCGAAGGCGGGCGATGCGCGTGCTAGCGAGGTCCTCAGGGATGTGCCTCCGACGATGGGTGTTGCGAAGGGTAAGAGCGTCGTCTTTGTGGATGCTGAGGGCGAGGTTGGTGTTGGCAAAGGTGCATGGACGGCGGCCTCTCACAGGAAGGCAGGTCGGCGTTGCTTCCGGTGCAAGGAGAGGGGTCACCTCGCTTCTCGATGCCCCCTTCCTCCGCGCTGCTTCATGCGGGATGACGGGGCACCGCCGGGCTTCTTGCAGGTCGCTCCGACCTCATCGGTCGTCTCAGCCCTAGGTTGCCCCACTCCTCGCTCTCTGTGCGTTCGCTGCCTAGTCCTCGTACCGGTCCTATCGCATGGCGAGAGGTCCCGGTGCGATCTTACGCTCAGATGGTGGTCTCTGGTTCTCATCAGGTCTCTTCGGGAGTGGGTTTTCTCTCTGTTGCTTTGAAGATGCCCCTTCGTCCTGCGATCCTCGCAGGTGGTGGTTCGAGTAACGGTGCAACTTCTTCCGCTCATGGCGGTGCTTCGTCCTTGTGACCTTTCCTGTTCAGGATATGCTTGTGCCGGACCCGTCTTCGCAACGGTTGGAAGAGGGTCCTCATCCTTCTCGTTGGGTGCTTATCGGGGTCGCACGTCGGCGCGGCGTGGACTGGGACTTGGTGAGGACGCACCTTCTTGCCACTCTAGGTCCTTTATTCGCGGGGGATTTTTGCGCTCTGGACCGGTCTCACTATTTGCATTCGCGGTCTTATCCTTGGAGCTTAGGGATTGCTTGCTGGCACATGCTCTAACGATGACGTTTTTTTGGCGGCCAGCTCGTGTGTTGATGGTGCTTCTTCAACTTCCGAGGTTTGCATGGCTTCTATTACAGGAGTCCCTTTCTTGTCTAGAACTCTCCTACACTCAACAAAGCTTTTCGCCGCTGGGGAACTATTCTATCTATCATTGATGATAGCCTCGCTCCGGAGGCCGATTGGAGTGTATCTCCGTTCTCTTCGAATGCAGCGAGGGTTTCTCAAAAGACGCGCCTGGTCGGACATTCTTCGGGTCTCTCAAGATCGGTCGTTGGCACTTCAAGCCGGAGCTCTCTGTTTATTCCCCCTTCTCCGACGTTTTGGCTTCTCATGCGGTTGCCGAGGCTCCCATCCTGTCGGAGCCGGCGGTCGACGTCGGTTTGGTCCAGGAGGTCGAAGCTTCGAGTCAGCCGCACCACGTGGCGAGCGACGCTTCGGTTCCTTCGTGCCACGTGGAGCATTCCGTGCCTTCTACCGAAGAGTCGCCATGCACGCCTGACGTCTTGGATTCCTTCGAGACGCTTTTGGGGCCCCGCAACTATCGTCCGTTTCTTCTGATCTTCCATTCGTGGGGATGTCCCGAGGTCGATTCGGCTGCTACCTTCCCTCGGTTCGGATCGGTGCCTGGATTACGGGTTGCTTATGCGGATCGCTCGGCGGATCTTCTCAACTTGCGGGTCGATGAACTTCAGCACTTCGGATCTTGGTCGCGGCCCATTTATCAGCGTACTCGGACCACCTTGCCCGATTCATTTGTGATTCAACTTGAGGCCCTCCGCCTGGATGCTTCTCCAACATTTGTTTCGGACCGTGATGCTTCTCTCGCGACTCCTGCGCGGTTCACCCCTATCTTGCATGAGGTCTCATCCCCTTCTCCGACTCTCCCTGGAATACAACTATCAGACGATCGATTGGGCCCTCCTATCAGACGATTCGGTTCTACGTACAGCAGGCGAGCACATCCATTCCTTGGGCCTAGGGTGGTTCATTCTTGCTCTTCTCTGAGGGACGCCGTGGCTGAGGCCGCGGGCGTTCGTGGCATTGGAGGTAGCGATGGTCACTCGGAAGCTGATGACCCGGGGGTAAACTCCGGCGCTTGCTGATTGGTGGATCCCTCGGTCGACGTTTTTTTTTTCTGGGGGTATACTTTCTGGTTCTTTTAATGAAGGTCCTTTCATGGAATGTCCGCGGTCTCGGGGACTTGGACAAACGTCGGTCCCTGGGCGTGCGTCTCTCTGAATGGTGTTGTGACGTTGCCTTTATCCAAGAAACTAAAATGGCGGCCCTTGATGTTTATATGTGGCGTTCTTTTGGTGCTGGTCCGCTCGATGATTTCCGTGCGGTTAACGCGGTTGGTTCCGCGGGGGATTCCTTGTTGCTTGGCGATCTCGTGTGTTCTCATTTAGCTCCATGCTTGTCGGTCGTCATATGATTTCTGTTGCTTTGCAACGGCTCGATTATTCTGCTATGATGGTGTTTTCATGTATTTACGCTCCGACATGCCATATTTTACGACGCGAATTATGGGAGGAATTGCGAGAGGCGGCAAACTTATTCTCGGGGTTACCGTGGATTATGGGGGTGATTTCAACGTCACCGTGCATTTGTCAGATCGGCCTCGCAGCAGGGGCGGCCGCGACCCTGGCTCACATGATTTTCTGGACGTGATTGATGACCTGGCTCTCTCTGATTTGGTCCCGAGCGATATTTCCTACACTTGGCGCAATAACAATTCTCGGTCGCGGATTGACCAATTCTTGGTCAATGGTTTGTGTATGGACTCCTTCCCCCTATGCTCGGTTTCATCCCGCCCCCGGTCTTTCTCGGATCATTCTCCCATTAGTTGGAACTCTGGTGACGGCATAAACCCTCGAGGCCCGTTCCGATATGAAAAATGTTGGCTCTCGGAACCCAATTTTTGATCCTTAGTCCAGAATCATTGGACTCAGGTCCCAGTCTATGGCTCCGCTGCTTCTAGACTTAACCAGAAGCTTTCTTCCCTTCGGAGGGTCCTCGTTGAATTCAAATTTTCTTCCAGACAGGCGCGGCGGGCGGCGCGTGCCCAGGACGAAGGAATTATCATGCATTTAGATACCACGGAAAACACGCGTGATCTCTCTACCGACGAGCTTCGGGAACGTTCTTCTGTTATCGCTCGGGTGAGGGAGGAGGACAAGAAAAGAACCTTGGAGGGGCGCCAGCGCTCACGAGAAAAATGGATTAAGGATGGCGATGCGAACACGGCGTTCTTCCCACAGGATCGCTAGCAATCGGAGGCGTTGTAATATGATTCGGTCCATTTCTATCAATGACGAGGTGGTCTCCGGGGATAGGGAGATGGGGAGTGCCATCATTGATCACTTCAGACGTATCTCATCTTCTCTCCCTACGCGGCGATGGCGTTGGCTTGGCCTGGATGCTCCCTCTCTCTCGACCTCGGATTCCGAGAACCTTATCCGTCCGTTTTCTTTAGAGGAGATTAAAGCTGTTGTATGGGCGTTAAATCTTGATTCCTCGCCGGGGCCGGACGGGTTCTCAGTGGCCTTTTATCGAGACTTTTGGGAGACTGTCGCGGCGGATGTTCTTGACGTCGTCTCTGACTTCTGTGCTGGTAACCGCGGCTTCGACCGCATCAACAAGGCGAATATTGTGCTCATACCTAAGAAGAACCCGGCGTTGCGCTTGGATGATTTCCGGCCAATTTCAGTTTCTAACGGTATTTATCTTATTGTGGCCAAATCCTTGGCCATGCGACTCGCTCGGATCTTGGATGGCCTTATTCCCCCGTCCAAGGGGCATTCATTAAGGGAAGACATATTGCGGACTGCATTGTTGTCGCCTTTGAAATGGTGGCGGTTTGGAAGAAAGAAAAAAGGAAGGGGGTGCTTTGGAAAATTGATTTCGCCAAGGCATATGATTCAATTGATTGGCGATTCCTTTGGTCGGCATTGCGTAGAAGGGGCTTCCCTAATTTGTGGATTGCTTGGATACGGAGATGTATCTCCACGGTCTCTCTCTCTGTTTTAATTAATGGGCGGATGGTTGGCGGCTCGTTTCAGCCTCATCGGGGGGTGCGTCAGGGATGCCCCCTGGCGCCCCTTCTCTTCGTCCTGGCCTCTGATGTCTTGGCGTGTATGGTGGACCGCGTCATTGGGGCGGGCCTTTCTAACGGCTTCCGCATGGGGGATGTTTGCGTGCCTTTGCTACAGTTTGCGGACGATACGATTTGTTTTATTGAGGGCGGTCCGGACGAGGTGGCGGGTATGGCCAATACTCTTGCTATTTTTGGTGAGCTCTCTGGGATGACGATTAATGCTTCCAAATCAAACGTCGTTACTTTTGGGTTGTCGCCTTCGGAGGCGGAGGAATGTGGACGATTGCTGGGTACTTCGCCTGGGGAGCTTCCATTTACATATCTTGGCATTCCTCTTTCGGTGGGGAGGGCCCGCTCGGCGGATTGGCGGGATATTTCGGAGCGGTTGGAGGCGCGTCTTGCGGGCTGGAGGGCCGCCTTGCTTTCTCGGGGAGGTCGCTTGGTACTCCTTAAATCTGTCCTATCTTCTATTCCGGTATATTTCCTATCCGTGAGGAGAATGCCTGTGGGGATCCGTCTTCGGCTCGAGAGATGCATGCGGCGCTTCCTTTGGGGTCGTTCTGGTGGGAGCGGCAGGGGGATGCATCTTGTCGCTTGGGATGTGGTTTCCTTGCCTAAGCGCTGCGGTGGGCTTGGCATTCGACGATTAGACCTGGTTAACGATGCTTTACTTCTCAAATGGGTGAGCAAAATCTGGGGCAAGGACGATTCCTTTCTTTGCAACGTGCTTCGTACGCTTTTGGGCAGCGGTTGGTTCGACCTGCGACGGGGGCATTGCATCTCCACTCTTCACCGTTCCGGCGCGGCATCTCGGCCACTTTGCAGAGGAATTCTACGCTCTTCTCCCCGGTTCTTGGGTCGGGGGAATCCTTTAAGTTTTGGCTGGACGACTGGCTTCCGGGTGGCCCTCTCAATGCGCGCTTCCCGCGATTGTTTGCGCTATCCTCGGATAAGTTCGCTTCGGTTGCGGATTGCTGGTCTGACGGGTCTTGGTCCCCTCGGTTTTCTGGAATTTTATCGGATCAGCAGGTGGCGGAATTCGCCTCATTGATGGAGGCTCTCTTCTTTGCGGCTGCACCCTCCGATCAGCGGGACCATTGGCATTGGAAGGATGGGGCCTTTAGCACGCGTAAGGCTTACAGGGCCTTGCTCTCTACTCCGACTACTTCATCTGCCTCCATGGTGCGGGATTGTGCTTTCTTTTGGGGGTTGCGCTTGTCGGAGCGCATCGCCATCTTCTTATGGCTTTTTCGTCAACCGCGCTTGATGACCAGGGATCGGTGCGCCAATTTTTTTCCCCAGACTAACGCCATCTGCCATCTCTGCCGTATTGATAAAGAATCTCCCGATCATCTTTTCTTCGTTGTACTTTGGTTGTGGGAATCTGGGACGATGCAGATTGGGCTCGTGCGGACAACATTGAAGATTTCTGCGAGATCCTGTGGTCGAACAGATCGAGGGCACGAGGCGACATCTTGGGGCCTATCGCGCGTGTGTGGTCCATTTGGCGGGCCAGGAATGACGCTATATTCTCGGGCATGCGATTCTACAGGGAGAACGTTAACATTTTGGCGGATACACTTAAATCTGTAATTATGTTGTGGCATTTGTTTACCGAATTTTTCGTCTTTTGTTATGAGCCCCCTCTGAGCTTTCTTACCCCTTCACCCCCCCTGTAAGTATTTCTTCTTCTTCTCTTTTTGTTAATATAATATATTTTGGAGCGAGCACCAACGAGTGCGTCCCCCTTTTTGAGCCTCAAAAAAAACGTACAAAGCATGGAGAACCTATTGCGGGATCTTCTTCAAGACGAGTTGTTGCTTCACAAGACAATGAAGAAGAAGAAATGGAAGAGATTGAGGGGAATGAAGGTGGAGATGAAGACGATGCTGGTGAAATCAATTTTGGTGATGATGAAGACGAAGAACTTACGGATCCATAGACATTTCAATTTTTAGTTATATGTTTGAATGATGAAGATGAAAACAATGCTTTGTTTGCGTAATTTGAATGTTTACACAATTTCTAGAAGTGTTTGAAGTTTTTTTTCTAATATATGTTTGAACGATATTCATCGTATGCTAGTGTTATACTTGTGGTATATTTTTATTTGGAATAAGTAATATAAATAATTTAATGTGTACATATATTATATATACATACAATATTTCTTTAGTGCCTCGATTGTCTCAGGCAAGCGCCTAGGCGAGCGCCTAGCGCCTCGGGTGTTTTGGACCCGTAGCGCCTTAGAGCGCCTCAGGCCTTTGACAACACTGCGCTGAATAAAAGGAAATCTGGTTATTTGATCAATTGAAATATATTGATTCACAATCCAATTTTCATTTAGTTAATTCCTATAGAAACATAACAAATGTTTCTATGATTTATTATTGTTATATCTCAAAATATTTTTTTTCTTTTATTTTCATTCCTATAGTAAGTATGCCAACAAATTTCACTTTTATTTTTTTATAATTCACTCTTTTATCTAAAATTGTCATTTTTTTAAATCTTTCTCTGAAATCATGTCGTAATAAAAAGTCTATGCATATATTTCATCTATTGTTATTTTTTCGAAACATAAATCTCTAATATTTGAATTCAATTTATTACCTTAATTATTTTTAATTTAAAATAATACAAACCGTAAACCGCATGTACTTTAGCATCTCCGCTTACTCGCGTCAGACGGCCTGACCAAACGAATACCACATATCGACTTTTTGAACCTTGTTGGAGTATATGTGTCACTTATCATGTAGATGGGTAAATGGATCACTCCAGGATCCACTTACCATACCAGAGTTTAGACCCACATCTACCGGCGGTGGGACTTGGAGAGTCTGTGGAGGCTATTTAAGAAGCCCCAGACCTCATGTATCAAATGAGAAAGTTCAATGAACGAATCAGCCCTTGGAGGCGTTCTCCCGTGAATCCGTGATTTCATCCCACTCCTTAGGGAGTAGGGTTCCATGTAAAGATCTTGTGTTCTTCATCGTTCATTATTCTTTATTTTTGATACGCTTCCGCATTCTTATTTTCTGACAAAGAAGAAGAGCTGGACTTGGATGATGACATTGAAGATTGAATCCATTGACTTGTGATACTTGTCTCACTTTCCACTTGTATTATTCGTTTGGGCATGTTGTATATGTTTTTTATTTTTGAACATTTGCTCGTAATATGTATCAAACATTTTGTTCTTAACTTTTTTATTTTTTCTTCTCTTGCTATAGTTTCTTAGCTCTTAAAAATATTAAAACGGTTAAATATATGAATATATATTTATGAGAGTATATGTATTATATATTGATTTTTATATTTAAAAAATTAAAAAATTAAAAATCGACTAATTGTTGCTTTTGATTAATCCTTAGTCAGTGACCCTGTCGACCGAGTAACGACTGGTGACATCTGCAACATTGGCCACAATCGTTCCTGTTGTAGGAAATGAAAGTGAAAACATGTTTATTCCAGGGAACCCTAGGCTCTCTTATATAGAGGAAGCCTATGGGTAAATTACATAAAACAGAACAATAAAAATAAATATGACACATAAATACATAAGTACTAGAAATATCTCTCCATTCCCCCTCAAGATGGAGCATAGATGTCAATCATGCTCAGCTTGGAAGAACATTTCTGAAATGGCCCTCTGAGCAACGGCTTGGTGAAAATATCTGCAGTCTGTTCACATGAACTGACATGGGAAGTAGAAATCAACCCCTTCTGAATCATGTCCCTGGTATAGTGGCAGTCTACCTCAATATGCTTCGTCCTTTCATGAAATGCAGGATTATTAGCAATAAATAATTGATGCTTGATTGTCACACTGTAACTCCATGGGTAATGGTACATCTATATGCAGGTCTGATATTATGGCTCGAACCCATATCATCTCCGTGCTTGCCTGCACCATGGCCCTGTACTCAGATTCAGCACTAGATCTAGCCACCACTGTTTGTTTCTTACTCTTCCATGAGACTGAAGAACTGCCAACAAATACTGCAAAACCTGAGGTAGATTTCCGATCTCTAGGACATCCTGCATAGTCCGCATCAGCACATGCAAATATAGAAAGATTTGTTTCTTTCCTGAACAACAATCCTGCACCTGGAGACGACTTTAGATATCTTAGTATCATATATACATCATCCATGTGTATCTGTCTGGGTTGTTCCATGAATTGACTCACCCGACTAACTACAAATGCAATGTCAGGTCTGGTGATAGTAATATAGAGAAGTTTTCCCACCATTTCTCTATATCTTCTTTTATCAACTTCCTCGGTGTCATCTCCATACATCTTCATATTAGGATCCATGAGAGTAGTGGAGGGTCGACACACGATCATACCTGTCTCAACAAGCATATCTGTAATATATTTCCTTTGGGTCATCACAAGACCCTGCGCATTCCTCGCAAACTCCAATCCTAGAAAGTACCGTAGAGTACCAAAATTCTTAGTCACAAACTGATGGCCTAGAAATGCTTTTGCCATCTTTATCCCCTGCATGTCATCTCCCGTAACAAGTATGTCATCAACATATACCATAACAACAACAGTACCTCTGGGAGTCTTCTGGACAAACAAAGATTGGTCAGCATTCGATCTTATGAACCCTTGCTTCTAGATGAAATCTGAAAGCTTCTGAAACCATGCCCGCGGACTTTGTTTAAGACCATATATGGTCTTGTGAAGTCTACACACCATATGACACTCCCCCTCAGTATCAAACCCCGGAGGCTGCTGCATGTAGATTCTTCCTGCAGATCTCCATATAAAAAGGCATTTTTAACATCAAGCTGGAACAAGGGCCAATCACGTACCCCTGCGACTCAAAGAAGAACACGTAGAGTTGAATGGCGCGCCATCGGAGAAAAGGTGTCCATATAGTCCATGCCATAGGTCTGAGTGAATCCACGGGCCACTAGTCTTGCTTTGTAGCGATCAAGGCTGCCATCCACATTATACTTGACAGTAAAGGTCCATTTACAACTGACCACAGACGCACCTGGGGGAGCAGCAACCAAGCTCCATGTACCACGAGATCGCAAGGCAGCCATTTCTTCTTCCATGGCTAACCTCCAGCTGTTGTCTTTCAATGCATCCTAATAGTTCCGTGGTATCTCCACGGTAGATAGGGCAATAGCAAATCTCTGGAAATCACCAGTGAGGCGATGAAAAGAGACCTGTGAAGCAAGTGGATAAGACGCACACGCCCGCTTGGACTTCCTCAAGGCAATAGGTACATCCAAATCATCAGTAGTGTCCACTTGTACATCATTATTCTGCACTTGTGCATTGTCAGTCCCATCAGTACTCACATCACCTGGACATACCTGGGGCATGGTAGATGAATGACGGCCTCCATGAGCAAGATTCGGACGACGAGTATAGAATTTCGACAAAGGTGATACTGGTGGTTGTGGAGGTGGTGGTGGTGGTGGTGGTGGTGATGGTAGTGACGATGGTGACATAGTAGTAGGGATGTGATCGGAGTGACGTAGAGGAGGTGGTGGCACATAAATGTCATCATCAGTAGTGGAAGGCATCATCCTATCACCTGTAGGTGAGAAATACATTATATTCTCAAAGAAGGTGACATCAGCACTGACATAAAATCTGTTATTCACAGGATCATAACAACGGTAGCCCTTTTGAGTACGAGAGTACCCCAGAAAGACACACTTTACAGCACTAGGTGAAAGCTTGTCAATCCCAGGCGTAAGTTGATGGGCAAAAGCAACTGAATCAAAGACACGAGGAGTTAGAGAGAACAATTCCCTGTCAGGAAAGACAACAGAAAGAGGAACTTTCTCCCCCAACACAGAAGATGGCATACGATTGATCAGATAACCTTCCATAAGCATAGCATCACCCCAAAAAGATAGAGGAGCACAACTATGAATGAATAAAGTCCGAGCCACATCAAGAAGATGATGATGTTTTCTCTCTGCAACACCGTTCTATTGAGACATGTAGGCACAGGTTGTTTGATGGATAATGCCAAGAGATAAGAAGAAATGGGAAAGAGCACGATTGCAAAATTCTAATGCATTATCTGTGCGCACAATCTTCACATTAGACGAAAAGACATTCCAAACTTCATTGATAAGATTCTTGATTACATCCCCCGCTTCATACTTATTTTTCAATAAAAAGACCCAAGACAATCTAGAGAAATCATCTACGACCACTGGGTAAAATATGTGTCCCTGGTGATCAGGTACACGACTCGGACCCCAAATGTCAACATGCAATAACTCATAAGGGGAGCGAATGCTCCTGGACTCGCGACTAGGGAAAGTAGACATGTGATGCTTTCCCAACTGACAGGCTTCACACTGAAACGAAGACTTGGGTGAAATCTGGGGCAAAATATGACGCAGCTTCTGAAGAGGAAGATGACCAAAACGCAGATGCCAGGTAAATGGCAAAGCAGGTCCACTGGACTGAGATGAGACACCAGCATAGGAGGTGCGAACCAACCGATAAAGTCCATCCTGCTCACAGCCACAACCAATCACCTTGCCCGTTAGAATGTCCTGGAAAATAAGAGAGGATGGATCAAAGATAGCTCGACAATGCAAATCCTTCGTAAGCTGACTAAAAGAAAGCAAGTTCATCGAGAAATCTGGAGCATGCAAAACATTCAACAGGCGAATGGAGGGTGTCAAACTGATCTCCCCCTGCCTAATGATGGGGGAATGAGTGCCATCTGCTATCACTACCGATCGCCCTGGAGAAACCTCCCTGTAGGATGTAAACTTATCTCTGTCTCGACAAAGATGATGTGTCGCACCGGAGTCCATGATCCATTCTGAAACATCGGGATTGTGACATGAAGTAAATGCATAAACGCTACTTGATGTGATCGTCATGACTGACGCGCTGGCAGAGGCTGAAGCTGCGATGTCAGAGTGACCTCCTGGCGAGTCAGTAGAGGCAGGAGGCATGATATCCCGTAATCTGGCTACAAGATCCTCAAACCTCTGGTCTGAAGTAGATGACGGTGTAGGCACAGCATGCTCGGCTACACGGGCAGATGCAGGAAAACCATGCTTAGAATAACATGTATCTTCCGTATGACTCGGGCGATGACAGAAGGAGCATGGCTGATGGAAGCGATCACCTCGACCACGAGGTCCACGGCCACGAAAGGAGGAAGCACCTCTACCTCGGGAAGCAGCCATCGCCGAGGGAGGTGGCGTAGACGCTGAAGAAGGAACCAAGTTTCGGCTTAGTCGCCGATACACTTCCTCCACTGGAGGAATAGTAGCCTCTGCCAATATCTACGAGCGAGCCGCATCATACTCCGGGTCTAGTACCGCTAGTAAGACCCCCACCATTGTAGCATTTCGGAACGTCTTCTGCTGCTCAGGGGTAGCCGTCAGGGGAATGATACTGTAGAGCTTCTCAAACATCCCCCGTAGGGATGTATACAACAAATGCAACGAGCCGCCATTCTGCTTGACTGTAAAAGATGTCATGCTGAAGTTGGAGGATCTTAGTCTTGTTCTTCATCAGCGAGTACATCATTGCAAGAATATCCCACATGGCCTTAACCAGTTAGCTGTGGGCTGGTGTAGAACATCATTGGCTATCTCCATTGTCAGAGTGCCAGAAAGCCAGACCTTGGCATACAAATCGTCAGCCCCCCATGAGGCGTAAATCCCCGTCTTCTCCACTGGCTCATCTTCGGTAAGAATGTGCTTCTTACCATTGGACTTTATCAAGCTCATGAACTGCATCACCCAGAGCTCGTAATTCGTCCCATCCATCTTGACTATTAGCACCGGACCTTTGAAGGCGCCAATGGAGGGCATATCGACCTTGTTGTCAGACATAGTTGCCGGAGAAGAAGAGCTAGGGTTTGTAGACCAATGAGAAATTGTCTACATAAACCTGAATAGATATGAGTGCATATGTAGACTTATGCACTCAAACCCATGAATGGAAGAAGATGTAGTTGGCGCCGAGTAGGTGGAAAGAGACGGCGGGACGGGTGGTGGTGGCAGGCACGCGTACGTTAGGGGTTGCGCACAGGAGGGTTGGGTGGCGTGTAGGGGGCTACCGAGAGGGAGGCGACGCCCGCGGAGAGGGGCGGGCGGCGTTAAGGGGTTGAGCGGCGGTTGGGGGCTGCGGGGAAGGGGCGGCGGGGATGAGAGCGTGGCGGGTACGGGTGGGCGGCGAGGAAGGGGGGCTAGGGTTTAGGGTGGGCGGCAGGGAAGAGGGGGCTAGGGTTTAGGGTGGCTCTGATACCATGTTGTAGGAAATGAAAGTGAAAACATGTTTATTCCAGGGAACTTAGGCTCTCTTATATAGAGGAAGCCTATGGGTAAATTACATAAGACAGAACAATAAAAATAAACATGACACATAAGTACATAAGTACTAGAAATATCTCTACAGTTCCCATCAACATTGAGTGCTCTCGAACGAATAGGGTGATTTATAGGCATGGAATCACCCCAACAATGTTTAAATCATAATGTATGGGAGCACTAAGTTCACGTGGTGAAGGCGCGAGCAGATGCAAGACCCCTAACAACGACTAGAGGAGACGTTGGAGGGGCTAACGATGACAGATGGGCGTTGGCGACAGCGGATATACTGATGGCGAGGCCCTAGCGGTGGATAGTGCACCGATGGAGGGTCCTTATTACTAGAGGAAAGACCCTAGATGGCCTATGATGAGGGGGAACCGATCTAAGAATGACCGATGGCGGAGAGGGGTCAGCAACAGGGAGGTTGGGTTGGTGGGACGGGATGCGTGGCTCAGGGCTCCGGTCTAGGACCATCGTTCCAATACCATGTGGAAAGAGAAATATGACTTGAATAATGAAAGGGACCATATGGCTCTCTTATATAGAGAAGAGAAACCCTAGAGGGTAAATTACATAATAGAGAAGAAAGAAACATAAAATACATAAAAGATAAGGAAGGATAAATATATCTCGCAACGCCAATCAACCTCTCCATGCAAGAATACAAGCCTCCTTTTATCTCAAAATGTCTAAGGAATGGCAGCTCGTATTGATATTAGGGATAGAGAAAGTATATGTCGCATATAAATGAGTATGGAGTTGGCGATATCATATGTTATCCACATTGTTCTATATTTTATTTCATCATTGTCTAATGCTTTCAGTATTTTTTCATTAGTTCTAAACCATGGCCCCACAGATGAAACCCATTGGTGAATATTTTTCGATATCCACCATCCACAAAATCATAACCAACAACTTCGTTGAATGTATCACATAGGCAACACCTTTCAAAAGAAATTGCTTCTAACAATTGTTTGACATACATTTTTCCCTTGAGGTTTAGAAGCATAGGGACTCGTCTTTCATTTGTTGGAAGAAAAAAACTCTAGATAGGCCCTCACGATTAGCAATTTCTATAGCGTGAGAAAAGCTGTAGCAAAACATGTAATTGCTGGTGATACCAAATCTCCTCCTATACCATGGCCAAAACAGAACCATGGGTATAAATGTAATGAATGATACTATTCACTTTTTTGAAGACAGACATTTAGAGACAATTTCAAGATATCTTGTAACATCAAGTCTATGCAGCGGGATGCAAATGGAGTCCCGTGAATGTTCTTTCCCTTCCCTGTCAATATTTATCCAACCACCTAATAATTTGAGGCATTGTTTGTAATAACATGTATAACATTGCCTTTGCAGACATCCTCCACCATCTCGTCCAACAACATAAAAAGTAAGTTTGCATTCTTCGCTATCAGATGCATCCACGGACTTCAAGAACCAAGTGCCTTTCGGATTGTTCACTAAAAAGTTGATTAAGGAACGACCCTTTACGCTTGTCCAACCATCTGACGTTATGTTAAGATAAGTTCCTATCAAAAAGCACTTGACTCCCTCATCATATCCTCAATGTTCTTCATTTCTTCTTTTAAAATCCAAATTTTAACTCGTAAGCTGATGGAGGCTTCAATCCCCTCCTAAAAGAGTCAACGTCATGAAGCATGGTCTGAAAGAAAGGGCTACTTGCACAGTTGAATGTCAATTCATTCTCATAGAAGAATATATCAATGCTGCGACAAGTTGATTTCTCTCCTCTTTCTTTCATGTTTCATTCAATGAATTTTGATGTTGCTTCGTGTGGCCACTCGTTCTAGTTCCAGGAGGACTTCCCAAGCCAGATGAGCTAATGAAGAAGTCCATGGGACCTCTTACTCTCTTCATGTTGCAAGATACGCATTGAGCGACTGCTTAATTTTCATCACCACCACATCGACCTAGCATCTCAAAATTGTCCGCTTTACAAAGCTCTTCCATCTCTATCATTGATCTTCTACTTTTCTCTTCGTTGGATGTTAATACAAACTTCATTTCATTCAACATTTTATCTCAAAATTGTTTGCTCTACAAAGTTCTTTCACATTTTTTCGATCTTTATGAGATTATGCTTGAGTCTAGAAATTCCACTGATAATCTTCTTACCATAAAAAGTGCATTGGACATACGCATATATTTTACCTCTTAGAGACTTTTATACCTCAAGTTGAACACAATATTTCCATCCAAAACATTCCAACCTCCTTCAAAATCCTTTGAGCCTTTGATTGTCTTTGGCATTTCTAAAATTTCAAGCAGCCAAAAAGAAACAACTATGATACATTTACTCTAAGATATCAACTAGATCATGTAAATAAAACCCCTAATAGATTTACTCCGATACATCTACTCTAAGAAAGTAAATATCTTGACATGTTTAGTTCAATGTTAGCAACAAAAAGGATAAAAAGGGGAAAAAATACCCTAAGTGGCTGAAGACAATACCATGAGAGAGAGAGGAGCTCCTCCTCGCTAGTGGCGGTGCACCGAAGATGACTCTAGCAACCCGCGAAGATTCTGTCAACACAAAGTTTGGAAACGAAACGGTGCGGGGAGTGTTATTTTTCGACTTGTTAAAAACCCTCAAAGTCAAGGCGGCTACCTTGCCTTGGCAAGAAGACCCAAGGCACCCACCTTGAGGCCTTTTCAACCTGAATCGCCTCAAGTCGTGCCTTTTCAAAACATATCATCAGGATAGTAGGTATGTTTTAAAAAGATATGAATATCACTTTAACATATCCAAATATATGTTTATGTTCATCCATTTCACTATATAAATATAGTCATATTATTAATTGTATATAAAAACATTGTATACCTTCTCAAACTATATTTGATATAATTATTATTAGCAAGATACGTTTATTTAATGCGTATACTTTATATGTAAACCATCCAATATGCTATAAATATATATACACTTATCTACAAAGTGTAGAGATATTTCTATGTTCCTATGTACTTTTTCGGTTATTTTTATTCTTTATGTCTATCTTATGTAATTTACCCATAGGTCTCTCCTCTATATATTAGAGCCTGGAGTTCTAGAAATAAACACTTCTATTTTTCCAAACATGGTATCAGAGCCACGATCCTAGACCGGTGCGCCGTACCCTAACCCTAATCCTACCACCTCTCGTCATCGTCGTATCTCTCTACCCTTTCCGTCATCGGCCCCAACCTCCGTCGGCGCTGCCTCTGCCGGCGCAGCCCAGCGGCACAACCGCCACAGCCTAGCGACCCTGCCGCCCGTTGTTGCCATAGCGGCCTCGCCACCCATTATCGCCATAGCGGCCTCGCCACCCGTTATCGCCATAGTGGCCCCACCGCCCGACTGCCTCCTCGTCAGCCGTCGGCCATCGACCCTTGTAGCCACTGGCTACCTCTCTTCTGCCTCGTCGCAGGGTTTCGGCTAGGCTAATGGATTTGGGTGCATAAGTCTACATATGCATTCAAATCCCCGCATGTTTGTGTAGACACGCATTCATTGGTCTATAAAACTCTAGTACTCCACTGCCAATATGTCAAAAAACAAGGTTGATGTACCGTCATGAGCGTTTTTCAAGGTCCAGCGCCTATTGTCAAGATCGATGGGACGAACTACGAGCTATGGACTATGCAGTTCATGAGCCTCATGAAGTCGAATGGTAAGAATCATATTCTTATTGAGGAGGAACCTATAGAGAAGACAGTGGTGACGCCTTGTGGGAGGCAGATGATGCATATGCCAAAGTCTGGTTTCAAGGACGTTGACGATATAAATCGCCAATGATGTATTACATCAGCCCACAACTAAAGCTATGTGGAATATCCTCGCAGCAACTTACTCACATGCGAGAAACGATACCAAGATCCTTCAACTTTAGCACGACATATTCACTATCAAGAAGAACGGACGGCATCTCCATTCGTTGTATACATCCTTGCGTGGGATGATTGAGAAGCTCCACAGCTTCATGCCACTCACGGCAACCCCGGAGCAGCAGAAGACATATAAGAATGCTACCATGCTTGGTGTATTCCTAGCAGTCCTGGATCCTGAATATGATGTTGCTCGCTCCCAGATTCTTGCGGATGCTGAAGGATATGGAATTATCCTCAAGCGCATCACGGAAGCGTGATCGTCGTATCGAATACGACGAAGAACGACTAGTCGTACTAGTTGTTCTGTGCAGCGGAATTTTAAATTTTTTAAACCGATGAAACCACATGATCCGAGAACCATTCTCAAATCGTTTCATCTATAACCACAGCAAGTATAATGCAATACCTCTTGAAGCGTGGTTGATCAAGTCTCTACGAAAAGAGACCTCCTGTCTCAAGTCCGATCGTCGGAGTAACGGCTTGCGAGCGCGGAGATGAGTCGCGGTGTCCTCGCAATCCAAGTTGATCCAAGCGCGGTTGCTCCTGATCTCGTCGCACGAGATCAAACGTCTCCTTCGTGAGTGAAGCACTCCAAGAAGACAAAGAACCGCAGAGAGTCGAAGCGGCAGCACGATGGCGCGGGCGTCGACGTTTCTCTCCACCAAGGTGGACGGCCACCAAGAAGAGAGGGAGAGAGAGGGCTGTCGTGTATGAGAAAGAAAGAGAGAGAGTTTGTGCTACAATAGCATGTGTAAAGAGAGAGTCAAGTATGTCTCTCTATTTATAGGGTTTTGGGATCCATGGATCTCAATCCATGGGACACATAAAATCAATGGATGAGATTGATTTATGTTTATCCAATGGCTAAGATTGTTGTTGTCAAAGACAACAAATTTAGGTTAAAATATATTTGACAAAATCAAATATAATTCATTCCTAAATCAACCCAACAAATAAGGAGAGAAGACACATGGAGATTTCATCTCCATGTGCCTTCCAAGTGGGCGCACACCCATTCCATATAGGAATGGTGTGCCGTCCATGAGATTGCATGGAGATTGCAATCTCATGGAAATCCATGAGATTGCGTATCTCCATGAAATCTCTCTTTATTTATTTGCAACAAATTTATTTGGGTTTTATTCTTCAAAAATAATTCACAATTATCTTTGAGAATATTGCAATCTTGCCATGGAAAAATTGTGAATCATATTCACAACCCAAAACAACATGTAATTCATATTGTTAATTAATTACACAATGTGTATCCAATACACATCATAATTAATCAACACATATAAATTATAATCAACTCTCTCTAATACATTATAAATCACATTTATAATATATTATGAATAATTGGATATTTCTATCATTATTCTTATCCAAAATAATTAAATCACATTTAATCATATTGGATAATTTCTCATACATCATGATAATTAAAACACTTTTAATTATCAAATTCTCTTTGCTTAGATCTTATGGAATTGTTCTTAAACCATTTAAGAACAATGCTATTTCTCCTCAGATACTTGGAGATAAGGACAGGGCGATTGTATTGTTCCACGTATAGTGACATGGATATTGAGATCATATCTCAAATCCAGATCGCGGGCCTCCCATAGATGTTTGATTAAATCAAGACCGTAAATCTAATCTTCTCATTGTATCTGAATCTCATTCAGATCAATGTCCAACACTTGGACTAAGATCAGATTACTTCTCTACCAAGAGGAGTCACTAAAATCCAGACCCGTTTCATCACTCCCTAGGAATGGAAGCGTCATGGTTATACAATCGTTTATGATCAAATCACCCTCAGGTATTCCCAATACCTGTACATCCTGCATACTGGAAGACTCAAACTAAACCCGAAGTATCGGATCAACTTTATACTGTCTACTTCATGGTTTTATCAGTAAGATTCTCATTCGATCATTGGGAGTTGGTATCGATCATACACTTTCCAAAAGCGTATATCATACCAGGTCTTGATCATATACTAGAAGTATATATCAAACCTACAAATTTAGTCAAGCTTCCAAAGCGAGACGACCATGCGCATGGAATTTGATTCTTCCCAATATCTCATGAGTGAGCTCATGTCTTCCGGTTCAGTAACTGAACCTGTATGATCCCTTTGAGAGATCGTATTACTCATATGCCCTTATATGCACACCAGCGCGCCGGTGTATAGACCTTGATTAGGTCATCAACCTATTGGTCTGCCAAATGTACATACTTGGACATATAGCAACACATCTGTCTCCGGTCAGAGGATGCGTGCCTATATCATGACAGCATATGATATAGGACTTTGGTTATCTCGATCTCGTTAAGTCAACTCTTTGACCTAACTAATCTGACACCTCCGAATCTCTATTCCTATGCAGAGGACCTGCATCAAGAGGTCGGTCAGATATCAGCCTTCAGAGATAGGATTGCCATCTCCTACTCAGGCTGGAGATCATCTCTTAATAATCATTTGACGGTGCTTGATGAGTCCTCAATCTAACTCTTTAGATATTCATCCAAGCACCAGCCTCTATGATCCAATAGTTGAATCAACAGCTGTATGATTATTAAGATGGCCATGGTACATAACCCTAATTGTACTAAGGGACCTATTATACAAATTATTCATTCTTCATTTCAGATCAGGGAATGATATTTGCAATAACAATTATTGCATAATGGCTCGCCGTGGGCTCGCATTTCCAACAATCTCCCACTAGCCCAAAGAGCCATTAATCGGCTAATCATTTAAACCCGCACTCATGTGACAATCATAGGCTATTTGGAAAATAGCCAGGTAAGCTGATCAGTCACTCTGTTCCCGCGAGACTACGCCAAGTCCTTTTACGGCACTTGCATATCCCCAGTAACAGTGCTCGCATCCAATGCGAATGTTGCATCTTATGCAACCAATACTCAATCCAGTTAGTTATAGTGTCTTTGACACTACAGCTTAACCATTATCATAACCAGTACTTCCATAATCCTTATAAGAATATCCTTATTTCTGGAGATCTCTATCTCCTAAGGTATCTTTAGTTAAGACCTTTTAGATCACTATCTATAAAGTCTTAAACTTTTGAAGATAAGACTTTGAGATCACTATCTCAAAAAAAACTTGTCATCTATGAAGATTTTGTTGTTACTGCAACCAAGTGTTTTATTTCCATAGTAGGACTAGTAACAGTTTACTACTCCCACTGCATGGCAGCCATCTGGTTTTTTTTTTTTTTGTACACCTCTAGCATACATTCGGCTTCTCAGAACTGATGCCCAAAGGCAAGTAGTTCTAGCATTCACTTCCTCAACTCTTTGAGGTTCTATCCCTTTAGATAGGTCAGTACCATATCTTAAGGGATGGAAGCCTTTCTTGGAATTTCTATGAATAGAAAATGTCCAAGATGTACTACAAATGTGATAGTCCCAATATCCCCTTCTCTTTGCTTCTGAACAACTTCAGAACTAAGATCTAAGAGGTATCTTTGAAATCATATTTCAAGATATGGAATAGCCAGTCTATAAAACACTTATTATCATCCTTATATCATTCTAAATGATTAGGATATCATCTACATTTAGCACGATGAACACAAAAGCACTCCCACTAAGCTTCATATGGTTCATCAAGATTCTATCTGAAATCATAACATTTATAATTTCATCAAATCTTATGATCCAACTCCAAGAAGCTTATTTGAGTCCATAGATGGATTCCTTAGCTTGCACACCTTGCTTTCCTCAACTATGAAGCCCTGGGGCTACTTCATATGAATATCCTCAAAGAGGCATTCGTAGAGGAATGCAATATTGACTTACATCTTGAAGATGCAATAGTCAAGTTATGTAGCTAAGGTTAGCAATATTCTGATGGTTTTAAGTATGGTCACCGAAGAGCAAGTCTCATTGCAAGCAATGTCTTCTCTTCCAGTGTGTAGCTTATGGCTACGAACCGTGCTTTGAAGATCTCTACCTTCTCATCAGTCTCTTGAAGATCCATTTACACCTTTACAGGTCTTACCCATATAGGTGGATCCTCGAGGGTCCATATACAACACTTGTATATGAAGTCTACATTAGACTTTTATTGCTATCCATCTATCCATGCTATGATCTTCAGAAGCTTCATCACATGAAGTTCGATCATTGTCAGATTTCTCTAACACATGGAATCCATCCTCAAACTCATTTGAAGAGGTATTAATGTTTCATCTTTAATTGTCTTTTTAGTTTCCAATTTCAGGAGTCTCATTATAAATGAGTTCCTATACTTCATTTTCATCTTGATTCTCAAGAGTCTCAACCTCTAAGAATCACATTCTCGGAGATGAGATATTTTAAGAATCTCAAGGTCATAAAGTAGGTATCCAATAACATCCTTTATTTTCCTAATGAAGCAACACTCTCAAGTGCTAGATTCCAACATACATGGAACCTTATTAAGGATATACATTGTAGTCTCTACTACACATATATACCTGGAAACTAAGGGATAATTATGCTAAAATTCAACATTGATAAGATCATGTCACACATGATCCAATTGTATCTACCTATAACTCTTTTGAGTTAAGGTGTGTTAGGAGGATTGAGATAGAAATGATATTCATATCTCCATAAGGTATTCTTCGAATTTATCTAGTAGGTATTTGCTACCTAGATTAGATCAAATTCATTTCATCTTCCTTCAAACTTTGGTTCTAAACCAAAATTAATGAAATCTTTGAACAATTCAAAGGTTTCTTAGGTGAAGAGAAGAAATCTCATATCATACAATCATCAATAGATATCACATATCCACAATGTTTACTATGATATAGATGATCCACATACATCAATATGTATGAGATCCTGAATACCTTGGCATCTTACACCATTCCCGAAGAAGGATGTATTGGACAATATTCATAAGTAGGTAAGTTTTGAAATTTTAGACATTCTAAAGTTTCATCTCTTACTATTCTATTGATCAAATCAATAGACAAATGTCCAAGGCTTGATGCTAGATCATTGTCAAATGATCTTCATCCTCCTATTGATCTTAAGGTTTAATTTCAGTATTTAGAAATGTTAATGAACCATTCATTAATTTTCTAATTTAGTGGAGTCCACTAGATTTTAGATTACTTTCTGAAATATCTTCATCATAATTCTTTATGATAGGTCCATTCCAGAATTCATGTTTATTTCCAACATTTAGAAACAAACAATAAGTGTATTCTTATATCTAGGTCATAGAGACATTCTCCAAGACTAAGGGCTCTCCCACTGAAATCAACAAGTATATCAATCCAACAGAGGTTGTTGCAACAATTGCATCAATATCCATGTGGATAACTATAAAACTTAAGATCATATTTTCTGATCTTCTAAAACATATGCAACCTATTGCAAATGTCATCAGAAGATTGAGATACAATTATTTGACTTTATCTTATTCAATAAGTAAGTCAATATCAATGATTTATGTAGATTATTCTGATGCTCCATCCGAGTCCTTTTCTAAGGATTCTAGACAGACTTGATAGTCATACTATCAACACATCAACTTATTGCAGTATTGGCATTCATCCAACTCTTTGGATGTCAAATAGAAGTTATAGAAGTCCAGTCAACTCTTTGACTTTCCTTCTTTCTTGGGTCCAACCCATGCTTCCACTGCGCTCCCTTTATCTATAAGCAACCATTGCTCAAGACAGAGGATCTCTTATTTTAAATTCAAAAGAATTCAAAGTAAGAGTATTTCAACATTTATTTATGCTTCACTAAATTCACACAATATGAATACTATGAAGCTTCATGAATGACTAGAGTATAGACAGTAGTATAATGACACTCATCTCTACATCCATCTAAACTCATAAACATAGGTTCAGGTAGGTACTCAAACAATTTGAATACATCATCTCTATAGAGCTACCATTCTGCATGATGCAGAGAACCATGTCACCCATAATTCAATGTTAAGAGCACATATGTATGCCAGAAAATCTTCATTGATTTTATAAGGATTATATTGACAATTATGGTCATCATCAATATGTCACTTCCAAAGTACATTTGATGATACCAAGACTATAGAGACATACAAACCCTAGGGTTGTAGTCCTATTATCTATTTAATTGTCATTCCTCAATATTATGAAGAAACTTGCACATTACAACCACATACATTATGTGTCCATTTGCAAGTACAATATCTGGATCGTGAGTCCAATCCAAGATATTTCACTGGTTACTATTGAGTATATCATTGAGTGGGTTTTAATGAAGGATTATCTGAAATAAGAAATTTGCATAGATGTATGTATTTATATATACATATTTTACTTTGATTTAGGAATTTTTATATCAAAGTTGTCTTGCCATGTCAACACTGAAAGTTTCATTCCCTTAATCACTTTCAATGTAAGAGATATACTTACCATTATATCTCAAGCAAGATCTGGGATCTCCTTCCTTATCTTTGTTGCATCCCAATAATATGAGAACCTACAACTCGGATAAAAAGAAGCGGGAACACATTCCGCCTTGCAAGTCCAACTTGCATCTCCCAATTCGGTCTTTAACACCCGGGCCCACCACCCCTAAGGCGATGTTGACCCGTCATTAATTGAACCAACCGTCAACAGGAATACAACTCGCTATGCGCAATCCAATATCGCCCCAATAATATGAGGACCCGATATTGGGGTCACTACGCATACGTCCTTACTCTTTCGAGAAGCGACGAGCCCGATCCAGATGCGCTTGCATACAGGAGCTGTCACTTCGGACAGGCGTCTCCCACATGCAATCCCTGGCGACGGAACCCTCCGCCTTGACGGGAGACCATGGATGTCACTTATATGATCCTCCATATCATATTCAAAATTTTAACTAATTATCGTGAATCACATTCACATAATTAATTCTTCCAAGGGAATTATTAGCTCTAATCATATTAGAGTATTTCAATTGGACATAATCAATTTAATCATATTAAATTAATTATCAATCCAATTCAATCAATCAAACTTGATTATTTTACTTGAATACATATATGGTAATATCTCAAAATAACGTATTAATTTGAATTTAATAATTAGAAAAATACATCTTAATCCCTCGGACATTATCCCGACCCTACCCGCTGTCATGGCCAGTACCGACGAGAGTGGGACGGACCACATACGTTGCAACCCGCAACCCCAATGCTCTCCGACTAGGCACCATATCCGCCTCGGGAAAGGATAATGCCAAATTGATTAATTTGTACTTGAGATGATCATCGGTTCTTCAACCGAAATTGTACCATATAGTAATAATCAAAACTTTTTTATTATAAGGAAATTTGCTAGACAAATTCCCAAATCCTATTCAAGCATCAAGTTTGAAAGATTGTGGTTTCCAATTATGATTTAGATCACATCTTAATCAATTATTGGTTAAGGCAATGTCATTTAAAGGAATAATTATCATCAAATATTTCACAAATATTTATGCACAATTATTCTAGGAAATTAAACAATTTAATTTCACTAAATGATTAAATGACAATCACCAATCAAACATTAAGTTTGATGAATGTGATTCCAATTAAGATTTAGATCAAATCTAATCAATTAATTGGTTGAGGCCAAGTCAATTATGTAAATAATCATCTTCAAATATTTCACAAATATTTTTCATGATTATTTCACGAAATTAACAATTAATTTCACTAATTGACAATCACTTGGTTCTAGATTAGGACTGTAATTTCAGCAGTGACCCCCTACTTACTAAAATTAGCATATCTCAATCATATTAAATCCAAATTAGACAAAATCAATTTTCATAGATTGCTAATTTGATTTAGGACAGAATCCAAGTGATGTTACACGCATTTCGAGGCATGTCTAAACAGTAATTAACATTTTAATCACGTTCAGATATACAGTTCCCGCAACAGTGTATACATGTTCATTAAAACAACCATATCTAGAGCATACGAAATCCGATTTACGTAAACTCAGATCCTATGGTTTCCTTATTTAATGGGGAACAAAATCCAAGTATTAAATTCGTGTTTAAACAATTTAAACAGTGCCGAATTTATTTACTAAACAGATCTGCGAAATCAAATGCGATAAAAACTTTCGCGACCTTAACGAACCCAAGTCGTCCTCGGTTTTTCGAATCATATTCGAAACCGTCGACCTAAGGCTCTGATACCACTTGAAGGATATAGAATTATCCTCAAGCGCATCACGGAAGCGTGATCGTCGTATCGAATACGACGAAGAACGACTAGTCGTACTAGTTGTTCTGTGCAGCGGAATTTTAAATTTTTTAAAACCGATGAAACCACATGATCCGAGAACCATTCTCAAATCGTTTCATCTATAACACACAGCAAGTATAATGCAATACCTCTTGAAGCGTGGTTGATCAAGTCTCTACGAAAAGAGAACCTCCTGTCTCAAGTCCGATCGTCGGAGTAACGGCTTGCGAGCGCGGAGATGAGTCGCGGTGTCCTCGCAATCCAAGTTGATCCAAGCGCGGTTGCTCCTGATCTCGTCGCACGAGATCAAACGTCTCCTTCGTGAGTGAAGCACTCCAAGAAGACAAAGAACCGCAGAGAGTCGAAGCGGCAGCACGATGGCGCGGGCGTCGACGTTTCTCTCCACCAAGGTGGACGGCCACCAAGAAGAGAGGGAGAGAGAGGGCTGTCGTGTATGAGAAAGAAAGAGAGAGAGTTTGTGCTACAATAGCATGTGTAAAGAGAGAGCCAAGTATGCCTCTCTATTTAAAGGGTTTTGGGATCCATGGATCTCAATCCATGGGACACATAAAATCAATGGATGAGATTGATTTATGTTTATCCAATGGCTAAGATTGTTGTTGTCAAAGACAACAAATTTAGGTTAAAATATATTTGACAAAATCAAATATAATTCATTCCTAAATCAACCAACAAATAAGGAGAGAAGACACATGGAGATTTCATCTCCATGTGCCTTCCAAGTGGGCGCACACCCATTCCATTTAGGAATGGTGTGCCGGTCCATGAGATTGCATGGAGATTGCAATCTCATGGAAATCCATGAGATTGCATATCTCCATGAAATCTCTCTTTATTTATTTGCAACAAATTTATTTGGGTTTTATTCTTCAAAAATAATTCACAATTATCTTTGAGAATATTGCAATCTTGCCATGGAAAAATTGTGAATCATATTCACAACCCAAAACAACATGTAATTCATATTGTTATTTAATTACACAATGTGTATCCAATACACATCATAATTAATCAACACATATAAATTATAATCAACTCTCTCTAATACATTATAAATCACATTTATAATATATTATGAATAATTGGATATTTCTATCATTATTCTTATCCAAAATAATTAAATCACATTTAATCATATTGGATAATTTCTCATACATCATGATAATTAAAACACTTTTAATTATCAAATTCTCTTTGCTTAGATCTTATGGAATTGTTCTTAAACCATTTAAGAAACAATGCTATTTCTCCTCAGATACTTGGAGATAAGGACAGGGCGATTGTATTGTTCCACGTATAGTGACATGGATATTGAGATCATATCTCAAATCCAGATCGCGGGCCTCCCATAGATGCTTGATTAAATCAAGACCGTAAATCTAATCTTCTCATTGTATCTGAATCTCATTCAGATCAATGTCCAACACTTGGACTAAGATCAGATTACTTCTCTACCAAGGAGGAGTCACTAAAATCCAGACCCGTTTCATCACTCCCTAGGGAATGGAAGCGTCATGGTTATACAATCGTTTATGATCAAATCACCCTCAGGTATTCCCAATACCTGTACATCCTGCATACTGGAAGACTCAGACTAAACCCGAAGTATCGGATCAACTTTATACTGTCTACTTCATGGTTTTATCAGTAAGTTTCTCATTCGATCATTGGGAGTTGGTATCGATCATACACTTTCCAAAAGCGTATATCATACCAGGTCTTGATCATATACTAGAAGTATATATCAAACCTACAAATTTAGTCAAGCTTCCAAAGCGAGACGACCATGCGCATGGAATTTGATTCTTCCCAATATCTCATGAGTGAGCTCATGTCTTCCGGTTCAGTAACTGAACCTGTATGATCCCTTTGAGAGATCGTATTACTCATATGCCCTTATATGCACACCAGCGCGCCGGTGTATAGACCTTGATTAGGTCATCAACCTATTGGTCTGCCAAATGTACATACTTGGACATATAGCAACACATCTGTCTCCGGTCAGAGGATGCGTGCCTATATCATGACAGCATATGATATAGGACTTTTGGTTATCTCGATCTCGTTAAGTCAACTCTTTGACCTAACTAATCTGACACCTCCGAATCTCTATTCCCTATGCAGAGGACCTGCATCAAGAGGTCGGTCAGATATCAGCCTTCAGAGATAGGGATTGCCATCTCCTACTCAGGCTGGAGATCATCTCTTAATAATCATTTGACGGTGCTTGATGAGTCCTCAATCTAACTCTTTAGATATTCATCCAAGCACCAGCCTCTATGATCCAATAGTTGAATCAACAGCTGTATGATTATTAAGATGGCCATGGTACATAACCCTAATTGTACTAAGGGACCTATTATACAAATTATTCATTCTTCATTTCAGATCAGGGAATGATATTTGCAATAACAATTATTGCATAATGGCTCGCCGTGGGCTCGCATTTCCAACAAGATGCTACTATTCCTCTTATGGAGGAAGCTTTCCATCGACTCAGCAGGATCATTGTTCCGACCACTGCCACCAGTCAGACCTCTTCGACGATGGCAGCCTCCCGAGGTAGGGGAGGCTCTTCTTTCTTTCATGGCCATGGACCTCGTGGTAGAGGAGGCCGCATTTGTCAGCCCTGCACATTTTGCCATCGTCCAGGTCATATCGAGGAAATATGTTATTCCAGGCATGGTTTCCCAGCATCAACCCGTGTAGCAGAGCATGCCAAATCTCCCGCAGCTTCTACTTCCGATTAGAGGATTGATGACGTCATGGCCAGACTGCGAGATATCATGCCTCCTTCACCATCTCCAGGAGGCCATTCTGATGTCGCAGCCTCCGCCTCCGCCAGTACCTCTGCTATGGACAGCACCTCAAGTAGTACTTATGCCTTTACATCCTATTATGGATCTGAGATTACAGAGTGGATTATGGACTCTGTGGCGTCACACCATTTATGCAGAACAAAGGTCAGCTTACAGCATACAGACAGGTTCCCCCAAGAAGAACAGTGGTAATAGCTTATGGGACTCATTCCCCAATCACAAGATAGGGGGAGATTACTTTGACACCGTCTATGCATCCACAAAACGTGTTATATGCCCCTGATTTTTCTATGAATTTGTTATATATCAGTCAGATTACGAAGGATTTGCATTGTCGAGCTATCTTTGACCCATCGTCTCTTGTTTTTTCATGACATTCTTACGGGCAGGGTGATTAGTTGTGGTCGTGAGCAAGATGGCCTTTATCGACTGGTCTGAACTCCCTAATCAAGCACATCCTCTATTTCAACAGGACCAGTATCTCCCTTCACTTGGCATCTACGTTTTGGTCATCTCCCCTCTCCAGAAGATGTGTCATATCTTGCACAAATCTCACAAGAGTCTTCCTTCCAGTGCGAAGCTTGTCAGTTGGAGAAGCATCATCGGTCGACTTTCCCTAGTCGTCGGAGCCAGAGCAATAGCTCCCCTTTTGAATTATTTCATGTTGATATTTGCGGTCCGAGTCGTGTTCCTGATCATTAGGGATACAGGTTTTATCTTATTGTTGTTGATGATTTTTCTCGTTTGTCATGGATTTTTTTATTGAAAAATAAATCTGACGCAGGGATATGATCAAAATCTATATTTTTTTGATATGATCAAAATCTATATCAATGACGTGCATAATGTTTTTTCTTCTTCAGTGAAATTTGTGAAATAGATAATGCTCTGGAATTTTGTACACGTACTCTATCACATTTCTTTTCATCCCGTGGCATTATTCATCAAACAACATGACCTTACACTTCTCAGCAAAATGGTGTTGCAGAGCGAAAACATCGCCATTTACTTGATATCACTCGGACACTTATTATTCAGAGCCATGCCCCACATTCGTTTTGGGGTGATGATGTCCTTACGGTATGTTACCTAGTGAATCATATGCCTCGTCTATTTTAGGTGAGAAAACATCTTTCTCTATTGCTTTTTCTGACAAGGAGTTATTCTCACTTATGCCTCGTGCGGTTGCATTCATACACCAGTTGACTCCAGGTCTTGACAAGCTCTCTCCTAGGGTTGTTAAATGTGTGTTTATTGGGTACTCCGGGACCCAGAAGGGATATCGGTGTTATGATCCTTTGCGCGGGAATTATATCAGTATCAATGTCACATTTTTTGAGTCTGTGGTGTTTTTCTCTCCTACAGGAGACAGATTGTCTTCGTCGGATTTTGATGATGAGGAGAATGTGCTGCCTCCTAAGAGTCAGACATCTCCTCCCGTGTTTATGACCCCACCACCTCCTCCACCACCTCCTCCACCCCCTCCTCCTACCCAGTCACATATACCTATTGTTCCTCCATTACCTAAAGTTCTATACCCGTCGGACTACTTCTGCTCATGATCATCGCCCATCATCCAATATGCCCAAGGTTTGTTCTGATAATATAATTTCTAATGATGGGTCTGGCGATATATATATATATATATATACACACACACAGGGATCTTTGCAGGAGAATTGCCAACTGATGGAGGAGATTCCCAATGACTTGAATATTCCTATTGCAGTTCGCAAGCAAAAGCGGACTTGTGTTTCTTACCCTCTTACTTCTCAGGTTTCTTTTCATCATCTAACAGGGGATTTTCAGAGATTTGTTGTGGGTCTTTATGCTGTGGAAATTCCAAGGAATTATCAGGAAGCATTGAAAGATAGTTGATGGTGTTTGGCTATGGAGGAAGAGATGATTGCATTGCAATCTCGTGGAACATGGAGTTTGGTGTTTACTCCTCCTGAGGCGTCTGTAATCAATTGCAAATGGGTGTTTACAGTTAAACATCATGCAGGTGGCAGCATTGATCGCTACAAGGCAAGTCTTGTGGCACGTGGTTTTACTCAAATCTACGACATAGACTACTTGTACTTGGACACTTTTTCTCCAGTGGCTCGTTACTCTATACTACGTATCCTACTTTCAGTAACAGTGGTACGTGATTGGCACTTATTTCAGTTGGATGTTAAAAATGCATTTATGTATGGAGATCTACAAGACGAAGTTTACATGTAGCACCCTCCGGAGTTTGCTGCTGAGGAGGAGTGTTAGCAGGTCTGTAGACTCCACAAAGCGATATATGGCCTTAAGCAAAGCCCAAGGGCGTAGTTTCAAAAGCTCTCAGATTTGATTGAGAACCAGGTGTTCAAGAGGTATAATGCAGTCCATTCGCTTTTTGTGCAGAAGACAAGTCCCTAAATGTTGGTTTCGGTCACCATTTCGGTATTGACCAAAACAGAATTTCGGTGGAATTTCAGTGGAATTTCGATCAGAATTTCGGTCATTTCGGTCATTTTTTGTACTAGGACCCCCATATTTCGGTCATTTCGGTCAGTTCGGTCGAATTTCGATTTCGACTGGGTATCGATATTCGACAGAAATTTGACCGAATTTCGCTGAAATTTGAGGCCATGGCAGAAGATACCTAGAGGTATTGTTGTCATAATGGTCTATGTTGATGATATTCTCGTTACAAGAGATGATATGCAGGGGATAAAAATGGCAAAAGAGTTTCTAGGCCGTCAGTTTGTTACCAAGGATCTGAGCACTCTAAGGTACTTCCTAGGGTTGGAATTTGCTAGGAATGCACAGGATCTTGTGATGACCCAAAAAAATATGTTACGGACATGCTTGTTGAGACGGGCATGATTGAGTGCCGACCCTCTACTACTCCTATGGATCCTAGCACGAAATTATACGATGAAGATACATATGAAGTGGATAAGAGGAGATATAGAGAGATGGTGGGAAAGCTCCTCTATGTTACTATTACCAGACCGGATATCTCTTTTGCAATGAGTCGAGTGAGTCAGTTTATGGAGCAACATCGACAAGTGCATATGGATGAGATATACATGATATTGAGATATCTAAAATCTTCTCCAGGTGCAAGATTACTTTTCAAGAAAGGAGCAACTCTCTATGTATCTGCATATGCTGATGCTGACTATGCAGGATGTCCTAAGGATAGGAAGTCCATTTCGAGCTTTGCAGTATTTGTTGGTAGTTCTCTTGTTTCTTGGAAAAGCAAAAAACAAACTATTATGGTCAGATCAAGTGCTGAATCTGGGTACAGAAATGATGTGGGTTCCAACGGTGTTAGCAGATTTGCATGTTGACATTCCTCTACCCATGCGATTACAATGTGATAATCAAGCTACCTTATTCATTGCAAACAACCCTGCATTGCATGAGAGAACGAAACATATTGAGGTAGACTGCCACTATACGAGAGATATGATCCAGAAGGGATTGATTTCTACCTATCATGTTAGTTCGGGAGAGCAAACAACAGATATCTTTACCAAAGCATTACTCATGAGGTCATTTCAGAAGTGTTCGTCCAAGCTGAGCATGATTGACATCTATGCTCCATTTTGAGGGGGAGTGTAGCGATATTTCTATGTTCCTATGTACCTTTTTAGTTATTTTTATTTCTTTCTGTCTATCTTATGTATTTTACCCAAAGGTCTCTCCTTTATATAAGAGCCTAGAGTTCCAGAAATAAACACTTCTTCTACTTCTTCTGTTTTTCCCAACACAAAGTACTTACTATATTTTATGTATCCATTCCATATTTATTATACGTTTGTAACCATTTTTAAAAATGTGGTAATACATTTATCATATCAGCCAATATTTGTATGTGTATCATATCTTATACATATTCTGAGATGGGTAAGAATATTATAATACATAATCATAAACGTCCATATTTGTGACTGGGGCATCCTCAAAATATACCAAGTTTACTGGAGGAATGTGACTGTTCTGTTTACTATTATTCCAAGATAATTCAACACGGTGTAAATAAGCAAAAAAAATATCAAAATGGTACACACATTTAGCAGCTGAATCGGCTCCCTTCCCTTGTCCGTACGTTATCATCAATGCAATAGTAAAAATTCACCATTAATTCTCCGAGCACACTGTAACAAAAGAAACAGGCTAATTAGACCGACAAAAGGCGACTGAGTACACTATATTCTTACATCACTATTGCAACTGATTAAAGGAAATAGTCCCTATTTCATACAGTGAGAAGGAATTAATTTCTCAATTCCATATTTCTATGCTCAATTTGAAATAACTTTTCTTGAGAAAACAACATGAAATACGTCAACCAATACAATCATACAAGAGCTCTAATGTCATTATCCTTAGCTCTGAAAGGTGTAAAATTCATCTCAACCTTTATGGCATATTTTCATATTAACGCTTTCTTTCAGCAATAAGTCATTATAATTTGTACTTCTTCTGCCAGGTATCGAATACTTAATATGCAGTGACAAGCCAAATACAAAGAAAAATAGCTCCTTAAACTGCTAATGTGCCCAATTATTGAAATTGCCACTATGATGATATTGATGGTTTTTTTGAATGAGATGATGACATTTATGATGCAGTTTTGATACAACTGACTGAGGAAAGAGGAAATAATTCTTTTACATGCCTAATAATGGATAAACTAAGGTATGTTCTCTACTGCCAGAACTACTTTATAAAGAAGAGGTGATAGGTAACTTTCAATGGAAACTTAAAATCTTTGTACTAAACGTGAAAATGGTGAAAATGAGGCAATGAAAAAGTGATCCAATGACACTTCTTCAAAAACAAAAAGAGACGCAAATAGGTTAAAAAATATGCAATCTCAGAGAAAATAACTCACTAAGTTACCTTATGAAATACGGCTGCCCCGCGTCGACACGGACTTGGACAGAGATTGGGCCTTCTCAGATCTCAACCGTGGGTCTTGATGAGTTCTGGGCTTCCATAAGAGCTATTGGGGATAATTCGTCGGACATCTGTGTTTTGCCTTTTGCAGCATTGTGGGCCATCTAGGGTGGGAGTAATGCCCTTATCTTTAAGAGGCAGAGTTTTTATCCTAAAAATGTAAAAGTTCATTATAATGCTCTTTTTCATTTCTGGTCTTCCAGGTAATGTATTCTGAACTCCCTATCAATGAATTGTGGTGAATCCCACCTCAAGATTTCACCCTTTGTTTCTCAAAAAAAAGTTACCTTATGAAATAAGTTCATAAGAATTCAGCTTATGAAGCTCAAGTATGCCTGTCGCAACCAAATACTAGAAATCAAGCTTACTAGCTCATGAAAATGTCATTGAAATTGTATTTGTCTCTATTGTCTTGCATGTGCTATCCATCTTTGGAAACAATGATTAATGGTCTTCAAAAATCTAGAGTCCGGATAACAATGATGCTCTTTCATCAAGAAAACTATATCGTTAACCTCACCGAAGAGTCCCGCTCTGGAAAGGCCATAAACCATTATGTCATAGGTAGCAATGTTAGGATTCAAGCCTTCTGTCTGAATTGAGTGAAATAATTGCTTAGCTGCTGAACTCTCCCTAGCTCTAAACATCCCATGGATTGAAACATTAAAAATTTCAATTCCCTGTTTAATTTTCCTTGCATCAATTGTTTTTAACAAAAACATGGCTTCATCCAGAAAAAGCATCCTGTAAAGGCCTTTCAACATGATGGTATATGTTACTACATCCGGAGTAATTTCACTGTCATAAAGCTTACTGTACAGTTGCCGAGCATCAGCAATCTTTCCAATTTGGCAAAGGCCTGACAATAATGTGTTATAAGTAACAAGGTTGGGCTCATATCCCATAATTTTCATGTCTCTATGGAAATCAAATGCCTTTTCAATCTCCCATCTTCTGCAATATCCTTTAATTAATACAGAATAAGAAACAACATCTGGCAAGTGACCCTCAAAGAGCATTCGCTCAAAAATTGCGACTGCTCCTTCTACTTCTTCTTGTGAACAATATCCATTCATCAGTGTATTATACGTAATGACATTAGGACTGCAACCAAATTGAGACATCACTTCTAATAATTGTAGTGCCTCTTCGAGATGATTTTGTTTGCAACATGCATCAATCATTATGTTGTATGTGACAACATCTGGCTGAATACCTTTGTCCTTCATTTCTCCGTAAAATATTTTAATTTGGTCCCACTTCTTTAGATGACAGGATCCTGAAATGAGAGAATTGTACGTGAAAATATCCGGAGATATCCCCTGATTAGACATCTCGTCCAATAGCTGTTCAACTTTGTCAGTGCTGCTGGTCCTGCATAACTTGTGGAGAACAGTGTTATAAGTGATGATATCAGGATGAGGACCATTGAGACTCATTTCACAAACCAGACTCATAGCCTTCTCTAGACATTCAATTCTGCAATATCCATCAATTAAGATGTTGTAGCAGTGAAGATCGCGTGCAATGCCCCTAGCCTTCATAGAATCGAACAGTTTGACAGCCTCATCCATCTGACCAGCTAAACAATATCCTCTCATTAACACACTGCACACAATTAAATTGACACTCTCCCTTTTCTTCATGATCATATCAAAAACTCCCTGCGCCTCTCTAATCTTTCCCATTTCACATAAAGGTCCTATCAAGGTACCTATCGTCACGTCGCTCGGTGAAGGCCCACTGTGTAGCATCCTCTCAAAAATTGAAATTGCAGCTTCCCAACGCCTGAGGACAAGATATCCACGTATGATGCAAGTATAGATGTGGCAATCTGGCGAGATCCCCTTGGAAGTCATTTCTTCAAAGAGTCCAAGTGCCTGGTCCAGTTTCCCATTCTTACAGAGACAATCTATAACTACAGTATACATGACTACATCTGGACGACAATGGCTAGTGTGCTCTCCAATCCGCCTCATCCACTCCACTGCCATGTCCACCTTTCCAACCCTGCAAAACCCACTAACAATAGAACCATGCGTCACGTTATTGGGAAGACATCCCAACTCAGGCATTTTGGCAAACATCTCAAGTGCATCGCCGATCCTGCCAACCAAACACAGCCCGTCGACTAAGGTGCTGCAAATGACGGTATCCAGGGCGCATCCCCTCTTGATTATCCCTCCAAATGCCGCGAATCCTAAATCCACGCGGCCAAGACAACAGAGGCAACGAATCAGAATCCCATGCGTGTACCCGTCGGGCGAAATCCTTCTGTCCCTGATCATGGCACCGAAGAAAGACACCACATTAAGGTAGAGCTTCGATCTTGCGACGCTGCTGAGCAGCCGGTTGATTGTGACGACCGACGGCGGCGGGTTCTTGGCGATCAAACTCCTTAAGACCTCCAAAGGGTCCTCCTTTCCTGCAAAGATCTGATCTTTGGAATATGGTCGGGCTGCAGAGCGCTTCCTGGGGCCTCTGGGGGGAAGTGATGAAGACAATTGAGGGGAGTCTCTGGAAGCGGCGGCGAGGCGGCGGAGATTGCAAGGGGAGGGGAGGCCGCGCATTGGGAGATGGGGGCGGCATTCGTCAGGGAGTGGAAGGCGAGGTGGTGGTTGTAGGAGGTGGTGGTGGTGGTTGCCGGTGGAACCGTGCCGCTGCGGCGGTAAGCATCTCCTGTGTGTAGCTTCGGATATAAGGTTAAAACATAACCATTATTTATTTATTTTCATGCTTGGAGTGGGGACTTAGACCGCTAGAGGTATGTATGGACTATTGGTCCATGTTTTGTTGATATGTCTTAATGTTCTAGTAGGCGGTGCTCGGTCAGCAGGGTCACTGATTAAAGATTAATCGGCAGTCGGACAACTAATCGGATTTAGTCAGGTATTAATCGGTTTTGAATTTTTTTAATTATTTTAAATATATAAATCATTTTTATATATAGATTTGTACATTTTCTATACTTTCATAATGAAATAAAAGAAGTAGTTGAGTTTGAATATAACATTATTGCATATTAGAATAAGTTTACTTATATATTAACATAGATTTGTATATTTTCTATATTTACATAATGAAACAAAAGAAGTAATTGATTTTAAATATAACATTAAGTATATTAGAATAAGTTTGCTTTAAAAAAGCAAAAAACAAAAAAAATATAAAAGCTTGATGTAAAAGTCGGTCGATTAGTCAGACGACTAGGTCGACTAGTCGGGCTGACTGACTAATGACCTTATAGGCCTAGTCAAGTCGGCTCCCCCCTTCCCCCGACTCGACTAGTCGGCCGATTTTTACAAGCTTGACATGTCTATCGCATTTTGTATGAATGTAAATGAATAAATATTGGAGGGTGAATAGTGTTTATGCGTATTGTGATCAAATTCAAACAAAATATCTCAACATGCAAATCACACTGCACAAGGACTTATACACATTGACCCTTCCTTTGGACTGCATCATGTGCACAAGCTTGGCCTACTTGAGATTTACAAACTCTCACTAGTGGAACTATTATGGGTATAGTCCAAATCATTTACAAAAAGTGCACAACTTATCAAATTTATCTTCTTCACAAGAAGAACGGCTTTCGTGAAAGACATGAGGGTATGAAATCTCACAATAAGTGTCTGATTGGTTACCCGTTTATCTCAGAGTAATTTGATTTACCCCTATGCGTTTCTAGATTGGAATTCCATCACAAATCAGTGTAACATAACATCATATTCATTATTTAACCCATCTCCAGCCCTTATAACCATCAAAATAGCTACTATTCACATGAGGTTACCCCAACCCACTCCATCCTGATAACCCAACAGACCCCAAGCCCAATGGTTTATCTTCTTTTTGAGAATAAAGTCCTTCGTAGAGAATGCATCTTATCAAGAATAAAGTAAATATAATTATTTTAATAAAAAAACTTTTGAGCACACAAAATGTACATGCAAGCCGAGATTGCTAACAAAACAGAACACTTTAATTTGGAAGAGCAAAGCTAGAGGTCGCAAAGAACGCGGAGAACTAAGGTTTCTTTGCAATGTTAGGTCTTCCTTTTATTAAACAAAAATATCTCACAATAGTTTGTTGGGTATCTTTGAGGTATTTCCAGCCCCAACTTGGAGGGAGGGGCATCATTGATATTTGCCCATTCTTGCTCCCATTCTAGGAAACCCCAATTGGGGCCTCTCACCCTATTTTTTCCAGAACGACGAGAGCAGCGTTTTTTAGCCCTCCATTCATTCCAGCGCCTCTTCTACCCATTCCAAAGGATACACGCCAGAGAGCTACCCATTCCAGGAACCCCGATTCCAGCAAAAACGAGAGCAGCGGCAAGGCTTCGTCGGAAGTCATTCTCCTCCACGCGTGAGAGGAAGAGAGAGGTCGAGAGGGAAGGAGGTCACAGCAGGGCTTTCCCCTTCCCCCGTCGACGCGGGCTGCAGCTAGGGCTGAGAGGAAGGTCGGGTTCTTTGGCCGAGTTCGAGAGGAGCATCGTGGAGGTCGTTGTGGACGACCTCAAGGAGCCGAAGCCGAGTTTGGGTCTCCATCCTGGAGCCCACAAGGGGAGTCACTTTATCCTTCTTGGATTTGTGCACAATATTGGTATTGTTAGATACCTAGGGATAGTTGGCTACTTGTAGAAGAACTATCCATTGTGTGTGACTTGTACCTCAGTTTTGTGGGCAACAAAACCGGGAAGAACTTTGACTCCATTTGATCGTAGTGGATTACTTGTCGATCTTGCCCCATGGTTTTTCCCTTGCTCACATCGAGCAAGGGTTTCCACGTAAAATCTTTGTCTCTTGTGGTTGCTTGTGTACTTGATTGTGATTGTTGTCATTGAGTTCCCATGTGGGGAACATATATTGTGTTGTACCATCTTTTCTGTAGGACAGATTTAGGAGGATATATCCTGGGTTGATTGCCCCATTATCCCCAACAAGTGGTATCAGAGCTCGGGTTGAGTAAAAATGGGCAAAGATGATGAAGGCACTATGATTAAGTTCACAAGCAGCAACTGGCAGCTTTGGAAGGCGAAGATGGAAGACATCTTATATTGCAAGGACCTCCACGATCCGATGAAGGGGGAGAGCGCCAAGCCGGAGAACATGTCCGCAGGCGAGTGGACAAAGTTGAACCGAAAGGCCATTGGGACCATTCAGAAGTGACTTGACATGTCCGTCTTTCATCACATGGCCGAGGAGACGAATGCAAAGGAGTTATGGGATAAGTTGTCCGAGCTCTATGATCAGAAGACCGCAACCAACAAGGCTTTCTTGATTAGAAAGCTTGTGAACCTGAAATACAAGGATGGAACAAAGGTGGCGGAGCACTTGAATGACTTCCAAAGCATTATCAACCAGTTGACATCCATGAGTTTGACACTTGATGATGAGTTGCAGGCACTTCTCCTATTGGGTTCTTTGCCAGATAGTTGGGAGACCTTAGTTGTCACCGTGAGCAACTCTGCGAAGGATAGCAAGTTGACCATGGCTATGGTCAAGGGCAATCTCCTCAATGAGGAGATTAGATGTCGCTCTTCGGGAGAGGCATGCTCCTCTTCACATGTGTATGCAGTTGAGAGGAGAGGAAGATCCAGCAGCAGAGGAGCGTCACAGGAGAGGCAGAAATCCAGAGACAAGTCCAAGGGCAGAGGAAAGTGTCACCGTTGACAGAAGCCCGGTCACTGGAAGAGAGATTGCAAGGTTTGGAAGAGAGAGCAAGCTGAAGCCAAGAAGGATCAGAAAAAGGAAGATGGCAATGTAGCTGCAGTTGTGGCAGATGACAGTGCAGAAGAGGTGGTTCTCACCATCCAGGACCAGTGCTTACATGCAGGGAGCGATTTGGAGTGGGTCATTGACACGGTCACCTCCTATCATGAAACTCCAAACAAGGAGTTCTTCACCACCTACACTAGGGGTGATTATGGGCGAGTCTTGATGGGTAACGAGAGTTACTCTAAGATCATTGGCATGGGCACCATCTCGATTCAGACGGATGTTGGGTGCTCAATGACACTCCAGAATGTGAGGCATGTTCCTGATGTGCGTCTTAGCCTTATATCTGGTTCACAGCTAGATAGTGAAGGCCACCATCTGAAGTTCGGCGATAACAAGTGCAAGATAAGCAAGGGTTCTCTCGTCATGGCGAGAGGCAGGTTGTATCGCACGCTTTACATGACTAGAGTGAAGGTCATGGATGGCATTTTGCATGCTAGTGAAGCAGATAATTCAGATTTATGGCACCGTTGGCTTGGGCACATGAGCCAGAAGGGCTTGCAACTGCTTAGCAAGAAAGAGTTGATCCCCTACCACAATGACATCGCTTTGTCTTCTTGTGATGCATGTGAGGTTGGGAAGAGTAGGAGTGCACCATACAGAGCCAGATCCAAGGTAAAGGGAGACCTTCTACTGTTGGTCCATTCTGACGTTTGTGGTCCTATGGACACGGCCTCTTTGGGAGGCAACAGGTACTTTGTCACCTTCATTGATGATGCATCTAGGAAGGTGTGGGTGTATATACTAAGATCGAAGGATTAGGTGTTTGATTGCTTTAAGAAGTTTCAAGCCATGGTTGAGCGCGAGATAGGAAAATTGTTGAAGTATCTACGCACGGACAATAGGGGAGAGTACACCTCCCATAGCTTTCAGGGCTATTGTGCAGAGCACGTCATCAGGCATGAGAGGACAGAGCCAGGTACACCCTAGTACAATGGTCTAGCTGAGAGGATGAACATGACCATTGTTGAGAGAGTCCGTTGTATGCTGAAGACAGCGAAGTTACCTAAGACCTTTTGGGCTGAGGTGGTTCGAACCGCATGTTACTTGATCAACCGATCTCCATCAGTTCTTTGGGTTTTCAAATTCCAGAGCGTGTTTGGACAGGGAAAGACCCCTCATATGCTCATTTGAGGGTGTTTGGATGCAAGGCGTATGCATTGGTACCCAAGGAGCATCGGAAGAAGTTGGATGACAAGGCGGTGCCTTGTATTTTTCTTGGCTATGGAGATCAGGAGTTTGGATACCGTCTTTGGGATCCAAGGAAGAAGACAGTCACCAGGCATAGGGATGTGATCTTTTATGAGAACCAGACGTTGGCTGAGGACACCACTGAGAGTGGTGATGCAGATGAGTTTTCACTTGACGATGACAGTGATGAGGACACAGATCCCTCTCCAGTACAGGGTATAGGTGGAGAGGATGGGCAGCTAGAGCAGCATGAGCCAGACGCAGACCCCATTGATGCAAGTCCAGGGGACCTAGGGCAGGGGGAGCAGCCTCATCCACATGCAGATGCAGCAGAGCCTCAGGTCAGGAGATCTGAGAGGACACGCCAGCCATCATCCCATTACCCCACTTCCAGGTATGTGATGCTCACAGATGCAGGTGAGCCGTATACCTTTGAGGAGGCACATGAGCACAAGGATAAGGGTCATTGGCGCAATGCAATGAATGAAGAGATGCTATCTCTCAGAAAGAATCACACTTATGACCTTGTTAAGCTTCCTAAAGGGAAGAGAGTTTTGAAGAACAAATGGATTTACAAGCTGAAGTCAGATGACAGTGGCAAGCAGGTGAAGCACAAGGCCAGATTGGTAGTGAAAGGTTTCAGTCAGAAAGAAGGAGTGGACTATGATGAGATCTTCTCCCCAGCGGTGAAGATGAATTCAGTGAGAAATGGTGCTAGGACTTGTTGCTAGCATGGATCTTGAGCTGGAGCAGATGGATGTGAAGACGACGTTTCCTTACGGCGATTTGAAGGAAGAGATCTACATGGAGCAGCCACAGGATTTTCAGGAGAAAGGGAAAGAGCACATGGTTTGCAGGTTGAGGAAGAGTCTCTATGGCTTGAAGCAAGCCCCGAGACAATGGTACTTGAAGTTTGATGCTTTCATGGGAAAGCAAGGCTTCAAGAGGACTACAGCTGATCCATGTGTATATGTTCGTCGTCTTTCCAATGACAGGTTCATCATTCTTTTGATATATGTGGATGACATGTTGATTGTAGGTCATGATTCCAACCTGATTGCAAAGCTCAAGAGGGAACTCTCCAAAGAGTTTGAGATGAAAGATTTGGGCAAGGCAAGTCACATCCTTGGGATGCATATTACAAGGGACGGGAAGAAGCGCATGCTGTGGTTGTCACAGGAGAGATATGTTGAACGCGTGTTGGAGCGGTTCAACATGAATAATGCAAAGCCTATCAGCACGCCTTTAGCCTCTCATTTCAAGCTAACCAAAGAGTCATGTCTTTCTACTTCTGAGGAGAAAGCAGAGATGGCCAAGATCCCATACCAGTCAGCAGTTGGGAGCCTCATGTATGCAATGGTTTGCACTAGATCCGACATAGCCCATGCAGTGGGCGTGGTGAGCAGATTCATGTCCAATCCGGGGAAGGACCATCGGGAGGCAGTGAAGTGGATCTTGAGATACTTTAGAGGGACCTCAAGTAAGTGTCTTGTGTTTGGGAGGTCAGATCCCAAACTATGTGGCTACACTGATGCAGATATGGCAGGAGACATGGATCAGAGAAAGTCTACCTCATGCTACATTTTCACTTTTACAAGGGGAGCCATATCATGGCAATCCAAGCTAAAGAAATGTGTTTCTCTCTCAACTACTGAGGCAGAATACATTGCAGCAGCAGAGACTGGGAAAGAAGCGTTGTGGCTACAACGCTTCCTTGGTGAGTTTGGATTGAAAGACAGTGAGCCGGTTGTGTTTTGTGATAGCCAGAGCCTATAGACTTGAGCAAGAGTACCATGCACCATGCTCGCACAAAACACACTGATGTGAGATACCATTGGCTGAGGGATGCAATAGATCAGAAGCAGCTCATGTTGAAGAAGATCCACACAGATGAGAACCCCTCAGACATGTTGACCAAGACAGTCACTCGTGACAAGCTTCAGCTCTATAGAGAGCTGAGCGGTGTCACCTCTTCTTGATCTCCATCACAAGACAACAACTCCCCGTTGGGGCTGGAGGGGGAGGTTGTTGGGTATCCTTGAAGTATTTCCAGCCCCAACTTGGGGGAGGGGCATCATTAATATTTATTCATTCTTGCTCCCATTCCAAGAAACCCCAATCGGGGCTTCTAACCCTATTTTTTCCAGAACGACGAGAGCAACATTTTTTAGCCCCCCATTCATTCCAGCGCCTCTTCTACCCATTCCAGGGGATACACGCCAGAGAGCTACCCATTCCAGGAACCCCGATTCCAGCAAAAACGAGAGCAGCGGCAAGGCTTCGTAGGAAGTCATTCTCCTCCACGCGTGAGAGGAAGAGAGAGGTCGAGAGGGAAGGAGGTCACAACAGGGCTTTCCCCTTCCCCCTCGACGCGGGCTGCAGCTAGGGCTGAGAGGAAGGCCTTCTTTGGCCGAGTTCGAGAGGAGCATCGTGGAGGTCGTTGCAGACGACCTCAAGGAGCCGAAGCCGAGTTTGGGTCTCCATCCGGGAGCCCACAAGGGGAGTCACGTTATCCTTCTTGGATTTGAGCACAATATTGGTATTATTAGATACCTAGGGATAGTTGGCTACTCGTAGAAGAACTATCCATTGTGTGTGGCTTGTACCTCGGTTTTGTGGGCAATAAAATCGGGAAGAACTTTGACTCCATTTGACTGTAGTGGATAAGTTGCCGGTCTTGCCCCGTGGTTTTTCCCTTGCTCACATCGAGTAACGATTTCCACGTAAAATCTTTGTCTCTTGTGGTTGCTTGTGTGCTTGATTGTGATTGTTGCCATTGAGTTCCCGTGTGGGGAACATATATTGTGTTGTGCCATCTTTGCTGCAGGACAGTTTTAGAATGATATATCATGGGTTGATTGCCCCATTATCCCCAACATAGTTGATATACTTATAATAATGAGTAGAGAATTTGTGTGCTTGGTATTGAAGGGGATGAGTAGGGGATCCTTTTATAGGTTTGGGGAGGGACTACATATCGAATAAAACGAATGGACTTAACTCAAAATGGTTGAAGAATTAGCTTTCTTCACCGGTGCATTGGTACATCTTGAAATGTAATGGTGCAACAATATAATAACATAATATATAAGTGATTCAACGACTAGTTTGTACTAGTGTATAAAAGTTTATGCCGATACAATTACAAAAAGAGGCGTGATGAAATGACTAAGTTCAGATGACTAATAGTTAAAAGTGTATAAGTATACATTTTGTATGCAGTGGTGCAATGATAAGTGAAAATTTTGGAATTAAACTTGTCAAGATATGTACTTGTGTATTAAAATACTAGTCAAAGTAAAAATATTTATACCAGCACACATGAGTATATATTGGTGCACGATACTAAAAACATGAGACACTTTTTTACAGTCAACGGTATAGTTGTCCACAAGATTTGTATCAGTACAACAATATTAAAATGTGCATGAGTGTTTTTTTGTTCTAAAGGTTTTGAAGAAATAAAATTTGTAAACTAAATTATACAACGATTCAGTGAAATAAAAAAGATGCACTCTAAGAATCGTTGCGTCTTAGTTATTATCAACAACTTGTACAAGTCAATTAATTGCTCCGAATATGATCATCAGTCCAATGATTCGTATTTGGTATGATTTGTGCAGATGTGTTATATCTATATCGCAATGTCGGTATTTCATAAAATAATTATCTCAAATAACAGTTTGTGCAATAACAGTTAAGACTTTTTGTTCATTAATCAAAACACTAAGGACGGATGTTTCAACCACAAGTACCACATATTCTCGCACATCAGTGATATGATTTCAATTATTCAATCAAGTATTATTATCTCAAAAATCTCTAAACATACTCATATGCATCGATGTATGCATTTTTCTTTTATTTTCATCGTGATTTCATTTTTCATATTATCTTTATTTGTGTAGTTATACTTGTAGTTTTGGGATAATTACACAAGTAATTTATTTAAGATTCCATGTGCAAAAGTTGTACATATTTCTCGTTTTTCCAATATACCAGAAAACTATGAAACCCCTCATTTTAACACCTAGGACATTTCCATTGTATAAAAAATGCAAATAATCTATTATTCAGTAGAGTTCATCGAGACCTCTCCAACAAGCTCAAGAATGTCAAATTTCAATCTTCCAAGAATATGGGAACACAGTTTTAATAAACGTAAAGATATGTATCTTCATCAATACTCATACTTAAAAAATAATAAGTATATGGTAACACTTACATCTGTATATGTATTCGTCCCCCTCGAATGCGCAGTAAGCAGCGTTGATCAATAAGTTCATACAAATTAAATCACTAATAGATTAGTGGATGATTGTTGAACTTGACAAAATTAATCGATTAGAGGGCATGAGAGGGCATGAGGGACTTTATAATCGAATATAAAAAATATGATTTTGACCGCAATGCTTAAGCATATGATAAGCCATTTTCCAATAATTGTTATTACGCGTGTATCATTTTGTATCGGAAATAAGATGTTTTATATTTGCATTATTGATCAGGTCCCTTTGTACGAATACAACTACATACTGTGACCATTTTGGATATCATACAATTGATGATCGTAAGAATTAGATCATATAAGTCGATTTGGTTGTTGATCTAAGGAGTTAGAAGCATCATATAACGCAATATAAATATTACAGTCTGAAAAGAATGGTATTTTTGTTAAAAAAAATGGATGTCTTGCTAGCACTCTTTGATTATGTCCTATGCATAGGAGTGTAGATTTATAGGCGTTGAACGGGTCAAGTGAAAGAGTTAACCTGATGAGATCGATATACTTAAATCAGTATTATAGATTGTCACAAGACGGACACTCATACTTTGAATGGAGACAAATATACATATGTATCTCTTAGTTTATGCATTTGGCACACCATTAAATTGATGACTTGACAAGGTATATATACCGGCAAGTAGAAGTAGGTGTGCATGTGAGGGTATAAGAGGTATATGATTTGTGAAAGCAATTATACAGTTTAACACTCAATAATTCAAAAAACAAGAGCTTATATGAGATGTTGGGGGCAACAACGAATTTCATCTGTGGTCATCCTATTTGGGAAACATGTTACAAATGTAAGAATATCAATGTACACTTTAGAGAAGTGTGCGATTGATGTTGTCATCCTTCGATATGTTAAAATTTTTTCTACTTTAACCTTGGAAGGAAACATACAAATATGACAACATATACTTAAGATTATACAAGTACTCCAATAGGAGTAATGCATGATTTTAGGGAATAATTAAGGTTGATGTGATCATAAGAGATTTCACATCATTACTCTCATATTTTGAGGGAATGGTGAAAGGTGATGGATTTTAGTAACTCCACTAATAGACAAGATGGACGTGATTGGCTTGGATTAAACCTCAGTTCATCGAAACAAACCAAGTCCCGACGAGTTAAAGATAAAACCCAAAGAGTTAGGATTAATTATCAGTGATGTGGTTCCATATCCTACATAATCAGATGACTCATATGGTTATTATCACTAATATTATATTTGTTTCTAGTAATGAGTCATTGAACATTGTCTACATAATCTCTCTATTGATATCTCCAAATATCCACGATTTTTGCATAAAAAATCCCAAATCAATAACGAATCCCAATTAGATCATTGACCTCAGTTCTATAGCTGTTAAGAGCCTTAACAACATGATTGCAGGTTGACCGTTGGTGACCCCGTCATAGCCATGTTGATGTCCCATCACCTCCTCTATGTCTTCTTCTACTTAAAACCCCCGTGAGTTCAACATGTCTCAATCTACCATTTTTTCTCTTTTTTCCTCCCTAAAATTACTCAAAATGTCTAAATGCATTGAAAATATAAAAAACAATAAACAAACAAAAGTGGATAATTGGATCGAGTCAGTGTGTTAGATTGAGATGGTGTATTTTTTTCATAGTATTTAATTCATGTACATTTACCTAGTAAATAATTAAGTGTTTTGAAATGATTTTCTAGCTAATTACTAGATTGTGTGTGCTATATAACTCACGCACATCTTTCATGCACTATCCTAGGTAGTTATCAATGTCCTCAAGCATAATTGCATGTTTATAAGCATATTGATTGTTTTTCAATCCATATTAAATATAACATAATTATATTTCTAAAATATAGCTCTACTGTACACATTAGTCTGCTGAGCAAATTCCATAACTAAAGTTGCATCCCATTACATTTTGTGCATATGTTGCATCACATAATTAAATTACATACTAAAACTCCCAAAAACTCCATAAAAATGCATGACAAAAAAGAATATATAATTAATTCTATATTTATTTTGCCTTGATTCTCACTTGGTGATGAACCGCTTTTTTCACCTCTTTAATAGTCATAGTTTGTCATAGCATAGGAATCGAAAATGGATCCTATCAAAGACCACAAATGTATGAATATTGTGGAGTATTTTAAAACTTGATAAGTGTACCAAGGTCAAATACACAGACATGAGATATCTTCTTGATTAATCAGATTTTAATATCTTATTTAAGTGACTAAGTCCTCTACCTAGGTTATGCGATTTAAATGGGGTGTAATGTGCAACAAAATGCCATGATATGTAAACAGATATATGTGCTCAAATATACACTAGATTGAACAATGAATGGATAAATAAAGATAGATTTATTTTCATGAGCAAATGATGCATCAAAATTAATCAATGGATGATCAAATGGTATTAAAAAATCAATGAGAAATTGACACTAGATATCTTAAATTTATCAAACCGATTTAAGAGTCAAATATGATATAATGGTGCCGTTAGATAGAGCATCAAATAAGCAGAATAATAAAATTGAAATCAACCACATCAAAGTTTGGATGTTCAAGATATAAGCAAAATGGTATAGGAGCATAAACACAATAAAAAATGCAAAAGAAATGGAGAAAATATAATAATCAGACCATCGGAAGGGTATTTTTGTAATTCAAAAAACCTAGAGGGGCTTCCTCGTAAATTTTCAAAGCATGGCATGTGATGCACGTGCACTTGGGAAGGACTTGTTTGTAATTTTGAAGAAATCGATGGGCATATCTGCAATTTGCTCAAGCATGCACATGTGGAGCATGCAGGTGGAGGCTCAGTGCGAGGGTAGGGTCCAGGTAAGCGGCTTGGGCCATGTGGATAACTCGATCTGGAGAGCTTCGGTTCCCCCAAAGCTAGTGTGACATCAGGACCGTCAGAACAGAGATGTGATCCGACGGTATATGCTACTTCAATCTCCTTTTTGATGCGACAACGATTTTGGGACTCCGACGACCTTTGATTCCTCCTCTAGTCTCCTCTTTGCAATCGGATAGTCGACGAAGGTTGTTGAGCTGTCGACGAAAACCTAGGAGGTATAATGGAGCGTCAGGGAGACCGGTCGCCCGTATTGATGCCACCATGTTGGACAGAACTCCTAGAACAGAGCTACTCCAGATCCTCTAGCTATTGAAGAGTCTACCTACAAAAGGGTTAGGTGGTGCATAGCCGAAGCAGGGCGAAATGGAATGGAGAGCAAGGGGTGGAGAAGATGGGTGTCCTGATTGCTTATTCTCAACTTATCAAAGAAGAATGCCTGGAGTGGGGAGGAGTTTCTGACGGGGGAAGACAGTGAGTGAGGTGATGCATATGGATTAGGAGTGTCGAGCAAAGGTGTGGAGACGGTCAATTGAAGGTGAGGAGGGAGGTAAGTTTTTAATTAAATGGAAGAAATCAAGGGAATAGGAGACAAGAAGGAGTTTACATGATCGAAGGAGGAACCACAGTGAAGGATGTGGCCTGGGTTGAGCTCCGTCACAGAGCTCTGATCATTGCTCGACCTGGGGGACCATCCCAGGGAGAACAACGACCATGGATATGGATGTAACATTATCGGGATAACCATGGGTCAACACCGGAGGTGCCCGTCGTCTTCACGTATCCTATCCTTCCTCCTTTATCACAGGAGTTGGTGGATAGCTAGGCTTGGGCTCGAGAAATGGTGGATGGGGGCTATAGGAGGCAGAGGAGGCATTTATGAAGGTGGGGATGGAGGTTACGAGGAAGGTGGAGATGGTGCATGTAACAGCCTCGTGTCAGCCATAAGATAGGGTCGTGAGGGTTTAATGATTGCGCGAGGAATGTGGGGGTTAGGGCTACGTAATGGGGGTGATGGCAAGGAGATAATGGCCATGGGGTAAATGGGAGAAATGGGAGGTGGGAGGTGCATCGAGAAAAGGGGGGTACAAAAGGTAGGAGATGCATCGAGGGTCGTTGGATTTGGAGATCTAGCGGCCAAGGAGGAAGGGGCGTGAGCAACACAGATGGATATGATCAGAAAGATCATAGGGCTCAGGGTTTGGGCGACAGCTAACAACCCATATTGGACCATCAAAGGCGATCCAATGGTGAGAAGAAGGTGTGCATGGCTAAAGAAGGGGCAGATAACGTGGCTAACAGAGGAGGTGTCATGTGGCCCAATTGGAAATTAAAGGATAGAATAATTAAAGAGAAATAAAAACAAATAATTATATACAGAATTTTAAAAAAGGTTAAAACATGAAAGTTATACACCTTAATGAGATCTATAAGTTTCATGTTGAATAAAAAGTAAAACAAGGTTGTTTGTACAAACTAGAATTTTTGCAAGCATTTTTATGGATAAAAAACATTTGATTTTAGTTCTTTTGAGATTTTTTATTTTGAATTTATCGAAAAAGCTAAAATAAATATATACAATAATTATTTATTTTAAGAATTTTTAATAAAAGATAAAAAATAAAGAAAATAAAATAGTGTTAAATATATATGATAATTAGGGTTAGTAATGTACGATAGAGAATATGTTAATAATAGTGAATTAAAGGTAGATTTTATTGAATTGTTTAAGCCAAGAGAATAATAAATGATAAATAATAAGATTAATCTCATATTCATCAACCCCATATACTTAAACTATGCGTCCTCAAGCATCTAAAGATTGATTGAGTCGGATTAATCATGCACTATGCATGTGAAATTTTAAGACTTAATTCATCAAGAGACTTAGTTTTAGTGATCTTGAAATTCTAAGCTCAACCAAGCTCTAATCAAAAGGAATCCAACTTCTCTGATTATCAGATTCTCTGAAAATACATATAGTATATAGATATTACATTTTATTGTGTACTGCAATCTTGAGAGTCGAGTCGAGATGTCACTCAAAGTCCTAATCCAAGAGACTCTCATCAAGACCTAATCTTCAGCGCTAGGGAATAAGTCAGTTCTTGCACTCAACCCACTATTTCAGTAGTTTGTTAGACTTGAAAGTGATCGTGGAAAGCCAGTTGATGGACGATATAGGTTTATGTCATTTCTTCTCTTCCTCTCATTAGAACAAGGGTCCTTTCGAGTGTTTTATTACTCAACACATGTATTTTTTTATCGTTGATCAGTGTGTTTGTGACGAATCCGAAAATGTCATTTTTAAAAAGTTGTTTTTATCGTTCGGCTTAAAGAATGATGTGTCGTGCGTTGTAGGCGCAATCGGAAACGGTCAAGAAAATACCACAAATGATTTATTCAATTTTTAATCTCGTGGTTTGATGTTTATTTTACTTGGGCAAGTCCCAAGGTCGATCACAAGGAGGCAAAGGAACAACCTAGAATTAAGTCTATCAAACTTCGTGTTCGGTTTTCAAGGCGGTCTTTTTTTTGGAATTTTCAATGCAATAGAGGGTGCAATATGCAAATTTGGCCTATTTTAGGGACTAAAACATGAATTACATTCAAACGATGTCCGAAAAATATGAAACTTGGCCACAATGTAAAATATGATGAAATGGATGCTCGATAATTTTTTTGGAATTTTTGGATGCAATATGAATTTTTTATGAATTTTTAAATGCAAACAAAATGAATTTCAATATTTAATTATGATAAATACTAAACCTACTTATTTTCAAGGATCAAAATTATCTAAGATCTATCACTGGGTGATTGATCTCAGAAAAATCCTAAAACTTGAAAATGTAAGATTTAATACCTACTAAAAATTAAATCATGAAATGTGTAAAATGATTTTTACAGGGTAAATTATGCATGCAAATGCAAATATTTTTGGGCCCAATGTTAAGCACAACAATCTCTACAATGTATGATTTTTCGGGGATTTTTAGAGCAACAGTTAATCAACTATGAATTTTACAGAGCAAATTGAGCAAAATATGATAATTTCCACAGAATAAATAATTATTAATTAACCGATGATCACAAAAATACCCACAATATGTCAAATTGTAGAGAATTAGTTAACAAACATCATGCTATTTTTAGATTAATAAAATAATGTAAAGAGAAGGTCTACAAATACGGGGGATCACAGGGGTACAAATGCAATATAAATAAAATAAATAAAGACTGTAGAGGACGGAAATGTAATTACCAATTGTTTTGAGGGCAAAGATGCAAAATTTCCAATGGGGCACATGCGTGGCACGTGCCCTCTGGCTGGTAGGGGTTGAAATGTGATATCGGAGACCTCGGAGGGTGTCTCTGCAATTTGCCCAAAGGGTCACGTGAGGAGCACGTGACCTCTGGGCTAAAGGCTGATGACGCTCCCCCGTCCTCACGTGCCGCGCACGTGGCGGGGGTCTCGGCCTCTGTGCCGGTGGCTGAGGGCGCGGGCGCGGTGGAGTGAGGGGCGGAGGCTGGCGGAGCTCCAGTGGCGGAGGAGCACGACGAAGGTGGCCTGGCCTGGTGGACAATGGGGGTACTGGCTCCTGTGGCTTGCGAGGCGGGGCTCCGGTAGAGAGAACGGCGGAGCAGCGTGGCACCGCACTGGAGTGGAGGCGCCAAGCTCCTGGGCGCATGCAGAGGTTGCCTGGAGCGCCTGGAGGAAGCTGCGGTTGTCGAAGGTGGCCGGTGGAGTTGCTCGAAGTCGTGAACGAAGGTGGAGTAGCGGAGAGGAGAAGCTTGTCAAAGGCGGTTGGAGGTCAGAGTTGGCGAAGCGGAGGTTGAGGTCGGTGATGTCAAAGGTAGCCAGCTCCACGAGAGAACTCGGAGCGGAGGCAGCTCGTGCGAGGGTGGTCTGCGGCAAGGCGTCGCCGCCTTGGATCTTGCCGTGAAGGCTCCTCGCCGGCGCTGTCACCGCGACGAGGTGACACTTTCGTGCAGTCGGCGGGATGAAATGTGAGGGAGGCGGTGGCTCTCTTAAATAGGTGCGGTGCTCGGCCGGAGATAGAAGGTGGGATGATATGAGGAGATTGGAGACAGATTCGAGATGGCGGCCGCGAGATTCGCGGGAGAAGGCGGCGCGGAGGTGCGATCGGCCGCGATTTGCGGCGAAATCTGAGGGGGCGGCGGAGATTTCCTTCCGAAGGAGGCTGAGGAAGACGATGAGAGAGGGCGTCCGATCGGCCGAGATCGGACGGCCCAGATCGTGCCACGTGGAGGCGTGATTAGGGGAAATGGCAGGCACGTGCGTGGCGCGTGCCTTGGAGGCACGTGCGACACACGTGCATGTCCTTTTAATTTTTTTATTATAATTTTTTTATTTATTTTATTTTTTTAATTTTTTAATTTTTTATAAAAACGATTATAAATATGCGAAAAAAGGTGACACATGGCGGCATCAGGTGCTGCCACGTGTCAGCACCAGAAAATTCGGAAAGTAATTCTTTTGTAAAATCGATAGAAAATAGTAAATGACATCAGATCAAAAAAGTTTCTTCATAAAAATTACTCGTCTCGATGAGATCTACAACTTTCATGAAGACATCAAAACCAAAATCGATCATTTGCACCAAATGATATTTTTGGGGTATCCCATGTACATAAAACACCTTGATTTTAGGGTTTTGTAATTTTTTTGTCATTTTTAAAACAGATAAAAATCCAAAAAAATATGGTAAAATCAAGAGTAAATAAATATACGTTAATCTATTTTTTTGGATTTTTTTATTAATTAATAGAATATGTACATAAAATATTAGGTCAAAAATAACTAAAATACACAATGTACAAAAGAGGCCCAAAACCCAACTTTCACATACGAGCTCTGACTCACTTGAACTTGGTCTTGTTTTGAAGGTAATTGAATGTACATTAGCTCAAAAGTAAGTAGGATTAAATCGGACACTGGATGGGGAAGATATGTGGCTTTTAGTCCGAAAATCTTGAAATTAGGGTTTGGTTTTTTTGGTCCACTTATTTGGGTTAGTTATTATTTTTTCTTTATTGTTGTTAGTGATATCTACACAATGGAGTTGGTTTTGAGTCATTTGGAGTTAGCATGAAAGAGTTAAAAATCCGGGAAGTTAGGCTATTTACAGGTCATTTTGGTTTGGATTTTTGGCTTCTTATTTTGTGCAGTTTTTTGTGCTAAAATGCAATTCTTATGAAATCATGTACTATTGCTAATTATGCAGAACATATGCAAATATGCTGTTGATTTTGAGGGATTTGAGCTTAATAAATGAGATTTAGAGTGATGAATACGAGATTCATCATCCCCCTATACTTAAAGCATGCTCGTCCCCGAGCATTAAAATGAAATGCCATGAAGTGAAATGAGATGGGTTCCATACCAAGACCACGCATTGAAGGTGAAAATGAATCTCGACTCAACCTTTAGATTAATAGTGTGGCGGAACTTCTGTGAGACTTAGAATTTTAAAATCAACAGTCCTCAAGTTCTACAAATCATTGCTTACAGTTTCGGCTCAGAAGTCATCTTAGATCAATCTTCTTCCCAAAGCATACCCTTTGAACATTGAATAACCGACTCTTGTGTGTGAAAGGTTTTTAGCTCTTCCCACCCAAAATGTCGGACTACTGCGCCAACCTCCTCTCCAATAACTCGTCCTCGGGGAGTCAGGTATTTCCTTCTAAGGTCTGTCGCGCTGTGTTCACAATCAAATTAGGGGAAAAGTTAGAAGAATGAGAAAAGAACTGGAGGATGACCAGTGTAGTCACCTCTCCTTGTGAAGCTGGCCAGTGTAGCCGAGTCTCCACCAAGATCTGCAGGTTTCTTGAAGCTTGGACCTTTTTGGTCAGATATTTATTTGGTAGTTGCTTCCTTGTATTTGGAATTTTTGGTGGTTCTGCTTGGATCTTGTTTTGCCCCTACGGATATAGAATCTTTTGTTTCCGTACATTTTTTGGGGTCTTATAAAAAATTGTGCCCAGCCGTCCATCCCTTTTCTGAAGCTTTATTTCAACCCGTACTCCGATCTTTAGATTTCCACGCTACCAGAACAGAAATTTACACAGTCTTCCAACATCCTGTTTGAGTTGAGCTAAGTGCATAGTGCGAGAGTACAAATTAATTCCTTATTCCAGAGTTGTACCCATAATGAAGAGACCAGGTTAGACACTAAAAGTCAAACTCTGTGCATTGTCATGTGGAACTTAAAGAATTAAGTCACAGACCTGAAGACTATAAAATCCTATTTCTCGGTGAAGTTCCTCTGAAAATTAGGTTGATTAAGGTTAAGTCCAGACCACTCTCGATTTCGTCTAATAACTCGGTTCAGAACCCGATGACTTTTCACAGATGCAAATGAATGCAATGCTGGATGAAGTGCAAGTGTGTGGAATGCAAACACAATTTTTTTATTATTTTTTTATTATTTTTTTTTTCAAAAATTTGTGCATAGTCAGTGTTAGTAGCAAATCTTTTTTTTAATACCCACCCCATAAAAACATATAGACTTACGCGCAAGTACGAGGTATGGCTAAAATATATACATAGTATATATATAGACCCCCCTATACTTCGCGAGTGCTGTGTCCTCAGAGCACAAGAAGCGTAATGAAGACATAGCTCGGGCTAAGCGTAAGAGAGTAAAATTATACAATGGTTCACCCCCCTATACTTAGAATATTCACAGTCTAAGTATAGAAGAAGAGCGCAAGAAGAGGTGGTCATGATATGTAAATGAGGAGGGTATATACAGGTGGATGTCGGGTCCCCCTATACTTAGGCTCTGGTCAGCCTAAGTATAGAAGAAGGATGGATATGGAGCGATCGAGAGAAATGGTATATACAGATGGCATCGGTCCCCCCTATACTTAGGCCTTAGCCTAAGTAGAGGAAGAGGTTGTATAAGAAGACCGAGGTGGTCGGGAGGGTGGGTGGGTAGCTGATGATTAAGGTGGTTTACGACTGATCTTTTTGTGAGCCTGTGGTGGGAGATCGTAATGATGAGACGGAGATGAAGCATATGATTCCCCATCATTGTCAGTGTCATCCTCAGAAAAATCATGATGGATAGTAGATGAAATATTTGAGTCGGATGAAAGGTAGCCATCATCAGAGTTATCCTCAGAGGAATAGTATTTGAAAGTGGACATACTCCAGATATTCATGTCTTTTTGTTCCTTCAATTATTTCCTCAAAATTCGTTCCTTTTTAAGATCAATCGGTTTGTCCTCAGATGAATCTTCAGATGCTCTGGTCTCAGTCAGCTCATAAGATATAATTCCAGTGTACTTGTGGAAGGTAGGAGCATCAGCTTTGGATGAGTAATAATTAGGAATGGGAGTTGTCCAACAAGAATCGAATTTTGGATCCTTGCGAAGATATGGCTTTAGAGTTACCGAACAGACTTCACTCATGTAGACTACTTTTTCCGGACTTGATGAGGGATCATCAACTGATTCCTCTTCCGAAAGGTCAAATCTAACTCTCTTTTTCTTGTTTCGTGAAGCTGTCGGTTCACTTGAGTATCCAGATGAGTAGCCATCAATGTTCTTCTCCTTGATCGGTGTTTGGGCTGTAAATTTGTTCTTAGTCTCTTGGATGTTGGTGCACTCTCGATTTGGGAGGATTTGGTCAAGATAATCAGAGTATGTTGCTCCAGGGTGCGACCATGCATATGTCTCAGGATCGTAGTAGAAGGATTTATCTATTTTGAGATCCGGGGGAATTGAAATACTGGGAAGAGTTTTTGCATATTCATTCTCAATTGATTTGTTATTGGAGCATTCCTGTGTCAAGTTGATGTAATCTATGTAGTCAGCATAGGTTGACCTAGGGTGTGACCATGCATAAGTCTCCGGATCATAAGATTCATATGCTCGATTTTCTATGGAGAGTGCGGCTGGGAATGAAGCAGGGGGGAGATTCTCTAAACCAATAGTCTCAACAACAACCGCTATCTCAGGTGTCGTAGCGGGGTAGGGCTCTTCTACCTCTTTAGGTTTACGGTTGTTGGGGATTTTATGAGTTGCCTCAGAAAATCGTGTTTCCTCAAAGACTGTGTCAACTCGAAGTGCTTCAAATGCCGTAAACTTTATTTGCCGAGCCTCACAATCAATAATTGCCTTAGACAATGCTAAAAATGGTTTGCCAAGAATAATTGGAGACTGGGTGAACTCTCCTTGATGCTCAATATCAATGATCGTGAATTCCATTTTGAGCGGAGCATCTTGGAATATCATGATGACCGAAATGATTCCTCTCGGTCGCTTTATTGATCGGTCCGTCAATTGAACAATCTCTCATATTTTCCTGATCGGTCTGAGTTTTGAGTTCGTGGAATACAGAGGTCGGGAGGATATTGATTGGTGAATCATCATCAATTCGGGCTTGGGTGAAAATTGTGTCTTTGATTTTGCAGTCAAATCTGGGCAACCGCTTCACTATGCGGCTCTTGGTTTTTCTCCTCAACACCAAGGAGGAGGCCATTGACAAGATATGCCTTTCGGTTTTTGTTCTAATCCGTCCCGACTTTTTGACAATTACTCTATCTGTTAAAAATTTCTTAAGGTCGGGGAAGTGTTCAATGGCCTTTATAATGGGAAGTTCAAAAATCAAATGTTTTTCCAATGCTTCCCGTAAAGCAGGATCCAAATTCCTCAGGTCTTCTTCAGATTCATTTTTTATGAGATTTTCTGGATTTTCGATTTTTTTGCTATTTTCTATGCGGTGTGGTAATGTGGTGTGTTCCTCAGATGAGCAGGGGCTTTGATGTTCAGAGTAAAGGTTAGGGGCATAATCATTTCTAGGGGAATAATGAGCGGAAGTATTGATGTTTGAATTATCCCTAGGTCTTTGAATATCCTCAAAATTTTCATCATGGGATCCAATCCTTTCCTCATTCATTTTTATATCCGAGTCACCATAGAATGATATTACTCGGTCGGCAAATTTTTGAAATCTATCCTCCATCAATTCAAATCTTGTTTTCATCCTCGAAACATTATCCTCAAAATTCTGCTCATGATCAATCATGGGAGCATTCGATTTTTGTTCAATGATTTCTTCTTCCATTTTACTATATGTGCGGAGAGGAGAGTTTCTTGGAGTATCCAACATATGATCACTATTTTTAGAAAATATCTCCTCAATAATTATGGAAGGAGGCCGCTCATATGGTCCATGCATGTGTATTTGCTCTGAATAGAGTTCAATCCTTTGATCATGATTAGTCAGATCTTGATATTGTGGAGTCAGCATACATGGTTTATATGTGTCTAGGAGGTCTATCCAGTCCTCTGTATGAGTATCATATCAGACGAGGAGTCTGTTGTGGTCAATCCAACACTGATGATCATTAAATGCATGTCCTTCCATCTGGGTTTGATTTCTCTGCCAGTCATGGGACTTAAAAGGGTTTTGATCCTGAAATGTTTCATTGGTGAGAAACTGAGAATAAGACGGTTCAGTCCAAGATGGTAGGTGATCATGTGTGGTCGGATGACTTGAGTAAGTTTTCAATGAGGGGGCCGAAGTCATTTGCGGATGAAAGTTTCCCGCAAATGTTGGAGGATTATTGAAAGAAGAGGATGTAGTTGATTTGGGCCAAACCGAGACAGATTTGTTTTCATAATGATGTTCGGTCATTTTTGGAGGAGTTGAGAGAAATGATGGGTTAGATCTGAAATTTGGAAAGATTTCCATGATGAGATTAAAATCAAGAGATGAGAGAGATGATTGTATGGGATAGAAATTTTATCAAATGTGCGGCTATTGATCTTCGATATCGGTTCACGCACACCAATACAAACACAAATCATACCACGGGTTCTCCAACTCACACAGTGAAGCCGTAAGAGTTCGACTATTATCTTTTCAGTTTTAGTTGGTGATAAATCAATCTTGGCAGAAAATTACCGAGCTGAAATTTCGGATTTGGGCTCTAGCCTTAAGTGTCGTTTCTTGCTTACTCAGAAAATAAAAACATCCAAGGCCGGGCTTGCTCTCCCGCAGAAATTCTTGATTTTATGGGTTATTTTGAAATTGACTATATTTAGCAGTCCCAATTTTTATTAGGTGGTCACTGAAGAATTTAACTGAGCACAAATACACGTCTACCATCCAGTCCCAATTTCCTTTAGAATTATGTGGTAAAACAGGAGGGAGAAATTTGGGAAAAGCCGATGCACGCGGAAAACTATGATGAATGCTCAGTTAGAAGACTTACAGTGAATCCTCACAATCTCCATGTGGGATGCTAGACAGAATTAAAAATTATTGTAAATGAAATGCAAGCCGATGAAAAACCGCACCTAAGCAAAAAGTTCTATTAGCGGGAAGAATTGATTTAAATTTTGGCTAAATTGAACGATCTATGTGCGTCTCAATTAAAGTGCAGTGTGGCCTTAGATCCTACGAGCACAAGCAAAAATATAAATGCTCTGAGGGCCGTATGTGCATGTCTATCCTAATCGCCACTCATGTCGGGCCCCACCCTCATATGAGAGTGAAACAAGTCACGACACACCACAGAATAAAGTCAGAGGTCTTTCTACACACGCGAGAGTCCAAACGGACACCGCTGTAAATAAGCAATTAATTACAATTAGAAATTGCGAGAATTAAAAATGTAGACTCTACGCTCTCTCACGACTCGACTCGATCTTAAATTAATTGCGGTTTTTGCAAAAGTCAGTGAAGTTGCGACGATTTTTGAAAAACCGCTCCGCGTATAAAGTACCTCGCAAGAAAAATAAGAGAGAAAATGTAAGAGAGTGACTCAAAAATATATGAAAAATAAGTGCTGAAAATAAATTGCAGGAAAAAATGGAATTTAAATTGCGAAATTCGGGGGTCAGACTACCCGAGTGCGGAAAACCGAACAAAAATTTTCAAGACAAAATCTAAGCCGTTTGCCTCCCCGGCAACGGCGCCATCTGACGAATCCGAAAATGTCGCTTTTAAAAAGTTGTTTTTATCGTTCGGCTTAAAGAATGATGTGTCGTGCGTTGTAGGCGGCAATCGGAAACGGTCAAGAAAATACCACAAATGATTTATTCAATTTTTAATCTCGTGGTTTGATGTTTATTTTACTTGGGCAAGTAACAAGGTCGATCACAAGGAGACAAAGGAACAACCTAGAATTAAGTCTATCAAAGTTCGTGTTCGGTTTTCGAGGCGGTCTTTTTTTTTGGAATTTTCAATGCAATAGGGGTGCAATATGCAAATTTGGTCTATTTTAGGGACTAAAATGTGAATTACATTCAAACGATGTCCGAAAAATATGAAACTTGACCACAATGTAAAATATGATGAAATTGATGCTCGATATTTTTTTTGGAATTTTTGGATGCAATATGAATTTTTTATGAATTTTTAAATGCAAACAAAATGAATTTCAATATTTAATTATGATAAATACTAAACCTACTTATTTTCAAGGATCAAAATTATCTAAGATCTATCATTGGGTGATTGATCTCAGAAAAATCCTAAACCTCAAAAATTTAAGATTTAATACCTATTAAAAATTAAATCATGAAATGTGCAAAATGATTTTTACAGGGCAAATTATGCATGCAAATGCAAATCTTTTTGGGCCTAATGTTAAGCACAACAATCTCTACAATGTATGATTTTTCAGGGATTTTTAGAACAGTTAATCAACTATGAATTTTAGAGAGCAAATTGGGCAAAATATGATAATTTCCACAGAACAAATAATTATTAATTAACCGATGATCACAAAAATACCCACAATATGTCAAATTGTAGAGAATTAGTTAACAAACATCATGCTATTTTTAGATTAATAAAATAATGTAAAGAGAAGGTCCACAAATACGGGGGAACACAGGGGTACAAATGCAATATAAATAAAATAAATAAAGACTGTAGAGGACGGAAATGTAATTACCAATAGTTTTGAGGGCAAAGATGCAAAATTTTCCAAAAGGGGACGTGCGTGGCACGTGCCCTCTGGCTGGCGGGGGTTGAAATGTGATATGGGAGACCTCGGAGGGTGTCTCTGCAATTTGCCCAAAGGGTCACGTACGGAGCACGTGACCCCTGGGCTGAAGGCTGATGACGCTCCCCCGTCCTTACGTGTCGCGCACGTGGCGGGGGTCTCGGCCTCTGTGTCGGTGACTGAGGGCGCGGGCGCGGTGGAGTGAGGGGCGGAGGCTGGCGGAGCTCCGGTGGCAGAGGAGCATCACGAAGGTGGCCTGGCATGGTGGACAATGGGGGCACTGGCTCCTGTGGCTTGCGAGGCGGGGCTCCGGTAGAGAGAACGGCGGAGCGGCGTGGCACCGCACTGGAGTGGAGGCGCCAAGCTCCTGGGCGCAGGAAGAGGTTGCCTGGAGCGCCTGAAGGAAGCTGCGGTTGTCGAAGGTGGCCGGCGGAGTTGCTCGAAGTCGTGAACGAAGGTGGAGTAGCGGAGAGGCGAAGCTTGTCGAAGGCGGTTGGAGGTCAAAGTCGGCGAAGCGGAGGTTGAGGTCGGTGATGTCGAAGGTAGTCGGCTCCACGAGAGAACTCAGAGCGGAGGCAGCTCGCGCGAGGGCGGTCTGTGACAAGGCACCGCCGCCTTGGATCTCGCCGTGAAGGCTCCTCGCTGGCGCTGTCACCGCGGCGAGGTGACGCTTTCGTGCAGTCGGCGGATGAAATGTGAGGGAGGCGATGGCTCTCTTAAATAGGTGCAGTGCTCGGCCGGAGATAGAAGGTGGGCTGATATGAGGAGATCGGAGACAGATTTGAGATGGCGGCCGTGAGATTCGCGGGAGAAGGCGGCGCGGAGGTGCGATCGGCCGCGATTTGCGGCGAAATCTGAGGGGGCGGCGGAGATTTCCTTCCGAAGGAGGCTGAGGAAGACGATGAGGGAGGGCCGTCCGATCGGCCGAGATCGGATGGCCCAGATCGTGCCACGTGGAGGCGTGATTAGGGGAAATGGCAGGCACGTGCGTGGCGCGTGCCTTGGAGGCACGTGCGACACACGTGCGGGTCCTTTTAATCTTTTTATTATATTTTTTATTTATTTTATTTTTTTATTTTTTTTTAATTTTTATTTTTTTTATAAAAACGATTATATAAATATGCGAAAAAAGTGACACGTGGCGGCATCAGGTGCTGCCACGTGTCAGCACCAGAAAATTCGGAAAAAAATTCTTTTGTAAAATCGATAAAAAATAGTAAATGACCTCGGATCAAAAAAGTTTCGTCACGAAAATTACTCGTCTCGATGAGATATACAACTTTTATGAAAACATCAAAACCAAAATCGATCATTTGCACCAAGTGATATTTTTGGGGTATCTCATGTACATAGAACACCTTGATTTTGGGGTTTTGTAATTTTTTTGTCATTTTTAAAATAGGTAAAAATCCGGAAAAATATGGTAAAATCAAGAGTAAATAAAGATATCTTAATCTAATTTTTTTGAATTTTTTATTAATTAATAGAATATGTACATAAAATATTAGGTCAAAAATAGCTAAAATACACAATGTACAAAAGAGGCCCAAAACCCAACTTTCACATATGAGCTCCGATTCACTTGAACTTGATCTTGTTTTGAAGGTAGTTGAATGTACATTAGTTCAAAAGTAAGTAGGATTAAATCGGACACTGGATGGGGAAGATATGTGGCTTTTAGTCCGAAAATCCTGAAATTAGGGTTTGGTTTTTTGGTCCACTTATTTAGGTTAGTAATTTTTTTGTATTTTCCTTTATTCTTGTTAGTGATATCTACACAATGGAGGTGGTCTTGAGTCATTCGGAGTTAGCATGAAAGAGTTAAAAATCCGGGAAGTTAGGCTATTTACAGGTCATTTTGGTTTGGATTTTTGGCTTCTTATTTTGTGCAGATTTTTGTGCTAAAATGCAATTCTTATGAAATCATATACTAATGCAAATTATGCAGAATAGATGCAAATATGCTGTTGATTTTGAGGGATTTGAGCTTAATAAATAAGATTTAGAGTGATGAATATGAGATTCATCAGTTTGTCAAGAGAGTTTAGAGTCATCTGCACTTATTTTCCTGTGAAAGCACAGGGGTGTGTTTCTTTTGAGTATCTAAGATACCTTCGACACCCAGACTTGTCTTCTATACGATGATGATGACACAATTTTTGTGAGGGCCTAATGTGCTCTACACAAGGTGAGACCTACACTATCGTTGAGGTGATCGCTTATGGAACATGGATGTCAATCAATAATTAACCCAAAAAATAGATCAAGCAATGTAAAATAATGTGGAGTTAAATTTTATTACAACTCTATAGAATATGTATCCAGTGCAAGTATGTAGAGGTCGAACACAGGGAGCAAGGAGAATAAACACACAAAAATCGACAAAAAAAATAATGATTGTTTTTGTGTTTTTATAATATTTTTTATTTTTAGTGGGTTTTTATTATTTATTTTTTATGGAAATTTTAACTTATATCTATTTTTGTTTTTCTAATTTTATAATTTCCCTTTTCTTTTTATATTTTTCTTATTTTTAATTTTCTTTTTAATAAATAAAGATAATAAATACACCCAACTATATAAAAATGAGATATTAGATAATATATATAAGGAGAAAATAAAAAAATACCATAGGTACAATATTTTTTATTTTTCAAGGGTACTAAAAAATATTTTGATATTTTTATGATAATAATAATAAAATTGATAATAATAATAATATTTGAGGAAAGGTAGCCTACTTTGTGAAGTAGGTAACCTTACCTACTTCACATTCCATTTTCGCAAATTTTTTTTATTTTTTTTAAAAAATATCACCATGGATTTTCATAACTATATCCCTCTAATATGCCATTCAAATTTCCTCAAAAACAGAGACTCATAACGGGTAAAATACAACAAATCTGTGACCATTAAAAAATGACTGTCTGGATGGAGGCCGTAAGAGTCTCTATTTCTGACGAAATTTGAATGACATATTAGAAGGATATAATTATGTAAATCTATGGTGGTATTTTTAAAAAAATAAAAAAAATTCAAAAAAATGAAATGTGAAGTAGGTAAGTTACCTACTGCACAAAGTAGGCTCCCTTTCCTCATAATATGTATAAATTAAGTAAATATTAGCAAAAGTATACAATATAGGCTAGTATATGTATAAATATACCCATAAATACTCAAATACAAAAATAAATTACTTTTGTTTTTTTATGTTTTTCTCTATTTTGTGATTTTTAACCCAATGTTTGCTAGTTTTTGTATTTTTTATTTGTATAAAAATAGGAAAATTGTGACTTATATTACTTGGCAGAATTATTTTGGATCCCAAAAATATTAAAAAACTGAAAATTTTCCAAAACTAATTTTTAATATATATGAAATATAATAAATAAATTACAAAACTTGAAAAATGTAATTTTTAGATTTTTTCCAAAAAATAAATTTTTTAGGTTTAGATAGGGTTTGCAATTTTTATGGTTTTTCTTTTGAATTTTTTTAGTGATTTTTAGTATGTAAGTGCAGAATACAATAATAAATAACCCATATTTTTAAAGCTTTTCAATACATTTTTAAAATTTTTAAGGTTTTTTAAATACAATCAGGGAATAAATTCAATGTTTTTTAAATTTTAAAGATAGGAAACATTTTAAATTTCCAAGTGCAAAATACACGTGACTTGATAATATATGGGAACTTAAAATGAAATCCTCACAATTTTTAAATCCAATATGATATTTTTATTGCAAGGAATAAATAAAATAAAAATACAATAGTGTCAGTGACTAAAATGCAAATAAAAATAAATACAAACACAACTATGAAAAAAAAAGAAGTCTAGGGGCCTCTATGTAATTTTCCTACAAATATTTAATTCACTCCATGTTGGTAAGGATATAAATGAAATTTGTAAACTTGGTCGGGCATACTTGTAATTATCTCAAATAGTTTTGAACTAAGTTACAAAATTATTGGACTAATAATAACACAAGAGTACCGGGGGTCCTTGCAAAAAGCCCACCACCTCACGTATATGGGCACATAAGGTGACGTAAAAAGGAACAAAATAAATTCAAATACAAAGAGTCCAGAGGCTACTTTCAAAATGTCCCAAAAGATTTACACTACAAACGAAAGTTTGTGGACTACAAATAAAATACACAAAATCAAAGGTAGATGTGCAAAATTACCCCTAAAGGAGGTGGCGGACGACGGATCTTGTTCCACTAATACACATTCCAACCCTTTGATGGTGGATGGTTGGATGGACGACTGGATTAGATTGTTGTGGACGATCAGGCGAACTAAGTGCGGCGTGATCCAATGACTGTGGTTGATTTGGAGCAAGCAGTCGATCCAACATCCACTGCTGCTCACGAAGAATAGGGAAGAACACTTAGAGTAGCGAACTTCGATCTATCCTTCCGAGCAACTCCAGCATTCTTTAGTGCTCCTCTGGGGCTCAAAATGATCCTGATGACGTCCTCCACCTGCTGAATGTTTCAAAAGGGTCCGAGGAGCTTTTACGAGGTTCAACGAGGTCGAGGAAGCCTTAGAGCTCCAGGACCCTTGGACAAAATTGACCCAGGAGGGGTCCTTGGCCCTCTAGAATCTGCAAAGGAGTACCAACAAGCACAAAGGGGATTTGAGGGGACTTATTGACGGTGAATGAGGTAAAAATGAGGTTGGGTGGAGCCCTCTGGCTAGGTGGCGGTTAAGGAGGGCAATTCCTCGATCTGAGTGAGATCGAGTTGAATGGAGGTGTGGGGAATGTAGAAGAAGTGAAGGGGAACAAAGGTGAGGCACTATGATGGTCGGAGAATGGTCAGACGTGGGAACAGCGGTCGGAGCTCATCTCCGATGAACTATAAAGACTTGATTTAACGAGATATAGAGCGGAATTAACTGCAAATAAAAGCTGCTATACACTAATCTAGGTCCTAGGAACAAAAGGAAACAATTATCAGTGGCTTTACCTCGGGAACGGAATGAGCCAGAGGAACTCCATCGTTGGTGGTCGGTGATGCCAGGATCTCAACCTCTGCTCCTCTTCCTACACATAAAAGGGTCCGTCGACGTTCTTGTTGTCACCAGGAAACTTCAAGACACGAGAACTGGGGTTTTAGAGGGGCTAAAGGATATAAAAAAATGGTGATAGAAGAGGTGTATATATGCAAGGCCATCTTTGATCGAGATGCATGATTGACATAGTGGTCCTTCAATCGAGGTAATATGCAATTGTGAAAGTCTGTCAATCGATGAACAAAAGTCAAAGAGGAATTAGGATGAAAGGGTGCAATAACCTAGGGGAAAATCGATGAAGATGGGCAGCCAACGAGGATAGCATGCCTAGGGTTGCAGTGGGCTCAGTTGACCAACGAGTCAACCGAGGCTGCAACCTGATTGGGCCATGTATGCGACTACAAGACAAACCTGAATTCAAATTCAGAAATAAAATCGAAATAAAAATAATAAATGATTTGTTTATTTTTTGGTTAAAACATGAAATTTTTTTATTATTTTATGTAGTATTTAATCTTATTTTAATTTATTATTATAAGTTAATTTATTATAAGTTACTTTTTACAAGTACAAATATATGTATATTTACCCATATAATATGTGTATATTTTTATTTTGTATTTTAGATTTTATTATTTTATGCACGTAATTTATGTATTTACAACTTAATGAGATACATATAAATATATATATTTTTTATTTTTCTGAATTAATTTGTACATTTAAATAAACATGTATATTTATTTTATAAGTCTAAGTATGACTAATTCGTCTATGTATTTTTGTATACTTATTTAGTTTGTTGTGTTTTAACGACTTTTCTTTCTTCTAATTATATATATATGTTATAAATAATATTTACAAAATTATAAAAATATACAAAGAATAATTAAATTGATTATTTTATTCAGATTTAATGTACAATAGGGGTCCAAAACCTAACTTCTACATCTTAACTCCAAATTGATTGAAACTGCCTTCATTAAATAAATTATTAAAAGTTGTATAAAATTAAAATGATTTTGGTAATTTTGATTCCATATGGAGTAGATACAAGTCTGTGAAGTTTGGATTTTGGCTTTTTATCTTGAGTGTAGAAGGCACATTATGCATTGTTTTTATGTGAAATAATTGTGTATTTTCTATATGTTTTTATCTACAACTTCTATTATAACGTTTATCGATTTGATGTATACATAATAAAGAATAATAAGAAATAAAATAGATCCCAAATTAGCTTTATTGGGGATCTACAAAATAGGATTTTATTGGTTATTGGCCCTTATCTCCCTCTACTTTATTCCTTGTCGACCTAATCATCATGATGCTTAGGTCTCAGGATTTAGGGTCATTCGATAACTATGGTATTTCATTTATTTTTTCCTTTCCTTTTCTTTATTCTTTTATTTTAGCTTTAAATATAACATTTTATACAATATTTACGTTGTAAGTAATTGAGGTTATTTCGTGCAATATGATGATATATACCTGCATTTAGGTAGGGTTTAAAGGCCAAAATGAAAGAATAAAGAGATGAAATGGAGACTCATCACCTTTCTATACTTGTATTCATTAGTCCCTAGAAAATACTTATCCCTATAAGTGCAGAAAATAAAATAAAGAAAAGAAAAAGAAAGAACTTGGAATGATTTTTTGATTTTTAAACTTGTCTTATTAAAATCAAAGTTTGGAGCTTAGAGAAGACCTTTGGATTATTAGTGTGTTAGGAACCACACTAGAGTTAAGAATTGTGACACAAAATCCCTTAGGTTCAATAATCCTATCACTCGGTCTTTCTTCATGGTCAGGTCGGAGCCATCGTCTTAGTCGCATACTCTTGCTACTTTGAAATGACATATCAATGTGTGTGAACTTTTCAGCTCTTCTCAGACAAAATTGTTGAACTAGAAAAGAGTCTGCTCTCTTGGTAGCTCGTACTCATTGTGACAGATATTCCCTTCTAAGGTCAGGTATCGATGGTCTTTACAGTCGAGTGGGGAAGAGAAGCTAGAAGAAGGGGAAACGAACTAGGAATGGACCGGTGTAGTCTTCATCCCCTTGTGAACCTCGATCTATGTAATTGTTTATTCACCAAGAAGCGAGCTTTTTCTGAAGCTCATATTTTTTGTGGAATTTTTGGTATAGGGTTCTTTGAATTTTTCTTTGACTTTACATAGCTCTTGCATTCTTGTTTGTGCCCTGACGGATATAGCATCTTTTTGGTCTGCCTATTTTTTGGGGTCTTGGAATACGCTTGCAGACCATTCCTCATCCAAAGCATTATCTCAATCTATCTCCAATTTTTATATATCATGGCTACTAAAATAAGTAGGCTAGAATATCGGTTTCAGCGATTCCCAAGAATGGTTCCTTAGCCACCCTTGACGAAACGACCTAGCATCGTCCCGACTTAGATTTCAAGATCTTTCAACAACCCATCTAAGTTAAGATAAGTGCTAAGTTCAAGTTGTTTAGTCAAGCCACTGTTTCAAGACTCTGCAACAACCTGAAAACAACTTTGTCCCAACCATCCTCCAGTTGGATGATCTGAGCTACAGGTGGCAGCCCCGTCCTAATCCGATCTTCATCTTCACTTTGTCCACATCGAGTTTAGTCTTACTTTGTTGCCTCCACCAGAAGATAGCCACCACATCCTATAACAAGAACGAGGAAAAGATGTGGATATAATGCCTTGACATGTGTGAAGGTGAAGAAGGGTGGCAGAGGAGGAAGGATGCGACATAGACGAGGGGTTTTGGAGGAAGGGTCAGAGGAGGAGGGAGTTAGAGGAGGGAGGTGGGAGAGAAAGGGGTTGGATGGGATGGAGGAGGAGGGAGCTGGAGGAGGAGAATCGCGTGAGGTGGGTTGAGGAAGAGGGGGCCTGAAGAGGATGAAGATGAGAAGAAACTTTATAGAAAAAGACATATATAGCTTAGCTAATCAATCTAATTACCATGGTGTCCCAAAAGTTAATGTTCGATTGAGATGTCGATGGATGGAAACTAACTCGAGGGCCACAAGTGATAATCGTGGAAGAAGTCAGGAGCACAATCGATATTCCAAAAAAAGAGAGGGGTATAACTAATATTGCAATATTTAAGAGGAGCACGAGTGATAGAAACCCATAATGCTATCTAATTTTGAACAATTATTTGCAACATAAGAACACAATGCATCTAATTTCATTTCAATGGGCGGAATATATGGATACAAACAAATGGATATAAATATGAATATATTTATTACTGCATTTTTTATCTTTTTAAAATATGGAAATGAATACGAAAATAGAAATGAATATCTTGTCGACATTGAAAATCACAAATCATTTCCTTATTTTAGCTTTTGACCTTAAATTTTTTAAACCCATATTTTTGAAATAGGAGATTTAAAAGATTTGCAGATTTTTTACTCGATACGTACTTCTCCATTACAATAATCCCAAATTATTTCTTTAGTGTAAACAAAAAATTACGATAACGACAAGTTATTCAATGCATCTACTTAAAATAGCATGAAAACAATGATTCACGAGAATCAATTCTTTTAGAAAGAAATCTTTTATGAATAATATAGAAACGTAGTTACAAAATCAAATCGTGCCCATGCACCTTATAGCTTACATCTACAACAAAATCAACAAAAACATAATGGGATCAAAAATACCTCGATTAATAAATAACAATTAATCAACAGATCCGTTTTAGAAGCACTTCTCCTTTCCAATTTGACAAAAGAAATATGAAATAAAATGTGAGTGGGTATGGTTCAAGAGAAACTTATGATTGCGATGGTATTATTTTATGCTTCCATTGTACAGTCGCTATTTTTGTTAGTTTGCCTTCTGTTCCCTTCTCCCACTTTCGTTCTTTCCATTTCCATCTTTGCCTCTCTTCCGTCTATCTTTTTTTTAATCTCTACTAAATATTAAATGTCCCAATTATGATTTTCTCATTTCTTTGTCACATGTCTACCAGTCACAAACTTGGTCAGCGATCTAAACTCCTTTGTTCACCCAACCCCAAACCTGCCCCAAGGCAAAAATAAATAAATAAATAAATATGTAATACGACGTGAGCTGTAATTCAGATTTTTTACGATTTCGATTCCCAAACTTCAATCTTGTAGATCGAATCTTCGATTGATGTTCTATATATCCTCCAAATTTCACTCAAATCTGATGTCATTTTTTATTGATTGAAATCATTTTTTAAAATAAGATTTTAGTTGATTTGACTATTAATATGAAATATCAAATAACATCGTACTTGAGTGAAATTTGGAGGATATGTAAAGCATTAATTAAAGATTCAAGCTATAAGGTTGAATTTTTGAAATGGGATTAAAGAAAAAACTACAAGTTAAAGCTCCTCACATTACAACGGACATTCCGTATGCACGAGACTCTACGGGACCGACACTACAAGGAAAACAAGTTGTGGCTACAGAAATATGACCACAGATATGGGGTTTGTGGTCACAAAATTGGGCTCTAGCCACGACACATCGTGGTCAGTAACCGTAGCTACAAGTCTCGTCGCGAGAGTTTTCTAGTCACGAATATGTCGTGGCCACTATAAGTGGCCACAGAACTTATCGTGGCCACAACTCTTGAATGAAGACTTCGGCCACGGATTGTGGCTACGAGAAACTAGTGGCCACGGAATTATCGTGGTCACAAGTTCCCGTAGCCACATTCTGTGGTCACAACTAATTTTTCTTGTAGTGCGAATTGTCTACTATAGCGGGCATCCCAACAGATTCTGCAGTAATCGCTTGAACTGCTCGATCGTGATCGAGCGGTTCACACGATTTCACACTTTTTGTAGGCATATATCATGCAAAATCGTATGAACCACTCGATCAAGATCGAGCGGCTCAAACAATTATTGCATGAACAACACTGCAACAGACGATCCCTGCTAGAGACTCCACACTTTGCAAAAGAACACAGCAAGAAATATGCGATTATTTACGGAAACCGAATCACCAACGAAGAGAATTGAGTCCTACAAATTACATGAGGTGGGACAATATATAAGTAAAAAAAATACAAGAGAATGTTAAAGATCCACAACAACTCCAACATACTTTGGCATCCAACTTACTCCCGACTCCAAAGAAAGCAAAATCGCATCCAATTAAGCACCGGTCGCCATCACAAGACGCACCGATTCCACACCCAACAGTGACCACGAAAGCCAATAAAATCATAACAAAACATCACGTTTGCGCCGTAGTGGAGGGAGATGCCAACCTTTGTGTGGAGAATTGCACCACAATTGACGCAGACCCGAACAGAGACCCCTTAAATTAAGAGCTTAAATCCCACCTCCATCAGATAAGCACAATCTCCATCGAATTATCAGTTTAATTTCCTCCCTAAATATGCTCAGGAGAGCGAAATTCTGCACACACGGTTCGTGTTAATTCCAGAGGAAGATGGAGGAGGAGGAGGAGAAGAGCTGGCCGCCGTGGCTCAGGCCGTTGCTCGCGACGCGGTTCTTCGTGCAGTGCAAGCTCCACGCAGCCGCCCACAAGTGCGAGTGCAACATGTACTGCTTGGACTGCGCCGCAGGCGCCTTGTGCTCCCTCTGCATCGCCCGCCACCACCGCGACCACCGCGTGATCCAAGTAATTAATCCTCTTTGCTTCACCTTCTTAATTACACTTGAAATTCGCTATTCAAAAGGGATTGACGGTGCAGCTTGTTGCCCGTCTCCCAACAGTCTCTCTGTAAAATGATTTGAAGCTGGTAATTTGTTTGAATATCACCAGATTAGGAGGTCGTCGTACCACGACGTGATAAGGGTGTCGGAGATACCGAGGGTGCTGGATGCATCTGGGGTGCAGACGTACATAATTAACAGCGCGCGCGTTGTGTTCTTGAACGAGCGGCCGCAGCAGCGCGGCGGGAGGGGGGTGGCGACGAACGTGTGCCAAGTGTGCGATCGCGCGCTGCTCGACTGCTTCCGCTTCTGCTCCCTGGGATGCAAGGTGATCAACCTTGATTCTGAATCTCCTCCTTGATCTGATATCCGCTGATGCAAATCACGCAATTATGAATCAAGTTCTTGTTAGATTAAGAATCGTTTGCATGTATATTTTAGATACAAAAATGGTACACACTTACTCCCCTCACGCACAAGTAGAAGCGCTTTTTTGTCCACTGCTTTGAAAAATCTTGTCTGGAAGAACATTTTTTTTAAAAAATAGGTATAATATTAGATTTAAAAAATAAAGTAATTATATTTTATCCTGTTTCCTCCGGGTTGTCAATTTTCCACGGAAGTGGTGGAGCTAATCGATCTAATAGCAGTCTCGAATCAGAGGGCACCTTAATTAGATGGGGATATTTCATGCAACAGTCAGTCAACAGTCAAAGGTCTTTGTTCAAACATTACTTGGATATCTAATCTCATTGTCGTGTTTTTTTTTCAAACTTTTGCTTTGTGAATGCTTTGAGAAACAGTTTTTATTAGATATTGTAAATAGATGGAGCATACATATCCAATAATATATCAAAAATAATTCCGAATACTACTTGACTGTTGATGTGCAGAAGAACAGTACTGCACCTTCATGTCGTCTCATCACCTTCAGGTTTACACTAAACTGGTTAGAAGTATGTATGCATGTTTTACGATAACAAACTCGGTCAACAATTTATCCATTGATGTATTCACTAACATATATTAATTCTTTTTAAATTTAACGAAAGATAGCCATTGTTATAATATAGCAACAAATATAATATTTATTTCAAATTCAAAGAGATAACTATACGAAATAAGGCAACAAATATTAAATTATTCGTTGCATTCGTGCTAATTTTACTGTAACATTTAAACTCCTATTCTAAATTATAAAACATGCTGGATTTTAACATATTATAAAAGAGACGACAATATGAGTGAAGAAAGAAACATCTCTTAGATCGTGTTAATTAGTAGATGTTTCTCAGAACAATCTAAGGAGGCAGTTTGCAAGGAGTTTTATTTCTAGCAATGTACTAATAAATATGATATTCTTTCGTGAATGTAAAGAATAATAAAAATTTATAACGAATTATACTAACTAGTATAAAATTAATATTAAGAGATAAAAATAGATATTAAATTTTCTATTTACGTTTATAGGGTATAAGGATGCAAACGGATACAAATATATCCGTAGCAAGTTGCTACCATATCCATTTTATATAGATTTAGACATCAATATTTGTATTCCTATTTGTTGTAGAATGGATACGGATATGGATATATCACTAATATTCGTAAACACTCGTATCCATATCCATATATCTGTTTTCATATATAAATATAGTTGTTGATATGTTTTTAACCATATTTCAAACAATTTTTAACCATGTTATGATGTAAGAACTTCTAGTATATTTATATCATGCATATTCCATCTAATACATGTGTATTCACGCTAACCTATAGATTATTTCTAATATTACTCATATGCGATCGTTATTATGTTTTAAATATATATCCATTTTATAAAGATATGGTAATATAGTTTTAGTATCTGTATCCACATCCACATTTATATAAAAAAATAGATAAATATATTATAACATATATATCGTAGTTGTATCCGTCCATTTCCACCCCTACTAGGGCCGCACATTGATATGAATCATGTTGTATAGGGGTAGGAATGCAAAATATCTTTCCCAAATGAATAGCAATGACGGCAGGGAATGGATCGTCTCCTGCAATGGGGAGCTTTGCAGTACTCATTTGAGCCGCTCGATCTTTTTTTTTAGAAAGAAGAGGGTGAAGTCCCAAGGTGGGACCCACCGCAATAGAGATTTATATTATATTAAAAACAGAACAGAGAGTACATTACCTTGCAGTCCAAAGACGGCAAAGGGATCATTTGAGCCGCTCGATCTTGATTGAGCGGTTCACGCGATTTTGCATGGTACACGCCTACAAAAGTGCAAAATCGCGTGAACCGCTCGATCAAGATCGAGCGGCTCAAATGGGTACTGCAGAGTCTGCCGCACTCCCCATTGCTGCAGACGATCCATTTCCATGACTGCATGCGACTTGCAATATAGTTAGATGCGACGAGTTACTTAGAGAGGATCTTCTGCTACAGTGTTGTGCCTGCTGTGGCCGCGTGAGCCACTCGATCGTGATCGAGCGTGCGTGGTTCACACAATTTTATGCGGTATGTGTCTACAAAAAGTGCAAATTCGTACGAACCACTCGATGATCAAGATCGAGTGGCGCACACACCTGCACCAGTAGTACAAACAGTTAAGAACATGTACTTCGATCCAACTATGGATCATAAATAAAAATCGAAATTAGAATCCACATGGATGATTTGGAAGTCAAATACGCATGATATACACGTAAATACGCAGTATGCATATTTTGACATAACGTTATATTTCCCTTTGAGAATTCAGGTCGCATATTTTGACATAACGTTATATTTCCCTTTGAGAATTCAGGTCGCCGGAACATCGGAGGAACGGAGGAGCAACGGCAGGAAACGCTCCATAGCGTCGATAACAGACTTGGAAGGTTCTTACAACACCCAAAGCTGCACCTTCAGGCCGTCGACGCCATCTCCGACCGCAACGAGCTCGAAGAACAGTGGGAAGAGGAGGAAGGGCATCCCTCACAGGTCACCCTTCGGTGGATTACTGGAGTATATCTAAACGGACATTTACACATAACTAAGCAGACATATAACTTTAATTATAGTGTGTATCTACAATCCTACCAACGACGAGGTTTCCACCGCAAACGCTCTAGTGCTTCTGTACTGGGAGGCCAGCGCTTTGCCCGGGGGTATAGATACGACAGAATACATGGTATAGTATACGCTTGACAAGGTAAAGGGGACGACATGCATGTTAAGGTAAGTTTGTATTCTGTTTCTGTATACGGTCATCATATATATTCACGTGGCAGACATTTACATGTATTCCTCTTATATATATATTGATGATCAGTATAAGTCTGATATATTTAGCATTACGTGCATGGTTCCATCATTCGATTAGATATGTTTCTGCATGAGATGGATATATATCATGTATATATACTTGATCTCTTGTAGATTAGCAGATGGTGATTGTTATATAGATTCAAGTATTTAGTTATTTAAACACAGCCTTGAAAGTTTATTTTTTCAAGGATTTTCTCCTAAATACCCCCATAAACATTTGGTGCTACTCTTGTACCTTGTAGTGCTCATATCTGCGTTAGATGCTATGCAAAACGAAAGTTTTTTTTAACCAGAGAGGATCCTCTGCCCTTACAGCCCCTGCGTTACCAGAAATCCATTAGACGGGGGATTGAGTGGTCCCGAGATACATGCTAACTAGCAGGAGCAGAAGCGACACCAACTCTGCTATGTATCAGTTGACGGGAACACGACCCACTGGTACCGTATCCTCTCGGATACCGGATCCCTGGATATGGAAGCAGATGTAAATTTAGATGCAGATGCGCAATCTACCACTATCACGGAATCACATGAAGAAAAGAACAACCAAGTATAATGGTAATCGATCACTTTTCACGACCACCGAAGAAGAAAGATCACTAAAAGAAGAGCGAGTACAACTCTCTCCGTTCCCTCGCTCTCTTCCTCTATTCTCTCCCCCCTTTCCCTTTCTCTCTAGGAGCTACATTGTTCTTGTCGTGGTGGTGAGGCAATGCCTCTATCCCCCTCTTTATATAGCTCAAATACAACCACACAATCCTATTCTCAATAGGACTATAAATAGAAGACAACTCAACTACTATTAGGATTATGAGTCCAATCCCATTAAGATTCCTAATCCTATTTTGACTCTAATAAAACACCAACCATCCTCGACCTCCTATGAGGACTGTCCGATCTTCATCCAACAGATCTCATGCATTACAACATGGGCTACTGCAATAGGAGGTTCGTTCCCTGATGAGTAGGCTACTACCTCTACAACAAAATTGAGTTAGTGACGTTTTTTTCAAAATCTTATCACTAAATTAGTCGATGTTAAATATATAATGATGATGATATTATTCGTCGCGAAATGAATTTTTGTACTCAAAATTAGCAACGAATATCATATTTGTCATTATATCATTAGAAACGGTCCATATAAAGACGCTTATCCATTGTTATTTTTCAAAATATCAACTAATCGTCGTTTTTTAGTTCAAAATTTAGCGACGATTAATTAGAAGTTTGAAAAATAACAATGAATAAACGTCGCTATGTGGAATATCATATATGTGGAATATTATATATTACGTAATGAATAATATCGTCATTATATATTTAACAACGGCTAATTTAGTGATGGATTTTGAAAAAACTGTCACTATAGCTCAATTTTATTTAGTACACATTCATCTGCATTCACTCAAAATAAAAGTAACTCGCTCTTCTTCCCAACTAAGCTAAGATGTTCGGAGTCATCCTCTGCTTTAGTAAAAGGTACAATCTGCAGCGACCTTTATTTATTTTTGTGTGAATTCCATTTTAAACAGTCCGACTGCACATATTGAATTTACATTAATTTTCTACATACTTATCAAATTTCACTTCAAAATATTTTACCGGAAGATCTGCTCCCAAGATATTTAACTTCAAGTAAAGTATTTCTTAAGTACAAGCCGATCGTCCATTCTCTATCCGGTGCATCCCCTGTGTTACAACATGAGAATGCACAAGAGACGATCCACACGCTCGTTTCGGCCCCTCCCTGAACATTGGTTCTAGAATTTTATGGATCCCCTAGGGCCTGTTTGGTTGCTGGGTTGGACTGGGTTGGGATGGGTGAATAGTAATCTGTGAGGAGGAAGTACCCTTGTGAATAGTAACAGGGTTTGCCCAACCCTGCCCAACCCTTCAACCAAATCCCTCCTTTGAAAAAGGCTCACCCCTGATGTAGATGATATGATTTTATCAAGTTTGATTAATTTTGTGTTTTTAAGTGTCATTGTAAATTTTCTGAAATAAACGATTAACTCAGGCAGGTGACGAAGTATTTATTGTACTTAGTTTTACGTCCTTTACAGTTTTAAAGTTTTTTTATTATGTGTGTATATATATATATGTATAATTTTTATATTTATACCCGTTTCCATTTGGTCCATTTGGTTTTGAGTTTTCCTATGGTATACACAATTTTTTAAGTATTTTTAATAATTTTGTGATTCTATATTTACTGGTTATTTATTTTTATACTTTATTACGATGTTCAACTTTTTCCTTTATTTTTTAGTTTTGACAAAGGAGTTTAGTATTTTATATATTTCTATTTTAATTTTACAAATAGTTATACTATTTTTGTCAAATCAATTGAAATATAGTATTGTGTCTGATGTAATTTATGGTATTTAGGTGTTTTTATATATTATTACTGAGGATAAGAAGAGAGCGGTGGACTGGAAGCAGAGATCAAGGCAAAGATGGATCAAGGAAGGTGATGCGAATACTAAGTTCTTCCACGCGGTGGTCAGTGGAAGGAAGAGAAGAAATCTGATTCGATCTGTGGGTTATGGGGGAGTTAAGAGTTCGGGGGGAGAAGGAGATTGGGATAGCACTGGTGAACTATTTTCTTGGTCTCTCAAAAAGGGTGGTGCCTGGACAGTGGAAATGATGCGGGGGGGGGGGGGGGGGGGAATCTGGGGTGGCCAGGTTCTTGCCTGAGTAGAGTGAGCGATTGTCTAGACCTTTACAAAGGAGGAGTTGAAGTGGGTTATTTCTGTTTTGAATGGCGAGGGAGCACCAAGACCGGATGGCTTTCCGATCTTCTTCTACAACGAATTCTGGGAGGTGGGGGATGATAATGTGTTTGCATTTCTGGAGGAATTTAGCATTGGAAACATTAGTTTCAACAGAATCAACAGGGATTTGCTTTTTCTACTTCTGAAGAAGGAGGTGTCCGATCGTGTCGAGGATTTCCGTCCAATCGCACACTCTAATGCTATCTATTTGATTATTGCCAAGGTTCTTGCTGAGAGGCTTTGTGAGGTTCTTGATGATGTGGTGTCTTCCGTACAATCTGCGTTCATATCTGGGAGACATATAGAGGTCAGTCTAGTGATGGCTTCTGAGATCATTGCTGATTGGCAGAGGCGTAAGGTTTGGGGGTTAGTATGGAAGGTGAACTTCTCCAAGGCATATGATTGTATTGACTGGCGTTTCTTGTGGTCTGTGCTGGCTAGAAAGGGGTTCCCAAATCTATGGATCTCTTGGATGAAGAGGCATGTGACCACTATATCTTACTCGGTTCTGGTGAACGGTCGCCCCGAGGGTGGGTTCTTCCAACAGCAGCGGGGTGTTCCTCAGGGGTGCCCTCTTGTGCCGCTCCTCTTCGTGTTGGTGGTGGATGTGTTGCCACGTATGGTGAATCATGTTGTAGCTCATGGGATCACACCAAGATATTCTTTGGGGTCCATTTCCATTCCAATTCTCCAGTATGCAGATGACATTATTCTTTTTATCGAGGGCAGGGTTGCTGATGTGAGAGGAATGTTGATGATTTTGGAAATCTTTGGGGAGCTTTGTGGACTTAAACTCAACATAAATAAGTCCAACATGATCCCTTTTGGTCTTTTGGAGGAGGAAGTGGTGGCTTGTACTACGGAGTTGGGGTGCCCTTGTAGTCCGGGGACGATTAGATACCTGGGGCTTCCTTTAGGATGTGGTCACCTTTATCTCTCTGACTGACTCCCGATAGTAGAGAGGCTGGAATGGAGGCCGGCTAGATGGAAGGGATCCTCGCTTTCACGTGGTGGTCGGTTGATTCTTGTGAAGGCGGTCTTGGTAGCAATCCTAATATTCTTCATGTCGACAAGACTTCTTCCGATGGGATTCACAATCGACTCGAGAAGATTATGCAAAGGTTTTTTTGGGGAACGACTGGTAGGGGTACACATGCCCTGCATCTTGTGGATCGGCATACGATTACATTGCCCAAGGAGGATGGGGGGCTCGGTCTGCCGAGGCTGGAGCTGATGTACCACTTCTGCTGAAATGGGTTGTGAGAATTTGGGGCGACAAGGAGGATGTCTGCAGCAGACTTTTACGAGGTAACTATGGGATCGAGGCACGCTCTGATGGGGATCTCCCTCACATATGATTTGGAATGGCACTTTGGAATGGTATTCATGCGATTCTCCTAGATCTCCCTCAGCTCATCCGTCGGTGCTTAGGAGATAGTCGTAACTTTTTTTGGATCGATGATTGGATGGTTGGCAGGCCCCTAGCTACTCGCTTACCGCACTTATATGCCATGGTAGAGGACAAAAGTGCCCGTGTCACTGATTTGTTGGATGGTGGTGCTTGGAGACTTGTATTCACTGGTGTGCTCCCTGAACGACGTTCGCAAGAATTTCAAGATCTGATGGACTCGTTATCTAGAACCAAAGGTCCTACAGTTGGGACTGACCATTGGGTTTGGAGAGAAGGTGATTTCTCTGTCAAGAAGGCCTACACTATGTTGATCAAGGATGCATATTCATCTCATGAAGACCTTGTTAGGGATTGCAGATTGATTTGAGAGCTGAAGATCCCTTCACACATTAGAGTGTTTTTGTGGCTCAGACATGGGAGGCTACTTACGAGGGAGAGGTGGGCCCGGATCTTTCAATATGTGGATAACTCACGTGTTCTATGTAGCTCAAGTTTGAAGTCCGTTGAGCATCTGTTCCTGGGATGTGCAAGGTTGATAGAATTTTGGTGGATGGTGGGTGTGGCTTGGGTAGATAATAGCAACTTCTCATCACTTTGGGATTCTCTCCACACCTCAAGTATCCGTCCGATTTCGAAGAGATTAGTGTCAAATGCGAGTTTATGGGCTGTTTGGCTCGCGAGAAATGGTGTAACTTTTCAGGCTGAGAGGTTCTATGTTGAGAATGTAGTCTACCTTGTACAGACTCTCCTCGAGTACTTTTGATCCTACTTTTTTTTAATATATCGGGGCATACACCTAAGCGTGTATCCCCCATTTTTGAACTAAAAAAATTTTGTATTTTATTTTATATCAAACTATAAGTACTTAACTTCTAGAAATTATTTATAATATTAATATATAATATGTATTTTGATAATTTTTACTGTTTAGTTATATTAATAACGGATGGGGAGTATGCATCCAGGTGCATGTAATTTTACATGCACCGGAGCCTATATCTTCCACTTTTTTTTTTTACTTTTTTGAAAAATATCATCATGTATATTCATACATAGTCATTCATTTTTCATCGGAAGTAGAGATTCCTATGCCCTCCATCTAGAACATGTCGATTACAACAATTCTATGATCGTTAAAATTACATGTTTTAAATGGAAGGCATAAGAGTCTCTGTTTCTGACGAAATTCAAATGGCATATTGGAGGAATATACAGATGAGTATACATGGTGATATTTTTTAAAAATATAAAAAAATGTAGAAGATATAGACTCCGATGCATGTAAAATTACATGCATCTGGATGCATACTCCCCATACACATATTAACATATATATAATATACTGTATATGATAGCTTATTCACGATTTTTTTCTCAAATGGATGCTTCTACTATGAACTATTTAGTGATGTTTGTAGAATGCAGTTTTTGAATATTCAAACATTATACATTTTATTATCCAAATCTAATAATATTTTTTATATAATACTCAGCTAATGCAATTAGACTATTTTCAAAAATATTTTAATATGTAATTAATAATAAATAATTAAATAGTATGTTTCGTACCTTAGAAAATTTACGAACACATTTATTAATTTTATTTTATTTTTGTAAAAAACTAAAAGTTATGAGTTGAATTATCTACTCGCCATCCACTTCGTGGGCCTTTTTTTTGTAAGTGTACCCTGATTGCCTCCTATTCTCACTGGAATAGACTTAACTTGCCATTCTTCTTTTTCAATATCTACCGTATACGTTGACAAGACAACTCTTATTTGTAACGTATCAAACATAATATAATCACAAAGTAGTAACTTATAAGTAATGGATACTATTACTATTAAGATTGAACTTAAGCATTTAGGGTTGTCGTTAAGGGCTCTAGTTGAGTTCAAACCCAACAAGCTGTCTAGGCCAGTAATTCCTGATAATGAGTCGGATCTGAGGTTCGAGACATTACATATGATATCGGATCAGATTTTCTATATGTGGAGCCACCCTACCATAGCGTCATGAGGAAATGGCCAACCAAGAGATAAAGGCGTCATTACTATCGGTAATAGGTCATGGGCCATTGCACAACAAGAACATTACGAATATAAGTGGGGATGGTTGTAGCATCCCAAACATAGTACCACATCTAGTAATCACAAAGTGTGGTAGTAACTTATAAGTAGTGATGGCTACTAATAGTCAAATTGGGCTTAAGCATTTTGAGATGTGTTCAAGGCTCCAGTTGGATCCAAGCCCAACAAGCTATCTAGGCTAGTAACTTTCGATTATGGAATGGGTCTGAAGTTCGGAACGTTACATTATTTATATTAGTAAACTTTTTTTTGCATTCTAATATATATATATATATATATATATATATATATATAGGGGGCCTTTCATATGAGACATGGTCCTTCCATCCCAATGGAAGGCCAACGATCTGGGCCATCGGATTCAAATCCAACGGCGCCTTCAATTGTGTTGCCCAAAAGGGCATTTTGGTCATCAACTTTTGAATTAAATATGCACGTCAATTAATATTTTGAAATACTAAATTTAGATAGCTTTATTTTTGGTAGTTTTCGCAATACCAAATTTAAAAAATGCCTAGTTTGTTCTGGGCGACGGTAGGTGGGGAAATATTTGTATCCTATTGTGCTGTTTTGTAGATTCTACGGTTCTTTTTGTATGAAGTGTATGTTTTTTGTATTTATTGTGTTTCCTTCAAAATTAATCAACCATTTGTAAATTTTGTATGGTTTTTTGTAGAATACAATTCATATTAGCAATTAATGTATGGTTATTTGTAATGATTGTATGGTCCTTTGGTTCTTTTTAAAAATGCAGTAGTCATTCGCGCTCAATAGATGAGTAAAATATAACCGAAATATGTATAATACACATTCAAAATGTATAATGCACATCCAAAATGTGCAATACATGTCAAATATACAATATGCACTTCTTTACAGCAGTATCTGTCGCAGACCTCCATCCGCTGGAGCAGCAACTCATTCCACCCGCCGACCAAGCTTCATCGTCGTCTCCATAGCCACCGATGTGCTCTGCCGCTTGGAGTTCGCGAAGCCCCTTCACCCCGACACCATCCGCGACTTGCTACAGCAAGGGGTGGTTGCCTCCATTGCTTGTGACGGAAGACAAGGAGGCGACGCACCCCTCGCCTTCTCCCACTTTCCCCGACCTCCGATGGCTACTCACGCGCGCAGCAGTCTTCCGCCATACAGATCATCATCTACATCCGCCTGAGGGACGACCTCCGTCCGCGCGGAGGAGAAGACCTTCATCGCACAGCCGGCGAGTTCGTCAGCCGCAGACCAGTCAGCACGGAGGTCAAGCCACGGCTGAAGGACGACCACCTATCCACCACGAACGTCGACCGCCGCTGATCCACTCCGCACCAGATCCACGCAAAAACAAAAGGGGCGGACCCCTTTTGGTTAGGGCATACCGTTTCCAAATTTGAATAAACAATTAAGAAGACATTAATGGAGGAGATAATTGAGTTGATTACATACTATATTTAGATAATGTATAAAGACCAAAATGGGTTTTTGCTTAATTTATAAATAATATTAATATGTCATTAATAATAACCACCCGATCAATTATGGATGGCCGAGATCGCTGGCCTTCCATATGAATGGAAGGACCAAGTCTCATATGAAAGATATCCTATATATATATATATATATATATATATATATATATAGGGAACTGGGAGCCTAAGCCCTGGGTATAGGTAACTACCTACACCCGACCTTTTTTTGCATGATTTTTGAGTTTTTTTGAATGAAACCTTAGGGGGATTTTCTTAATATATTGAGAGGAATATGCGTTTCAAGTCTCATGCAAAACAAACATTCCTAACACATTCATCTAGAAGGGGTCAATTTCAGTAATTCTGAGACCGCTAAAATTTGATAGTCTTGATGAAGATGATAGGAGTCTCGAATTAAGTTGAATTTTGAATGACACCATGGTGGTACATAATGATCTAATTCCCCCAAGATTTCATTTCAAAAAAAATAAATAAATAATCTATGAAAAAATGAGTCGGGTATAGTAGATACCTACACCCCTGGGTGTAGGCTCCCTTTTCTCATATATATATATATATGTGTGTGTGTGTGTGTGTGTATATGTGTATATATATATACATATATATATATATATATATATGTATATATATAGGGGTTGATGGGGCTGCCCCCAGGAGGCAGCCAACATAGCTGTCCCGTCCCATTTTGGGACAATTTTATATATTTTTTTGAAAAATATCATCATGCATATTCATCCCAATATCCCTCCTATATGTCATTTGAATTTCGTCAGAAACAGAGACTCCTACGACCTCCATCCAGACAGGGTCGATTTAAAATATCTTGCGACCGTTAAAAAAATGATGTCTGGATGGAGACTGTAGGAGTCTCTGTTTCTGATGAAATTCGAATGACATGTAGGAGGAATATAGGGATGAATATACATGGTGATATTTTTCCAAAAAAATAAAAAAATTTTGTGAAAAATGCGGTGGGGGCAGCCATGTTGGCTACCCCGAGGGGCAACCCCATTTTTCCCATATATATATATATAGGTAAATGGGGCTGCCCCCAGGGAGTAGCCAACTTGGCTACTCCCACACCTATTTTCCCCTTATTTTTTTATTTTTTTGGAAAATAAAAATTTGTATATTCATCATTATATCCCTCTCACATTCTATTAAAATTTCGTCAGAAACAGAGACTCCTACGCCCTCCATCCAAACATGGTCGATTTAAAAAATCCTGCGACCGTTAAAAAAATGACTTCTGGATGGAGGCCGTAGGAGTCTCTGTTTCTGACGAAATTTTAATAGAATGTGAGAGGGATATAATGATGAATATACAAATTTTTATTTTCCAAAAAAATAAAAAAATGAGGGAAAAATAAGGGTGGGAGTAGCCAAGTTGGCTACTCCCTAGGGGCAGCCCCATTTACCTCATATATATATATATATATATATATGAGGTAAATGGGGCTGCCCCTAGGGAGTAGCCAACTTGGCTACTCCCACCCTTATTTTTCCCTCATTTTTTTATTTTTTTGGAAAATAAAAATTTGTATATTCATCATTATATCCCTCTCACATTCTATTAAAATTTCGTCAGAAACAGAGACTCCTACGGCCTCCATCTAAACATGGTCGATTTAAAAAATCCTGCGACCGTTAAAAAAATGACGTCTGGATGGAGGGCTTAGGAGTCTCTGTTTCTGACGAAATTTTAATAGAATGTGGGAGGGATATAATGATGAATACACAAATTTTTATTTTCCAAAAAAATAAAAAAATGAGGGAAAAATAAGGGTGGGAGTAGCCAAGTTGGCTACTCCCTGGGGGCAGCCCCATTTTACCCTATATATATATATATATATAGGGTCATATGTGGCTGCCCCCTAGGGGCAGCCAGCATGGCTGCCCCCACCTTATTTTGTAATTTTTTTTTATTTTTTTAAAAATAACACCATGTATATTCATCCCTATATCACTCCTATATACCATTCGAATTTCGTCAGAAACAGAGACTCCTACGGCCTCCATCCAGACAGTCATTTTTTTAACGGTAACGGAATTTTTTAAATCGACATCGTCTCGACGGAGGCCGTAGGAGTCTCTGTTTCTGACGAAATTCGAATGACATATAGAAGGGATATAGAGGTGAATATAAATGGTTTTATTTTTCAAAAAAAAAATAAAAAAACGTCAAAAAATGGGGCGGGGGCAGCCATGAGGGCAGCCCTATTTTTTCCATATATATATATTTATATAGACAGAGAGAGAGAGAGAGAGATTAATGGACTGCCTCCTTGGGGCAGTCAACATGGCTGCCTCTGCGCCGTTTTCAACATTTTTTTATTTTTTTGAAAAATATCGCCATGTGTATTCATCCGTATATCGCTCCTACATGCTATTCGAATTTCGTCAGAAACAGAGACTCCTACGGCCTCCATCGAGACCGTCATTTTTTACCGGTAACATGATTTTTTAAATCGACACCATCTAGATGGAGGCCGTAGGAGTCTCTGTTTCTAACGAAATTCGAATGGCATATAGGAGGGATATAGAGATGAATATACATGGCGATATTTTCAAAAAAAAACATCGAAAACGACGTGGGGCAGCCATTGTTGGCTGCCCCAAGTGGACAGCCCCATTAAACTCATATATATAGCTTTGAGGATGTTTTATTTCGTACTATTATCTTAATTCCAAATTTTCATTTTTAAGAAGTTTTGAGCTAATTCATCAATTATTCCTTTATGACATTGGCACATTCTTTCTCATTGTGAATCTATTTCAATCCATTGGTTTTATAACCATTATAGATAGTCTACGGTCTTAATCCTCATTGGACTCAAGTTATAGCTCCAAACTTGGTAATTTAGGGTTGAGATTCCTCCGTAGGTGTGCGCTGAACCACATCTTATAAAAGTTCCCAACATCATCTCAAATTTTCAGTAAAACGACTGGAAAATGAGCCCTTGTGGATTCGAATTTATGATGAAATAACTGGTTGAAAAATGAGTCCTTATATAATCGATTTTTTGATGAAACAAGTCATCAAAAAATGAGCTCTTATAGAATCAATTTCAGTGAACAAATCAATGCTAAAATCTAAAATTTGATGGAATTATATAAGGACACATTGTTCATCGAAATTTTTAATAAGGGCCTGCTTTTTTTTCTTTTTCTCAGTGCCCACGAAATATCATTAGAGATGAGCATGGGCCGGACTGGGCCGGGCCCTTAAGGGCTCAAGCCCAAGCCCATTTAAGAATTCGGGCATTGGACTAGGCCTAAGGCCGATGTTTTTTTTCTTTTTTTCGGCCCAAGCCCAAACCCAAGCCCGACCCGATTCTTATGAGCCGGGCTTGAGCCGGGCTGGCCCAAATCTACTTGCCACAATTAGTTGATGGGATTAGTTGCTGAAATTAGCTGGCCCGTATAGCTCCAGTCTTTAATTTGTTGGATAAGACACCGTTGCGTTGCTGTCTGCAAGCATGGATTCGATGATTCCATTGCATCTCCTACACGCACCATAATACTTTACATTAATGCATGGCTAACAACTGGAAAATTAGGGCATCCCAACAGGTAGAGAATATGAAGGTGACAAGATGCGTGAGTATGTCACTTTTTTCAGACTGCAAGAGTGAACAAAAGATAATTTAATCAATCAACAAATTTGTTCTCACAATCTGCCAAGGATTGCCACCATATTTTTTAACCTTTAAACTATTCATCTGCCTTTTGTATGATCTGTTCACTCTTTTTTCTCCAAAAAAAAGGCTGTCATGATCGATAAGATGATCGGATATATTGGGCCTTCACGTCAGCTATCCTGTACATATGCAGGATGTTGCGTTTGGTTTGTGGGTTATTCAAGGGAGGATAATTCGTTTTTGTGTTTGTCTGTTTGGTCGGTGGGTTAAGAGTTGGTAGGGTTTGTGTGATGTGATTGTATTGAAATTTGAAAAAATTGGTAGTTATTATGATATGTTTATATTGAAATTTGAAAAAGTGGGTAGTTGTTATGATGTGATTGTATTGAAGTTTGGAATAATGAGTAAAAATTGAGTATTTTATGATTTTTAGATGATATGATGGTATAATATATACTTTTTTTGATGGGAAGGGAATGGGACCCACTAATGGGTTAGGAATATTAGGTTTGGAGGGTAACCTGTCCAAATTAGGGGTAATCCGCTCAATCGAACGGCCCCTATAGATTTGAAGCAACAAGAGAGAGAGAGAATATGGGGATAATTTGATATTCAAACACCAACCTTTCCATCACCCTCGTACCACCCAAAAATAAAGAACCCTCCATCCAATCCAAATCCAATGCCATCGAGCTTATCAATTAACTTTTTCCCATGCATATAATAAATAAAAGACAAACTTCCAGACTTCCAAATGTTGTGCATATAAATACCATCACCAAAAAATATTCTACGCATCCGTCCTCACAATAAATGTCAAGAAAATAGATTATTATTATGAGTACTCAAGACTACTTTAGATGCCTACTCGGAGCGGGTTTGCGGACTTTTGGAGATGTATCGATCCAAGCTTGAGTCCGGCCCGAAAACAGTTGGGCTTAATATCTCGATCCAGGCTCGACCCATCTTTAATTTGTGCTTAGATCGGACCGACTACATGGGCTGAGCTTCGGGTTGGGCCGGGCCGACATGGCTCAATGCTCAGGACCTGTTTGGTAGGAGAATAGACCCTGGAATAAGGGGCCAATTCTCCTCCCGATGCGGTTTCCAGTGGTACAACTATTCCCCATTATTCCATCTTATTTCACTCTTATTCCTATCTTTATCCCACCTTACCTACCTTTATTTCACCTTATTCTTATCCTCCAGCCGAACGAAGAATAGACCCTTATTCTCCTTATTCTCCATCCTTATTCTCGCTTATTCTCCTGCCGACGACCCTTAAATATCATGGACGGCAGTGATCTCACTGTATGCTAATAAACCTTTTTTTGGGCTAAGCATACCCTTTAGCCGCTCAATTTATGATGTGACCATTAAACTCTGTTGGTATATCTCATCATATAACTGTGCACTAGCCTTAGGTACGTCAACACACAGTCATACATATGGGTGCACTCTGCTCCAGCAATGCACAAACTTAGCTTTTTGAGTATTTGCATCTTCTTTTATGTTCTTAGCCTCCCACATAATCTATAACTAGTGCACAACCCGTGCAAAGCACGGGGAAGAAAGCCGTTCAACTAACATTTAAAATATTCCATGTCGTATTAAAAGATTGTATTTAGATTTTAATTGGAGAATCTATGTAATTACAATTGGAGTTAATTTGGTTTCAATTGGAAAACCAAATATCTTGCAGGGAAAATTGGGAATTACCAAATTTGAAACCTGGTAAAGTTTGGGAGGAAGTTTAGTACCATACCTTGAAGCTCTAAACTTTTGGTGGACTTATATGTGAGTTCACACCCAAACTCTTGTAGCAATAGTAGAGAGGAGGAATGCAGGACCACACATGCGCGCGCGTGTGCTCCGCTCTGTCTCCGTCTCCGTCTCGGGAGAGTCAATTCGGATCTCCATACTTTTGCTGCGAGTTTCATGTGGCTGATCGATTAAATTAATCAGACAGATTAATTTGATTTCAATCACATTGGGAATCTGACTCGATCCATACGGCTCGATTTAGCCGCGGTTTTAGAATCCGAAGGGACATGCCCGTTGAGGAGCGTTTTCGGAAACCAAAAGTCACCGTACGCTAGGGCACGCGAGCTCCTCTTTTTATATCCCTCACCCGACGCCGTTTTTCTTCACTCGTAAGAAAACTCCACTCGCCGTCGCTCTTGTTCCCGTTTCTCACGCCTGCGATCCTGTTCTTCTCGGCTGCAACATCTCGGAGGTGCTTTCGAGGACGGTCTCGTCGATGTGCGTGGACGAAGATCGTGAACTGTCGTATCCTGGGAGTGGATCGCCAGTACCCTTCGCACCGATATTGTGGGGGCGAAATCCTCTCTAAGGACAGTCCATTTCATGGACGCTTCGGTGAACTCTGATCTAATTTTTTTATTCTTTTGTCTGCTGCTATTCATTTATTACTTTGCCTTTCCTAGATCATGCCCTATTTTATTCTCCCGTTTTAATAATTGGTTCCTGTGTGCACGGTGTAATCTGAAAATGAATGGAAAACGTATGATTATCATTATGTTGATTGTTTCCGTTTCTGTTAATTCATTAGGATTCATATAATAAATGTTTATTATACGCACTGATAACCCTGTCAACAACATTTCATAACTACCATAGAATAAAATTATCTAATAAAAATTTAGATTAACTATTATAATCACATCTCTATTTGTAAAAGAGTTATATAATCATATCTATATCTGATAGGAAAAAATAAATACTTATAATATTATCCTTATAAGTTACCACCAAAATAAATAATTCAACCACATTCATCTATAATTGTCGACAACAGACAGAAATCGTGTATTTAGTATATAACATTATGATCAAATTATGTTAAAATATTATCATGATTCTTTACGTGCGTAATCGATCTATGAGGTTATACTTGGTCTGAAAGGTAACCATTCTCATCAAGGGTAAACTACAAAATTCTATACTTTGAGAAAAAATAGCATTATACAACCTTTTATATTATATCTGATGCCTTATGTTTAACATAAATTTCTTTAACATAAAATTTTGTATATGACGAATGTTGAATCTATTTGAGTATTTATAATAATGTCAAAACTATAATTATGTAGGTGTTGGTGTCAATGCAAGAAATTGGACCTATGGTAACGAATAATTTGAATATTCGTTGCCATATCTTCCGATGCTAAAGATATAACAACGAATATTATTCGTTGTAAAATCATCTTTTATACTTGTAATTAGCAACAAATATCATATTCGTTGTTAAAGGTACATATAACGACGATTTTTTCGTTGAATTATTCGTTAAAATTCACACTAATCGTTGCCCAATTTAGCAACGATTAGAAGAAAACGACAATGAATAATCATTGTTATATGATTCGTTGTGAGGAATATAGTAACGAATACCAATATTCGTTGCGAATTTAAAGAAGTGAGCAACAAACAATATTCGTTATTATATATTTAACTACGGAAGATATGGTAACGGATATTAAATTATCCGTTGCCTTAACTTGTAGAACATTAACAATGAAGCAATCTGAAGTGACAATGCATCATCTTATGTAGTTCACTTTAAATAAAGTTGAAATTATTATGCAATGTATCATGCACTAATAATGATATCCAATGAGCCCAGTCTCATATCGAATTACTTATGACATGTATAATTTTATGGTAATACATCAATCAAGGTTATCGTTATAATATTTTGTTAATGCATCAATACTTTCACAATGGCTGAAGAAAATGCTCATAATAGTTTTTTTATACCAAGAAGTATGTTGATATGGATTGAATTACTCTTCCAAACTATCCAACAACTTCTTGCCGTATAAGTAGCCAACAGATTAACATTCTTTGCAACCAAATATTTCAGATATTCTTTCTAGAAGTAATATACAAGAATATTAAATTACAGACAACTTGTTGTAACATCTCGCATTATGGCATATTTTCGACAATTAAATGGAATTGAGAGACGATCACATAGTAATCTATCATCTGGATTTATCCTCTTTGGAGAACTTTGTTGGGGAATTCATTTAAATATATCCTCTTTGGAGAACTTTGAATGTGTATAAAGTATGACGCTAGGAGCTAATATGTATTACCAAACATGACATAAAGCAGACAAATGAAGGGAGAATGTAGAATGACATTGTTTTCATATTTCTATATATATATATATATATATATATATATATATATATATATATATATATAAAGGAAATGCATCAAAACTATGTGCGATATATGTTATCCTATCTGCGTTGTTACATATAACTACGTATGATTAATCTGAGCACATCTTCTCATAGAAGATTATAATTAAGATGTTCTGAGTTAATAAAAAAATACAAAATTTAAATCATGGTGATACACATATCTTAAAGGGCTCATTTGGAATGGTTTATCACAAATCATAGTGACATCACATCACATTCTTTATTCCAACCCCTCCAACCAGCATAACCATCCCAAACAACTACTATTCCAATCAGGTTACCCCAACCCACCCCAATCCAGCAACCAAACAGACCCAAAGTGGACAGGTAAGTAACTTTTTCTCAATAAATTTTTTGAACTGCAAAGAAGGCAGTGATGCCAGACATGGAAAACATAAGTAAAAAGTAAATTATGTGCACATATTACAATGTCCAAATCCAAATGACTTCTGTTGGTAGTAGATTCTCGACAGGACTATCTCTTGCATTCCAATTGAGAAAGTGAATCTAATGTAGAAGGATCATGTTAATTGCAGGAGTAACATGCAAAAAAATCCCTATTAAACATTGCTTGATGCATGCAGTTAATATGAAATTTTACTTTTCGCAAGCAACTCAATCGACACATCGTCACAATTTATTATAAGTAATGAAGTTTTTGGATAAAATATATATCAAGACAAGAAAAAGAGTTAATTCTCAAACGGATTTTGGAATATGTTGAGAATTAATTCTAAGATACTCAAGGTAGCATGCGGTAGTTCTGTACGTAGAAGGAATATACATCATGTTTCACAGACCCATTCCTAAATAAGATAAGCTCGGATCTAATGATTGACAACAAAATTAGCATCCATATAGACTGTGTTGAGACACCCATAATGTTTCAAGTATGCTTCTAAAAAATGATTACAAACGTGGATGGAATGGCATATATCAACCAAGAGCAACGCTCAGAAGTAATTACAAAAAGATCTCAGATTGATATCTCAACGAGATCAGTGATGTATTAAGATTGATATACTAAGGCTAATCTTAAAAAAATCCCGGACTGATATCCCAGCGAGGTCAACGATATATTAAGGCTGATTTCAAGAAGATCTCGTACTAATATAGATAAGGTACCTTCTTCCTGCCAGGTGCCTGATGCAGAAGAACCTCTCCGACGATCAATGAGGCCCTCCGTAGGGTCGCTGCATTCAGACATTACGGTTGTGCTTCCTGGAAGCCTCAGCAAGAAAGAATGACTGGTTGTGCTGCCTATAAATGCTGCAAATAGAAGCCTCGGAGAGAAAGAATGAAGGAGGAGGACGGAGGGTCCAACTTTAGAGGGAGGCCAAGAGGCGGATATTGTACATGGAGAACGGGGAAGGGTACATGCATTTAACAACGTGGCTGTAACATTGCCTGCAAACATGTTGCCTTTTAAATGTTCTCAAGTTTTTGGTAAAAATATACGTTAGACATGGAAACATAAAAAGGACAGGAGACATTTTGGGGATTTTATTCGGATAGGAATCAAGAAGGGTAATTTGGGAATTTTTGGTACAAAAATTAATTGAAAAGGGGTCGGAATCCCCTCCTTAATATATAGTAATAGATTTATCCACATTTGCCACATGCATAAGTACATATGCATCTTAAACAAGCATCTAATCGAGCTGAACACGCAAATTGATTAAACATTAATATCTCTATTGACAATATGTTGGGCACAAAGCTATGAATTCCAAGTAGCAAAACCATCCTATGATATGTCAAGACCAATCTTGTCAAACACATGCTCGTATAAAAACTGTGGAGTGAAAGGGAATGTAACTCACAAATGTTCCAATATGCAAACTTGTATTAAATTATAGGGATATTTACACCCATAATCCTGAGTAATTCCATACTTATCCCAGAAACCCTCTATAAGAACGAATTACGCTCAGGACTTTGAGTAATCCTTAACTCTTACATTCATAACCTCGGGTTAATTGCCACCGAATTTTCCGTCAACTATGACGGTATCCGTTAAGAATTTTACATTTTGCACCTAAATTTCTCTTTATTTATGAATGACTCCTCCCCTTGTTCCCCAACCTCCGACTCTGACCAAACAACCCGTCCCTCCGTCGTCGTCCTCTCACTGGAGCCTCCACCAAGCCCTCGTATCGATTGCAAGCTCCACCCCACCGACCTGTCTGCGCTTCTTCTCCATCGCCTGTTACTTCCCCTCATCGAAGAACACCCCGCCTAGCCTGCTTGGAAGGCATCACCCGCCTGGAAGGTCGTTCTCTTCCATCACCTGCGTCGAGTTCTTCTCCATCACCCCTCCCCCCTTCCCCGCCTGGAACCCCTGCCCCACCTCCGACGGCTTTTTCTCCATCAGCCGCCACCCCTCCCTCCCCCGTCGCGTGCCTTGCCTGGAAGGCTTACCCACCCGCCACCCCAGGTCACCCCCCATCCCCAGCCTGGAAGAGCCCCCACCGGTACCCACCCACCACCCCCCTGCTCCGCCTGCAAGGTCGCCCCCCCAACCGACAGCTTCTTCTCCATCCCAGCCCCCCCCCCCCCCCCCCCCAACCCAGGCCCCCCTACCCCGCCTAGAAGGCACCCATCCACCCCAGGTCCCCCGCAACCCCCCTCCCCAGAATCCCCACTGGTACCCACCCCCAGCCCCGCCATCACCTGCTCCCCCCCTCCCCGGAAGGGCCCGCTTCTTCTCCATCACCTGCTCCTCCCCTCCCCCCTGGGAGGCCGCCCGCAACACCCGCATGGAAGGACGCCGTCCCAAGCACCTACGACACCATCGCCTGGAAAGCCGCGTAACACCGCCTGGAAAGCCGCCGCACCTCCGCCTGGAAGGGGCTTTGGGGGGAGGAGGAACAGGGAGCTGGGCGGAGGAGGAACAGGGGGCTGTTGGAGGAGGGGGATTCTTTTTGTTTTTAGTTTTGATTTAATTTTAACCGTTGGATTGATGCTAGGTTAGATTAACTCGATGGTTTGGTTAGGATTGACGGTTAAAACTCACAGAAGGTTATAGATGTGAGGCCGAGTAACTACTCGGGGTTTCTCATGTAATTCGTGGTTATCTTGGGTACCCGGGGTAATTATGGAATTACTCAGGGTTATGGGTGTAAATATCCCTAAATTATAAGTTGTTCTCACACATCATCATGAGTACTAGGACATTTTTATCACAAAAAAACCAATGTTTAGCTTTTCAAATATTTTAAAAATAAAAAAAATAAAGAGAAAAGCATGAGAAGGGAAACTCAGATTACCATTTTGATGTGAAGCAAATTCGATGACCTTCAAGGGCACTATGAGTCTATGACCATCTTTAGTGAGCTTGGATGGGGAGAAATGAAAGAGGCAGTTAGGTTATGTCTCAAGTCGGACAAATCCATGTACCAATCTCACTCAAAATCCACAACTTTTCTAAGACTTGACATGCCTTCAGTTAAATAATCATAATATTCACATTTGATATCTGATTTTAAAAAAAATGACACATTGGATTCCTAAGGATGATACACATCTAACAAGCTACTATTTGTCCCATTTAGATCCAAAAAGTATTTTCAAGAATTAATTTAGTTTGATGTCCCTGTTAGTCGCCTTTAAACTATTCAAATTCCAAGTAAAAAAATCCGAGGATTCACAACAACCCTCTCAAATTTTCATGTTTTGTTATTTTATTGACTTTATTTTGAGTTTTTTTCATGGGGGTATTGATTCCACCCTTGTTCTTTTATTGTAGACCCATACAACTCTTTGATGTTGAACAACCTCTTCCACTAAGTCTTGACTGGTGCTCGAGAACTAAACTTGAAGCTAGGAGTCGAAGCATGAAGTTCCTTCTCCACATCCATGACTTGGGTTCCCACCAAGGACTTAAACGAATTGAGCATTTTATTTTTGATATTTTAAAGATGTAATTGCATTTTCTCTTATTTTTTAAACTTTTAGCATAGAATTTCCAATTTTGAATAAATTAATTATATAAAAGTTGCACCTTCCTTGTTAAGTTTCTTTAAACTACAATATGATATTGCAAATATTTTTACATAGCAATTTTAAATATAACAATCTGTGAGTATAGATAGTACTGTAGATTTAATGACAACTTCACTCCAAGTATGAAGCATAAAAAAGCTAAATGAAGATATATTCAATCATTCAAGCATATGATTTAATAAGGCTAGCAAAGCAAATTCAATGGACAAGATGAAGTTGCCGACAATGCAAAGAATATGAAATAAGAATTTTATTATAGACACACGCAGAAGGTCTCATTATATGCATATGTAACATTGCATATATATATATCAGGACGAGTCTCAAACGTCATCTTATTTCAGTGTTAAGCCACATTAATCGATCAACATACTAGTCTGTGATCGATGAACAACGACAAGCCGATCACTCATGTTGCTGATCAATTACTCCTTCTCCCTGGCTAAATTGACTCATCGACCACTTCGTATTGTTTGATTGCTCATATTTTTAGTTAACCCTACATTGATCAACTGACTGATTGATCAAGTCCACTTGACTAATCGATCTCTTAGCCAGACTACTCACTTACACCGACTTAATTGAACAATCAACCAACAATCAAATTGATTACTAAATTTTATTATGCATTTTCTACTTGATAAATATCTTCTCAAGTGTCTTCTTTACACAAGCTAGCCATTTTATTTTCCTAAAAACAAGATATCATTTGATTTTCTAGCTGGTGTAATTTCCTTAATAACTACCCACTTCATCGAACCTTATAGCTAACCTATAAATATAAGGCTTCCTCTTGAGAATTATACAAAACATGTACATTCTATATATAAGAGAAAAGGTTCTCTAAACCTCTTTCAATGTTTTATTTGAGTCCATCTCTCTTGTTCTCTACTTAAAGCATCAATCTTGAAAGTCATATACCTACATGTTCAGTTTGCATTTCAATATTACAATACCCATCTATTTGCCTCATTATTCTCATCACATATTTATATTTGACGCTTTATTGACAAATAAAGATAAAAGAAGAATCATTCAATTGTCCAAGCATATGATTTAACATAGAAAAATAAATTCAACACACAAACTGAAGTTGTGGACAATGCAATGAAAAGGAAAGAAGACTTTTGTAATGGGATTATTTAGAAAGTTAAAAAAATGCATATGTAACATAATATGCTAATTAGTACCTATTTATGATGTTATTTTATTTCAGGTCCAAACGTCTTGATCGATCAACCTTACCATCTAATTGATCAGCAACCACTAATCATTTACCTACGATGATATGATCGATTATTTGTTTATCATTGATTGAACTGTCTGATTGATCACTTTGAATGATTTGATCGATCACAAAGGTCCATTGACTGATCGCCCAAGTCTAGTTAATTGATCGATCATCTGGTTAATCTAATTGATCACATTGACTTGGTCGGTAAATCAAGAGTCAAATTGATCAGTTTGAGTTTTCTACTACATTGAATACTTGATAAATATCTTTTAGAATTCCTCTTTGAATAAACTAGTCGTTTTGTATACCCAAAGAAAGATGCCATTTGATTTTCTAATTGTTGTAATTTCCTTAAGAGTAAAACACCTTGTTGAATTTTAATTACTCACGTATAAATAAAAAGGTAACCTCTCGAGTATTAGATACAACTCATAAGCATTCTATACACAAGAGGAAAAGTTTGTAAGCCTTTCTCAATATTCTATTTAAGGCCATCTCTCTTATTCTCTATTTCAAGCATCCATCTAAAGAGTCATTTATCTATGCTCGGTTTGCATTTCAATTATGTTATAGCATATACATGCATCATTATTCTCATTGCACGTTTATACTTGAGGATCTATATATTGCTATAATATTTGCTTTCGCGTTATTATTATATTGTAACACTTTGTACGATTCAAGATGTGCAAAGAACTTCGCCCATGATCTACATTGCGGAAAGACTTTGGCATGTGATTAAAAGCACATGTAGCTGGTTGAGTTATCCATCGGAAAAGGACTCGTATAGTTGATTAGTTGATTGACTTGGTCAATTGAAATTCTAGGTTATGTTACATTGGTCGTGATTTTTATCTAGTAGGATTTCCATGTTAAAATAATTGTCTTACATCTTTGTTTTTACTTTGTGAATTGATTATTATTATCTGCGATGATTGTTATCTCATATTTTTTATTACCTAATAACATTTGCTTTATCGATCCAAAAGTTACTCACATATAGTCTATGTTCACAATTTAATTCAAAATGCACGTTTTTCTCCATCAATTTATTTAAGCAGCTCAAGCTGAGCATAACAATTTTTATAATTTAAGATAAATTTTATTGAGAATTTTACATTTGTGACGTTTTGAGTTTTTGTAGCTACGCTAATAATACCCCACATTTTTTGCAATTTACAATGTTAACACATACCCTCCCTTAGTTTGGTCCTCTACGAGGTAAACCGGATCAAGATTTTTTCAAATGAAGGTCCAAATAAAAAAATACCATCCAACATACGCCTTTTATTTGTTCTCATGTCTTTTCTTCTTAAGACCCAACGATCGAACTGGTATCGAGAACTCCTCGTTAGGAGGGATGAACATTGGTGCACGTTAAGACAATCTTTGTTGCCATAAACTCCTTGCAACTACTCCCTTTTCAGTTCCTCGCTCATCACCATCACCGCGGCCATATAACTATATCTACCTATGTTTCTCTTCATCAACGAGCTTTTTGGGAGGTTTTGGGGGGGGGGGGGGGGGGTGGGGGGCAAGGGTTGGAGATGACGGTACAGAAGAGGCAGAGGTGGTGGGGTGGGAGGAGGTCGAGGAGTCAAAGGATGAGACACAACGGTGGCGAGGTAGTGTGAGATCCAGAGGCTGAGTTGGCTGGGAAGAGCTCAGAGACGAGGAGGATGGGGAAGCGAGATGGAGGCGGTCAAGGTGGGGGCTAAGGATGGAGTTTAGGGGTTTACAGAAGGAAGATGACGGTTAGATTGCGCATATACTCCTACTTTTAGCATCCGTTTGGGAGGGAAGAGACGTCAACTAACCACATGGCAATAAGTATTAGTTAGTTGTTTTGTTAAGGGACAAGTTCTATTGCAAAAAAGGTATAGTATATCTGCGAAGATTTATTAGGGTATGAGTGTAAATGTAACATCTCGGTACTAGACTCGAGTCATTATCGAGGATTACATACCCATGAAACTTGTTGGATTTAAGCCCAACTGGACCCCTTGACCACAATCCAAAATATTTAATCCTAGATTGTCTAGTAGTAGTCCCTCTATTTATAACCTACTCTCTTACTTCGAGATTATTAGATGTCAGACTATGCTTGAAGTGTTATAATCACTCATAGTTTCATCTGCAATGTCCTCGTTATGCAATGATCTGTCACTTATTCCTACTATTATTGGTGGCTGCATGCTTTTTGGATAGCCTTTCCTCCTATCTCTTTGGTAGAGGTGGCTTCACCTCGTGTTTATTCTTTTACATTATTAGAGAAAATCTGCTCTGATGTCATTTGTAGTGTCGCAAGCCTAGAACCGAGTCCTTGTTGAGGATTATTAACCTACATAACTTATTAGGCTTGGGCCCAACTGACCCTTTGATCACAAACCAAAATGCTAAAGCTTAAATTGTTCATTAGTAGATCCCACTACTTACAACTCACTCTCATACTTCGAGATTACTGAATGAGCGACTATGCTCGGAGTATTACAGTATATTTTTTGATTTTATTTCCATCATGTTTGTGCATTTTAAAATTTTTAAATATAAAAAATACTTAACAATTTAAAAACTTGAAAAAATATAAAAATGTAAGATATTGAACGTGTTATTTTGTTCACCAGCTTATAACTTCCTCATGAAATAACCTGAACAAATATGTTCGGATGTGAGATGAATCGGGATAAGGGCCTCCTACCTCGGGATAAGATATCCAAGACGAAGTCATCACACCATCTATTATATCTCTTTCTACAGTACTAAACTCTTCTTTATCTTTCAAATAAATCAAAAGAATGAGGGATAAAGCCACTTATCTCTTGCCATTCGTCTCTAATTCGAATGCCGATTGGAATTCAAAAATCTCAACAATCCATTTGAGCTTATGCACTTGTTTTTCAACACTATCTTTGTAACTCCTAAGCTTAGAGTAGACATTGGATTATTATCGTAGAAAATTAGCTCTTACAATTTATTGTGTTCCGATCCAATAGAATCGTTGACAATCATCTAAAATCTAAAATATTTAAGCTAGTATGTCAAGCATACTTTTTGAGTTCTAACGTGAGACTATATTTGAGTATTACAATGTTTTCAAGTTCCGTCGATAACCTTTGGTAGTCATGGCCCCTTCAAAAACTTTTGTTCAACAGTCGAGAATAAGATTTTTCCACTGGGATCGTGTAGCAGCGTTGATGCAATGCACGAGAGGAGTCCCAAGGGGAGGGAGAAGAGGTGTCAGTGTGGACGAGTGAGCAACATGGCGTCGAAGAGGGGATCATGGATAGAAGAACAATGCTCAACAAGAGACAAGTAAGGGCCATGAGAGCTCGAGAATTGCAAAACGGAGCGGGGGAAGGTGGAAAAACTGAATGAGCCAAAACCGCGATAAAAGTAGCTAATCTTGGATTATTGAACACTCTTACTAGCATTTATATTTTTTTTTAAAATCATTTAATTTAAGCATGATTTTTTTTCTTAGCAAGCAAGAAATTAAGCCTACTACTAATATATCATTGTTTGAACATGACATGATTTTTTTAATTATATATTTTCCCAACACTAATCGTATTTATTTATACAACTAACTAGTGTTGACTTAGTGACTTGGTGTGTGGATTCCCATACTTTGGGTCTTCTTCGTGGGTTTGACAATTTCCACGAAGCTGCAATATTTGGATATGGGACGCAACTTGAATTTGAAAAATAGATGTGAAAAGACTGCCGAACCGAAAGAAAAAAAGTGGATGCGATCTGCCGCATTTAATGGTAGGGCCCTTCATCCCCAATCCACAAATATCGAAGGGGCTTATGACTATGATAGCTTACCATGAAATAAATACATTGTCCCTCGTCTCAAGCCATTGTTTGGATGTGTAGCTCAGACTCTTTGAAATGGGATTTACATTTCAAAATTTTGCCTCCACACAAAGAATATATTTTAGGTTAGTGTCTATATACTTGATGTATTTTATACAGATTTTGACATCTATATCCATATATGTCTTAAAAAGGACAGAGTTATGATTATCCTTTTGATATATTCGGAATTATTCATCTCCTTACCTGTTTTTCGTTTATATATAATTATATATTTATCTATAATTACATGTAGCATATTCCTATACTTTCTTTCATCATAATTGATATAATTATTATGAATTAATATTGTATTTATATCATGCACAAGCCATCTAACACATACATACATACATACATACATACATACATACATACATATATATATATATATATATATATATATATATATATGAGGAAAGGGAGCCTACTTTGTGAAATAGGTAATCTTACCTACTTCACATCCAATTTTTGCAAATTTTTTTATTTTTTTGAAAAATACCATAGTGGATTTTCATAATTATATTCCTCTAATATGTCATTCAAATTTCATCAGAAACGGATACTCCTACAGCCTTCATCCAGAACATGTAAAATACAACAAATCTGTGACCGTTAAAAAATGACTGTCTGGACGGAGGCCGTAGGAGTCTCTGTTTCTAACGAAATTTGAATGACATATTAGAGGGATATAATTATGAAAATCCATGGTGGCATTTTTGAAAAAAAATAAAAAATGTTACAAAAAATGAAATGTAAAGTAGGTAAGTTACCTACTTCACAAAGTATGCTCCCTTTCCTCTCTCTCTCTCTCTCTCTCTCTCTATATATATATATATATATATATGAATTTTTACACCACAAACCCTAAAAACTTTGTAAGTTACCTTCCCGATCATGTATGCTTCGTAATTAACTATGCAAACTTGATAAATCTTACACTACGGATCTTGTGGTTAGCTCCAATCCAATTGACCATTAAGTAAAATGAATGTCTTTCGATATTATTCAATTTATTCTTATGATTGTTTCTTGATAGAATGAAATTTTAATGTCTTTAGACATTATTCGATTTTGAGATGATGCAAAAATTTTGTTAGGGTTGATATTTTATATTTTTCATATGTTGAAACATGATAAACTTTGAAAAATAAAAGAAAACTTATAATACTTTATTATTTGAAACTATTGTAGGATGATACTTCATTACTAAATTATTATTTAATATTAAAAATAACATATGAGTCATTCGAAAAATGAATGCTTAATTACTTAAATAAGGATACAAATTATCCTAACTGTGACTAAAGATCAAGTATGATCATGAGAAGGGAAAATTTCATGAAAACCCACAAAAAATTAGAGTAACTAAGAACATAAAATAACAAAGAATATAACTTTTTAATCAAGTAAGATTTATTGTTAACCATTAGGAAACTCTAACCATCCTAACAATGCTGATAAATTTGAACAGTCTATCTTAAGTGGTAAGTAGAATTAATTTGTACCACCATACTAGCATATCCAATTTATTTTATTTCCTATCCATCACATTATTTCATCGTCTAATTTAAAATATTATAATAAGATTAAAATTTTATTTTACGGATTCATGCTACCTAAAAAATAGTTTTTTTATAAATAACTTTATTGATATGGACTTTTTTATTTAAGTATATAATATGTGATTTTAGTATGCAAATATTTATATTGATATTTTAGAAATGACATAAATTTAACTATCTTGCAGTGCATTTTCTTTTTATTTGACCTCTTCAAATTGAAATTCTGGCTTCATCCCGGTTGACATCACACATCTCTCGCTTGGTGTAACATCTCGGAATTTGGTCCTCAGTTCGTTATCGAGGAAAATAGATCCCAACAATTTCTTGAGTTCGGATCCAAATGGATCCGTTGATAACCACCCAAAATACTTAACTCCAAGTTGTCAAGCAGTAATCTCCACCACTACACTCTCTCACACACTTTGTAAGTTTTAGATGTAGAACTATCTCTGGGGTGGGTGTAGAACAACGAGAGGCGCATCCTTCCCCTCGCATCTACTCCCACCCACTCCACGGCACACTTGCGACGCTCCCTAACACTGTCTCTCGGAGCTGCCATGATATCTACACTGACAATGGCATTGATTTTTTTGACTTGTAAATGAGAAAAAGAGAAAGCAGAAGGGTACACTGCCCACGGCATTAATTTTTTTTTGACTTGTAAATGAGAAAAAGATAAAGCAGAAGGGGTGACGAAAAAAGAAAGGAGAGAGGGAGGTGGAAGATACACCATCCGATTTTTCATTAGTCATATTAACTCAAGATTAACCCAACAAGTTCGTCTCAAGTAAAGTTAAAGTTGGCGGTAGTATTTGGGGCGTAAGACCGAGTAAATTTACGGGATTTATGTGATAATTACGAAGTATACAAGATTGAGAAGGTCAGTTATAATATTTTTTAGGTTCATAATGTAAAAATACCATGTATATTTGAGCTAATGCATAGAATATTAATTTATTTTTCATTTCTGAATTTTATTTATATTCAGATCAGAAATAAAAATCCTGATGACAATATGCTCCTTCTCATTGGGTCGCTCCTGGATTAACCATCTGAACTCAATACAATTCTCACAGGTAAATCTATACCACCGGTACATGCCTCGACATGGCCACGGGCGCATCGTCCGTCCACCGCCGCGCATCGTCCGTCCACCGCCACGCACCGTAGAAGCCGCCCTTCCTCTCCTCGTACCTCTTCAACACCTTCCCGAGCACGGCAGCCTTCCTCCTCGCCCTCTTGGTCCCCGTCAGCATCAAGCTCGTCACCATGACCCCCAACGCCGGCGCTCTCGCCACCGCCTCTGCCACCTCCTCCCCGCCACTCCTGCACATCTCCGCCATCGCCGCCGCCGCGTTCTCCCTGGCCGTCGCCTTCCCCCTCCTCATCACCTCGGCCAGCACACCCACCGCCGCTTCGTCCCACGCCACCCTCTCCGCCGCCACCTTCTTCCTGACTAGCAATGCCACCGCCCCGGCCGCCTCCTCCACGACGGTCTCATCCCTCAGTGCCGCTATCAGCGCCGCCAGGGCCCCCGACTCCATCATTCGCTCGCAGCAATCATCGTGCGTCGAGATATTGTACAGACCCCTCACGGCGTCCTTCCTCCCTCCCGGCGTTCCGTCCCGCAGCATTCCGACGAGCGCCTCCAGCGCTCCGTTCTCGTTGCTGATCAGCATCCTGCATCGGTGCTCCGTTGACAGCGAGAAGAGCGTAGCCGCCGCATTCTCCCGTGATTCCATGGTGCACCCGTGACGCAGCACGTCGACGATCGAGCTCAGGCAGCCGTCCTCCTCCGCCACCCGGCTCTTGTTGCTCTTGTGGATGGACAGATTGAGTATGGCAGTGATGGAATTCTCCTGCGTCGAGGGATCCGATGAACCCAGCAGATCCCGGAGAGGCGGCACTGCTCCAGCTTCGGCGATGAGCAGGCGATTATGCTCGGAGGTCTTTGTGAGCCCCCGGAGCTCCCTGACTGCTACCAACTTGGCCTCCTCCGGGCCAACCTTGAGCTGTTGTACCAACAACTCCATGGTGGCCTTGTTTGCTCCGATGGCTGCTCTACCGGGGACGGCGTTTGTTTCAATCCCCGCATCATCGTTGATGTCCTCCGGTGGATCGTAGGCTACGCCATTCGAGGAGCACCAGTTTAAGATGAGGCAGCGAAGAGCGAGATTGGGCACGATGTAGTTATGATCCAGCACTTGCCCGGAGCTGGGACATGTACCATTGCCTTCGTCCATCCATGTCACAATGGATTCGCGATCGTACGTCTGCCCACTCGACACAATAACCGGATCTCTCATAAGTTCTAGCGAGATCGGGCAGCAGAGATCTTTGGGAGCACTCGCGAAGGACCCATCAATCCTCTGCAGCAATCTGCTGTTCCTGACCAGATCTTCTGGACGACAACCAAACAGCAAGAACCTGCAGTAGCGAGTGAGAGCAATAACGCCCTCAAGGACAGAGGACTCGACGTCGACCTGCTCTTCCTTGTGGCGAGCGGCTTCCTCCAAGAACTCAATCTCGTTCAGGCAGAGGCGAGCATTGCGGATTGCTAACCGACCGACGAAGGCGGCCTCGAGCTCCGATCGACCGGGGACCTGGGAATTCTCAAGCATGTCGAGGAAGGAATGGATTTTCACCCGCAGGTTCTCATCTTCGGGGTCGACGTAGAGCTTGGAGCTCTTCGCATGCCGCCGCAGAAGCTCCAACTGCTCTTCTACGTCAGCGTTTAGGCCGAGTTCGGATGAGGGCAGCACGTCAAGCAGCGTGCAGAGCTCCTGCGTGACGTTGCAGAAGTAACCAGAGATCTTTGTGTTGAGCAGCAATACCCACAAACGGCTCGATTGCTGGCAGTAGTCAAGGAGGGCCTTGGAGCGATGGAGCAAGGTATAGAGCTCCTCGAAGCAGAGGGTCGAAGCAGCGGAGAAGGTCGGAGGTGGGTTCTGCTTGAGGAAGTCGAGGAGAGAGTGGAGTGCCCTGACCTTCCTGATGAGGGAGCGAGAATTGCGACGCTGGAGCACGGCCGGGGAGGCAGCAGCTGCGATGATGTCGGTGGAGACGGCGTTGAGGGCGCGGATGAGGTGGGCACCGGTGAGGTGAGTGGGTGTGTAGAAGCCGGCAGGTGTTGGTAAAGAGGAGAAGAGCGGAGCCATGGGAGCTCTGCGTGTTTGGGTGGAAAGGGGGACATGGTTACGTGTCTTTAAAAAAGCTTTGAAGTCAACTTGCAGAGTTGACAAGTTCTTCTCCTTGATTTTACTAAGTAGACGAATTGCGGCTGTATCTTTTGTTGTTTTCGACTTGGGAAGACGCTTTGCGTTACTCTCAGTCGGATTTGACCACGAGATGGTTTTTGATTTCTTTCGCCTGCACTGTGGATCTTCTCTGGAAACAACTGGGCATGTGGTTTGGAAAAATTTGACACTGTCATGGTTATATTGATTGTGAAAACGTCGTTATTAAAAAACCATGTCGGCACAGGTGTGCTTGGCCTGTTTGGTTGCTGGGTTGGACAGGGTTGGGTTGGACTGAGTTGGGGTGGGTGAATAGTAATCTGTGAGGAGGAAGTACCATTATGAATAGTAACCAGGGTTGAGCCAACCCTGCCCAACCCTGCAACCAAACAGGCCATATGTCTTCACCTACCGAGAAGTTTTGAACACCCTTACCGAAAACCGTGTGGTATGTGGAGGTGAATTGAAAGGACTAAGAAGAAATAAAAACGCTACTTGAACGGGGTTGGATACTCTGCTGTAAAGCAGAGTGCTGTAACAGTGGGCGCATGGGTTTGCAGTTTTGGTGGGCGCGTGATGGAGAGGTCTTCCGTTGTTGCAGCGCCTCTCCTATACAACAGAGGATCGCAACAGAGGATCACCTCTCCTGTACAACGGAGGATTCACGCCCCTTAACTTCCCGATATGTGTCCTGTGATTAAAAAAAAAAGGTTAATGGGGCTGCCCCAACCTGGCTGGTCCCACCTTAATTTCGATATTTTTTTATCAAAAAATGTAATTATATATATTCATCTCTATATCTCTCCTATATGCCATTCAAATCTTATCGGAAATAGAGATTCCTATGCCCTCCATCCAGACAGTAATTTTTTAACGGTAACATGATTTTTTAAATCGACATCATCTCGATAGAGGTCATAGGAGTCTCTGTTTCTAACGAAATTCGAATGACATATAAGAGGGATATAGGGATGAATATACATGGTGATATTTTTCCAAAAAAATAAAAAAAATACCGAAATAGGGGACGAGGCAACCATGTTGGGGGCAGCCCCATTAAATCCTTAAAAAATGCTGCTGTCATTCACACATATCTGATGGGTTCTTTTTATCTTTTATATCCTATGGCCCTGTTTGGTTGGAGAATAGGTCCTGGAATAAGGGGTCAATTCTCCTCCTGACACGGTTTCCAGTGGTACGACTATTCCCTATTATTCCATCTTATTTCACTCTTATTCATATCTTTATCCCACCTTACCTACCTTTATTTCACCTTATTCTCTTTATTTCTATCCTCCAATCGAACAAAGGATATCCCACCTTACCTACCTTTATTTCACCTTATTCTTCTTATTCCTATCCTCCAATCGAACAAAGAATAGACCCTTATTCTTCTTATTCCCCATCCTTATTCCTGCTTATTCCCGAACCAAACGCACCCTTATGTGTAATGTAAGCAATTGCATATATGCCTGCTATTTTTATTTAAACAAACAGTCTTATTTATAAATAAAAAGATATGGCCTTGTAGAGTTGGGTAGAATGATTTGTATACCTTGTGAAAAAGTCAAGGCAGTGGCATTGCAAAGAATGCAGAACAACTATATGTTTTCATGTACAACTAGACCCAATCCAATACGTTGGATTGGTTCAGTTTTATCATTTTAATGGCTCGCATTGGAATTTCTAAAATCCACCGAAGTAAGGATTGGTTCGAATCATTATCAAACTCCGATTCAATCCAATCTGTTAAGGTACATTTATATATATTATACATACATAATATATATATATATATATATATATATATATATTCACCTATCTGTATTTTCCCATAAAGCTACAGTCGATGTCATTCATCTCATATCTGTCAGATACAAATCCTCTTACCACTCCCATCTCTTTTTCTTAAAAGCCAAATGCTTAGAGCACTCTTTGGCCATTCCCCTCCAAATCCCTCTCCCTCTCATTTTACTTTCAATTGCCAATATCTAATTAATTATCAGTTCTCTCTCTCTTGATCCATTTTAATGCCTCCTCTAATGCACAACGTTGTCCTCCTCTAGTACAATAGCGTCATCCTCCCATGTGATGTCGTCGCCTGTCTCACACAATGTCGTCCCTCTCTGACGTGATACCATCTGCCTTGAACGCAATGCAACTCATCTGATCTCCGTTAAAAGAAAATAGATTCGGGACAGTTGCTTAGTAGATGCAATTTTTATTCTTAGTCATTTTGCTTTTTCCAACTTGCAGCCTTACCTATATATGAAATTAGATCAACTATATTGAGATGTACCACACCATCGACTAAGAATGAACAACCATACTTGAATTCTTTTTCTTTTTAAATTGATAAACGTATTTGATTCATATTTTTCAGAAAAATTTACATATTTTGACTATAGGTACAATTCCGACAAATACATTCCATTTCAAGTATATTTTAAATGTGAAGCACGATGCCTAATTAGTTGGCTATATTTAAATTGGTTTTGTCATGGATACCGAATCGAATATGAATGTTTTATGATTCTCGTATGTTGATGATGTGTTATAGTGTCTTGAAGGATGTTCTTAGGAGTGATTTGATTTAGAATTAAGTTAACAATCTAAGTATATCACATACTTCTTCAATATCCATCCAATGAAACTGTATTTTTTGGTTATTTAGCTAGTTTTTGCATTCATATTCGGTAAGTTGCATAGATTATATGTCAGAAATCATTTACAAAAAAACATACTAATGCGCCATTAATAATTAGAAACTTAAATATCGAATTCAATATAATTCTCTAGCTTCATCGTATGGTTTTCAGCTTTTCTTTAATTTGATTGTGCGCTTTTCAGATATTCTTTTGATTATATCTATCAACATTATCAATTATGAAGTCATATTTCAAATATCGCAGGTTAGTGTGCTATAAAATACAAGCACTACATGGTAAATTATCGAATGAAAATATGTAAGTATAAAAATATGATCAAATCCGATTCAATTTGCAACCCGATAGATTAAATTAGTTTGGATTCAAATATTTGACGGATTGGATTGGATTGAGAAAAGTGAAAATCCGTTAAGATTGGATTGGACATAAATTAGGCTAATTAAATCCAATCCAATCCGATCTATGTGTAACCATAATAGTGATCTGGTATACAGAATATAAGTTCACATTATTAATTAATCCTAATTTCTTTAAAGCATTGTTTTTTTCTTCTGCAATAGTACAAGACTATCTTGTGATCTTTACAGTTGTTATCATAGGATGTTCTTGATCAAATCCTCTGTAGTGAGGATGAATTTTCTATTACAAGACCAATGGCTTATCTAAGGTTTTGGTGAAGGAGAAGAAGATCGAGAGATACCTACTGCCTCTTGACCGTGGAAGGATGGAAGATGGAGAAGGGAAAATCCTAAAACAAGAAAATTGTACACCATGATTTTCATCTGCTTGGGATTCCACGTTAAAGTCAAAGTACATAGTGTAATTTGCATATCTTTTACTATATTCCCACTGGCTTAAAGTTTTGATTTGCATTTGTTAGTAGCATTACTGCTATTGTACTAAGCACACTCATACATTTGGTATCGGAGCTGGTTCGACCTTCGAGTTATTGCATGTATAACGACCTACTGTAAATTATGTTGATGCTACATGTGAACTTTGTTGTTCTTTGTACCACTTCGACGAATATGACACCATGCATCGATCTTTGATAGTAAGGATTATTTGAAGTCATACTAGCTTAAAACTTAGGATCTTTAAGATATGGGAACTCGATCCTCTGCTGCAGGGTCTGCTGTAGCAGTGTCTGTAGTAGGGACGTGGGCCGCTCAGTTTTGATCGAGTGGTTCTCACGAATTTGCATAGAAGGGGCCCACAAAATGTGTGAACTCTTGAGAACCGCTCGATCAAGATCGAGCAGCCAACGTCCCTACTGCAGAGCCTACTGCTGCAGTCCCTGCAGAAGGGTATCCTCTCTATAAGATATGGGTGGTCCTCCATTGTACATGTCCTAAAATTATAGTATTTTAGTCTAAGATAAATGATATATATATGTGGAGTAAATTAAAGAAAATAATTTGAAAAATATTATGAACCAGAGATGCATTGATCGAAAGCATGTTATCTCATCGAGATTTGTGTGATAGATTTTGGCTGCTATACTTTACAAAATTTTACGCTTGTAGACTTGATGCTTAAATGCATCTTTATAGGTGTTTTTTTATATTAATTAAATGCCACAATACTTGTTAGTTATATGTTTATATATCATATTGAATATATATCTCTTTTTAAGTTATATATTTATATATCATATTGAATATATATCTCTTTTTATATAAATGAAAACGAAATAATTTATGTTTAACATAAGCATGTAATCATATGATATTGATTACTTATAAGCCCTGTAAATAAGCCCTATATATTTGTTGTACTGCATTAGATTCAAGTCACTTTTAATCTACGATCCAACTAGAAATGAATTTTAAGAAAAAAAGGTTGCTCATTACGTATAAGATAATCAACGCTTACTTCATTTGTATTAAAATAGTAAATTAAGATTTCGTATTTATTCATATATTATGTTATATATTTTAAAGTCATGCATGTACTAGGAATTGACTACAATTAAAATTAAGGGATATTTACGCTCATGATTTTGAGTAATTTCATAATTACAATCATAACCTTCCATAATCGTGAATTACACGAGAATTCTCGGATAGTCATTTCGTCTCACACCCATAATCCTTAGTTAGTTTTCCTGTTAACCCAACCATATCATTATGTTAATCTAACCCACGGTCTATCCAATGGCTATTAAAAACTTTCAAAAAAAATCCCTAGCCCCCTCTCCTTCCTTCTCCAATGCCCGACGTCCTCCCCCTCCCTTCTGCCCCTCCGCCTCTGGGCTGGGACCCTCCGCCCTCCTCCTCCTCAAGGTTGTCGCCCTCTACCCTCCTCCTCCAGGATGTTTCCCTCCGCCCTCTGCCTCCTCCCGAACATCTTCCCTTCGTTGATCGACTCCCCCTTCCCTTCTTCATCCTCCAGCCCGGGCCAACCCAGCCGACTGCCTTCCCCTCCCCTTCTTCCTCCTCTAGCTTGCCCCCTCCCCTTCTGCCTCCTCCAGCTCGCCCCCTCTCATTCTTCCTCCTCCATCTTGCCCCCCGTTGACCCCTCATGTTTCTCCTCCAGTTCACCCTCCCCTTCTTCAATTTCAGCCACATCCTCCTCCTCCTTCCGTGATGCCCCACCCTTTCCTTCAACAACACATCTTCCTTCCTTTTCCCACTCCCCAACAATCCCCACCCTGGTCTCCAAGTCACTCCTCACCTCCCTCTCCTTCGACACCCCCCCCGCCCCCACATATCCATCGCCTCCTCTCATCCTTCTCTACCTTTGCCGATCACTTCCTACGTCTGCAGATTTCCTCTACTCCGCCTCCTGGAATAAAATCGTGAAGATATGGCGCCTCACAGATGGATTCCACTGGTTGGATTCATCTCTTCCCACGAAGATGCGGTCAATGCCATTGCGATCGCCCCCAACTCCACCATCTAAACTGCCTCTGCTGAATGACATTGAAGGGAAGCGTGCCTCTAGGATATGGAAGCAGAGGAGGAGGAGCTTTGATGACCTAGCGGGTGAGAAGGAAGTGGTCGGCAGGGGAGGTGGGATCTGGAGGAGGAGGTGGCCATGGAGTGGGAGGGGGAGAGGAGACGGGTGGTGGAGGAGGAAGTGACCAGGTGTGCGGGGGAGGGGGGGGGCTGGAGGAGGAGGTGGCCAGGGGGGGGTTGGTGGGGATGGGGGCGTGATTTATTTCTTAATAATGAGAACATGAAAGCCGAAATTGTAAAATATTTGACGGATAACGTTATATTTAACGTGAAATTGGATGGAACTTAACACAATATTATGGGTATAAGAGGTAAGCACTATTGAGGGTTTTGGGTGAAATTCTTGATTACACAGTATAGTGATTGTAATTATGAAATTACTCAGGATTCATGATTATGGGTGTAAATATCCCTTAAATTAAATACTAGAATTTAGTATGACTCATGAGATAAATTGATATGAGTTAAGGGTGACACATCGAGAGTGCGTCTATCAAAAAGAGTTAATTGGATTAAGTAAAAGAGTTGATTGGACAAACAAAAAGTTAATCATGAATTATGCTTATATATCAAAGCATTGGATTAAATCTTAAATTGGAGGTGTTTTTGATAATTGTATAACTACGTCAACCGAGTTTATACCGACGTTGTCACTTTGACAATTTGGGTACCGATTCTTTGTTTCTTCTTTCATGGATGTTTGTCTTCGATCACCATGTCAGAGTTCAAAGATTTTCAACGTCCATTTGACAATTTGGGTAAAGCTACATTATTTGAAAATTTGGCACAACTTGAAATTTGAATAAATGTGAAAAGAATGACCAAAAAGAAAGATTAAGACCAGATATACTGTTATTCGTGATGTGATTATCTTATTCTTAAGTGTATTAGATTCGAGATAAATGTCCTTATTACTCATTCAAACATAGTTAAGCTGTCTCCATCCGATCCAATCATTGAGAATATCAACAGGACGTTGAGCTCTCCACAATCAAAGATTCATATTAGGTAGATGTAAGTATGAGCTTCGTGAGTTGATTTCGTGGTGATATCGCCTCAGTGCATTGTGAGGACAAGGACATGGAATAAGGATGTGAGATAAGAAACAAGAGAATTTTTTCTCTAATATTCTCGTTTCTCGGAGAGAGTTTCTTTTGGTGGGATAATGGTAAGATAAACGCGAGTTATTTCTATATTATGTTTCTTTGTTGTTCCATCAACGAAAAAATAAGGAGAGGACGTTTTAATAACTAATACCTCCACCTCAGATAAAGTACCACATCTAAACTCTAATAAGTATGGACGTGATTTATAAAGAGTATGAATTACTAATTAATAACTTATGCTTAAAAATTCTGGATATTTGTTAATGACTTATCTTCTACATACGCGTGGTAGAGGACACCCACACCCTTCTTCTTCCTTGCCCTCTTAGGTCCCCGTTAACGTCACCATGGGTCTAAGGATCAGCTTGCAGGTCGTTGGATTGTCGAGTTGTCATGCATTAAGTGTGGGAAGAAAGCTGTCCTACTCCTTCTCCTATTTGCCGCGTGAAGGAATGGGTGGCTGTGGAGACGATTCCTCTCTTCTCACTCGCTCGGATTTGACCGTGAGATGATTTTTGATTTCTTTTGACTGGACGGATGAATCGATCTTCTCTGTCTCTGGAAAATAACTGCGCAATTGGTTTGGAAATTCTGGACATCCCTGAGGTGGTGTTCGGCTGGTGGTTATTCAGGGGTGGATAACCCGTTTTTTTGGTAGTGTGTTTGGTTTGTGGATTAAGGGTTGTGTGGGTTTGGGTGATGTGATTGTATTGAAATTTGAAAAAGTTGGTAGTTATTACGGTATGATTGTATTGAAATTTGAAAAAGTGGGTAGTTGTTGTGATGTGATTGTATTGAAGTTTGGAATAGTGAGTAAAAGTTGAGTATTTTATAATTTTTAGATGATATGATGGTATAATATATATATATATATATATATATTTTTGATAGAAAGGGAGTGAACCCCCACTAGTGGGTCAAAAGTGTGGGTTTTGGGAGGTTACCTATCCAAAGTGGGGGGTAACCCTCCAACCGAACAGGGCCTGAGGGTAGGTCACAGCCAAATGAAGGGTAGGTAACCAAAGGAGGCAAGCGACCATCAATACAATTATCTGATATAATTATAAAAGATTTTATGTGTCCCGTTGACTTTTCCTCGTATAATCAGGAAAAAATAGTAAATTTTTAACGCTTGGATGTTACTACCCAAGGTCGGACTCTTTATAAGTATATCAGATAAATGTATGGGTGGTCACTAGCCTCCTTTGGTTATCTATCCCTCATTTGGCTGTGATCTACCCTCTCTCTCGTCCCATTTGTTATCCATGAATAGAGGAGAGAATGGAATCACCATTCCTATGTCGATTCCATTCATGTGTTTGTTAGACCATATTAAGATAGGAATAATGATTATAAAGGAAACCTGATTCCTTCATATATGGAATCACCATTCTTAGGTACCCCCTAAGAATTGGGATTCCATTCCTTAGAAATGCCGATGAATGTATTCTTATTCAATATTTTTTAATAAACATATCATTGTTACAAATATATGGTTATCAACATGGATATATTTTTTTTGGATATTTTTTGGGACAGGAACATGGATATGATTTTTTTTGGACATGGATATATGGACACTAACATGGATGCAAATATATGGATGAAAAAAGATCAGATAAGTTACAAATATATGCATATATGGATACTGAGATAGATATGAGATTTTTTTTGGATAAGTACATAGATACGATTCAATTTTCTTGATACAGATACGAATATGGTTACAAGATGTTCCGACGGATGTGAATACCGATATACTAAATATATCTATTATATTGATATAACGTGTCAGATACGATTTTTTACGGATACGGATACGAACATGGATATGTTTTTTTTTATTTTTTTAGATCTTGATATGGACATGGATATTGGATTTTTTAATATGGATATGGATAAGGATGTAATTTTCATTTATTTCTCTAATATATGGATATTGGTTAAATATATTATAGAGAATACATATACGTATATGGATATATGTTTTAAAATGTTTTGCGGATACAAATATGGATCTGGATGAGGATTCTTTGGGGGAAACAAATATGGACATGGAAATGGATTTTTATTTTTTATGCAGCTATAGATATAGAAACAGATACCATCTTTAGTTTTTTTAGGATATGGATATAGGTTACATTTTAGTGGATACATGTACGGAAATGGATATGTGTTTTTATTTTTTGTGAATACGGATAAACATAACATTTTATTTTTTAGGATATGGATACTGATATAATAATAAAATATTTTATCTTATACGGATATGAATGCATCAAATATATCAATTGTATGAGGAAAAAATTAAAGGAGTTTTCATTTAAAGTTTACTATTATTTCTTATATGAAATATAACAATTATATGAAAAATAACTTGGAAGATACCAATTATTTTTTTTACTTAACGAAATATATCAAAAAAATTTATTTCCTTTCTATTCTTATTCCTTTCCAAACATAAGAAAGGAATGTTTCTCATAATGAAATTTTCAATTCTTAATATGAACAAAAAAGTGAAATGGAAGATCTTATTCTTTCCTGTATTGATTCCATTCTATTGTAATTCCTTTCCATTTAAACAAACGAGGCCTCGTAGAAACATCTTTTATCGTTAACGTTCCAAGTATAATCACAATGTAACAAATTAATCTATAACATTACGCATCCAAATAATAAAAAAATAAAATAAATGCATATAATGTTTCATCTTTTTTTATTTGATAAATATTCACAAATGTCCTCGTCCGCAAAATAAGACGATAGGAAGTATATGCACTACAACAAATTGATATCTGCCGCGACGTTTATTTTAACATTTATCACTATATGGTCCGTTTTTTAAATATATTATCCGTTGTTAAATTAATTTTATATTAAAAAAATAGCGAGGTAAGTGTATCATGGGTTTAACGGACCAACGGGGCGCTAACTTGACAACCTTATCGTTATTTTTTTTTAATTTATTGAGGTATTTTTTAAAAACATATTGGAGACAGTCTCCCACCCAACGACATATTATTATTTCAATTTCATGTAAAACAAACATTCTTAACCCGTTCATTTATATAAGGTCAATTTCAATAATTGTAACTTTTAAAATTTGATAGGCTTGATTGATGTGATAAGAGTTTCGAATTGAGTTGAAATTTGAGTTAGAACATTCTGTCATATAGCGATCTAAGTCTCCTCCCTTCCCAGTTTTTTAGAAAATATCTTAAGAAAAAAAAATAAGGATGGGGTAGCCAAGTTGGCTCCCACTCTCCGACTGTAGCCCCATTAAACAATTCTATCATTAACAATGCTTCGTATAACAACGCTTTGATGCTATTGTTTCAAAATTTGAGCTAATTATTGCTTTTTTAGTTTAAAATTTTATGATGATTAGCTCAAATTTCCAAAAATAACAACAGATAAGTGTTGTACATAAAATTTTGCTAATAATATAGTAACGGATATATCTTTCGTCGTTAATTTCTTGTATAAAAAGTCATTTAACAACATATAATACTCGTCACTATATATTTGACGATGGACGGTTTATTAAATAAACATCATTGTAGTTCCAATTTATTATAATCATGTTTTATCATAGTTATTTTCATATCACTTTTCCACTACCATGAAAAAATCATTTCGATTATTATAATCTGTGAACTATCTTAATTAAAGAAAAGCCATAAGCTGGCTTTCTATAGCGTAATTACAAATGATTTAACCAATAATTCTAACTGTAACAATTATATGTCAAAACTTATTGTAGAACAAGACTCGTATAATATCTTCCTCTTTGCAAAGGCCAAAAACTTATGGACGCGTTTGGATATAGCAATAGTTTTTTAACATTATCACTTTAAAAAGTTATATTAGATATCATCTCGTTTATGATTAAATCGATTTTCTATACTTACAAATAACAAGTAAATGGATGGAACAATTTTATTTTATTTGATTTAAAAACTTCGCAAAAAAGAAATAACACCCACAAATGTATATATATTAACATATCTGACCACTCCTTTATGGAATATTTATTTATGCCCATGGGTCCTCTTCTACGCTTTCGACTTTGAATGAGAACTTATTTTCTAAAAAATATGTAATTAAAAAGTCCTAAAATTTCGAAATTTAAAACCTTCTCCAATAAATATTCACTGACAAATTTACGGAGATATGTATTAGATATAAAAAAGAGAGTATTGGTTCCCTCTTTCCTTTCCTACGTTCAGAAGAGAGGATCCTATTTATGTCGGGCTTTTTTGTGGGCCGATGTATGGAGATTAGGCCCAACTCATTGGGCTTTGTGTGAAATTGGACCGAGATGGCCTTGTAATGGATTATTAACATATGCCATTTCACGGTGCCATTTGAATATGCAAGATTTGTTTTGACCAATTGGGATATTGAACACATTTCCAGCTCCTTACAATGGTACAAGGACCATTGCTATCGGAATTTCCTCATTTGCAAGGAAGGTGTCCACGCCAAGTTGCATTTGGTTTGTAACACCTCAACTCACAAAAATATTTCCACATCGAAAACTAAAAGATATTTTAAAGCGAGTTATAAGATTAAACGATAACTCTTTGACAACTTGAACTTAAGCATTTTAAGTGGTTATCAATGGATCCATCTCGGTCCAACCCAACAAGTTATCAGGGTAGGTTTTCTCCATTAACGAAGTGGAGACCTAAATCCGAGACACTATAAACGATTAAGTCGTAGCACCCAACCCTGAAATATAGCCCATATTGAAAACTCACGAGGTTTCGCAGTGATTATAAGAGTGAGGGATTACTGCTTGGTAGTTTGGGCTTAGCATTTTGAGTTGTGGTCAAAGAATCCATCTGGGATCGAATCCAACACATTGTCAAGGTCAATTTTCTCCATTAACAGACCCCGGACCTAAGCTTGAGACATTGCAAATCATATCAGGGTCAATTTCCACTAAAAACAGACGTGATTTTGGGGACGGTGATTGGGGACGATCAGAAAACGATCTTTATATTATCAACCAGTGGGGACAGTCATGCTCCACTTGTCGCTAACCCCACACATATGGGATGTTCACACATCATCGCCCCCTATTCAAGCATCGGAGGGGACAATTATTATTACGCATATCCCTAATATCCATGTAAGGGTACTACAAGAAAAATGAGTTGTGGCCACAGAATGTGGCTATGAAAACTTGTGACCATGATAATTTTGTGACCAATAGTTACTCATAACTACAATCCGTGGTCAAAATCTTTATACAAGAGTTGTGGCTACGACAAGTTCCATGGTCACTTGTAGTGGCCACGACATATTCATGGTTAGAGAACTCTCGCGATGAAACTTATAGCTACGACTACTGGCCACGACATGTTGTGGCCAGAGCCTAATTCTGTGGCCACAAACCCCACATTCGTGGGTATAATTCTTTAGCTACAACTTGTTTTCCTTGTAGTGGGGGACCGTTATAATCTTGCCCATCCCCTATGCCAATGTTAGACGAGACGATTGTTGTGATCGTCCTCCTATTACTGATACTAAGAGATGATCGCTTATGACCATCTCTTTTTTTGGATGACGGGGGTAAAATGAGGCTGCCCCTAGGTGGAGTTAACTTGGCTCCTCCCGTCACATTTTTCCTAATTTTTTTTGAAAAATGAATTCATGAAAATTCATCACTATATTCCTATATTATGTCATTCAAGCTTCAAGAGAAACAAATACTCTGATTACAAGAAAAATGAGTTGTGGTCACATAATATGCCTACGGAAATTTGTCGCCACAATAATTTCGTGGCCACTAATTTCTCGTTCCTACAATCCGTGGCCAAAGCCTTCTTAAAAGAGTTGTGGCCACGACAAGTTATGTAGTCACTTGTCATGGTCATGGCATATTCGTGGTTAGAGAACTCTCGGACGAGACTTGTAGCTACGGCTACTGGGCACGACGTGTTATGGCTCGAGCCCAATTCTGTGGCCACAAACCCCAATTCTGTGGGCACATTTCTATAGCCATAACTTGTTTTGCTTGTAGTGTCCTACGACTTTCATATAGACAATTATTTTTAACAGTTGTAGTATTGTTAAAATCGATCTCGTCTGGATGGAGGCCGGAAGAATCCCTATTTCGATAAAATTTGAATGACGTAATATATGAATATAATGATGAAAATCTAAGGTAAATTCCTTAGTAGTGCAGTTGAAGAACATAATTCCTCGAATATGGTCCCAAAAATGTTAATTCCCCAATTAATGTTGTGAAATCGCATGGAATCTATGCGATATACATGTTGCATATATAAAATACGACATTGGTAGAATAATAAATCAATGTTGACATTTTTTTGACATTTAATGATAATGAAAAATGCATATAATCTATGCGATATTGCTAAAAATATGAAAATCACATTTTTCTATGCGTTATGGATTTTTTTATTGTTAATAATATGTGAAAGTCGCATGTATACGATATACATAACACATAGATTCCATGCGATTTCACTACATTACTTAGGGAATTAACATTTTTGAGACCATATTCGAGGAGTTATGTTCTTCAACTACCATACTAAGGAATTTACCTTTGAAAATCTATGGAAGTATTTTTTTAAAAATTAAGAAAAATGTGGAAAATGAGGGGGGGGGGGGCAAGTTAGCTCCCCCCAGGGGCAGCCCCATTTTACCCCTATATAAATGGATATATCAACTCAGATATATATATATATATATATATATATTGTTGATATGAATGTGGCATCGATTTATATCAATTTGAAAATAAATGCGGATACAGATGTCAGAAATCGTATGATATTTGATACAATGACGGATCTAATATGGATATATCTATATCTATATCTATACAACTTGTAAATAGGATATGAGAGGGACCATTATATACAACTTATTGTTTTTCATAATTAACTATGTCATATATAAGTAATATTATATAATAATAATATAATATATAGAGCGAATTAATTGGGAGACGGGAGGCCCTCCCCCTCCCCCCTGTCTCCGTACCTAGATAGGAGCTTGGGTTTCTCGCAACAAAACTACGAGAGGCGGGGGAGATGGGACTCGACAAAGGGGGTACAAGGTACTTGAGGAGGTGAGAGTGGTTTTAGGTTGACAGCATGGTTTATAGACTTGGGTGATTCTAGTTGCCAAGAGATGTGATGGCTACCAGAGATGGAGATCTTTTAAAACTTTCAAATTCAATTAGCAACTATTTCAAAACATTGTGATAGGAGACAAACATGCAACAAGCTGCGTCAGTAGTCCTTTTTGGATTGCAAAACCAATCCTTCTAAATACTACATTCATAAACTTAGGAACCATAACATTACTGATCAGGATTTTTTGGACCCTCTTCAAAAGTTCAACAACTTATGGTGCTAGGAATTCAAAAGTATCAAAACCAAAAGGGATGAAGACATGTTGATTTTTCAAGCACGCTTTTTCATGCTTCACCACTTTTGCTGAAGTAGCTTTGAGGGCAGCCCCGCTGTAAATGTCCCACTCTTCAACCCCACCAACGGAGAAACTCATGTCAAATCTACACATGCATGTTTCTCTCCAACTCATCCGAAAATTAGAATATCAGCAGGTCTAAGAGTAGATCTTCCCTCTTGCGGATAAGTTAAAAAGTTCACAGGTGCCTCTTTCTTAGAAGCAACACCAGCACGCCTAAGTCAATCAAATAAAACATCTCTAACAAGATCTTGTCTGTATTTAAAACGTGGAAGATCCCTGCAATGAATTGCATGATCCCCAAAAGTGTCTAAGCATGCCTTACGACAAACTGGGCATAACTCATCATCTGTAAATAAGAGAATCATGAGACGATATCTAAGGATAGAGCGATACTCTACTGGTGACATGTGCATACCAAGTCTGTCAATAGGAATTACAAGGAGAAATCTTGGGCATGGTCAGCTTGAAGACACCTGAATATGGCCTTTTGTCTAACGGTCATGTTCAATTTCACCTCCATGTCCTCAATTATTTTGCCAAAAAAACACTCACCAAAACGTTTTGGGTTTTTGAAGGGGCGGTGTCCTTTCTAGAAAAGCAACTGAGGTCGAATAAGGGAATTATTCCATGAAGTCGATGAGTAGCAGAATCAAGGACGGAATCCACATTGTGAATCTCACTATGCCGCAAGATATGATCTTGAAGCTCCCAAGATTGCGCCCTGGAGGCCACAAAGGTATATGAAGACGCCTCAACTACTGAAAGTATCCCCATACCGCCAAGTCGAATAGGTTGACAAGTCCTTAAGCCAAATAAAAGTTTTGCTAAACCCATACACGAACGGAGTAAAAGAAGCTTGTTCTGAGGATCACCCAACTGAGAAAGAAGATGCATCAATTTCACAGCTTTAGCAGCCCTTTCCAAAGCCAAAGCTCACTCTGGGGTCTTTGGAGGTTGGTTTTGTCCGGGGTTTCAGCAAGGGGATGCCATCAAGGAATATAGCGAATGGAAGGCCGTCAGAAGGATGGGGCGAGAACTGGTGGCTCCAGGAGCAATAAAGTAGGCGAGGTACATGAGGTCTCTTTGTGGATTGAGCATGATTTTGGGCCGGTGCTGGAAGTTGGCAAGAACGTGGATGGCGATTGAAGATGGTGGTGGCAACGAAAGAGGAGGATGGACTATGGGTATGATCGTAGACTCGTAGTAGACGAGGGGCGTGTTGGAGGAGGTGTAGTTGACCATTCAAGTCATCGAAGGCAGCTGAGGTGGCGCCTATCTGGCAGAAGGCGGCCAATAGGGATGCAAGGAGACCGAGCGATTGACCCGATTGACCGGTCTCCGACGGGTGAACGCGAGCAAATCGGGTATCATCGACTAATAGTTGAAGAATTTAAGAGAGAAACGAGGTTTTTCAGTACAACAATATTACCAGATCTCTCTACCTTCACTCAAAACTCCTCGTAATCCCTTTGGACCACCATGGCATTCAATAATTGAAGTCGATTTGATCAACAAACCTTAAACAGAACACAAGCAAAAGAAAGTATCACTATCAAACTGTAGTCTGTGATCCATGGACTCGTGACCAACAGAACCACACCGCATTTTGCTCCCAAGATTCTTTCCACCCGCACACACTCAAACCAAACCCATAATCATAACCAACATGCTAACATTCCTAAGCAACAACAGGAACAGCAAGATACAGCCATAAAAACGCCAACTTAAGCACAGATTCCAACAAAAGATAGATGTCCATCTTGGCAAACATAGACACATGTACAACTTGAAAGAAAATGAGATGGAAAGAAAGCAAAAAGGACATGAACAGAGAGCTGCAACTGTGGCCATGACGAAACCAAATCAGGGAGTTCAAATGGTACATTCGTGGCGGTCTTGGTGGATCGCCCCATAGCTACTAATAGCAATGGCCTCGGCTTCGATCAGAGCGAGCATGTGGTGAACAGCTGCCGCGATGTCTTCCACTGTGTTGAGACGGCACCCTTCCTCCACCTGCAACATAAACGCAGGCGACAACAAGACCCTCATTAATGCAGGCAAGCGGTCAAGGAGGGGAATATGAAGGAGAGCATGTTCATGTAAGTGGGCACTGCGGCCTTTTCTTTTCCAGCACATAAATGCGGCACACTCCATCTCCTTTTGGGAATCCAAGACATCAAATCCAAGAATGGGTCCATGATGGGGGCACAGCGAGCATGACCCATCAGTGGCGGAGGGAACACTGCCTACTGTAAGGCTTGGACTTGCAGACCTCCAACTTGTGGATCGACCCTACTGGTAAAAAAGATGCTCGAGTGAAACAGCACCACCTTTGAGGATGAGATTGGTGCCACGTGATTGGACGTGCATGCATGTTCATTCAGTTCAACTCCACGTTGCTTTTATTATCAGAGCCACCAGAATGTTGATTAGAAGTAAATATGGATGATATATACCCAGCAGGGTTTCCCTTTCCCAGAACTTGTCATTTTGTTGCAGCATGCACCCACTACAAAAAATCCATGCTAATTTGTCCCTTATTATTATGACTCGACAATGACAAATTTATGACTTAATCTATTCAGGTTCCAGAGGGATTGGCGCCATGGTTTCAGAGAAGGTGGACCTGCATGTTGAGCTTGGATTCAAATTTGATTAGTTGATGATCATTCAAGAATGTTGAAGTTTAAATAGTTTAGCAGTAGGCCTCCACTACTACAATCACATTCAACATCTTGTTTATTAGATCTGAATGTGATATTATTTTAGGGTGTTTGAATTTTCCTCTCTTCAGAAGCTTAAAGGCTACGCATCTGACACGTATCCAAATAGGTTATGGTAGGTTCATGGATGTCAACCTTAGGACGTATGGTTTCTAATGGTCCCATGTCAACCTTGAGAGGACATATAATTCCCAATGGTCCAAGCTTTTCTATACATGGTTGCTAGAGCATCTCCATTATGGGTGCATTCCTTCGGACTTGTTCTCACTGTGAAAGTGAGGAGTGGTCATTTCCTACAGAAACAGACACGGGGACAAGAAACACCAAATCGATCAGTGTGTATAAAGCTACTGCACCATGCTGGTAAATTCCATGGGACGATTTAGATGCTTTCAATTATTACCAGTAAAGTTCTTGATTTTTCTCAATTTACCCCATGTCATCAAAGGACGGCTAGTTCCTTCGATGATAGACATAAGAACAACAGGTTTTAATTGGTCATATGCTAACAAACTCGTGCATTATATACAAGCTTCATTATCACACAAGGAAGCAAAACTGCCAGTGCTTAATTGTGCGAGACCTGCAGTGTATATGGGTCCTACTAATCAGGAGAAAATTACAAAAAGTGATTAGAACCATTATTTCTGTAGTCCAGGAACATGGCAACATTCAATCACTAGATCTGGAAAGTAAAGAAAAACAAATCGAACGCATAAAGCAGAAATGGACTCTGTGGAGAGCCAAAGAAGACGCATCAAAAATATTTATTTACCATCTGATGTTCTTGTGAAAAACTAGTAAAATAGAAGTAAACAAATCTTACAGTGATATTTATTTAGGACAAACTCATATTCATGTTTGGTTGCATGTTATCCAGGGTTGGAGTTTTATGTGCAGTAAATGATTTAATGGCTGTGATTAAGGATTATGATGATCGAGATTAAGCGCCAACAGAGACAATGCAGCTTTCCTCTAAAGCTTAATTACCTTGGCATTGATTGAGTACAGCACCATGGCGTCCAAGGAGGTGATGTTGAGGTGGAGCACTGTGAGCTGCAGAGCCTGAAACCCCGCCACCATCCTCACCAGCTGACCGTGCCGCCTCGACGACAGGATCCGGAGATTCGCGTGCGTCTCCACCAGCGTCACCTCCACGTCCGCCACCCCCGGCGGCGCCCTCCTGCTCTCCCCGGCCGTTGGCAATTGGCACCATACGTACTGCGGATACGAGAAGAACTGCGCAAAAGGCGGCAGCTCCCCGTTGCCACCTTCCTCCAGAGACCTCTTCTGCGATTCCAGTGACTGCAGCAGCTGTTCCAGTTCCTTCACGAAATCTATCGCCCCTCCAACGATCGACGCTTGATCACCCTTCACAAAAGAATGTTCGATTACATAATTTTCCAAGCAAAAAGGGCAAACCCCACGTGGAGAATTCCATTATCTGGGTTCAGGATCAATAAATCAACACTTTTAATGATGTGGGTCATCCCCAATCAGCAAGTTAATGATGTACTCTGTCTGGAAATCGTGAAATCGATTAAGTTTAATTTCAGGAGTTAGTTGTTTGAAGTTCTTGACCAGTAGAGAGTATATATGATTTTTCAAAGCCTTAATAATTACTACGTACCCTTTGGGCATAGGAATCCGGCATGAGGGTTCGGAGAACGGCGAGGTGGTCGTTCATCTGGCGACGCCGGTTGCGCTCTACGGCAATGTGGGTCATTCGCTGGCTCTCTGCCTCCTCCTTGTTCTTGCAGCTCCTCGGTCTCCGCCGCCGCCTCTTCTTCCTTACGTTCCCCGTGGCACGCGTGCCCGTCGGCATTGCAGGTGAGGCGAGTGTCCCGAGCAATGCCGACAAGTAGCAGCCGTCGGAGGGTGTCGCCGTTGTCGTATCGTGGAGGAGGAAGTTTTGGAGGAGCTCCAAAGCGTCCATATATTTCTTCTTCTTCTTCTTCTTCCTGCTCGTAATACGAATTAGACTAGTGGTGCAGCAGCAATGGCATCATTATGCACAGCAATGCCCAAAGGCTGCTTTTATTGCTTGCTTGCACGTGAATGGATCGGAGTAGAGGAAAAGGTGGGGGAAAGAGGAGGAGGTGGAAAGTGGTGCAGTGAGCAGAGGTGGCTTCGTGAGAGTAGAAGATATATATATGGGTCTATGTATTTAACTATGGGACCTCATAGGCAATGCTAAACCTTCTTCTCTCTTCTTCTTCTTCGTCTGTTTGTTTGTGTTGCATTGGGTTTCTTTTGAAATGCGTGGATTAGATACTGTCAGCGCTGCGGGGGTGTGCCTTTTCTGGCACTTGAGGGGGGCAGAAAGGCCATCTGCTAATACGCACAGGGGCTAACGAACAAAGCGCCATGGCCTCATCTCCTGTGTTACTTACAGGTGTAATCCTAAACCACACCGCTGTAAATTTGGTGTGGTTCTTTTGTTTTCTATTTGACTGAGAGGTTTATGCATTTTATCCGGACATAACTGGCGATCAAAGTGCCATTAAAGTGTAGCTGTATCGCAAGACGATCAAGGAGACATATCAACACGTGAGACATATCAACAACTCGACCATTGCTCTAAGCCTCTAATACACAAAAAAGGGGATCACCCAGAGATCGAGAACTACAGACCAATAAGTCTTATCAATATTGCTCTTTGGATTCTATCCATGATTTTGGCAAACAGGTGGTCGAAATCACTTTCATTGACTATCCCTCCGTCACAATTTGCCTTTTTTTAGAAATTGATCCGCAACAGATATATTTCTGATCGCGTCCTCGATAATGGAGAGTTGGAATTGATATTCTTAATATCAATTTTAGAATGACCTTCCACACACTAAGATGGCCTTTCATTATAGAATCTCCACTGGATGACAAAGGCAATCTTTGACGGGATTTTTACCCGGCAGACCTGTAATCTTTGCCAATGACCTCTATGACCTTTGGAATATAGATATTCTTCCCTCGACCTTGTAAACTTGCTCCGTTTTATCCCACGAACCTTACCATTAAATTGACACATGTAGAGTTAACTTCCTTAGGCTAAAAACAAGTTAATCTAACCAATCAACGATCGGAGGACTAGAATTAATCAAGAGAAGAAAAAAATCCCTCGGTTGCACCAGCGGGAGCGGGTTGCAGGGGGCATTGGCTTCCAGCGACGGGGTTGCGGGAGCGGGCTGCAGCGGGGGGGGGGGGGGGGGGGGGGCTGCGAGCAGGTGGGTGCAGGGGGGGCGTTGGCTTCCAGCGGAGAAGGCTGCAGGGGGCGTTGCCGGAGCGGGCTGCGGGAGCAGGGTTGGGGGCTGCGCAGGGGGGAGGGGGTGACGAAATGTCCTGGTGGAGCCGAAGTTGTGACGGAGGGGATCTTTGTCGCGTTGGACAGTAGGACAACCGTGACGGCATTGGCCTCCAAGCCCTTCTCCTTCAAGCCCAGCAGAGTCTGCTTTCCATAGCGCGGATCGTCTGTTGTGGGGAGGGTTGCAGCAGACTCTGTTGCACCCTTTGGGGCCGCTCGATCGCGATCGAGCGGTTCCCACGAAATCCCACTTTTTGTGGGCCCGGATCGAGGGATTTCGTGGGAACCGCTCGATCGCGATCGAGCGGACCCAAAAGGTGCAGCAGAGTCTGCTACAACCCTCCCTACAACAGACAATCCGCGCCTGGCTTTCCACGGACAAAAAAGGAACTTCAAAATGGTGGATTGGACGCCTCTTCTATCAAATTTTTTGGCCAAACTTCAGGGGCAGAAGGTAAAATTCCTTTCCCTATTAGCCGGAGTTTTTCTGTTGAATTCTTCTTTAATACCATTGTGATACACATCATGTTATGTCTTAAGCTTCCGAGGAGGATTGTCAAAATGATTGATAGAATAAAAAAAAGGTTTCTTTGGGATGGAAATACCGAAAATGAGGTCAGTGCCAAGGTGGCCTGGTGAAAAGTCACAAGATCAAAGTCAAATGATTGTTGAGGATTTTTTTATTTACAAACTTTTAATTAATGATGGTCTACTCTCAATCGATGGTCAATTTTTTATTGAATTAAAGAGACCCTTGGCGACATGCCCTACTCTCTGTTATCCGACCCACGGATCGGGTAAATCACCAATCGGGTTAATTAAGGGTATGTTTGGTTACTGGGTTGAGCTGTGGTAAGCTATCCTCATCTGAATAATAGTTGTTTGGCAGATTGAGAGGGTTAGAATGATAATTATGATGTGATGTGACATTGATTAGTTTTTTTAATAATTATAATATTTTTATGTTAATAATTTTATTTGAACATGATTAAAAAAATTATAAAAATTGTAGGGTCAATACATGTAATACCAACCCAAGAATATAGGGTTGGAGTTAAGGGTATACCAGAGTACCTTGATGTACCCTAGCAACCAAACAGACCCTCCGGCATTGCAATTCCAAGACCATAATCTTTGGTTCAAACTCCCTACTTTGGTATGGCTCGCTTAAAGGCTAACTTCCATTGAAAAAGGAATTTAGGGAAATTTGGAGTTGGATTGGAACAAAAAACTACAGTGACATTGAGCCCAAGTTCTTGGGAGGCAAATAACAATTGGTTTAAAAAACTAAAATACAACTAGGGATGAAAACAGGTTGGATATGGATCGGATATACCTATTTTCATACCATATTCTCCTCTTCTCTATCGAATACGGATACCGATATGATTCAGATATGCATTATGGATACTATATCCTTAAAAATACGGATATGAATCCGGATCAGATATTTATCGAATCCAAATACGGATTGAATAAAGACCTAATCCAAACATAAATCGAATAAAGAGTGAAATCCAAATATGGATCCAATAAAACATGGAATCAGAATACAGATCGAATAAAGACCACATACGTATACGATTTAATTTTATCAAACTTCATAATGATTTTAAAAATGGTAATGAAATATAAACAAGTTGTATCATGACAAAAAGGAGTGTCAAGGTAACATGCATTCTTGACATTAAGCAAAAAGGGGACATGATTTCATAAGTTTGTTCGTGTCCATCCCAAAAAAACAGAAAACTTATTAATATCATTAATATATTATATTATATTATATTATATAATGTATAATACTAATATAATAACATAGGGTTTTGACTTATATTATATTAACTAATATATAAAATGTTATTAAATATTGTATTTGGTTATCTAGATTCGGATCCCGATATTCAAGCCATTACCATATCCATATTCATATTCGATCCATATTTGTTTAATATTCAGATAAGAATATCTGTTAAAAACCAACATCTCCTCTAATTAAACAAGCTTTTAGAGAAATCTTTATGTTGGCTTCTTTGAGAAGCTATTGTTGGCTTCCTTGATAAGCTATTATTGGCTTCCTTGAAAAGTCATCTCCAAAGTTGGCTTCTTTAAGAAGCCACCACTTGTTCTAGTGTACCCCATTTGCCTCTATAAATAGGGCCCTTGAGGTTGGAGTGTAATCAACCAAAAGAATAACCAAGAGGGCGTTTTTGGTAACTGGAAGTAACCCGATTTACCTCTCTCTTTACTTGGGTTAAAATCCCATCACAAATCATAGTGACATCACATCACACTCTTTATTCCAACTCTCTCCAACACTCGTAACCATCTCAAATAGCTACTATTTACATCAGATTACCCCAACTCACCTCAACCCAACAACCAAACAGACTCAAAGAGTTAGAGAGCCATCAAGTATATTGGAGATGAAAGTATAGAGAGCTTGAGTGTTGTATAATTAGAGAATATAAGTGAGTGAGAGTATGTGAAGTGGTGTATACTTTGAGGTGTTGTATTGTATAACGGTGTATTATTAATGTATGTTGTTAGTGTGTCGTTATATTGTCCTTGTAGTCAGATTCCAACAACCTGTATTCGATAATTTTTTGAATACAGTAAGCAGATATTCAGATATATCCGTATCCATTTTCATCCCTAAATACAACTCCTCATTGAGATTGTTTAAGTTGTTTGCAAAACTGAAGCAACGATTAGATGGTATTAAAAGTTCTATTAGAAACATGGACACCGAGCTATGTAACATAACATCGTTAGAGTTAACGAAACCAAAAAAATTGTGCAATACAATCTATAATCTTCTTAACCATAAGGGACGATTTCCAAGCTCATTGTAACCCTATGTGACCTTCTGCATTGACTTTCCACTCTTGATCACTCTTGATTTTCGATTTATTTAAGTCAAGAGAGTGTTTGTCACGATCCCATTTTCAGGCCATCGCATCCTCTCATTTCTTGAATCTGGTTACTCATCAATCATTGCCGAGGCCAATCCTCTTATCTTCTTGAGACAAATCCCCAAGATGAACTCGAAATCACCGTGATGCTCGACAAAAACCATTATTGTCACCACCAAGCTATGGAGTGGAGCTACTTCCTCAAGCTTAGATAGCAAAATACAAAGAAATTGAAGATTTTATGGATTCCATATCTTGGAGGGTTGGCTTCAAACTCTAACGGTGCATTAATCAGTGGAAGGGTAATGGTTTTTTTTGTACGTGTAAGATGGTGGGTAAGTTATTTGTTTGTTGTTGTTTAGATGGTGGGATAGTTGTTGGAGAGGTAGATACGATGTGACTTTTATCGAAGTTTGGAAGAATGATTGTTTGATGATTATTTATGAATTTTATATAACAAGATTATAATGTGTTTTTATTTAAATAGAAGAAAGAGAAAGATGATATTAATAGTGGTTTGAGTGAAACAAGAGAGAAAGGGATATTAATGGAGATTTGATTTAAAGAAGAGAGAATTTGCGAGGACCACAAGTGGGGTAAAGGATTCGAAGGAGACTAGGTGGGTAACCCATTGGAAAGCTCAAGGATATACCTTTCTTGGAAAGGTAACCCACCAAGTAAATGCAGCTCAAGGCTCGTCACGATGAATGGTTGAGGCACTCATGAATTGAACCAACAAAAATTTCGGGCCTGGCTCTTAATGCTAGAAAAAGTAGGGTCATTCGCCCAAAATCATTCGTCGACAATTTTGTTAACACATTAAGGCTGGGCATCCTAAGGAAATCATTGCCTACTCTATATTTGGGACTGCCTCTTGGTTCGGTGAATGGTCGTTGCTCCGCGTACAGGGACCTTGTGGACAAGGTGAGGGCCTTGCTTGGTGGCTGGAAAGCCAAGGTCCTGTCTTTCTCCGGCATTGCTCAACTTCTTAATTCTGTGATCAAGGGTGTTGCGTTCTACTGGATCGCCAGCACTCTGCTCCCCTCCTCAGTCGCCAAGAAGATCGATCAACTTTGTGCTGACTTCTTATGGGGCCGTTAACGACATGACATCGCTTGGGATACTCTTTGTCTTCCAAAGGCGGAGGGTGGGGTTGGCTTAATGTCCACCCCTGCACTTCGTGCTGCTATGGTTGCCTGCTAGGCATGGAGGATCCTCAACTCTGACTCCTCTATCTGGGTGAATTTTATGAAAACGAAGTACCTACTCGGCCTTTCCTTCTGGACTGCCCCGTCTCCCCCTTCAGCTACGCGTGTCTGGAAGGCTATTCTCAAGTTAAGTCCCCTTCTACGCCCGGCTATTTCTGGTGATGTCCCGCCTTTTGGTTGGACTCTCTCGCACAAAGGCTTCAGCTTTGCATCCACCTTCGAGCTTCTACGCTCTCGTGCTAACCCCCCCTCCATGGGCCCCTTTTGTTTGGTCTAAGGGGTCACCACCAAGGTTCTCCTTTACTCTCTATCGCGGGGTGCTGGAGCGCCTCCCCACTACAGATCGGCTTGCGTCCTGGGGTGTGTGTGATCATGCCCTTTGTTATCTTTGCGGATCTGACATGGAGTCACATGACCATCTATTCTTCTCCTGCACCTTTGTCGCTTCTATCTCGAGCACTTCCTGTTCTGCCTTTGAACTCCACCCCCCCCCCCCCTCCGATGTCCTCCCTATCAGACTCGTTGATCTGGATCTCCCGCAATCCGCTCCTTGATGTCCGCTCGAAGTTAAGCTCCCTCCTCCTCGTCGTCGTGTGGAGCATTTGGTATGAAAGAAATAGGAGATGGCCTGGGCAGTGCCCTACTATGATGTCTACCATTCTCCACCAAGTTCTCCAGAGTGCTAGAATTATTTTGGATTAATATGGCCCCAGTGCCCCAAAAGGGTTAAATTCCCCCTCACACCGAACATGTTATTGCTAATTCTCTGTGTTGTATTTGCATACCAATTGGCTCTTGTGCCAGTCATGTATACCATTTTTGAATGATTTATACAATTTACTTACTTACCAAAAAAATTACTATTAGATCACACTCGAGCAAGATAGAGTTGACTTATGACCAACTTACTCGATGACGAAAATGAAGGCATCAGTATTGTGCTAAAGATCCAATGTTAGACTAAGCATCATGATGTGCAGCAGTTCATTTCATTCCTACTTGTGTACTTTATTAACAAAAAATGTTCACTATATCAAAAGATATTCACATCTCAACTTATCTCAACATATGATCTTCAAAGTGAAATAGGAACTTGAAGTTGGACAAGCATTGAATCCCAATCGTGTGCTTATAAGAGAAGACCGTCAAATTTATCGAATTTGGCTAAAGTGTCAATGAAGAAAGTATTAGATAAATGATCCTGAATTTTTTTGCGTAAGATAATTTTTTCAAATCCCTTTATTTTTATGTGATAACGAATTTTCAATGTTTTATATGAATTTTATACCATATTATATTTTTCACTACTTAGGTGTCTTTTATATGGAATTTATTCTTAATTATATACTTTATATAAGATAAATTCAATTAATTAAAAATAGTATACGTATAAGTAGTTATAAGGTATCGATATGTCTTGAATCTTAGTCATCTATTTTTGCATAACATATACGAAGAGATTTCTTCTTTGCACCATCTACAAGAATGGTAGGTGAAACATGTCGTCATACCCTGCCATACCAACATGGGGTCTCCACATATAGTGAAAACAATAGTCTCCACCCAACGATGTAATCCAATTACAGATGAACCTTGTAAATCTGTGTGCACGTTGCTTGTTTGTCCATGTTTGCTTTCGCTACTAGCAACATGAGGTCTTAAAGTTAGATATAAGTTGATTGCACTTATAATATATATATATATATATCTATTTAAACTTTAATATTTTTATTTTTTTTGAAAATGTATTGTTTATTCAGTAATATAAGTGGAAATAAAAGCAAAATGCATCATATACTTCACCTAGCGAATTGTGAAAAATTGAGAAGATTGTTGTATTATTGTATTTGGGATTTAGGACAATCGTCATTCATTTAAGTTGAAAAATTTTATTATATTTTGGCATAAGTTATTTAATATACATTAGAGTGCATGAAATAAACAAGATCAATTTGAAGTATATGCAAGTAGATATAAGTATATTTTGAAAGGGTAGATATAAATAAAATGAAGGATAGAAGGACTAAGGAGATGACGAAAGATAACCTAGAAGAATATACATAACTAGGATTGATTTTTCCTCTATACTTAGGCTCGAAATAGTCTAAGTTAGGGGTAAAAAGCTCAAAAGTAAATAAACTAAATCCTAAAAGATTAGATCAAATGTTAGAAAAAATAATAGATAGATCTGCAAGATGTTGAATATGTCAGATCTGAATCTTCAAGCTGCGGTTTCATGTTATCTGAAATATATGCAAGGTACTCAGTCGGCATGAAGTCAATTATCTGAACTGGAACTAACCGTTCTTTAGATTCTACAAAGTGCTTCAACAGTTGGTCGTTGACAAGGAAAGAGTGTGCACCATCTATGAGATCAGTAATCTCTACACCCCATTATTGCCCACTTCCTTCACTATATAGGGACCCATCCATTTTGATATTAATTTCAAATGGAAAATCTTTAACTTAGCATTGGACAACCATACCTTTTGTCTCGAGACAAATTTCTTGCATCTAATATGCAGATCATACCACTTCTTCACTTTGTCCTTATTAATCAAGTAGTTTTCATATGCTTTGTTTTTTATTTCCACTAGCTAATTGAGGTTCAAGTCTCGGTAAAGCTTTCTTAGGTGACAACTCCAATTTATTTTCTTTATTACCTACTCAGACTTGTGAATCAATTCAATGGGCAAATGTCATGGCTTGCCATAAATCATTTTAAAAGATGAAGTACCAAGTGGAGTCTTGTAGGTCGTTCTATTTGCCCATAGAACTTGGTCCAATAGCTAAGACCAATTCTTCCTGTCATGATGGACTAACTTCTGAAGAATACTCTTTCACCTCATGATGAATATCCATTTCATCATCTTTATTCTTTTATTTTGATTTTTAACCCCTCGTTAAATGTATGCAAATAGCATTAACTTGAAAAAAAATAGCATCTATTATTTATACTATAAATATTATATAAAATACTCTATCAAATATCAAAATAAAAGAATAAAGAAATTAAATAAAATAAAATACCAAATGCATTGAATGACCCTAAAGCCCAAGAATAAGTCAAAAATTGACTTTGTCGACAAGGAATAAAGTAGGGGAAGATAAGGGCCAAAAATCTCAATAAAAATCCTAATTTTAGCTCTTCAATAAATTCATTTTGGGATCGATTTTATTTTTCTATTTTTAGACACCAAATCAATAAACTTTGATGTGAAATTTGTAGATAAAAATAAAAAGAAATTACAAAATTTATTTTAATTAAAAATAATGCACTTTGGGCCCTAAACACTCATAATAAGAAGTCGCAAAGAAAACTTCGCACATATGTATCTTCTCTATATGAACTCAAAATTCATAAAATTTACGTTAATTTTTATTAAAATTAAATTATCTATTTAATGAAGGTAGTTTCATAAAATTTAAAATTAAGATACAAAAGTTAAGTTTTATGCCCTCAGTAAGCAATTTACGTGTAAAAAATAAACAATTTATTTATCTTTATATTTTTCACTTGACTATATTATTGTAATTTTGTGAATATTATCTAAAATACATATACATAATTAAAATAAACTAAAACAATTAAAAACACAATAAAATAAATAAGTATACTATATTACATAGATGGAGTATACTTGGATACACCTGTATCATAATTGTATATATTTACTTAAATATACAAATAACTTCAAAAAATATCATAATATATATGTGTTTGTACTTAAATAAGTTAGAAATATACAAATTATGTATATAAATAAATAAAATTTAAAGTAGAAAATAAAAATAAAATATATATTATCTAGGTAAAAATACCTATATTTTTATATGCAAAAACCAACATGCAATAAATTAACTCAAAATAAAATAAATAAAAATCACCATAAATACTACATAAAATAATAAATATTTTTTTTATATTTAAATAAAAAAATCAAATAATTATCTTATTATTTTATTTCGATTTATTTAATAAAGTATTTTCTGGTTTATCCTTTGGCGGAGGATGTTGCCCAATCAGAGCATGTCTTCGGTTGACCCTCGGTGAACTCCCCTGACCTTGAACCTAGCTCTGTTAGACTGCCGTATCCATTATTTCCTCGATTTTTCTCTGTTGACTCTTTCCTTTTTTGGGTTGATTCCTTCAGTGATTTTGTTCCTCGATCATTGATCTTTCAGGCTAGCCTCTCACCTCGATCTGAAGATCACTGAATCTTGTTGTCATCTCAATCCAAGACTCATCTGTACATATACCCTCACCAGAGATCATGTAATTCTTTGATCCCACTTCTCACATTCCATCCCTCATATCCTTATCCCAACAGGTTGAGCATGGTGGTAATTGCCTCCATGTCAATTTGCAGTGTATGAGAGGGTAGGAAGAGCATGATCCACCATTGCCGATGAAACTTCGCCCGGTGTTCCACTCGGCTCCCTCATATGTAGGTTGAGCCATAGTGTAAGTGTAATTCGAGGCAGATTTTCATCGTAGATTTCATTTCATGTCTTTAGTTTTAATTTTAACTAATTATTGTAGCATAGAAATTAATTTCATAGTTCACTATAGCTTCAGATTCAACCACTATATTACCATACCTTCGCCTTGTTCCGATGCCCCTTTCACCCCCATCTCGTTCCCCTTACGCTTCTCTATGCCTCGAACCAAGCCGGACCCCCTGATCTACACTAGATCAGGAGCTCCGCTCTCCACCTCTGTTGCTTGCCAGAGAGCACTGTCGGGGACTAAATTTGCTCCATTTCCACCAAATCAGACCCCCAGGAATCCCTTTTTGTGTGCTTGAGCTCATCTTGCAGGTTCTGGAGGTCAAAAGCCTCTTTGGGAGGTGAAATTTGTCGAAGCGAAGTTTCCCTGGGCACTTGAGCTTCTTTGACCTCCTGGGACACCATCAGTGGTTCCTAGGTCTTTTTAAAGTATCCAATTGCTGTAGACGATCTTGAGAAATGATTTGAGCACCTGAGCAGCACCAGAGACCGCCGGAGGAGGGAGGAATCGCCAATCGAAGCTAACATTTGGAGTTGTTCTTCCCTGTTCTTAAGGAAGAGTAACAACCATCTGATCCTCCTTCCGCTCCAGTTAGGATCTCGATCGTTTGATCAGATCGCTTCATGACCATCTGATCCCCTGTTAGGATTTACTTCAACCTCTTGGTTCGAGCGTTTGAGCAGGATATCCGTAGTGCATCTTTGGAGAACGCTACCTATGTGATTATTATTGTGGGCCACAGTTAAAGAAAGATGGTGTTTCCTGAATACATTCATGAAATATGATAAGGGTGGATGCCCTTTAAGAGCACCAACCTTGAAGATGTACTACGACCAACACTTTGTTGATTCTACAATATACTTTAACAGTAAGGTCTGAAGTTCAAGATGTAGTCACTTCATTCATGTTAAGGTGAAAGCAGTAAACTCAGGTAGAAGTTCAAACTAGAAGGTACCTTTACCGAAAGTGAAGTATAGTAACTGAAAGTTATTTTTTGAATTTGTTTTGAGTATTTTTTTTCAAATAGATGTATTCTTGAGGGATTGTTGTATTTAAAACTATGTAATTAGGTTTTAATTTCGCAAACCTATGTAACTACATTGGATTAACTAATTGATTTCAATTGAGAAATCAAATGGTGCTAGAGGGAAGTTGAGAATTCCTAAATCTAAAATAAGGAGAGTTTGGGTGAAGTTTTAGTATCACATATAGTAGTTCTAAAATTTTAGTAAACTTATATATGAGTTCACACCTTAAGCTCTTGTAGCTATAGTAGAGAGGATGAATGCAGGAGTACAAACATACGCACACACTTCGTTGTGCTCCAGCTTCAGCTCAGGAGAATCAATTCGATTTCGGATCTCGATAATTTTACCATAGGTTTCATTGTGCGAGTTTAATAAATTAATCCTCCGGATCAATTCTGATTAAACCGCTACGGGGATTCGACTTGGCTCAACAACTCTAACTTAGCCATTGTTTCAGAATCCGAAGAGGCACTTGTTGAGGGGGGCATATTCGGAAACTGAAAGGTTGTACGCTAGATCTTCTTAAACTCATCCATGGATGTTATTTTCTTCACACACAAGAAAAGGTCTCGTTCTTTCTATATGTCCTTCCAATGCAACTACGACTCTCTTCTTCTCTCAGCTGCAGTTCTTTGAGGTGCTCTCAAGGAAAATCTCACCAGTGTGTGCGGACGATGATAGTGTACCATCATATCCTTAGAACAGATCGCCATTACCCTTTGCACATGTATTGTAGGGACTATGTCATCTCTAGGGATGATCCATTACATTTATGCTTTGGTGATCGTTGGTCTAATCTATTTACTATATTATTTGCTGCAATCGGTTTGCTCTTTTGCACTGGACAAATTTTATTCTAATATGATGTATTAATATTTAAATATGTTCATGTTACATATTGTAATTGCGATATGAATTGGAAATATATGATTATAATCATGTTAATATACGATCATTATTAATAATTCATTTTCATCTGAATAATTATTGTTTATTACATACCATGTCGATTCTGCTAACAACAAACAGTTAATCTGTGCATGCAGATGGTACTGTAAATTATGTTGGAACATCAAATATTCGTAACTTTGATCTTTAAATTTGTTTTGTGTTTATAAAAGATCTTCGAGAGGTAAGTATTTTCCGCTCTCCTTGCGTAGATATATATTATGCATGTTATTGCATCTAGGCACACTTAACTAAGATATAGTTTTCCATTAGCCTTTGAAAAATCATATGTATCTTTGTGTTGAATACAGGTTTGGATCCTCTAGGTAACTTCACTTTTACCTAGAGTAGGCAATATAGCATGGACGAATGCCACCTCTCTTTTACATGTGGCAACCATCTAATAAAAAGAAAGGATTGAAATTAGTTGGGAAATTGATGACAAACCTCTCCTCTCTTAATGTTGATTACTTTTTAAAAAGTTTGAATGATACTTTATATATCTTTAGTAACTAAATATTTTATTACGCAAAAATTAGATTCCTATAACAACATCAAATCACTTTTCATTTTGGTAATCACTTTTCTATGCACAAAAAATAGTACAATATCAAACGAATTTATATCATCGTTGGTATCTAATGGTAAAGAATATAATATGAAACAATCGAGTTATCTGTATGTATCAATTAAATGGATTTATCGATGAATGTCGTAGCATATAGATTCCATATATTGAGGATGGCTATTCCTATAATCCGCATTTGTATCATTATGGTGTATATCAATATTTGTAAAAAATTAATATTAAACATCAAACAAATGGTTTCATAATTTTTTTATTGAAAATACATACAATAATATCAATATAAACATATATTGATATTAAAGATGAAATCATGTTTCTTTATTATCCATATATGCATAAAATTATATGTATGTATTTGCATAGTAAAATATCATCTTTAACTGTAAAAGGTCATATGTATTTTTTTCATAATGTGATCGCAAAAAAATCATCCGTATCAATATCATCAAAAATACGAATATGAATATTTTAATTGTTTACGGAATCATTCGTATGATAATAAACTATAACAATAAAAGACATCCACATTTGTTTCAAATCAAAAATATTTTGGGGATTCACATATCTAATACAAATTTGTTTATGGATACATGTATACATATCATAATGATAGCATATAACATGACCAATCATCTTCCATCAATATTTGGATATTTAGATTTTATATTGTCCATCTTCAACTAAATTTTTTGCTATTGTAATTTTTTGATCAATTGAATAATGATAGCAGTATGGATCTTTTTAATGTTGTAATTTTTTATATGTTGAAAAGTGATCGCCAATGTTAAAAAGAAAATATGTAATTAGTAGAAATATATGAAGTAACGTTTACGAAAAGTAAACATTAAGGATGTGTTTGGTTGTCGGGTTAGCACGGGTTAAACCGAGGGAGGGTAAACCGTTTTTTGTATTTTGGTGTTTGGATATAGGGTTAGGGATAGGGTGGGTTTGCTATGATGTGATTATATTAAAGTTTGGAAAAGTAAGTAGTTATTGTAATGTGATTGTATTGAAGTTGGAAAAGTAGTAGATGTTGAATAGTTTATAATTTTCCGATGATATGATAGTATAATATATTATTTGTTGATAGAATGGAGGAAAAAGAAAAGATTTATTTAATACATAAAAAAGGAGAGAGTTGCGGGCCCTACAAATGAGAGAAATGATGGATTTTGGGATAAACTCCCCAATCGAACGGTCTAAGAAAGGAGAGATTTGTCCTTAATTTCCCAACCAATTTGAACCTTTTCCTTTTTATTAGATGGTTTACAAATGTAAAATGAACGATGTATCATTATCTAAACTATATTACATAAAACCCATTGAATACGCTTCTGTATCCATCTCAAGCGATAGTTGGATGATGTATTGATCCGACAAGATCAGCAATAGTTAGCTGCACACGAGCCTCGGAAAAACTTGAGCTACAGATTTAGCCTTCCTGTCAATCAGTCTCAACTTGTTCATAAAGCTTAACGCGAGAGTCCAACTCGATCTACTGCTCTTACGAATATAGTATAATCGGCACACCTGTCACTCCCAACATTGGGAATTCCGCGTTGATGTTATCATATATATGTTACAGCAGTCGATCAATCAGAGTGCAATGGGGAAGTGGTCAGGAAGGAGATCAAGACCATTGTTTTGAGGGCAGAATTTGGAAAGTTGCCTTGTAATGTTCCGTCCATGTAGCCATTTCCCAACAGAGGAGAGAAGAGGAGAGGAGCAGTCCAGTCCCTTTTGGTGCTGCACCACACTGTTCTTCCCGAGGGCCGAAAGTTATCCAAGATCCTGCAAAGAACGAAGCCCTTCTGCAAGAGGTAAAGAAAAGTCTAAAACTTAGATGGCATTACTTTACTCCCTTTATCGATGACCACAACATGTAGGACAAGAGCCGCGGACCGATTCCCATGCATGTCAAGGGTCTGCCTGCGGCTGTGATGGTGACGAGAGTTGAACTAGAGAGGAAGGGGGGAGGAAATGGGGGTGCCAAATTTGTCAGGGAATCCATGTGAAGCCACACCCTCTTCTCTTGGAGAGCCACGTCAATCATCTCATTTCACATCCACGCCGTGCCATCTTGGGTGGGTGGGGGAGAGAATACGATTTGCCCGGTGACAGAAATGGCTTCGTGTTGCTGCTTGATGGGTGAGATCATCAGCAGAATTCGTGCTGCCTTGGTTGCAAAGGATCTCTCATTAATATATCTGCGAGAACAAGAGTAACTAAAATGTGCACAAAAAGATTTTTATGATCTAACCCTTGATCACGAGAAAAAAGAAGCTATGAGCTTACGTACCCCAGTTTGTATATTTAGGATGACAGGGTCCGTTTGGTAACGTGGTTGGGTTTGATTGAGGTATCAACTGTGAATAGTAGTTGTTTCGAGGGTTGAAAGGGTTGAAATGATAATTGTGATGTGATCTGTCATTTATTATGTGTTATATTAATTTTTTAATGATTATAATATAATTTTTATGTTAATAAATTTTTTGTATATAATTAAAAATTATTATACCAAAGAAATTGTAGGCTCAATACAGGTATTCCCAACCCAAGTTGGGAGGGTTGGAACGAGGGATATGCTGGTGTACACCGATGTACACCGACTAACAAACGAAGCCTTAGTTGTGTTTTTGGAGTGAGATCGACGTGGACGAACTCCAACTAGCCTCTCAGGATTTGTATCAAAGAGTTATGGCTCATATTATCTCGAGGTAATCTGATTTGTCCTGCTGCATTTATGGTTGGATTTCCATCACAAAATCAATGTGAAATTACATCACATTCTTCATTCCAACCCTCTTAGCTATCCGAACAACTACTATGCACAACAGATTACTCCAACCCAACCCAGTTACCAAACAGGCCCTTAAGGTTGGACTGGTACTGATTGTAAACCACCACACATAATATTGCACCTTGGCGATTTTACATAATGCATGTGTCCCCATTTTAACACAAGGGATTTTTACAACTGTGTCCTTTAATTCTGCAATATTATTTATACTCCTTTCTTTTTTGCAATATTAGCCGTGCCACTACCTTCTTGGGTAATTAACAATTGTGCCCTTCAGATTAGTTTTGTTGTCAGTCAAATCGCGCTTTATACAAACCAAAACCAAATTTAATAAAAAATTTTAATAAAGTTTTTACACTTGTGCCCCATAGTTTTTTAAGAGTTTTTATCAGTTGTGTCCCTCCGAGATATTCCAATATCAGTTATGCCCCTCCCTTTTTGAGAATATCAGTTGTGTCCCCGACTTCTTGCCAATCTATCACTTGTGCCCTATGTTACTTTAGCCGTCAGTAAGTTGAATTTAACCATGATTTGGTTAGGAGAGGTAAAATAGAAAACTGTCATCTTCTTTCTCGAGTCGATCTTCAGGTTCCTTGAGTCAATTTTTGGGATGGTCAATAGTATGAGAAGTAACGACATCTTCCAATTGATGCTCAAGCTCAGGATCACAATCAGGGGGAGGAGCTGATGGAAGAGACGGGGGAGCAGAACGGATGGGAAGGAGCAGGATGAAGGAGAAGGGCAGAGGGGAAGGAGCAGTAGTGGAGGGGGAGGAGTTAGGCGAAGGGGAAGGAGCATGACAGAGAGAGGAGTGTGACAAAGGAGTTGGACAAAGGGGAGGAGCATGGCGAAGGGGGAGGAGATGGGCGGAGGGAGAGGAGCAGGGCATGAGTAGCAGGGCTAAGGAGTCGGTCATAGGGGAAGGAGAGAGGGGGAAGGGCAAGATGGAGGGAGAGGAGCTCAATAGAGAGGATGAGCGGGGCGGAGGGAGAGGAGCAGGGTGGAGGGGTAGGAGCGAGGCAGAGGGGGAGGAGTTGGGAGGAGTGGGGGCGGAGGGGGAAGAGCTGGGCAGAGGAGGAGGATCTAGGCGGAGGGAGAGAAGCGGGGCAGCGGGGAGCATAACGGAGAAGCTGGGTAGAGGAGAAGGAGCAATGGCGGAGGGAGAGTAGCTGGGCAGAGGGCAAGTAGAAGTTAGATATTTACCGATCCAGCAATTCTTACAAACAGTTCCAAGAATTCTTACACTAGAACTATTTGCTTAGAGTTACAGTTTTTTACACTTTTTACATGCATTAGAATTAGGTTTGAAATTCTGCATAGATCATTTGCATGTAGAGTGCTGAGTCATGTACAATTTCTATCCTTGCATGCATCATGATTTCGCATTGCATTATGTGATTCTCCTCCTGTGTGAGATATTTTTCACTGAAAAAGGAAACCGAACTCATGTTAGTTTTGCTGAAAAATAACAAAAAAGTGAAAACCTTAAAATAAAATAAAAATTCCTTTGAAACTTTTTCCAAAATTTTAAATAATTGGACTTAATTGCTTTGAGAGAGCAGTCCCCTCATTGTTTAGGTACTTACCTTCAGACAGAGCGACTGAGGATGTAGACCTACTAATTAGAGCAAAAAATCCCTCGACTTATGCCATAAGAATCTGTGTATTACCTTTAGGTACACGGTTGAAAATCAGGGATTTGTTATGGTCTAATGTAGTCCACGCAAGGCAGGAGCTACACTATCGCTGAAGCGATCGCTCACGAAATCTGAAGTAATTCAACGATTAACTCACAACATAAATCAAGTAATAAAAAATAAGATGTTGAGTTAAAATTTATTATAACTATACAAATATGTGTATAGGTGTAAGTATGTATAGAGTGTCAAACACAGAGAGCAAACCAGATATAACATGAAAGTGAAATCCAAAATTTGTGTTCTTCTTGTCTATGTATTTTTGTGTGGGCTTTTGATTTTATATTTTATAAGGATTTTAATGTTAATATTATAATTTTATATTTTATATTTGCTTTTATATTTCTGATTTTTAATTTTATTTTCTTTTTAAATATATAATAAAAGAACATGTAAGGCTATATATACATAATGCAAGGTAATACGATTAGAAATATAATTAAAAATAATCAAAATACAATAAATAAATTTTTGTTGTGTTTTTATAATTTTCTATTATTTCTTATGATTTTTAAATATTTTTGCTAATTTGTATATATTTTTAAAGTAAAAAAATTCTCGAATCAAGGATTAAATAATTAGCTCGAATTTATTTGAAGATAAAAAATAGCAAAAAGTGTCCAAAATTTTAGAAATCAATTTTACTAAATATATAATAACATAAATAAGATTTAAAAATAAAAAATATTTTTGTTAGAGTTTTTGATAACTTTATATATTTTTTTATAGGATTTTGGAGATTTTTAATTTTTATATTTTTTTAATTTTTGGAAATTTTTGTTATGAAGTTAAAAAATACAATAATAAATAAAATATAATTTTGGAAATTTTTCAAAATATTTTTATACTTTTTGGTAATTTTTAATTCAAACAATTCCAAAAATATGCTCTTTTGATTTGTAATAAATAATTAAAGTACCTAAATGAAAATAAAAAATATAACGTGAATGTAGATGCTAGCATGCACTTAATCCTATTTTTTAGAATTTTGGTGCATAGATGATACTTTTAATAAATAGAAAACCTCAACAAAAATTTATAAACTAAAAAGGTATTTTTGCAATTAAAATTAAATGTGGGAGATACAATGAAAATTACCCAAAATATTCCAACTAATATTAAATATTTCTGAACAAAAATGAAATATGAAAATCCGTGATGGATTCCCTATAAAATCGCCACCTCGCGTGGGACCGCACGTAGGGCTGCTAATCGAACCGAACATGTTCGTATTCGATTAGAGTTCGTTCGATAATAATTCGAAAAATGTTCGTTCGTTTCCAAACGAGCTGAACATGAACTTCAAATTTTAGTTTGATAGCTTAATGAACCGAACATGAACATAACATATGTTCGTTCGATAAATGTTCGAGTTCGATATATGTACATGTATATGTAGTTGTATATGTAACTTAGTATTTATACACTTAGTAAATTTATAGGTTAAAAAATTGTGGTGTTTATTGGACTTTGTACCACTTTAATTTGAATAATTTCTTATTTTACTGCTTATCGAACCTTGTTATCGAAATCCAGTTTCGAACTCGTTCATATAAACAAGTTTTAGTTAAGTTAAATTGTTAACGAACTGAACTCGAACGTTCGTTTTCTAAATGAACTTGAACATATCATATCGAACATTTATCAAATCGAACTCGAACTCGAACTTTCGAACTTCCTTATCAAACTAAACTCGAACATAGGTCCGTTCATTACAGTTCGATTCGATTAGCAACCCTATCCACGTGTATAGTGAGGTGGACTAGACCAAGATGCAATATCAAGAACCTACAGGGATTCTAATATAATTTTACCAAATTACTTAAACATGCAAAATAAATTAAATGGCTGAAATATAAAGCTACAAAAATTGAGGAAATAGGATACAATTTACCCCCTCATGTGTGGATCCAACGGTTCGTAGGCGCTCACTTATACATGTGGCGCACGTAGGGGGCGCGATGATGCTTCGATGATTGACACACATGATTAGATCTGGACATCCATCAGACAATCGAGGCTTGCGAATATTAGATGACCACGATCAAAACTGGGGCGATCGAAGGATCCAACGGCTATTGCTCTTCCTGAAGAACTGGGAAGAACAATCGACCAGGGCTCCTTCAATCTCCTCCCACTCAAGACTCCGACAGTCTCTGGTCCTCCATGGCTCGGAACGATCTTCGAAGGTGTCCACCGATTCTTGATGCTTTGGATATGGTCAGGACCCAACGGTTGAGTCCCATCTTCTCGGTGAAGTTCAACCTGGATATGGTCGAGACCCAACGGCTGCAACGACGTTACGGGTTGGGCGAACTATGTTTAACCTGGGCCTTCAAGTGGTGAAGGATCTGCCTCCCTCTTCATCCAGCAAGAAGGCGGGTGTCCCCGGGACTGAGATGGTTGCACTGCCGCATGCGGCGGAGGTGGGGGGAAGGACGGAGAATCAACCGTCGCGGTTTTTTTGGAAAATTCAAATTTAAAGGTATTATCAAAGGATGGTAATGGCAAGCCCATGTTTTCCTTCCGTGACAACACAACTGTGAATGTTGGCATTAATGGGGCGATTGTCAATCAAGCAATTTTTCAGCACTCGATATGAATCAGCAGCCCTTGATTAATGGTGGCATCAATGTGGGGAATCCCAATTCAGTAAACATTCAGCCGCCCATTCTGGGAGACAAAGATGATGTTCCACTTGAACCAAGTTTCGGGGACTCAAAGATGTGTGGGACTCGAAAGGAGGCAGCAGTTGCATTCCTCCATACAGGGACTGGCTCTTCAACATATCTGGACGTGACCTCGAGCGCCCAAGAGATAACAAGGAATGGATTGCAGCTGGTGGTTGACCTTCGTCAACCCGTGGGAGTTTGGCGGCAGAGGTTGGTGGAGTTGAAGGGAGGCTGTTTTCTTTTCGAAGCGAGCATAGAGGTGTGTCGAACCCATCATCAGTGACGTTCGAAGGGGGAGAGGAAGGACCGAGGGGAGGTTGACGAGAGGTTTTGTGGCTCTACAGGGGATGCCACAGGTGGAGGAGTTGGGTTTGATTTGTCGGAAGAGGCGCGCCGTGTGGATTTGGGAGAGGGGTTGGAGCAGGTTGGACCGTTCTTATCAGAGGGGGGTTGGACTTGTTCGCGTATGGAGGTGAGCTTGGTGAACGAGTCAGCATCCGAGAGGTCGTCGGCCACGATAAAGGAGGTATGTCCCTTTGAGAAGGATATATAGAACCCTGGATCTTTAAGGGAGTTGGTGGCTAGATGCGTGGGAGTCGAACTGGCAAGGGCATCTCCCTCTGTTCGTCAACGAAGGTTGTTTCATGGAATGTGCGAGGGTTCCGGCAATTAGAGAAGAGAAGAGTTGTGGGGTCGCTCTCAGAGAGTGGCATGCTGATGTAGTGTTTCTGCATGAAACAAAGCTAGAGAGACAAGATACAAGCCTCTGGGCAGCTGTCTCAGGGGGGCATATTATCAGAGTTCCGTGCAGTCTCGTCGACCAGGACCTCTGGAGGCATCTTGATTGGTTGGGATGGTGACTTGCTGGAGGTGGTTGACGTGGTTGAGGCGCATTGCTCATTGTTCGTTGTGCTTAATCGTAGGTTGGACAATGCTCAATTTCTTTTCTCAGCAGTGTATGGCCCCACTGGTGCGGACTTTGGTTCACCTCTTTGGGAGGAGCTAGCTTCAGCAAGTTCTACGCATCCTGATTTTTCTTGGCTCATTAGTGGTGACTTCAATGTCACACTTTTAGCTGCAGACATGCCTTATGGGGGGGGGGGGGGGGGTTGGACCCTAGCTTCCTCGGTTCGGTGGAGCTCTTAGAGACGTTCCCGTTGGCTTCTTTTCTTACTTCCCAAGAGGATGTGACTCGCTACATGGAGGATTTTCATCCAATTGCTCTCTCGAATTCCATCTATCTCATTGTGGCAAAGGTACTCGCAAATCGTTTGCATAAGGTGTTGGGATCTATTATTGCAGATTCACAGACCGCTTTCATTCCTGGAAGACATATAATGGATGGCGCGGTCATTAGAAGAAGAGAAAAGGGATGCTTTGGAAGGTTGACTTTTTCAAGGCTTATAACTGTGTCAGCTATATATTTATTTGGGCATCTCTTTCAAGAAGAGGTTTCCCAAATGAGTGGATTAAATGGATGAAGAGATGTGTGACGACAAGCTCTTGTTCAATCTTGGTGAATGGGCATCAGGAGGTTGGATTTTTCCAACCTCAGATAGGAGTCAGGCATGGGTGTACTCTTGCTCCTTTACTTTCTGTCGTAGTAGAGGATGCATTATAAAGAATGGTTTTTAGAGAGAGCAATGGACGGGAATTTCTGTACTGGGTACCAGCCAGATGAACTATCAATTCATATACTTCAATATACAGATGATACAATTATTTATGGAAGGAGGTTCTCGCGAAGCGAAGGGGATTGCTATTGTGTTGGATCTATTTGGTGAGATCTGGGGCTTCAGAATTAATGGAGACAAGTCTGCTTTCATACCTTTTTATATGACGGAGGAGGAGGCAGTGGACTGCGGGATTTCACTGCAATCCCAACGTGGAGCATTGCCAATCAATTATCTGGGGACTTCCTTAATTTGGTGCATGGGAGACTTCGGCAATCAGATTGGATGATCATGGTGGAGCGAATGGAGCGGCGCCTTGCTGGCTGGCGTGCCTCTTGCCTCTCGAGAGGGGGATGATTGGTCCTCTTAAAGGCAGTTTTATCGGCTATCTCAATCTTCTACATGTCATCTAGGCTTCTTCCTGTTGGGATTCACCAAAGGTTGGATCTTTTATGCTCCATTTTTTCTAGGCTGGAACTAGAGATTCTAAGGGGGTGCCTTTGGTTGGTTGGAAGGCTTTGGTTCTTTAAGAGAACGATGACGCATTAGGTTTCTTGATCTTGATGCGATGAATAAGGCCCTACTATCAAAATGGGTTGTCCGTATTTGGGGCAGTGGCTCTGATCTTCTCTGTTATTTGTTGCGAAAGATCTATGGGGTTTCAGGTGCCCTCTACTGGAGATCTAGACATGTGTTTACGCCCTCTAATTTTTGGAGGGGAATTTGCTCCATCCTTCCTCATATTTCATCATCTTTGCGACCATGTCTTGGAGAAGGAGACACCTTTAATTTTTGGACTGATGATTGATCGGGCCTTGGGACGCTTTGTGACTATTTTTCGAGGTTGTTTGGGATGGTTGAGAATAGAAGATTGCGGGTGTGCGAGGCTTGGAGTGGCATTGCTTGATCACCTACATTTCGGTCAGAATTATCTGAAGAAAATATAGCAAACTTGCATGGGTTTGAGAGAGATGCTCTCACAGGCACGAACCCCATCGGTAGGACGTGATCATTGGGCATGGTTGGATGGTCAATTCATGGTGAAAAAGGCATATAAAATTTTATACACATTATTTGTTTTTGATCCAGGGATCACTATACCAACCTTGGGTCAAATCTGGAGGTGGAAGATCCCACAACGAGTCAAGATCTTCATTTGGTTGATGGGAAGAGAGAGGTTGTTGACTAGTGCTCGGAGGGCCAGATTGTTCCATGTTTCGGTTTGCGCCAATGTTGCTCCGAAGATGTGGAGGATATCGACCATCTTTTTTTAAATGTCCGATATCAAAAGAGGTTTGGAGGGGATTAGCCTTTATTGGGGTCGTGATGGAGAACTTTCATTCTTTCTGGAATTTTGTTGAGGCGTCGGGAATAACCAGACATCTATCAAGGTTCTGATGTCTGCGAGCCTTTGGGCGATTTGGCAAGCGAGGAATGTGGTGTTATTTTGGAGAGAGAGAGAGATATTATGTAGAGAATGTGATACACTATGCCAATATCCTCCAGGATTCTTGGTCTTTGTATTTATAACTTTTAACAAGTGAATATAAAAATTTTTTGGGTGCCTGCCTCTACGGTTTTGCACGCTTTTTCCTTTCAAAAAAAACACTTGTCTTTTGCTATTTTTCAAATTAGATTAATCTTCGCTAATTTTTCATCTTGTCATGACTTAAAACAGCAACTCCTAGCTAGTTGGTTGTGTCAAAGGCTTTTTTTAAATCAATCTTTAGTATGAACCCTCTTACTTTTCTTTCTTTCCATTCAGGGATTATTTCCGAGATTTTAGCTCAACAATCCGAAGTGGATGTGCCTCTTACGAAAAGCATAATGTGAGGGGGAGGTGAGAACAAGATAGTCAGAAAGTCGAGAGACTAATTTGACGAGAGTAAAGATACCCAGATGAATGATTATTTTGGTAGAGTTGTTCAGCAGAATTACAGTCCATAGATTTCAATGCGCAACATCGAGCTTTTACCACAAGCAGGAGCGATGCAAATTTTATTAATTTTGCATTAGGTTTTTGGTGAAATCATGTGCATATATTACAAAAGGATGTCATAATGAGGAAATTTCATGTCCAATGAAATATGTTGGTATAATCGTTAGGATATAAGATAATAACACGATTCTCATTTCTCAAGATGATCAATAATGGATTCTCAAGCTACCACATGGATCGTTTGTTGTAGCGGGAACTGCAACAGAGTCTATAATAACCGCTGGAGCCACTCGATTTTGATCAAAATGTTCGCATGATTTTGCACTTTTTGTAGGCATGTACTGTGTAAAATCGTGTGAACCGCTCGATAAAGATCAAACGGCTCAAGCGATTGCTGCAAACACAGCTCCTCTCTATGCCTAACAAGGATACGCACGATTCTCAAGATTCTGTCAGTATAATGGATTCTTAAGGTATTATTATTTAAATGGCACATGGATTTCCCGTATGTGCATACATATTTCACATCCAGCAGGAAGCCAGGTAATCCCCGAAATGGGGTCACCTCATGAAAATAATCCCCTGAATGGGGATGGGTCAAAAACTTTTCCCACAATCGTGATGTAACGGCAAATGGTTTGCCGTGCAAAGCGACAAACCATTTGCCGTGTCACATGGACGGTTCAAATCTGCGTCCGCGATGAAAATCCGGTATCCCAACCCCCTTTGCCGATATATCCCTATTGTAGGAAATATTTTTTGGCCGTCCCTATTTCGGTAAAAATTTTTTATCCCCTCCTTATTTCGAGAATCGACCCGCAGGAAGCATGTTAAGCAAAAACGTAAGATATGATCTGGCAGTTGAAATTAGGGCGTCCACTGGTTTTATTCCTGCTCAGATGGACAGCTACGTAACCTGATCGATAGAGCAGCTGTGAAGGAGATGCAGATGTCAAACTAAAGCACACGTCGCCATGCAGCAGATGAGATCGCAGGGCCAATTGCAAACTACGCAGGCATGCACGTCCAAGTTGCACCACTCACCATCCAATTTGCACCAGCATAGCACTCGGCAATGCAATTTGAGATCGATCTCAGGACAGCTTTTCAGGCTCTCCCGCGGTTCTCAAGTTTTACTTGAATCAAGTGACTGCCAAAAAATTCCAAATGAAAAATACGATCTGTACATATCTTACTGACGTCCAGAGCTCATGTGGCATATGGATATGGACCGAACCCGATCCAATCTGTATGCTCGCGTCGCGCAGCTGGAAGTGGGCACGCGCTGAAGTAGAAAGAGACAAGGTCTTGCATGTATATACCATATACGCAATCCACTGTAGATGATGGTACGTATGAGGGTTATGTATACAGAGATAAAACAGTAAATTTTTTTAGTAGAGGGAGGTGGTAGATGGAGAGGGTGATGGTGGTGATGTCTACCATGTGCACAGCTTGTCTTTTCTTCGCAACACAAACCCCACCCCTCCTAAAGCTGCTCGTGTTTGTTTGCATGGGAGGGAGAGGAAGGCATCGTCACCACTTTATATCGCTTTTTGGAGTATATGTCATTTGAACTCTCGTCCATATTTTATCAAAGAATTTGTGTACGCGTATACTCTTGTGTGTATGTTCATACTTTATTTAGTATACTGTTGTGCGGCATGTGCCTGTTCCCTGTTCAGCAGAAGAATGTTGCACTTGTCATGTACATTACATGGTTGTGGTTTCCATTTTGTCTATAACCAGGGTTCGGTTTCTCTGCGGTATAGAGTGTTGTACATGTACCAACAGAGATGTAAAATTCCATGTTTAGGTCACCGATCCGTTATCGAGAAAAATTGACCTTGACAATTTATTTGGTTCGGGGAGATTGGGGCGTCTAACATTCTCGAGTAGGAGGGACCATGTAACATTCTTTGGAAGTTAGAGGAGTGCGTGTTGAAAGAGAGAGGAAGATTGAGGCTGCAGTTGTTGAGTACTTCTGGGAGATGAGTAGGAGGGACTACCTCGGTAGGGCTCGTTGGCATGATAGAGAGGTACTTCGAGTTTCGAAGGTCCAGTGGCTCAGTTGATTTGCCCTTTCACCCTTTAGGAGGTCCACGCAACAATTTTTGATCTGAATGCAGATGGCTCTTCGGGGTCAAATGGGTTTTCTATTTTCTTCGTTCGTGATTTCTGGGATTTGGTGGGCCAGGACGTGCTAGCTGTGGTAGAGTAGCTGAGGGAGAGAATCGTGGCTTTGATCGGTTAAATAGTTCTTTAATTTTCCTTCTGTCCAAGAGGGAGGTGGTGGATCGAATAGAGGACTTCATGTCAATTGCCATTTCAAATGCCATCTATCTCATTATTGTAAAAGTTCTTGCAAATAGAGTACATGTTGTTTTGGGTGATATCATCGATGCATTACAGACAAGTTTTATTCCTTGCAGAATTATGATGGATGGTGTGATCATTGCCTCAGAGATTGTTGCTGATTGGAAGAGAAGGAAGATCAAAGGTTTTCTTTGGAAGATTGACTTCTTCAAAGCGTATGATTATGTTAATTGGAAGTTCATTTGCATGTCTCTTTCCAGGCATGACTTTCCAGATGAGTGGATCTCCTGGATGAAGAGGTGTGTGACGATGACTTCTTGCTCAGTGATGGTTAATGTAAGAAAGGAGGGGTTTTTTCAGCCGCAAAAGGAGGTTAGGCAGGGATGCCCGCTAGCTCCTCTTCTTTTTGTTATTGTGGTAGTTGCGTTGTCGAGGATGGTTACGCGTGCGGTGGAGGGAAACTTCCTCCAGGGTTCACTTTAAATGGTTTGTATATCCTGATATTACAGTATGTTGATGATAATGTCCTATTTGTGGAAGGTAGGGCTCGTGAAACTGAGGAAGTTGCTACAATTTTGGAGCTTTTTGGGAGAGTCTCAAGGCTGAAACTCAATGAGGAAAATCAATTTTGTTCCATTTGGTCTTTTAGAGGGGGAGATCGAGGCTTGTGGGACATTCCGCGCTGATGACTAGGGTCTCTCCAATCACCTATTTGGGTTTGTCTGTGGTCACGGGCGGAGGGAGAGGGGGGCGGGTAGGGGCCATGGCCCCCCTCCCCAAATGAGGGATTATATACTATTTCTTATAAATCCATACATATATTGTGGTCCTCCGATTCATTAACTATTCAAAAAATTACCTTTCCTTTTAGGAATGCAAACGGTTGAATATGGATACGTATATAAGTAGTACCATATCCTTATCCGTTTTCTAAAACAAATACAGATGCAGATAGGATATTGACGGATATTAAAGCTATCTTATCATATCCTTAAAAAACAGATACAGATGTAAAAATGGATACTGATCGCATACGAGTAATGTTAGAAATACTCTATAGAAACAACTTAAATATATACAAATTGGGTGGAAAACACATCATATAAATTTATTAGATGTGTTTGTATGATAAAAATTGTGCAAATATGGTAAAAGAAGGTATATTATTATGCTATATATGGTTATAAATAAAATCTGGAACTTTATTTATATACGAAAACGGATATACGAATACAGATACGGAAGTTTACGGATGTCAAAATGATATCCTTATCCATATCCATTTAAAACGGATATGGATACGAATGTCAAAATATGTACAAAACGGATATGGTGACGGATCGGATACGGATATATCCGTAACTGTTTGCATCCCTATTTCCTTTTCCTCCGAATAGGAAGTAATGGTCTCTTTTCCTCAAATTTCAGTTCCTCTTTTTTTAATTCTCTTTCCCCCTTGTCAAGGCCCCTCCTATTGCACTTCCTTTTTTGATTTCCCTTTCCAACGTAAGAACATTGCCCTTCCAATTCCAAATGTGTTTTCCCCCTTCGTTTCCCATAATCTCATTATCTCATGTCAAGAGTTCATTCATATCCATTTGTTTATTCTCCTTGCGAGTATAAGGAAATCCCACGTCGATCGCTTTTCCTCAACCTCCAAAATTAATTTTCTTTTATTGATGTGGGATCCGAATCGAATTTCCAGACCGAGCTTTGTCAATCGCATGCTATCATGCTACTCAATTCGCATAAATCCCAATGGTGGTATTTTGACGTGTCGAGTTGTTCATCTTCATAAAAATAAAATAAAACTTCATATTTTCTATATGATTATTTAAATTTCAATGAAATTTGAATGGTTAACTTTATGTTGGATGATAGTTTAGATGTGTATGATGGATAAGTGATTAACTTTATATTGACTGGTTAATTATACTCCATTCGGATACATGTTATTATTTTATGTTTATGAATATGGTGGATCGACATTCAATTTTTCGTGGATGCAGATACATATAGGTTTATACTTTTTATCATTTACACAAAATATAGATATCATAATGTGCAGATCTTCTACATGTTGTCCGACTATTTTGAATGATGATATAGTTTCAACAAGTGATCTAGCTCCTAGTAATATACATGTCTAAAAGTGTCTACGATATGATAAAAATGAAAATATTGATGGGTTTTCTTTTGTTCAAGATTAGGGATTGTGATGTTCAACTTGGAAGTATGCAGTAAAGGAGTGTGATATGATTCGACATGTATATATTAAGAGTTTATCAGTTATAGATTAGCATTCTCATCAGATAATTTAACATTTGATTGTGATAATCATTGAACGCCTATTCAGAATTCTTAGTTTCATAAATACCGATCATGTTTGTAATAAGATATTACTATCTGATTAAGATGGAAGATAGATATCTGAACCGTTGTATGAATATTTACATCTAGAATGAGATAGCCGAGAAAGTCAACATAGAAAATATTATTGATGATTTCTATGTAATACAAAATCATTGAGCAAAACTTATATAAATCATGTATGTTTCTTTTAGATATTAATTTATTATTTTTTATATAATAGAACATCAATAATGTGTTTTGATTTTTTCACAATTGGCCCCACCTACGAACAAATCCTGGCTCCGCCCCTGTCTGTGGTGGATGACCATCTAAGGCAATCATATTGGTCTCTGGTGGTGGAGAGACTTGAGAACAAGCCTGCGGGCTGGCGTGCTTCTTGCCTTTCGCGGGTGGATGCTTGTTGCTATTGAGGTTGGTGATAACGCGGTTTTTGCACGGTCTAAATATCTCACACAAGGCGGAGACAAGAGTGTCGCTGCGGCGACCGCTCACAAAACCCGTATTAATCAACAATTAACCAACGAATAATATCAAACAATAGAAATCTAAGTGGAGTTAAAATTTATTATTAAATCTACAAAAATGTGTATAGTGTGCAAGTGTGTAGAGGTCGAACACAGGGAGCAAGCAAGATAGAACAAGGCAATGATGCCCAAAATGTGAATGTGAATAAATGTCTACAAAGTTGCAATGTTTTTGTGGGTTTTAATTTATATTTTTTATTTTTTTAATTTGTATTTTGTTTTTTTATTTTCTGATTTTATATTTTCTTTTTATATTTTATATTTTTTTATATTTTCTTTTTCAATAATGGGATATATATACAATGTAAGAGAGAGAGCGAATAGAGTATTTATAAAGATATGTAAAAACACTAAAAAACTAGAGAATAAAATGTTTTTGGTCTTTTTATACTTTTATAATATTTTGTGATTTTTGGGGATTTTTCAAAATATTTTTGTATTTTAAAAAGTCAAAATATAAGAAAACAGTGAACTACACTACTGGCCGAAATCATAATGGGAATGAAAAATAGCAAACAGTAACAAAATTTTCCCAAATTAATTTTAAAATAAAAGACAATAAAGTAGAGGAACTACAGGAACTAATTTATATTTTTAGGATTTTTCTATGATTTTATAGATTTTTATGAAGTTTTTAAGATTTATCTAATTTTAAGGTTTTTGTTTTGAAATTTTTAATCATTTTTGGATTGACACAAAAAAAAGATAAGACAAGCAAAATATAATTTTTTTAAAAATTTTCAAACGATTTTATAATTTTTATGGATTTTCTAATGCAAAAGTGCTGAAGATAAATGTTTTGATTTTTAATAAATATGAAAATGCAATAAAAATGTAATGCCAAAATATGGCTTAATGAGCAACGTAAACATGAGCTTATGACATTTTTTTTGGAATTTTTCGAGTTAAAATGATGCATGAAACAAATGCAAACATCCAAGCAAAAATACAATACTAGCAAGGGCATAAGTACAAATACACAGAAGTTCAAGGATCTACATGCAATTCTTCCAAACCTATATAATGTTAAATACAATTTTCTGGACTAAAATTAAATACCCATACCCGGAGGGGGTTCGCTGCAAAATGTCCAACTCACGCGCACTGGGCACGTGACCTGGCAAGGGTATTTTTGCAATTTTACAGAGTTCCAGGGGTAAGATGTAATTTTATCAAAATATTACAACTTGAATAAAAAGTTCATGGACTGAGATGAAATAAATAACTCCAAAGGGGTCTTTGCAAAATACCCAGCCCCCTCACGCGCACGGGCATGTGAGGTGATGTGGATAGGACCTAAGTACAAATATGAAAACTACGGGTGTGGATGCAAATATTACAGAAATATTTAAACTACAACTGAAAGTTTATGTACTGAAATGAAATACAAAATTTGGCGAGCGTGAAAGTGTAAAATACCCACGCCTAATATCTTCGTGCGCGATCGAACGGCGGAGGGCCGCTCACTTATCCACGTGGCGCGCGCACAATGCGCGATGACGGTTCGACAATGAATGGCTGCGATCAGATCTCCTCGGCAGGATCGGACGGTGATGGCTGGAGATGATCAGACGGTTGCTGCTGGATCTGGAGATGCGGCCTGATCTGACGGTGGAGAGGTGATGAGAAAGAACAAGGAAGCAACGCCGGCGAGGCGAGCTTCTCTGAGCTGAATCTCCGCCCTCCGGCGATCTTTGAGCTCCAAAAGTGGGTTGCGACCTCCTGGTGTCCTCTTCTGGCTGCCTGGGGCTCCAAAAAGCTCCAACGGTGGTCGGAGTTCGCTGGAGAGAGCGGCGGAGCTGGTAGGCTCCTGGATCCTCCGACGAAGCTCAAAACGAGCTCCAGGCATTTCGTTGCTGCTCTTGGACATGCAAACGACTCAAGACCAATGAGGGCATAATGCCTCGAAGGTCGGTGAAGCGGATGGAGACGGGAAGCGGCGGCGCGAGGTGATGGTCGGAGCGAGCTTCGACGAGATGATTCTTAAGGCGAATCGATGGATGAAACTCGATGATTTTTGGGGGGTTTTGATCCTATGACTACGGGAAATAAAAATGCGAGGAGAAAAAAGGGGGAAAAGGGCAAACCTCGAAGGTGGAGGACCTGAGGTGGTGGAACCTCGACGCTGGAGGTCGGCGGAGGTGGTGGAGCCGCTACAAGGCCTCCTCGACTCGCCTGAGGGTATGGATGCGGAGCTGTCACCTCCAGCAACACGAAGCACGCCAAAGGGAGGAGGGAATCTCGCCAAGAAGGGTTCAAACCCGAGCTCGAAGATGGCGGGGCGCTTAAGTAGAAGGTGATGGCGTCTCCTTCAAGCGAGATCCACACGCGAATGATGAAGATTCTGGAGGATTTTGGTGCTCGGCGAGGGTCAGTGATGATCAAGGAAGGAGTCCCAATAAGAAATCGACGCCCGAGGGAGAAGGGATCGGACTCCAAAAATTTGCGAAATTGGGCAAAAAATTAGGTGTCAGATGGTGGATATAGTGATTTTTATTTATTTTTTTGAGGTATATAATTACAAGTTACCTTTTATGCCCTATATAGGTATATTATCTATATATTTTAATATTTTATTTTTATTTTATATTTTTAATTTTATTTATTTTTTTATTATTTTATAAATTAATAAGATACTTTTATACACTTAATTATATTTTTATTTTATTTTTTTGATATATTTTGTATATTTAATAAAATATAAGTATGTATTATACATGTATAAGTATATGTATTATACCTATGTATAGTATCTATAGGTATTTTATTTTGTATTTTATTTAGGTTTTTATTATGATTTTTATGTACAAGTATATTATAAGTAATATTTACAAAATTATAAAAATATGAAATTATGAAAATAATGAATAAATAAAATGAATATTTTAATCTGTACAAGTATACAATAGGGTCCCAAAACTCAACTTTCAAACCGTAATTTTGAAAAATACGAAACCACCTTCCTTAAATAGATTGTTTTAAGCTATATACAATTAAAGGTGAGTTTGGTACATTTCGAGTTTTTATTTGCAAGATACAGGTCTGGGAAGTTAGAATTTTGGAATCTTATTTAGACCATAACTTTTTATCTGTACATTATTTTTGTATGAAATCAATTTTGTATTTTTATTTATTTAATTATCTACAAATTTTATGTACAAAGTTTCTTTATTTGAGGTATAAAAAGTGGAACCAGAAATAGGTCCCAAAATGAATAAAGAATGAATTAAATTAAAGGTATTTTTATTGTATTCTGGCCGTTATCTCCCCCTACTTTATTCCTTGTCGACCTATTCATCATGATGCCTAGGTCTCGGGGTTTTGGGTCATAAAATATTTACAATATTTTTTTCTTTTTCTTTTCTTTTATTTAGTCTATAATTTTGGCTTTAATTACAGTATTTTACATGCACATGCATGAATGCTAAAATGTATGAATTAAGGGCATTTACATGCATTTACCAGGGTTTTTGAGGCCAAAATGATAGAATAAAGATGATGAAATGTGTATTCATCAGTTGGTCGTTTATGTGATTCCTGTCTTTTTTATATCTTCTCGCTTGTTCTCGGTGGGGATTAGTGGACGGTTGGACACTTTGATGTATAGATTCTTTTGGCTTGGCACTCAGCTAGTTGCTTGGAAGGTTGTGACACTTACTGTGGCTGATGGTGTTTTGGGAGTTTTAAACTTTGAGGTGATGAACAAGGCCCTCCTGACGAATTGGGTCACTCGTATTTGGGGTAATAGATCAGATAGAGTTTGTACACCATTGAGAAAGTTTTATGGTGTGACATGAATGCTAGAGTGGCGTCCCTATAGAATGATAAGGCCTTGAAACTTTTGGCGTGGAGTGTGCTCGATGATTCCTCTAATTTCTCCATAACTAAATCCTATGCTGAAGGATGGTGAAGAAGCTAATTATTAGATATGGGCAGATTGTGACGCCCCACCCCTCCGGCTATCGAAACCGACGAGACGGGAGCGTCGGACTTACGGTTCAAATACGCCCGTGATCTATGATACTCAGCAAACCATCTTATGCACATTAGATTAACATTTGAAATATAAATAACAACATGAGAATAATATGCAATGAAAATAAAAATACAACATCCATTCTGATCAATACTCATCAAGTCCATGTCCATGACATGAGATACATCAGAAAATTTCAAACTTTGTAGAAGAACTCTCCACATATCTCACTACAAAGTCTCTCAGAATAACATAAAATAAAGCGGAAGTAAATAAATTACTCTAAGCAGGACACACCCTGTCTGATGCGAATATGACGAAGAGAAGTCTGATCTCCTCAAAAGAGTGCTACTGTGGCGGTTGTTGCTCAGGTACACCTGTTGGGTTCACACGAGGGTAACGTTATGAGCAATTGCCCAGTAACGAGACAAATATCATGACGACTAAAGTAGGGGTAAGAAAAGAATGTATACCCAATTTTATTTAATGAAATATGCATGTATTGAAACAATTCTGAAAGAACGGCAAATCATTTAAAATCACATTCGATCACATTGATTTTATAAAAAGATAATCGTTTAAGTTCTACCACAATGATCATTGATATTTTGACAAGTTAGTTAGAGTCCACAATGATATACAATATCCGGCATCCGATCATAAATTATTTATCCTTTCTCGTATTATTTTAGCACATGCAAGTACGCGACTCGCAGGCCTCCGCTACGCGGGAACTTGTTTGTCATCTTGGATTAACCTCCAAGTATTTCAACCTCAAATTCTCCAACTTCAAACCATATCCCGGAACACCTCTCACAAAAATAATACTCAAAGTAAATTTAGATGCGGCCACATATAATTTTAAATTGAATATTAAAATCGTGTATAAGTGAGAACCTAAAAACGTCAACCGTTGCCACCTGCCAACTCCGTCGAGCGACTCCGGATACCACCGGGATGCTAGGTGCAACGTCACCCAACTCGTCCGTTGGGGTCGCGGCCTTCATGGCATCTATCCGGGTCCCGAGGGTGCATGCCCAATCCCTTGAGGCACCTAACTCCATCTACCCGATCACCCTAGAATCTTACTCAAGAAATGATGATCACTATTGATATAAAAAGAAATGCTAGTTTTCTAATGGAGCTATCTACATTTCATAATCAAATGTCATCATAGTAAGAACACTGGAGGTTCACACCCTTGTTATATGTCTGAATTCTATCTTTCGGTTACCTATAAACTTGAAACATTATTATAATTTATGATACATAGCATGGGAATGTGCGAATAACTATTTAACATCAGGTGGGTTATCTCTGTCTCCTATTCAGTTTTTTTTATAAAATACATTAAGACCACCTGCCTGACTAGGAGGTGATACTGTATAGTCATTTGTAAGTTTACCAAGCTAGGATGTACAAATTTCTAACGGATTGTCGTTTCGTAAAATTAAAGAAATACATGCATGTAGGTCCGTCGAATTCTGTTTGACACAAATATATATATATATATATATATATATATACACACTCATGGTTTTTATATAAATCCTCTAGTCCAGGGGCAATATCATGATTTATCACTATTTATTATCGTGATGACTAATCCATAAGAGACAAAATCCACCTCAAATTAGTTTGTTGTTAAGATTTGGATATGTGCAATATATCTTACCAACTATATAGACGAGAAACTGTCACTAAAATCAAGTCCATTTATCTTTTTTGAACTAATACCAACGGACCCATGCACTAACATGACTATTAATATTTTAAAGCAAGTTAATAATCCTACGTTCATACGTTATGGCGTGTCATAATTGGAGAATAAATATCTCAATGATTGCAATTTCCTATTCAAACCTATATATATTAGTAAGTGGATTTTAATGAATGAAAAGCACGACAACGTTTCATCTTATCAATCCGATCTCATCCACGAATTTTCATAATTAAGAACGGCTGATATACCAACTTAGATAATATGATTTTGAATCTAAGTTGCCAAAACATGATACGAAGGTAGAGAACCAATTAGCATCTGAGTGTTCTTATCCTGTACTGAGAATCAACTTGTAATGAGAATACATTTGAAATGAGAATCAATTTAGCACCCTTAGCTATTTCACATGGTGATCAATGAGATGCGTAGAAGAAGATCCTACGGTAATTAGATATTATACTGTAATAGTGATTTATAACAAGAGATTAACAATTGAACAATCCAATATTCCTAGTATAAAGATACATAAGACTCTAAGATTGTTCCAAACATAGGATCTAAAATCGTGTGAAACCAACAGCAAGAGGGGGATATTGATCATTACTAGTATATATATCCCATCAAGAGAAAATCATGGCTCTAAGCATGTTCAAATATACGGGAATAAAGTATGTGGAACCCAACAACAAGAGGAGGTATTTTTCGTTACCTCCGAGGAAGTTCCTTCGGGATCTCCTCTCACACGGAATGGTATTTCCGTCGCTCGATCGCAGTACGGAGGCGTGCACCATGGTGACCTTGAGCTTTCCTACGTGATGGTGGTCGCGGATCTTCGATCGGAGCTCATTCTCCGACGTCAACGGCGGCCCTCCGATGACTACACTGACCAAGATGGTGGTGCTCCAATGAGAGGGGAGGATGGTGGTGGCTAGGGCTTTGGAGGGGGCAACCTATCATAGCATATTTATAGAAAGAAAGGTGTAAATGGATCGAGTTTCGGATCCGGTTCGGATCCATATATGGATCTCGATCATCCAACATAAAACATGGATATCTTGGGCTAAGAATGTCAGAATTTGATGTTCTTGGGCTCGTTGGAAAGATCTCGTCGAAATCTACGAAAAGGCATGATTATTTGAATATTTTGGATGTCAAAAATACTCCAGATTTTTGGAAAACGAAAATACGGAGTTTTACACATATGGTGCTTTTAGAGTGAAAAAAGTCTAAAGTTCTTATATGCATCCATCACCTTTGATATGAGGAAATACAATATCAAGTTTAGGACAAATCTGGTCTTGGAAGATTCTTAAAAAAGTGAAAGTTTTTCTTTGGTTGTTCAGGAGAGAGCGGGTGATGGCTGGTGCTCGGAGGGCCAGACTCTTTGGGTCTAACAGCTCCTACATGCGGTGTGGAGAGGAGATGGAGGATGCTAATAATCTTTTTTCCTTTGTTCTTCCTCGAGACAGATTTGGATAAGGGTCAATTTACCTACTGTGGCATCCTCAAGGTATAGAGAGTTCTGGGAGTCCATTGGCCTGTCCAGATTTTGCACAATAGCTGAGAAACATCATGCGGTATCTATTTTGTGGGCTATTTGGGTGGCAAGGAATGGAACTAATTTTTGTGGGGGCAAGATTTTATATCAAAAATTTAATAGAGCATTCCAGACTCCTATATGAGTCTTGGTCATTGTATCTTTTGTACCTAATGTATGAATATAAGTTTTTGGGTGTCCACCTTCACGGTTTGTCATCCTTTATCCTTTCAAAAAAATTTATTAGGTTCGGACCTAGATGAATCCATTGACAACTAATCAAAATGCTTAAGTTCGAGCTGTCAAGTTGTAATCCCCACCACTTATAACCCACACCCACACTTCATGAGTTTTAGATGTGGGACTATCTTAGGAGATTGGGGTGTTACACAAAAAGCCAGATCACGATCGAGTGGCGTGCACACATCGGCGATTGTGGTGGGCCAATACATGTGCACTGCTTGATCATGATTGAGCGGCTCTCCCCTATCACAATACCTATGTTGTACGACATATGATCCACGCCTTGATAATCAGAATCCTAAAATCGCAATGTCTAGTGATCAATTTTAATAATGATACATGTTATTTGCATAATATCACAATGCATAAAATTTAACCATAGTAATCGATAATTTGAGGAGTCATTGTTGTCTTAGTGTTTAATTTGTAACTGTAATATTATTTGTTGTAAAGTTATATTTGATTTTAATGTAATAATAATATTATTTGCTGTAACTTATATTTGTTTTAAATTTATTAATGAGTGCCATATTCGTTATTGATGGTCTTTGTACGTTTCTCTCGGTATTCAGATGATGTACTCCACCTATAATTTTATAAGAAAATTTCCGTAAGGCGGTAAATTCCATCCCAGGATGTCACCCTCACTTTGTTCAAAAAATATTTGTTTAACTCATTTTTAATTTAGCAACAATGCAATGGATTTTTTTTTTAAAAAAATCCATAGGATAATCATTGTTGTATATTTCAACCCCTGCGATATACCAACAAATACAACATTCATTTTATAATTTCTGAAATCAAAGATATTTTTACAATGAATAATTTTTTACAAAAAAAATTTATTCATTGTAAAATATAGCATCATATCCTCAAGTCATTCGTTGTTATCTCTCTCCATTTCGTTGAAGTATTTGGTACAATTGCATTAATTAGCTTTGAAAATATATGAAACGACAATTTTGTGCGGTTTGGAATGATATTTTTATCACTATCATTGTCCTCGCACAAAAATTCAATCCAAGTAAGAAATTACAACTACGAGCATCCAAAATGCATAATAAAATATAGAGAGAAATTAAAGGTTCGAATCTACATAGACCACACAAATTTTCAATTTCAACTTAATTTTCTTACTTAATTTGATTTCTAAAATAAGCAAAATAGATTTGTATTTTTTGTTTTATAATAAATGATGTTGAAAGAAGATGAAACCTATTTTAAAATGATCTAATGCATTCTATTTTCTATAATTATACTGGGTTTTATGTCATTTTTAAAGATGAAAAAACATTCAGGGGTTAAAACATAAAGATTTTAGAATTTTAGGGATTAAACTAGAAATAAAACTACAAATGAACGTAAGAAAACTAATCAGGGTAACTCTTGCAAAGTTTTAAAAAATAATAAAGAAATGAGTAAATTGCATAATGAATACTTCGAAATTAAAATTAACAAAATAATAAAATGCTTCAAAAATAAACTGAAGTCCAACTTGAATGAGAACGACAATATTAAAATGCACGTAAATAAAGGGAAAGTTAATCTCTTCTTCTTGCTCCGTAAGGGGAGGACTTTGCTAAGAAATGGAGGTAGAGATGGTGACCGGCGGTGGTGGGTCGCACGATGGGATGCGGATAGGTGCAAGGCGGCGTAGGGTTGCGCATGATCATATGATGAATTACCAATTCATCATCTTTATTATTTCATTTATCTTAAAATCCTTAGTAAAATACCTGTATAAAATAACGAATTCAAATTAATTAGCATTCTAACATCACCTGTTAATATTGCTTATTTAACACTTATTTTAACCCAAATAAAAGAATAAAGGAAAAAAGAAAGAGAAAGAAGAAGTTCGTATATGTAATAGATACAAACTGAACCAAAACCCCAAGACTAGGTATAACATCGACATGGTCAATAGGGAATAAAGTATGTGGAGATATGATCATCAACTTATAAAGATATGAGAAAATCTAAGTTCACATTATAGACATTTACTTCATCCATTATGCACGTATCTTATACTATTTTATTTATCATTAATTCAACCTCAAATAAAAATATTTCCTTATAAAATACATAAAAATATTTTTAAGTAATAAAAATAATTGTAAAAATAAATCATATAAAGAATAAAAGGGACAACACTACGAAAAAGTTGTAAAACCATAATTGAAAGAGCAATATCTACTCAATATGAACACAAAATGAATCAAACTCGCTTTTATTGTGTTTAAAATAAATTAAACTTTAAATGAAAGCCGTTTCATAAAATTTGGAGTTAAGATGTGAAAGTTAGCTTTTTTTGGGTGTTTATATATGTGTGTATGTCGTACCTATTTATTTACTTATTTATTTATTCCTTTATATTTTTTAATATATTGTATTTTATTGTTTTGTTACATATTTTATATTACTTATATAAAATAAAAAATAAAAATAATAAAATTAAAAATAACCAAAAAAGTAATTGTATTTATAACATAGGTATAATATATCTATGACGTATTTATCTATATTTATTTATTCTACTAATTGAATTCATAAAAATAAAGTAAAAATGTATTTACGATCCTTAAATTATTATGTAAAGAAAATATAAAATAAGTGTATATTTTCCTAATTTGATAATTAAAAATAAGCATATATACCGGATTTATACCTATAAATATATGTTTTTAAATAATTTAACTTAATAAATTAATTAAAAGTCACAAAAATATTTTATTAAATTATAAATAATTTTTATATTAATATTTTTAAAGTTTTCTAATTTATTTTAATTATTTCATATTTGATAGTGTTATTTTGTCGTGTAGTGCCCTGTCCTTATTCAGGCCGCTCTCTTATTAGTTGGACCCATGTTCGTTGACCGTGTCGACTCCTCTTCTTCCTTGAGATGCGGACACATCTCTTCTCATTTTTTCCCAGATTGAATCCATCACCCATTTGACCGGATTCCTTCACCCGACTAACCTCCTTACATTACAGATCCATGCCCAATCGGGTCTTCTTCGAATTCCCTTGATTCACACACCAAAATTTTGATTCAAATTTCCATCATCCATCCGCCTATATAATCCCCTCTAGGTGATTCCGTCTGGGTTTGATCTATATTTGCACCTAGTTTTCATTCTCCTCAAGCATTTGGAGATCAAGGCTCGTTGTAGGAGACTCAACTCTCAGTCAAGAGCACTGAAGGAGGCCAATTTGGCAAGATCCGGTACCTATGAGACGAACTTTGTCATGCTCAAGCCTCTTCAGCCTTCCGTAACTGAATCGAGGTGAATGCCTTCCCCAATCTGTCTCAATCGATCATGTATCTGTCATTACGTAATTTTAAGGTAGATTATATCCACACTTAATTTCATTTGTTTGTCCAGCTATAATTCCTCCTCTGGTCTGTTCAATGGGAGGATGATTCACTCTGATCTGAATCAATCGTTGATCCTCATCTCATTTCGCATCAATCACACTTCTTCATTCTTTAATCCATAATCTGCCCATCTCAGATTTAACATATCTAAGTCCGATCCTCATCCCTCACCTTCGCTCGAGGATCCTCACCCACTTCTCCCTCTATTTTTATCAATAACATGCGACCAAGGTGAGCGAGGATTCGAGCCTTGTGATTAACAACTGCGGTACAAAAAGTGGCACCTGGAGGGAAGATCGATATGCTTGGACACATTCAGCAACGAGGCAACTTAGAGTGCATCCAGATTTCTCCTAAGTGAGATCCAGATCTCAGATCTAAATCTATGTGTTGCAAACTCCCCACATGAAGCCTTACAACCTTTTAGAGCAATGATAGAAGCAAAAACATGTGAGATCTTGTTGCTTGAGTCTTACTTGGAGAAGCATTCATCCAAGCTCTTTCTCAGAGCCTCAAAGGTATTCGTTCCAGAGAAGGTGCTCCATATTGAATCATAACTATCCAAGGGCACTCGATTCTACATCGCTCGATAAAATCTAGATGATCGATCTGAACCACACACTCCCTCACATGTTGCTCAATCTTTCTTCGGTGCATTTTCATTTCCACCTCTACATTTATTTTATTTGTAGTTTAGTCCATCCATTGTAGATGAAACTCTAAATTTGAGATGTCTGACATCTGGTCTTAGAGGGCTTGTGATGTCCGAAAAATCAGATCCAACAAATGCTATATCGGCTACTCTCACATCACTCAACACCCTATCAAAGTGTGTCAATCAACAATAAACCCACGGAGTAAGGGAACAATGAATCTGGGTGAGATGAAATTTATTATACCCCACAAGTCACTTTGGGCAGTGAATATCTGCAACCTTGAATCAAAAAAGGTGGCCAGCAAAAGAAATTGGATCTAAATATACTCTTGGAATTCCGAGATTACGCATGTGACAACATCTTGATGAGGAGAAGGTCAAACATTGGCACGACAAGCCCATTGAACCTAGACAAAAAATATGGTTTTTTGACATGAAGTTGAAGATTTTTCCAGGAAATTGAAGAGCAAACACAGAGCCTTACATATTCAAAACTGTGCATGACAACGAAAGCCTTTCAATATCATATTTGTCAATTGATGCACAATCTTTCATTGTCAACGGTCAGTTGCTGAAGTCATATTTAGAGCATGGTACATTCATGCTCATTGTTGACTCTATACAAGTAATCTTTGATGAAGATCTCACTGCTTCAACAGCTTTAGTAGAGGCAGACAATGCTCCTCAAAATATCTTTGATTAAATTTCTTCTTATCTTCTTTTCGTTTTTATTCTTCGAATTCTTTCTTCTGTGTTGCACTCTCCCCATTCATCTATGCTATATGATATGCTTCATTCTAAGTATGGGGGGGGGGTGAGCGCATTCAGGCTATTCGTTATTCATTGACTCTCTTATCTCACAATTTTTGACACTCTATCAATACTTAGGGATATTTTATCCTAAATATAGGGGGCAAGCCGAGTACATTGATTTTGTGCATTATGTTCCTCGATCATCCCTATTTTGTATACAGACTGCGATACTTAGGATTAATTGATCCTAAGTATTGCGGGGATGACTGACTTCTCATTCTTTATTTATAATCGTTGTAGTATAGACTTTCCTATACTTAGTACCAGTTATGTCTTCCTTTGTCTCTTTTACTTATGAGAACATAGCTCAATCTTAGCACAATGGTGTTGTATATACGCTACATATACTTTAGTCATAACTTGTACTTACATATTTTGAATAATATGGGTAATATACTACATGGAATCAGAATACACAACTAAACAATTATAAAGAAACATTATAAATATGTTTAAAATTTTTCAAAAATTCTTTGTTAATAAAATTGGTTTAAAATTATTTTGCAAAATGATTTGAGAATGGTTGGAAAATCTCTTGAAAAAGTGTTTCAAAATATTTTGAAAAACCTTTTGTGAAACATCTTCAAACCTTTGTAAAAATCTTTTTCAAATATCTGCAAAATTTTATTTCATTTGTTTAAATGAAGTTTTTGAAAATTATTTTTGCAAATGATTTGAAAAATGGTTGTAAAAACCTTTTGAAAAATCTATACAAACTATTTGAAAATCTTTGCAAAATAATTTTCAAATTTTATAAATGTTTGCAATTTTTTTTGTAAAATTAAATCTTTCAAAATATTTGTAAATTGATCTGAAGTTATTTTGAGAACTTTGTACATAAATCGAAAGAATAACAAGTTAAAGCACTTAAAAAATGATGAGTGTATAACAACTTACTTAATTTCGATAAATGCCTAGTGTAAATTCTTCAATTAATTCTTGTAAATACTGATGCACTCTCGTGTAAATATCTGTAAAGAACTCTTTTACTAACCCTTTTGTTTTTCCAAAACCCCTAAAAATTTTCAAAAAAATCAAAATACATAACAATTCGCAAAATCTTTTTCAAAATTTGTATAAAAAATTGCATAAAATTTTGCAGAACTTTTCAAAAATCCCATAAAAAGTTCAAAATTAGAAAATTGCTTCACAAAAATAGATTCTTGCATTATACATATCATTTGTATTTTTTCGAAATGATCAAGACAATTGAACAAGTCTAAAATAAAGCATGAAGATTAGAGAATGATATATGCCTTAATCCACTTAATTTCAGAGGAACCCATTGAGGATTGGAACTGACAGGTCACCTTGACTTAATTCTTTAGGTTCCATGAGACTATGTTCATGAGTCGATTCAATGTGTCTAACTAGAACCCTTCATATCATCTATACAACTCTTGAGACGATGGTTGATGAATATCCATTTCATTACCTTTATTGGCCTTTAAACCGTAGCTAAATGCATGCAAATAGAATTAAGTTGTACAAAATAACATTCATTATTTGTATTGTAAATATGGAAAAAATACTATATTTAAATCCAAAATAAAAGAATAAATAAAAGAAAGATAAATGAAATACCAGAGGTACTGAATGTCCCTAAACCTTGAGACCTAGGCATCAAGATGACTGGATCGATAAGGAATAAAGTACGGGGAGGTAAGGACCAATAAACATCCCAAACCATAATTTTTAAATCCCAATAAGTTTATTTTGGTACCTATTTTATTCTTTATTATTTATACCTTAATTCAATAAACTTGAACATGAAACTTATAGATAAAAATATAAAGAAAAATACAAAATTTATTTTAAAAAATAATGCATAATATGCCCTAGACACAGAATAAAAAAACACAGAGAAAACTTTTCAGACATGTATCTTCTCCATATAAACTCAAAATTTAACAAACCCACCTTTAGTGTTCACTAAATTAAATAATCTATTTTATCAACGGTGGATTTCATTCAATTTGAGGTTAAGATGTAAAAGTTAGGTTTTGGGCCCTCATTGTGCAATATGTTAAAATAAATAAGTATACTATAATGCTGAGATGAATTAGACTTATATATACCTACATAATAAATATACATAATTATTTAAGTATACAACTAACATAAGAAAATTATAATAAAATATATTATATTTAATTAAATAAGTTATATATATATATAAATTATGTATATAAAATAATAAAATAGAAAATAGAAATAAAATACCCATTATATAGGTAAATATACATATATTATTACATGTAAAAAGTAAAAAATAATAAATTAACTCAAACAATAACTAAAAATCACCATAAAATACAACATAAAATAATAAAAAATTTCATGTCTTAATAAAAAGTAATAAAATAAATTATTAATTCTTTTTTATTTATTTCTAAATTTAATTACTGTTTTGTCGTGTAGTGTCTGACATGGCCCAATGGGAGCGTGGCCTTGGTTAACCCACTAGTCAACTGGCTCGCTGCTCCTCTAGGCTTGTCAGACCTCGCTGACCACCTCTCTTCCTCATTTTTTCCCTGTCAAACCTTGCACTCTCTAGGAATGACTCCTCTTTGATTTCTTTTCCTCGATCAGCGATCTTTCATGCCAGTATCCATCCTCGACTTGAAGATCAATGTATCGAGCGGTCTTTCCAATCCAACCAGCCTTGTATAAAGCTCCTCTCCGGCTTTCATTCAAACTTGATCCCATTTCACTCTTGAAATCCTCAAATTTCTTAGCATCTAAGGTCGCTAGTGAAAACAACAATCTCACCCTAGCATTTGGCATGGAGGAAGAGAGTTGGAGCTTGTGATCTGAGCACCCTGGCCATCTTTACCTGAGCTCTGCCGTGGCCCCTTCTTCTTTGAGGTTGAGCCATAGTTTTTGTTCATTTTTGTTCCTAGAATTAGTCTTAACATAGATTAACATTCAGTTTTTGTTGTTCTTGTCTTTTATTTCGTGAAATAGCATGATAGAAGTTCGCCGGAGCTCCTGCTTCTGCCATTGTTTCACCGTTCCTCGACTGTGCTCTGCCTCATCTAAATTGTCCATCTCCATCCCTATCGCTTTCTCTACGCCCCAAGCATCTCCGTTCTCCTCGATTCACTCCAGATCGAGAGATCCGCTCTCCTTTTTTGCCACTTGCCTGAGAGAACCACCTCGACTTCACATCGCTCCACTTCCACCCAAATGAAAGATTCTTCATTTGTCATCTCAAGACTTACGATTTCTTCCAATGAATGGATCGACCATGCACTCATCCTGGCTCTGAAAAAAAAGAAATGATATATAATTTGGTGATCGAGGGAAATATGATTAAAATATACAAGAAAATGTAAATTTTAGAAGAGCACATTAAATATGTTTTGTTCTAATTAAGAGGAACACAATTTTGCTAAATTTTTTATTTCCAACCATATATATAGGGTAAAAATAGGGATGCCCTTTGTGGAGCTAACTTGGCTCCTCATGTCCTTTTTCAGTTTTGAAAATGATTCTGTGGCTTTTCATAATTATATCTCCATATTATGTCATTCAATTTTCATATGAAACATAGACTCCAACAGCTTCCATGCAGAGGGGGTCGATTTCAACAATTCTGCGACTGTTAAAAAATGACTATCTAGATAGAGACAGTAGGAGTCTTTGTTTCATACGAAACTTGAATGACATAATATAAGGATATAGTGATGAATTTTCACAGAATCATTTTTCAAAAAAATAAAAAATTCAGAAAATGCAGTGGAGTGAGCCAAGCTAGCTCATATTACCCACGTATATAATATTGATGTCTACACGTATTGTACATGGAATATCATCAGCCAGTGCTTCTTTACATTTGACAGGAACATTGATAGCAGCCATCTCTGTCTGAATTTTACCGAATTCCAACTAGACAGCCACTATTTTCCCTATACAATTTTTTTTAGTTATAACAAAGTACTGCTCATACAGTCCTAAATACATGCCCATGTTACATACACAAGTAATAATATTACGCTAATTACTTGTTCGTGCAGCCATAATTACATGTCCATGTTAGCTATCGCATACACAAGTAATGATATAAGCATAACAAAAGTGAAAAGTGTTGGCCCATAACTTTGTCAACTGAACTTCAAAAAAGAATTGTGACACTTCAAAAATGAATTGAAATCAAGAGGCATTGTCGAAGCACTTTGCACTAGAATTTTTATTTGTTTGTTCATTATCTAAATTATTAAAAGAAGCAAACTGGATGTTCATATTTGCGCATGCATTTATATATAATAAAAAATAAAAATAAATATCTATACCCATACCCATTTACTTTTAACAGTTATGGAATATAAAATATAACATTTGCAGTCCTATTTATCAGAAGGGAGATCTGAATATCTCTCGCCATATCAAAATATTATTCAAATTGAAATGAGGATATCAATATCCCCATTTGAATCTATCTACCTATAACATATATTAAGGAGGGGAGTCCACCGACCATCCATTAATTTTCTGCTCTCACATTCCATTTTTACCCCCAGTGTCTACTGGTACTCTCACTTTTGCCCTCTACTTTAGCACGAATCCCACAATCTGCCCCTCTTCTCCAGCCCCAATTCCCGCCTAAGGCTACCGTCCCATCTCCATCTCTTCCGATTCCATCTCTCCCCTGCTGCCACCTTCAGCTTTATCGGCCTCGCGGGACTTCAAAATGCCCAAGTCTGGTGGCAATAGTTCCACGTATGGCTATGGTTTCTCGCAACATCATTTCCCACTGATATGACATCCCCCTCCGTCGTCCCCTCCTCGTGGAACAACTCCGCGTCTATCTCGGAGGGCATCCCCGTAGGGTGGTACGGTAGATTCGTCTGACTCGCCGTCATGCTTCATGTAGAGGCGATCAAGCTCATCGTTCACTCTTATATTGAGATGGGAACCTTCGGAACGAGATGACGTTCAACCAGTCCTCCGTTAAGATGCCATGGAGAATCACTGAGTTGACGGATTCATCGAGGTCAATTTCACAGTCCTGAATTTACGTGAGGCGGCGATGTCGATTTTAGCATAGGTTTCTTCCATCATCACCTTGTCAACAACTCGGACTCCGTCTCCAGTATCTCGAATCGGTACATCTCTGAGCACATTCACCCTTCCAAGTTCTTCGTTAACACCGATATTACGAACTTGTGGATTTTTTCGGTTGAATTTATCTGTATATTTGATGGTTCATAATAATAATCAGATTCATTTTCAGTTGATTTTTTTATATTTCCACTGAATTTATCAGTATAAGCGATTGTGCATAATAATAATCCCACAAGTACAGAAGACTCCGAAGGAACTAATAGCATATTTATCTTTCCAATGTCATATACTGCATTTGAATCTAAAGAATTTCATGGAACTTTAGTATGCATTTTCATAAATATGCAGGCAGATTACCGGCTAGCATGCTTTGAGTTAAACTGGCAAGTACATATGAAAAATATTATCATTTTTGAACTTTTTGTTAGGTTGACGTTTATGTATGATGTCTTTCTTGGTATCAAATCCTCATGAGATTGATCCATATATGAGAGATGGTATAATGAGGTACTGCATTTAAAACTTTATACCATACTCTTTGGCTTCTTGGTGGGAGTGAACATCATATTCTTAGTCGAGGAACTTTCCTTTACTTACGCCACGATGGTTTATTTCCTTATATACCTTACAACTGTTGTTTCCTCAGTTCCAACTTATTTATCCTCGAATTTTTAATGTAAGCAACCTTTTTTATGTCAGATGTCGATATGTGTTATTCGCCTCTAATATTGTAACTCTGAATTTAGCTGCTCAATGTGTTGGCTGAATTTGTTTTTGTAATATGTCAAAATTTAGGATTTTACTTGTGGATGAAGTTTAATTATTGTTGTACTTGATGTTCGATGCAGGGTATTGAAGGTTTTCAAGCACTTACCATTAATTCACTGGCTGTCATGCGATGATGCGAATTCAATGTTTACGCTTCAAAAAGTTAGCTTCTTCCGTTATCTTAAGATGGTTCACCATGCCTAATTAAGGTATTTGTATTTTACTTTCTCATAGTTCTAATTCTCTCTCATCATAAGTTAAGCACATTTTCATTTTCTCTTTTTTTATGTATTAGATCCAAGGATTTAAATTGTTGTGGACAAAAATTAATTAAATATTAATTAATTAAAGATATTATATGTTAATTATGCCTAAAACTGGTGTTCATATGCGATTCATCTTCACAGGTACCGGACTTAGCCGTGTAAGGATGGAATCAATTGTGGCATGCATGTGTCTTTTGCCCACTCACTAGAGAAGCTTCGCATCAATTTTCAGCAACCAATAGCCCACAAGCTGTCGTGGACTTTTATGATGGCTCTCCAGCATGACCAACACATTATCATCATAATCATCATCTTCAACCGTCCCTGGAAGCATTCTTTCCAAAGTCCATCCTAACTTCATCCTCCCCTACCACTTTCATTTCACCATCGTTATCCCCACCATCGGCATCACTGCCTTTGTCCTCGAGCCAGCCTATAATTCGTCAGTCCCCCATCCAATGTCGGTTCCATATAGACAATGTCCTGAATCCTTTCGTTAGCTTAGAATCGACCGTGGGCGTCACCTAGAGGTGATCCCGTGGAGGAGAGAGGCTTTAGAGCCTGTGCCCCAGTAGCTAATTGGTGGGTTGTTGTGGGTTGTTTGACTTATTGGATAGCAGGGAGTTGCCAAAGTTTGATGTTCTCTTGAACCTTTGGGACTTATCAATGTAGTTCATTGTACTACAAAGTCGATGACTGTCAAGTGGTATATAAGGAGGGATAGTTGAGAAGTTTTTTTCCTGAATCCTTAGGGTATGGTTATGATATGTAAGGCGCTTTAGATGTAAAAATACCCATTTATCATTTCTCTCCTATTTTAATGGGAAAAATAAATGACATTGCAAAAGCCACCAAACAACTTCTAATCTAGCCACATTATCATTGTAGGGTTAAGATGGTGACAGTTCACTTTGAGAATACTTTTTTGAATATTCTTACTACGGTTTCTTTTCTATTTATGATGTAACATTTCCTTTATCTCTTTTTAGATCATCTAATTTGATATTATTCTAAGTAACCGTCCAAGTAAGTCAGTTATAGACTTCATCATGAATGATCTTTCATAACCACTTTCTTGATCTCTTTTTAGATCATATGATTTGATATGCATAAACCTTTCTCTTGCCGTTATTTTTTAAATAGTCGGATTTCTTGAAATTGATGGGAGGCATTCCTTTCTATAACATTGCATTCTTCATTTCTCTTAATTAATTAAGACATCTGAATTCTACTGAAAATGCAGACTCTATCTTCCCTCATATCGGATATCTTACACTTAAAAGTTGTTCACCACGATATCTTGCATTGCAGACTGTATGCCAACAAAATTGGGATGCGATCGGTTACAGATATATCCGTATCCGATCCGTTACCATATCCATTTTATACAGATTTTGACATCTGTACCTATATCTGTTTTAAAATGGATACGGATATGGATATCCTTTTGATATCTGCAAACATCCTTATTCGTATATCCATTTTCGTATATAAATATAGCCATAGATTCATTTTTAACCTTATAGAACATAATTCTATACCTTCTTTTACCACATTTTTATAATTCTTATGACACAAACATATCTGGTAAATTTATATCATGTGTTTCCATCCAATTCGTATATATTTAAGTCGATTCTATAGAGTATTTCTAACATTACTCGTATGTGATCAGTATTTGTTTTACATTCTTATCTGTTTTTAAGAATATTGTAATACAGTTTTAATATCCGTCAATATTTGTATCCGCATCCGTATTCATATTTAATAACGAATAAGGATATGGTAATACCTATATTTGTATCGTATATGTCCGTTTGCATCGCTAAAAATGGAGCTTCGGGAAACATTGTCACTTCATATCATGATAAATCAGTCTCTAACAATGTAGCTCACATATCTAGATGTGATGTTAGGGAGATTTGAGGTATAAATATTAAAAGAGATTTTATCACTTGTGCCTCTCTTAGATATAAAATCAGTTATACCCCTCCCCCCTCCCTTGTTTTTGGGATATCAGATGTGTCCCCGACTTTTGCTCCGTTATCATTGTACACTTCCCTTAGTTTCACTATTAATGAGTTGAATTAAACCATGATTCATTCAAATCATGGTGTGGGTAAGAGGGATATAAGTGGAAATTTTCACCTATAAAAGCTAACCCATTGAATCTAATGTTTCTTTCACAACATGATCTCTAAAATCTTTGTACGCACCACACCCCTTACATCTGTGTCAAACCAAATCAAATGACTCAAGTCTACTCTAAAATAGCTTATCACGCACAATTTGAATCAAAATATTACAACTATATTAATGATAAGTTATGAATAACTGTCAACATACAAATGTGATATGTTCCCTCTGAAAACAAATGCTGGAACACAAATAGAAATAACTAAAACAATACAGTAACACAACTAGGTTAGGCAACCTTTAATTAGTGTTAGCACATTTCCACTACATGACATCATTAAGGGTAAATATTATAAATCCACAGGTTTTATGAATTACGACCAATTGTTCTGGATCTGCAGATTACTCAACTCAATCTGGAAGCTCGACATATGTGTCCATACCATAAGTTCATACCATAATTGCGACTTATTTGTTCCTACGATGACGATTAAAGTGTAATTTTGATAGAAAGCAAAACAAGAGAAACTTATCTAAGATAATTTGAGCTTGTGCAAAAGAAGACAATACAGTTAGATTTCTAAAATATGAATATTGACCTAGGTATAAATATTCATATTTTGTCTAATAAAAATAGAAAATTTTACAATTGAAATATTTTTCCAGATTTTTTTTCTTGTATGTACTTCTCTTAGATAATCACTAAGACCTATATTCATTAATATATAAAGTGATCTACGTTTCTGTATATTTAAATTATGTAAATATAAATTTTTTTGGTCTTTATTTACCTATAATGGTAATTCAAAAATATACGAGTCCTCACTATTTTCATAGTTTATATATTTATGTAATAAAAGATAATAACTATTGTTTCTGTTAAAATTTTCTTTTTGACCACCCATCAATGTCTCATTACATGACACTTTGTCTATGAGATCATATGTCTGAGAAATGTTGATTACCTTTTAATTTCCTTCTAAAACCATACAAATGATATTGATTAAAATAAAGTTTGGTTCTCTTCCAATTATCATATTTTAATATCTTTTAATTTTTAAGAACATTAACGTAATTTTATTTTTCTATATATAGTTATCTTCGATGCTTGCCCGTGCAACGCACGGGGGCTAACACTAGTTTATGTTTATTTTCAGCGGTACGTATTGACCAGAGAAGACCATACCCTTCCACATTCATATGCGGCAGATGACGATGAAAGGCTTTTCAGCTTCCTGATGTGCACATGTGTAGAGATGTGAGGAGAGTTCTGGACAACTATAGACTCAGCTAATCTGGTAAGGCTGAAAGTCTTCGAGTACGATAAATATATAGGACGTATACAATGGACAAATGTTACCTACCATTCAGATGGGATGTTCGTTGATTATATATTGGATTTAATGGAGCTGTCTCTGGGGGACAAGGCTGCTCCGGCCCTTTATTTCTCGGCGTTTTTTTGTTTTTTTTTGAAAAATATCATAATGTATATTCATCTCTATATTCATCCTATATGTCATTCGAATTTCGTCAGAAACAGAGACTCCTACAGCCTCCATCAAGATGGTGTCGATTTAAAAAATAATGTTACCGTTAAAAAATGACTGTCTGGATGGAGGCCGTAGGAGTCTCTATTTCTGACGAAATTCGAATGCATATATGATGAATATAGAGATAATATACATGGTGATATTTTTTGAAAAGAAAATGCCGAAAATGATGTGAGGTCATGGGGCAGTCCCATTAATCTCTTATATATTCCGCCTACCCTACTTGCAAGTGTTTGCTTGGTTAGAGGGAAACTCCGGGGAAATTTCGTATTTCCACCTCAAAAATCCACTATATTCATCTAAAATCTCATTTTTCTGCCATGCATGCCCACAAGTCCATCTAAACTGATTTTCTTTCACTAACCTTAAGAACTCTAGTTCGTTTGGTGTATGTGTTTTGTTTTAAGCAATCCTCGACAAACAGAGGTTGGGGTTTGAAATGCCCTTCTTGGGAATTTTTATTGTTTTTTGCTTTTTGGTTATTCATGACACATTTGAATTTTGTGGGGGTCCTTGTGATATGTAAGCACTCTGTATGATGATGCCACAGTTTTGTGTCCTTTTGTTATCTTAGACGAATAAATTATCTTTTTTTAAAAAAAATCATGTCTCTCTCCTGTGAGACTCACTCGACAACTCATCTCTCATTTAATACATCAAGTACTTCATTTCTCTTTCCCCTACTTAGAAATATAATATTATGTCATCTTTTGATCTAAAAATTATAAAATATTCAATATTTAATCATTTTTTTTAAAATGACGAAACCTTCTTCCACTTTAAGTAGGATCGGCTATATGATTTCTTGCTCAAATCCATGTTGAAAGATTCGATTATTTTTATGATGGTTGATGGCTATCTAACACAACATTCACAAGAAGGGATCTAATCATTTTCCTAAATACCAATAAAATCACATCATAACAAAATCTATCAACAACAAACCACCATCCAAATACCCAAATAAACAAAATGGTTATCCACTAGATAACCTTTTTTTAAGGATTGTCATATGCAAGATAACATGTCAATCAAACGCAAGTACATACACTACAACAAAATGAGTCTATCCTAAAATATATTTAGGAATCTGTTACTATGTTGTCCGTTATTAAATAAGTAATAACGAATAGTATTTATAAAAAAATATTTTTAAATTAAATTAATGATAAATATTAATATATTAGTTTCTATGTTATTATCCATAATTATTTATTGTTTTACCATTTGTCATAACCATTGATGTATTTTAACAATGGTTAATGTAATGCTAACTTTAGAAAATGAAAGTGTAGAATCGTACCAGAGATAAAAAGATAAAGAACGATGGAAAAATATCAAGATTTTATGTGGACCATTACTTTGTGAGGAGCGCGATGAAATCATAGGAGAAGTCCTTTCTCTCAACTGATACAATGGGTTTGGGTTTTTTTATATAACCCCATAGACAGATCGAAGTCTCACTAACAATAGATGTGAGACTAGACATGTGGATGTGGCAACTGAAACCGGAAGGGATCTAGCTAACCATTTCTATATATGACGCATACTCTAACATCCCACCTCAAGATGGAGGATGCAATGCCCAACTTGGACAAATAGAAAGAAATCATTCACTCATACTACGGACATTATCAACCCAACACATATTCTACTAATTGCCTGTTGAGGAAGTTGCTTCTCATGCAGTGGTGGTGAGGAGAAACTGAAGGGATGGAGTGTGAACTGAACTGGGTTCCTCGTCAGAGAACGTGTGCTTTGCACTGCAACTGTCAAGTCGTTGAAATTGGAATGAGTCTCCACCTGAAAAAGTCTAGCAAGTAATTGTTCTATCTCTCTGAAAGGACAAATTAGAAAAGTCATGGAAACATCCTCATCGAAGTCCACTGTCGTTGGAGAATGGAGTCTGAACTGAATCTCTTCGTTGGAGAACAAGGTCTCTCGCATACTGGCTCATAGAATGAAATCTCTACTCTGCATTCCCTTTGAAACCAATTGAAGACCCTAAGCCCACAATGGTTCGGAGAATTGGATATTTACTTAGGAGTCCCTATGCATCACATGAAAGTCCTGAGCTGACCAGATCAAGTATGAGGGCCTCTTAAACAATGAACAAACTCTTGTGCTCCTTGAACTGCAGATTCTGAAACAATCTGTAGAGTTTGAATCTAATGATCTGTAGAGTCTAACATCTGACATGTAGAACTCCAGATAATACTTCCTCTTTCTCCCATACCAATCGAAATAGATGACATCGACTAAGTTAGGAGAAGACATGAAAATCAATATATTTTTTTTGAAGCCATTATTTTTCCGTCTTTCTTTCCCTTTTTTAGAAGCCATTCTTCTCTTTTTTTCTTATCTTTTCCTTTCCTTCTTTTATTAAAATTCATTGCCAAACTTGGTCCCAAAATACCTTTCCCCTTTTCCCTTTTTATCAAACTATGGTCCACAATCGAGCCCAAAAGAATGACGCAACCCTCATTTTTTTCATCATCCACGACCCAAGTAGGTCAAGTGGGCCCAAACATTTAACACCTCCCATCTCTCCATCAATTTTTTTTAGAAAAACTATAGGGCTCAATTTAGATCTAAATCGAATAACCAAGAGCTCGATGGGAACCCATTGATTTATTTGTGCCGTACCCTCGATGGGGCATCGATTGTTGCTGGAGGACTCTGCTGGGAGATGTTCCTGTTTTGATATTGCTCAAAAATGTTGAGGAGCCTCGCATGATGGATTCTTCTTGCGACCGCTACTGTTACTATTGCGAGATGGTGCCGCCATCGAGGAGGGTTCTTCTTGCTACTGCTGTTGCGAGAGGCGATGCCATCACCGTTGCTGCCTTGAACTCATGTGCGGAGGTGGGTTCCACCTGGAACTGTGAGTGGAGGCATGGTTGGGTCCCATTGCCAGGGGAGGGGGGTTTGCAATGCTAGCGAGCTCACCAAGGAATTGTGTGGAAGAAGATCTGTGTGATAATAGATGGGTGTTGCCCATGGGATTGCTACCATTAGGAGTAGGGTTCAATAATTATAGAAGAGTGTTTTTTCTTCTTTGCGAGCTTTGTGCTTCCATAAAGAGCTTGTAATGTAGTCTACCTGTGATGCCGATATGGGGATCTGAAGGTGATGCTCTCGACTTGGGTTTGCGACAACCATCGCTGCCTCTGACTTTGGTTTGCTCTCGACTTGGAATTGTTGAATCTTCGCAAGAGGCGACCACTTGAATCATGGGGGTTTTTCTTTAACGTGACCTGGAGAAGCTTGATCATGGCATGCGGGTAGGGTTCAAGAAGAACCCTTTTTCTTCTTGTGTATAGGGTTAAGGGCCTTGGTTGTTGTTGCCTTTTCTTCTCGATAATAGATTCATGAGTGACAGATTGTACCTTGATGATCTTTCTAGAATTAGCAGAAAGATTGCAGCCGATCATATCAGTGTAGTTGATGACGACAGAGAATTAGGGTTTAATGAAACCCTAGAACTTTCTTGAATCTCAAACTTGAACAGAACAATGAACATGAACGGATCTTTTAATGATAATAAATATTGAAAACATAAATCTTCAATAAATCAGAATCGAATCTGCTATATTAATCGAATCTCGAACAAATCACAAAGATAAAATAAATCCTAAAGAATCGAGTCCGCTTTGATACCATCTAGAAAATGATAGTGCAAAAACACATTAGACATAAAGAGATAAAGAACAATGGAAGAACATCGGGATTTTACGTGGAACCTTACTCCGTAAGAAGTGTGGTGAAATCATGGGAGAAGGCATCTCAAGTGGCCAGATACTCGATTATTCCTTTCTCTCAATTGATACAATTGGTGTGAGACTTCTTATATAGCTCCACAGACAAATCGGAGCCTCACTAACACTAGATGTAGGACTAAACACGTGGATGTAGTAAAGAGAAATCCAATTACCAATCTCTACATATGACACATATTCTAACACTAACACATAAGCGTTCTATATGAATGGTCGTTAGAAACATAGTAATGGATATGTGTGTGTGTGTAACATTCATCACTAGTTGTAAGTCAAATCCTGATTTGGCCACAACTAATTTCAAGTTGTTATATGTTGAACAACGAATGATATAGCAAAAGATTTCAAAATGTGTGCCATTATAAGCTCATTTCGTTGTAGTGATACATACTTATCTACATCTTCTCATACATATGCATATGTTACTTTTTACAGTTCAAAAAATGGCTAGATCCACTTCTGTTTCCAACCTAAAATTCCCATAAAAAGCATAACTATACATGGATAGCATATATTTGGTCTTGTAAAGCTATCAAATCATAAAGGGTAAAATGTGTATGCTCATGGGGAGCTAACTTAGCTCCCTCCGCTCCATTTTCACATATTTTTTAATTTTTTTTGAAAATAAAAATTGTGTAAATTCATTATTGTATCCGTATATTATATCATTAAATTTCATGCGAAACAGAAACTCCTACGACCTCCATCCGTATATGATCGATTTAAAAAATCCTGTGACCGTTAAAAAATGACTGTCTAGATGAAGGCTATAGGATTCTCTATTTCACATGAAATTTGAATGACGTATGACGTAGTATATGTATATAGTGATGAATATTCACGGAAAAAATTTTCAAAAAAGAAAAAACGAGACGGGGAGCTAGGCAGCCCCGTTCATTCCAATTATAAATGGTATAATTATATATTTACTTCTTCCAGTATTGGCAGAGCCATCATTACAGGCAACTACGAGAGATTAACGAAGTACAATTTTTATGCAATAGTGGGTCGGGAAGTATAATGTTATTTATTGCTGACGGTATACCATAAATAGAAATCACAAGAAATAACATTTATTTTTTATTTTTATATTTAACAATGTCACCTATCAAAGCAATGCAATATTCACCGGTTTATACTTTACATAAATCATTGCTAGAGTAATGAATATTATATTTATTGTTAATCTCAAAAATTAAAGATCATTTGCACCTAGGACGACTGGCTATCGAAACCAACGAGCCGAGCCAAGTCCTAGGTCGAGCTTGATAAGTTCAATTGGGCTCAGGCTTGGGCTCAGTGAGCTCAAGTTATCGAGCTAGCTCGGACTCGATAAGGCTCGAGTCGAGCCCCTTATCAAGCCCGAGCCCCTTATTGAGCCCGGTCTGGGCTCATTAAGGAAAATAGGCATGTTTTGGTGGAAAAGTGTTGTTGTCTGGGTTTAAACACACAACCTCTTCGCTAAAGACTACCTTCCTTATCAATAAAACACTATCCAAGTTGTATACAAAAGTAAAATTATAATATATATTGTAACATTCTATTTGCTAGTAAAAAAAGGAAAAATACTAATGATCTAATTACTAGATTAAAATAGATAAAGTGTAGAAAGTTCAAGTCTACAACATAGTCCACACAACATTGCTATTACATAAACCACATAGACATATAGTCCGCCATTCACAATGTTGCAAAACTAATGCAAATAAAAATAAACATCACTACATTTCACAAATAGAATATATGTATATATATTCCTTATCAAGCTCCTTATGATTTATCGAGCCGAGCAGGGCTCAGCTCGAGCTTGGCTCGTTATGCTATCAAGCCCAAAAATCTAGCTCGAACTCAGCTCAAAAGCCCAATGAACCGAGCTCACAATCCCTTATCGAGTGAGCCGTGACTCAATAGCCAACCCTATTTGCACCGAACAATGTTCAAATTACATGAATACTATTATGTAACAAAATGAAATACAAAGATCTTCAAATTACATGATTGAGTGATTAAGGAACTTGAATATTGTATATTTACTTAATAAAGAAAATATAAAAATATCCCATTCTTTGAGAGAGTTAGTGAGATGATGCAAGGCTTGTGGGAGTACACATGTATTGTGAGGGAACACCTCAACTCACAAAGTGTAGGGTTATAAGTAATGTGGATTGTTATTTTACAACTGAGGGTAAAGCATTTTAGGTGATTGTAACGGATATTTCTGAGTCCGAATTTAACAAATTGCCATGTTCTGTTTTCACCATTCAGGGGCGGAACTGGTATATCTCTTGGGGGGCCATGGCCCCTCCTTAATTAATACATTTCACTTCTATAATGTTCTTAATTTTATATGTGGCCCCTGCTTAAAGTTTGAATATATAAAAAACATTTTGAATACTAACACTAAATACTTGATGGCGCATTCTAAATCTTGTCTCCTTTGACAAGTCAACTAGGGTTCAAAACCCACCAATGTTTCGTTATAAAAAAATTAGCTTCTCACTTAATTTCTCTACTCTTTGTTTTGTTTAACAAAATTAATTCCAACATTTCTTTAAAAAAAATTATTTCTACTCACTTATAAGTGTATTTTGCTATAAAATGAGATTATGTCTCATTTATCTCTCCTATTATTTCTGATTCTCTTTGTAATGAGGTATATTTTATTTTTTCCTTTTAAATATGAAATATTTTAACTAAAATTATTAAAAAAATCGCCTTTGAAAAAAAAACTCTATACCTTATTGATAAACTCAAAAAACATTGAAATGGTATGTCTATCAAAATTTAAATATCATATTTGAAATTGTTAACTTTACTTAAAATATCATTTGTTTTTTTCCCCATTTTTTACTTATACATGATAGATATATACTTGCCCCCCCCCTTGGTTAAAATCCTGGTTCCGCCCCTGTCACCATTAACAGATCGAGCACCTAAGCCCATGACTTTACATGTGAAGTCAAATTTAGCTATATTGTCATGTGGTCATGGATGTGAACATGAAAGAAATTTACTTCCTTGAAGGAACATTGGTCCCCTCCCGCTCCCCTCTCCCTCTGTATATCCATCATACAAATAACATTACTTCTTTGAATCGAATGGCCCATCAGCGTATCTTAGTTCTTTCTCAAAAAGTACAGGGAAAAAGATAATACCTGTGTTCAAGCTGAAGTATATATAATATCTGAGCTCAAAAAAAGGGCAAATCAGTCCTCTCTTCCACGATCCTTAGGACGACAACATTAGCAGTAATGGTACCAACCAATAATATCTATATTCCAATATATAAATTGTTCATTGTTGAAGAATACACACCGTTGCACCTGATTTATGGTTCTTTGTTGTTCTAGACGAAAGCTTTCTGCTTCCCTTTTTTCCCTCAAACGTAATACCTACCTTCAAATTAAATATAACAAATTAATGATCATGAACTTGTTGCATTCAGCTCTAGGTAATCTTGGTACTGGAAAACGAGTCTGCAAAGAATATTATTATCTGGTCTTGAGAAGGCTGGGAGTGAGGGTACAAATTCGACACGTCTTAGATCTTTGTTTTCTCTCATACGTGAACAAGACATCACAGAGATGGACATATGCTGTGAAGACAAATAGAACGATTCAAACGCGATGGACCATCAGTAAAAAAATGAAATCCTTCATCCGTAACGTTCTTCTCTGCATATAGAAAATATTCCATGGTTCGGCGTTGAGACCATCAGAGATAATACTTAGCAGATATACTTCGAAAGATTAAAACATATAAAGAGAGGTATTAGAGATTAAATATACAGAATATGGGTCTGGATCTCTCAGTTGTGACAGAAGTAGAAAGATTTCTCATCCAGAAAATGGAAGGATCAAGTTTTGAAAAGCTCCATAGTCGACAGCATCTCGGCCAGAATTTGGAATCTTCTGTAATGCATGAAAGGCATTAAAGGCTGCAATTAATGAATATATATGGATTGTTTTTTTTTGATTGGTAAGTATAAAATATCATTGAACTATAAGATGAACATTTACAGGCGTCACCACAAGGTGAGATGACAAAAATTGGAGAGATTGAGCCCAGAATTACTGAGCATGGTGCTTGGGAGTACAAAAACCAAGCAAACATGGTGGAATTAGTGTATCAAAAGATTGACTGCAGAGATTATGTCACGAGCTACAGCCATAGCCAAAGAGGCAGGGCCGGAGGTCCACCTGAGATTGCGTTCCCTCCAAATTGACCACGAAGAGGCCGCAAGGGAAATGCACAGCTTCATTTTTATGTCCCTGTCCACCAAAGACCCAGTCCACTCTAGGATATCCGCCAAGCCGGGAGATGGTGGCCTTGGAAGTCGCAGGGAGCAGAAGACCAGGTCCAAGATGTTGTTGGCAAAGCTGCACCCGAAGAAAACATGGTCACAAGTCTCCAGATCCAGGCCACAGAGGTAGCACATGCTAGGCACCGCAAAGCCATGTCTCGCGAGCCTATCCAAGGTCGGCAGCCGGTTGATAGTAGCACGAAAAAGGCAACATGAATGTTTGGGGGCTGACTTAGTGTTCCACACAATCCTCGCCCACGGGACAGCAGTAGCACGGGGGCGAATAAGGTCAAAAGCCTCAGCGAAAGAGAAGCCCTTTCGAGAGCGGGTCCAAGAGTAACCGACATGGGTAGCGGTGATAGCGCTTTGGATGGTCTCGCGCCTTGCGGAAATGGCCCGCCAAATAGAGGACGCATTGGATCTCGGAGTAACCTCCCAAAGATTTCCGTTATGAAGGTATTTTCTCCGCATAAAAGTAGCCCAGATAGAGTGTTCAGCCGAGAGGAGTCGCCAAGACCATGTCACAATCATTGCAGAGCGAAGAGAGACGAGCGATCTTATGCCAAGGCCTCCCTCAGACTTAGGCAAACAAACGGTGCGCCAACCAACATCACTACGGCCATAGCTCCAAAGGAAATTTGCGCATAATTGGTCTATGCGACGCGCGGCGGCAATTGGGATGAGAGTTCCAGCGACCCAATAGAGAAGGACACCGGAGACCACTGATTTTAGTAACTGAAGGCGGCCGGCAAGGGATAGGGCCTTTGCTTTCCAGCCACAAAGCAAGGCCCTAACCCTGTCTTCCAAAGCAGAAGCAAGAAGCCCGTTTCTGGAGGAAGAAAGAGGAAGCCCAAGGTAGGTAGTAGGGAGCCTCGCACTTAGTATACCCGTTTGCAGAGTGAGACCAAAATCAGCAGGAGCGCAGCGAGGACGGAATAATTTGCTTTTATGGGCGTTCAACTTTAGGCCCGAGATTTCCTCAAACTCATCAAACACCCTCTTGGCTGCAAGCAACGAGGCCGAAGTACCCTTGCAGAAGAGTAGAATGTCGTCGGCAAAAATAAGGTGAGACGGCGCACGGAGCCGTCCCCTCCCCATAGTTTTTAATTCCCCTCTGGCCACCTCGACAAGCAGAGTCAAAGATTCCATTACAATAACAAAAAGGAGAGGGCTAAGAGGGTCCCCCTGCCTAAGGCCTCGAGTGCCCTTGAAGAGGCCCGCAGGTGAACCATTCATCAATATCGAGAACGAAGAAGTCAGAATGCAGTTTGCAATCCACCCAAGCCAGGCCTTCGGGAAGCCCATCCTATCCAGGCTTTTAAGAATGAACTGGTGCTCCATAGTGTCAAATGCTTTGGAGAGGTCTATTTTTAAGAATGCACGCATGCGATTAGACGACCGGTCAAACCCTGCTGCAAGTTCCTGAGCCAACCGGGAATTATCACCAATCATCCTCCCCTTGATAAATGTTGTTTGATTGTCTGAGATGAGATGAGGCAGTACAACGGAGAGTCGCGAAGCAAGCAGCTTAGAGAAAATTTTGTAGGTCACGTTGCAGCAAGAAATGGGTCTGTACTCGCCCAGACCCGAAGGATATATATGGATTGTTCCTATGTGGATATCAGTTACTTCTGGTTTCATGTCAATTATTTATGCAAGACCTTTCTTCATTATCTTTTTGAGTAAGCATATGACGACTTTTTACTGGATGTAGAAGGTACTGTCCACCCTCAGAATATTGCTTTACAGTGACCATGAATTCATCAATATGCCATTTTATTTGGTGCGGAATCATCTGATCCGTCTCCATCAACTAGCAAGTATATATTCGTATTTCAGGCAGGCGTTGGTTCACATCAATGTTGCATGTTCTTCTCCCTCCGTAAACGCCATAGAGCAGCAGTATTAAATAGCTTACCCAATAAGCTTTTAGGTAGGTATATGCATGCAGGAATTTTAAATATTTTAATTAAATGAAATGGAAACAATAAACAGGAAGTTTAGTTAGCATATATAACAGTCATAAAGTATGAACAATTGATATTTTACAAGGAAATAAACTGAAAATAATAGAATAACACAACTGCATAAAAGGAGAGTGGCATACTTAGATATCAACTGATGTGATTTTTAATCCTCCTTGTAATCTTTTGCTCTAGAGTGGGTAAATGACTAACAGTCATTAGTTAATTTATATTTTAGAAGATGTAAATAACACCTTCATTATTTTGGAATTAAGTTGGACAAATTCATATTAGCAGTTACACGCATACAATGGTGTTTCAATGTACCAGTTACAATAACGACCAGTCACTTGATAAATAAAAGTTAATATTTTTTGGAATTTTGAAGGAAATTTGGTTAAATCCACGGTTATATCAAATTTATGAAAGTGTGTCATGTATCATTTGAAAATTTTAATAAAGTATGAACTCATACTCATCATTCATGATTATTGGTGTCGTCATTCTTTCCCAAAGGCTCATCTCCGATTTGAAAAAGTTTATTGTTAATTTTAAAGTTAGTGAGAGTTAAGTATAATATATAATTTGAAGTTTGACTTCAATATATAACTTCATGATACATATCAATATCAATTAATTTAATTTTCGACATGAAATAAAATAAAGGCGTGTTTCAAAAAGAAAAAAAAGTCTGTCGTCTGTCATGAAGCAATCAAGAATTTCATTGCTTAAATTTTTTGGAGGGGCTAATAATCCTATTTCTGTTGTATTCAAAATTGTATTTAGATTTTAATTGGAAAGTCTATATAATTACAATTGGAAATAATTTGGTTTCGATTAGAAAACCAAATGTCTTGGAGGGAAAGTTGGGAATTCTCAAATTTGAAATATGGAAAGTTTGGGTGGAAGTTTAGTACCACACCGTGGAGAACTAAACTTTTGGTGGACTTATATATGAGTTCACACCCCAAGCTTTTGTAGCAATAGTAGAGAGGAGGAATGGAGGACCACACGCGCGCGCGCGCTCCGCTCCGCGCCGGCTCCGGCTCCGGCTCGGGATCGAGAGAGCCAATTCGGATCTTGATATTTTTGCTGCGGGTTTCATTTGGCTGATCGATTAAATTAATTAAACAAATTAATTTAATCGCGATCACATTAGAATCGGACTTGATCCAAACGGCTCGATTTAGCCGCAGGTTTGGAATTCGAATGGACACGCCCGTTGAGGGGCGTTTTCGGAAACCAAAGGTCACCACGCGATAGGGCACACGAGCCCCTCTTTTTATATCCCTCACTCGACGCCGTCTTTCTTCACTCGCAAGAAAAACCACTCGCGCCCTCTCTCTCTCTGGTTCTTCCTCTCACGGACGAATGTCTTCCTCTTCTTCTCTCGGTTGTAGTTCTCTGAGGTTCAATCGAGGACGATCCCGTTGGTGTGCGCCGACGAAGATCGTGAGCCGTCGTATCCTGGGAGCGGATCGCCAGTACCCTACGCACCAGTATTGTGGGGGCGATATCTTCTCTAAGGACAGTCCATTTCATGGACGCTTCGGTGACTTCTAAACTAATCTTTATTTCATTTTGGTTGTCGCAATATGTTTATTGCTTTACCCTTTCTGGATCATGCCCTTATTTATATTTCCGTTCATTTAATCGGTTCCTATTTGCATATTATAATCGGATAGTGATTGGGAAACATACGATTAATATAATCTTATTCGGTGTTGTTTCCCTGTTAATTCATTTGGATCCGTTGATTTACTGTTTAATATATACTTTGGTAATCTTATTAACAACAATCTTAGAGGATTTCGGGAACTGATTATAAAACTATGTCGGAAACAATGTTTAAATCGAGGGTAGATATGACGGGTATGCCTGAAAAATTCGGTGGACAGAACTTTAAGCATTGGCAACAATGCATGAAGATCTGGTTAACCACCATAGGGTTAATCTCGATGCTTGAAACCGACTGTCCTACGGTGGAGATGGAAAACCCCTCACCCGATAGCCAGAAGGTGCAATCTGCGTGGAAGGAACGCGACCGTATATGTCATGGTTGCATCTTGTTGGCTCTGTCCAACACGTTGTTTGACGTATACTGTTCGTCCACGCAGACTGCGAAGGGGCTATGGGAAGACTTGGATCGGAAGTATAATACCGAAGACCTCGGTATTGAGAAATACTCCGTAGCTAAGTTTTTGAAGTTTTCCATGGCCGAGGGAAAGTCAGTTTCTGAACAGGCACACGAGTTTTTACTCCTACTCCATGGTTTAGAGGATGCCGAAATGAAACTTCCAGAGAAGTTTCAGGTCATGCGCATCATAGAAAAATTCCCCAAGTCGTGGGAAGACTTCGGTATGACCCTGAAACATAGAAAGGGGAAGATTTCTATGGATGACTTGATGGTGGCAATTGCCATAGAGGATGAACACAGGAAACAAAAACCTGTGTTTCTTGTTGATATTCAGCCTAAGGTCAATTTCATGACCTCGAAGGGCAAGGATAAAAAGGGAAAGGGTTCTAATAACAATAAAATGAAACCAAGGGGCAAGATCCAGAAAAAGGCAAAGAATAAACCCTGCTGGCACTGTAATCAGGTTGGCCATTGGAAGAAGGATTGTCCGTCCTTGAAGGCTCAACCTAAGGCTACAGACGGGAGTCCACAAGTGAACATGATCACTATGGGACTCGGGGCTAGCGAAGGGTATGTCTCTGTAAAACCTGAACTATACCATATCCGTGATCCAAATGAGTGGCTCGTGGATACGGGAGCCAATGTAAATATATGTTCTGACAGAACGTTGTTTTCTTCTTATCAGACCTGCAGTGGCGGGGTTGTGAAGATGGGGAACGATTCTGCAGCCAGGGTGCTAGGGTCGGGACAAGTCAACTTGAGGTTCTCCTCTAGACGTGTCTGGACGTTGCACAGGGTGCTGCATGTTCCTGACATCAAGAAGAATGTTTTATCTGGCTCTATCTTAGTTAGAAATGGTTTTGAATTAAACTTTAAATGTAATAAAGTTGTCATTCTGAGACATGGTATTTTTTATGGAAAATGTTATTTGGCTGATTTTGATTTGTTATTTAGAATTAGATGTGATTCAGTAAACATTAATGAAATGAATGTTTTGAGTACTGAATGTTCTAGTTTTGTTTCTCATGTTGTGAATAATCTAGAATCTTGTGATCTGTGGCATGGTAGATTGGGACATGTAAACTTAAATTCAATTAAAAGAATGATGAATTTAGAGTTGATCCCTAAACACACTATTGATAAAACTCAAAAATGTGAAATCTGTGTGCAAGCTAAGACACCTAGGAAGTCTTTTCAGTCTGTCTCTAGAGATAGTGAGATCTTGGATCTAGTGCACACGGACATATGTGAGTTTAATGGTGTGTTGACCCGAGACAATAAGAAATACTTTATCACCTTTATAGATGATGGCAGTAGATACTGCTATGTATATCTAATGAAAACGAAGGATGAAGCCTTAGAGAAATTTCTTATATTTAAGAATGAGACTGAGACACAAACAGGAAAAGTGCTTAAACGCCTTAAGTCAGATAGAGGAGGTGAATATACCTCTAACTTATTTGATTAACAATGCAAATCTTATGGCATAGTTCATGAAATTACGACCCCATATTCACCGCAATCAAATGGGATAGCAGAACGGAAAAATAGAACCTTAACCGACATGATCAATGCTCTCTTACAAAGTTCTGGACTCCCAACCTATATGTGGGGAGAAGCCTTGAATACGGTTTGCCATATTCTGAATAGGGTTCCTCCGAGACATATGGAAAAATGTCCTTTTGAACTTTGGAGAAATAGGAAACCAAGTTTAAGATATCTCAAAGTGTGGGGCTGTCTCGCTAAGGTTTTAGTCCCAGAACACAAGAGAAAGAAACTTGGTCCTAAAACTGTTGATGCGGTCTTCTTAGGTTACTTGGAAAATAACTATGCATATAGGTTCTTGGTAATTCGGTCCGAGATACTGGACATAGATGTCAACACTATTGTTGAACTCCGTGATGCTACCTTCTTTGAGGATGTCTTCCCATTGAAGACTGGGATTCCTCAGAATCTGACCATTGAGGGCGCCTCTACATCAGGATCTATTCCAGATCAAATGGAAAGGATGACGAATGTGGGGGTTGAGACTCAACCTGAACCCAATGATCTTTCTGAAGAGATTGAGCCAAGGAGGAGTAAAAGACCTCGAATAGCCAAGGATCTGGGTAGCGACTTCGTTGTATACCAGATCGAGGGAGATCCACCAAGTTACAAGGAAGCCATGGCTTCATCTGAAGCAAAACAATAGAAGGAAGCCATCAAATCCGAGATGGATTCCATTATGGCTAATGGAACTTGGGAGTTGGTTGATTTACCCAAAGGGTGCTCTATTATTGGGTGCAAGTGGGTCTTTAAGAGAAAGCATAGACCTGACGGATCAATTGAAAAATACAAAGCCAGATTAGTTGCCAAGGGCTTTAGGAAAAAGGAAGGTATCGATTATTTTGATACATATTCCCCTTTGACTAGGATGACCACAATCTGGATGCTCATAGCATTGGCATCTGTATATGATCTCTCTATCCACCAAATGGATGTAAAGACCGCCTTCTTGCATGGCGATCTTGAGGAAGAGATCTATATGGATCAACCGGATGGGCTTGTGACTCCTCGGAATGAGGGAAAGGTTTGCAAGCTTGTCAAATCCCTTTACGGATTGAAACAAGCACCAAAGCAATGGAATGAAAAATTTGACAAGACTATTTTGTCATGTGGCTTTAAGGTTCATGAATCCGACAAATATGTCTATTCCAAAGTGAAAGGTGATGAGTGTATTGTCTTGTGCCTATATGTTGATGACATATTATTGTTCGGATCACATATGAGGATTATTAATGAGGCTAAGGTTTTCTTGAGTAGCAAGTTTGAAATGAAGGACTTGGGTGTTGCTGATGTGATCTTGGGTCTCAAACTGACAAGGTCAGTTGATGGGATTGTAATTTCTCAATCTCACTATGTTGAGAAGGTACTTGAGAAATTTGAATATCAAGATTGCAAAGCTGTAAGCACTCCTTTTGATTCATCCAAAACATTGTTTAAGAATAAAAGTGGAGTTCCTGTAGCTCAGCTAAGGTATTCACAAGTGATAGGAAGTTTAATGTATCTTGCAAATTGCACGAGACCTGATATTTCATTCTCGGTTGCAAAGCTGAGTAGATACACTAGCTGTTCTGACCGTACTCACTGGGAGGCTCTGGATCGAGTACTGAAGTACTTGAAGGGAACTATTTCCCTTAGTTTGCATTATGGTAGACATCCATCTGTACTAGAAGGATACAGTGATGCAAGCTGGATAGGGAAAATAGAGGAGTCTGGGAGTAATGGTGTTACGGGGTATGTATTTACCCTTGGAGGCGGTGCAGTCTCCTGGAGGTCTGTGAAACAGACCATTCTAGCTCGATCCACTTTTGAGGCCGAGCTGTGTGCTTTGGACACCACTGGAATTGAGGCTGAATGGCTAAGGGAACTTCTGTCTGAAATTCCCATGGTAGGTCAGCCTGTTCCTGCGATCTCGGTACATTGTGATAATATGATCATAATTGCCAAGATCAAGTGTTCAAAGTTCAATCAGAAAACAAGGAGACACATACAAATCAGACTTAAGACGTTAAGGGATTTGGTGTCTCGAGGAGTGTTAGCTGTGGATTTTGTTGGATCCAAAGACAACACGGCAGATCCGTTGACTAAGGGACTTGATAGATCTTTAGTCCTAAAGTCTAGGCTTGGGATGAGACTGAGACCCATTGGGAGTTCCTCTACAGTAGCAACCCAACCTATCTGAGTGGAGATCCCACAAAGTAGGTTCAATGTGGTAATAACAAGCTGTTTGGAGAACTGGTTGGCACTCTAATTTTAATGCGTAAGCATGAGTGTCTTATCCCTGGAAGCCTGAGTGCCATTTAAGCTGCACGTTTAGGAAGAGCGTAGGCTCTGAGTGGGTTCAAGCCTTTGGGCAGGATGTCAACAGTGCATCCTTGGAGAACGCCACCTATGTGAGGATTACTGTGGGCCGCAGTTAAAGGAAGAGGGTCTTTCCTGAACAAATTCATGAAACAGGATAAGGGTGCATGGCCTTTAAGAGCATCAACCCTTAAGATTGTACCAAGAACAACGCTTTGTTGTTTCTACCGTATACTTTAACACCAAGGTCTGAAGTTCAAGATGTAGTTCACTTCGTTCCTGTTAAAGTAAAAGTAGTAAACTCAGGTAGATGTTCAAACCGGAAGGTACCTTTATTGAAAATAAAGTGTGGCGGCCGAAAGAAGTCTCTTAACTCCTTTTTTGAATCTCTTTTTCAAATTGGTGAATTCGTGGGGGATTGTTGTATTCAAAATTGTATTTAGATTTTAATTGGAAAGTCTATGTAATTATAATTGGAAATAATTTGATTTCAATCGGGAAACCAAATGTTTTGGAGGGAAAGTTGGGAATTCCCAAATTTGAAATATTAAAAGTTTGGGTGGAAGTTTAGTACCACACCGTGGAGAACTAAACTTTTAGTGGACTTATATATGAGTTCACATCCCAAGCTCTTGTAGCAATAATAGAGAGGAGGAATGGAGGACCACACACGCGCGCGCGCTCCGCTCCGTCTCCGGCTCGGGCTCGGGCTCGGGAGAGTCAATTCGGATCTCGGATCTCGATACTTTTGCTGCGGGTTTCATTTGGCTGATCGATTAAATTAATTAGATAAATTAATTTAATCGCGATCACATTGGAATCGGACTTGATCCAAACGGCTCGATTTAGCTGCGGGTTTGGAATTCGAATGGACACGCCCGTTGAGGGGCGTTTTCGGAAACCAAAGGTCATCGCACGCTAGGGCACACGAGCCCCTCTTTTTATATCCGTCACCCGACACCGTCTTTCTTCACTCGCAAGAAAAACCACTCGTGCTCTCTCTCTCTCTGGTTCTTCCTCTCACAAACGAACGCCTTCCTCTTCTTCTCTCGGCTGCAGTTCTCTGAGGTTCAATCGAGGACGATCCCATTGGTGTGCGCCGACGAAGATCGTGAGCCGTCGTATCCTGGGAGCGGATCGCCAGTACCCTACGCACCGGTATTGTGGGGGTGATATATTCTCTAAGGACAGTCCATTTCATGGACGCTTCGGTGACTTCTAAACTAATCTTTATTTTATTTTAGTTGTCGCAATATGTTTATTGCTTTACCCTTTCTGGATCATGCCCTTATTTATGTTTCCGTTCATTCTTAATCGGTTCCTATTTGCATATTATAATCAGATAATGATTGGGAAACATACGATTAATATAATCTTATTCGGTGTTGTTTCCCTGTTAATTCATTTGGATCCGTTGATTTACTGTTTAATATATGCTTTGGTAATCTTATTAACAACAATTTCAATGTGAATTCAGAGGTTAAGAAGTTAGAGATAAAGATAAGTGATTGGTATAATTTCATTTCTATTGAAGATTATGTTAAAAATATAATTTGTAACTTGCATGAAATATATGAGAACATGTGGGCATATATCCTCCACCAACATATGGAAAAGCTCAATGAAGAGATGCACTTGGAAGAAGATTTTAAAGAGTAGTCGAGAAAATATTTAGATATTTCTCCAGCTCCCACCAAAATATCTAAATATTTTCACTTAAGGGATACGCATAGGAGATGATTCTTGACCCCCCTTCTAAAATATCCAATCTATTAAAGGGCTTATAAATACTACATATGGGGTCCTCATTTGACAACAATAACAAGAAGTCCACTACCACCATAAGAGTCTCTCAAGTGTCTTTCGCCTTCAAAGTGTTGTAAGTCCTTCTTATAAACATTGTAAGTCCTCCTCTTGTAAAAGTTTAAGCCTTGTATTCAAATTTCAAGGTTTAATGAAAAGAAGTTCTTGGTTTCACATCTACCTCGTACATTGATCCTTTTTCCCTCTCCCTAATCTGTTCCTTATCCACCATCAATCTTCCAGTACTGCTCCAAAAAGTTTGGTATTTGAGACTCATTATCCTTCCGTCATTGTTGAAATCTTTCTTTGTTTCTCCATATCATGGCACCCACCTCCAACACGCCTTTTTAAATTACATCCAAAGCTACATTCCTATCTTTGATGGAAAAATTATGATTATAGGAGTCTTCAAATGAAGACCCTTTTCGTCTCACAAGATTTGTGAGATCTAGTTATAGAATGCTACAAGGAGACAAAAGATGAGGATGATACACTAAGTGAAGGAAAGAAGAAAGAGCTTAAGAAGAACAAGAAGAAAGATGTGAATGCCCTCTCTTAATCCAATAAGGAGTAAGCAAATCTATCTTTCCTCGCATTTTTGAAGCAACTACTTCTAAAGAAGTATGTGAGATTTTAAATCAAGGATCTGTTACGTTAATTTCCACCAAGATTCATTCTTTTTGGACTGATTTTGATAATCTCTCTGTGAAAGATGGTGAAAATATCCAATGGTTCTTTTTAAGAGATTTTATTATTATAAATCAAATTCGAAGTTATGGAGATACTATTGAAGTGGACTTGGCCGGTCTGTCAACTTAACAAGCTAGATCAACAATCGCTGAGGTGACCAAACACAAAAGCTGAATCAAACAACAATCAACTCACACAATATGAATGAAGCAATCAATGCGAAGTGAGTCGAAATTTATTTTTTTAGCTCTATAAAGTATGTTTGTAGTGACAAGTATGTAGAGTGTCGAACCATGCACATAGAGCAAGGGGGAGTAGAGATAAATGGGAAACCTACTTAGATGTTTCTGTGTGTTTTTGTTTTTATATATTTTTATGATTTTTAATGTTCTATATTTTTTAATATTTTATTTCTAGTTTATTTTTATATTTTGAAAAATTTTAGTTACTTAATAAATGGATATATAGTAATAATAATACTATATACAATATATATGATACATAGGATATTTATAATAAGTAAATATATAAAAATATAGGAAATATATAGAGGAACAATCCTTTTTATTTTTTTTGAAGTTTTAAATATATAAGTCAATAATAATTAATAATAGTCATAATAATACATATATAAGTAAATATAAGTATTTATATTATACATAAGTTCTTTTATTTTTAAATATAGCCATGTATACTTAAAATTTTCATAATAAAATGTTTATTATTTTTTAACTTTTTCTCTATTTTGTAATTTTTATAAATTTTTTCTAATTTTATGGATTTTAATGTATTTAATATAGCAAAATATGGAATAACCTATATAGGTCGAGCTGTATTGGGTTTTAAAAATAGATAAATAGTCCAAAAATTCCCAAAACTATTTCAAGTATATACTATATACTATGAATAAAAAATATACATTAAAAACTTATTTTTTGAAATTTTGTATAATTTTTATTGATTTTTATGGAGTTTTTAAGGGTTTCCAATTTGTAATGGTTTTCTTTTATATTTTTTATGATTTTTGGTCTGGAGGTTTAATATATAGTAGTATATATATTATAATATTTTTCGGAATTTCAAAATAGTTTCATATTTTTTGTATTTTTATATGTAAACGGAGGATATATATATCTTAAATGATTTTTAATAAATAAGAAAATATAATAAAATGCTAAATAAAAGCCATGGTGCGAACAAGCATCATGTTAAACATATACAGCAGTTTTCTAAAAATTTATAGTGCTGAAGCTATTTTCTAAAAATGAAAAGACAATGGACAAAATACAATACTAGTAGGGGCAACTTTGAAATAAAAATATAGTCCATGGAGTTTTATGCAAAACAACCGAAAGTTTTACACTTCTATTACAATTTTAGTACTAAAATATAAATACAAATGTTGGGAGGGCTTCAATACAAAATGTCCATCTCACTTGGGACGCCACGTGAGGTGACCTGGGCGGACCTCGATGTAATATCCAAGAAAATATAAGGGGTCTTTGCAAAATTAACAAAAACTTTTTTAAATAATACTTAACATTTACAAGACTTAAACAAAAAAGAGGATTATAAATAAATTTACATAAATGGGGGGTGTTATCAGATGACACACAACGCATCACGTGTGCAATCGTACGACCATCATCCCTTACTGCTTCAGCTGATTTCAAAGACACATATTAGATCTGGGCATGCCCCAACGATCCGACGGATATCAAAGTAGCTGGAGGAACTTGGAATAACATGTTCCTAGGAAAACTTCAATCAACAAGATCTTCGTCCTTCGTTCTCCTCGTTCCTCATTGATGGGTTTAATCATCTTTGAGAATCTCCCAGCGTCAACAGGAGGTGTCAATCGGGTTCGAGGCCCGTCGAAAGGGGCGTGGAAATCAATCAGTCTGGAGATCCGTTATATGCTTCAACTCCTGTCCAGGAGGTTGTGGGGCTCTTTCTCCTGCACAAAAAGATTCCTAGGTTCGAGGCGAAGATCCTCAACCCAGAGATGAAACTTGTAGAATTAGGGAATGAAGGGAGGAGAGCTCTAGCGGGAGGCAACAGAATGGGCTCAGATCTCCTTATTCTTTGCAGGAATCAGAGTGAAATTATGGGGATTTTGTAGAGAATGTGAAGGGGAGTGAAATAAAGGCATTGATGCGTCGAAACAGTGGACGGAAAATGATGATTTTGAGCTAGAGCCCAAGCTTCAACGATAAAGAAACTTAGAAATTACGCTAAGCTATTGTATAATTACTAAAACTAAAGACTATTCTATGCTAAGTAGAAGAAGTGCTAAGAAGTAAACCTAAAAACTACAGCTCATACTTAAATAATAGGGAGCAGAGAAGCTTCTCCTGAAGCAGACTCCGACGAGATAGATCACCACCTACGTCACTCTTTCTCCACGCCAAAGCTCCAGCGAGCTTGTTGTTGTCACTGGTAAGCTCCAACGACTCAAAGATTGGGATTACAAAGGATGAAGAGGAATCAAAATCGAATCAAAGACTTGGGTCTCCATTTTATAGCATAACGAGGACAAGATATTGTGCCAGGTTTTTTGCGGGGCTCGATACTCCATTGAGCGATGATTTGTCCTAGCGTGGAGGAGCATGCAAAGAAGCTTCAATTCCTCAAAGGACCAAGAAATTTGGGTCAGGGAGATGAATGCCAAAATTGGGAAAAAATCAAGGGTCAACGAATATGACACCCCCGTCCTATAATTAGATAATTGACCTGAGGTCAACTGGGGCTTGGCCTTGATTGGGCCACGTAGGTTCGCTACACGACATAATATTAATAAAAATGAGAAATAATTCGAAATAAAAGAGAATTTGATTGTATTAAATAAAACACATAAAAATGTTTATTATTTTATGTAGCATTTTATTATGAATTTTATTTATTTTTACAAGGTGATTTAAAGTATTAATATTTACATTTATAATTATAGGTATTTTTACCTATATATGATGTATTTATTTTCATTTTTGTAATTTATATTTATTACTATATATACATATTTTATATATTTATAACTTATTTATGGATATACATAATTTTGTTGTATTTTTTTATTTTTATTTATTCACTTAAAGTTTACCTATATATTTTATTACTTTGTTTATTTTAATGATTTTTGATGTTTTTAATTGTAAAATTATTTTTGAAATGTATTTAGGATAATATTTACAAATATATAAAAATATAAAAAGCTAAAATGTAAATAATTGACATATCAGGTACTATATACAAGTAGAGAGTACAATAGGGACTCAAAAGCCAATTTTTGCATCTCAAGTCCAAATTAAATGAAACTACCTTCATTAAATAGGTAATTAAAATTTATGAATAATAATAGTGAGTTTGGTTAATTTTGAATATGTTCTGAGGAGGTACATGTTTGTGAAGTTTTCTTTGTGTCTTTTTGTTCTGTGTGTCCCAGGTGCATGGTGTATTATTTTTATATGAAATAAATTATGTATTTATTATTTTTATATGAAATTAATTTTGTATTTTTCTTTGTATTTTATGTACAAGTTTCATATTCAAAGTTTATTGATGGAGGTGTAAATAATAAAGAATAAAATAGGTCCCAAAAGCCTATTATTGGTGAATAAAATTAGGGCTTTAAGTGTATTCTATATAGTTTGTTTTCCCTATCTCTCCCTACTTTATTACTTATCAATCACGTCATCATGATGACCTGGTGTCCGAGTTTAAGGTCACTTAGTGTCTTTGACGCTTCTTTCTTTTTCTTTTGTTTCCTTTATTCTTTTATTTTGGAATTAAATATACATATTTATACATTATTCTAATGTCAATTATTGAATGTGAATTTGTACAAATAAATGTTTTATACATGCCTTTATATAGGGATTTAAGGTTAAAATGAAAGAATAAATGTGATGGAATGAAGATTCATCAGATACTATTATCGATAAGAAGGTTGCTGAAAAGATTCTAAGAAGTTTACATGCTAAATTTAATCATGTTATTGCTTTTATATAAAAATCTAAAGATTTATCTTCTCTCTATATATGAATTAATGGACTCATTTTGAAGCACACGAGCAAAGAATTAGCAGGTTTACCACTCAATCCTTAGAGCAAGCGTTTCAAACAAAAATGAGCATCTCCAAATCTAAGAATAGAGATCATGACAAATAAAGAGGAGACAATATGTAAGGAGATAAGAGCATAGTGAAAGAAATGATCCTATAGAGATCACAATAATGGAATACCAAAAGAAGGATATAATCAAAGATCTCCATATACAAGAAAATCTTCTTCTCATTGCATTATTTGCAAGAAAGATTACCATGAATCCAAATACTGATAATTATGTTGCATAAAGTGCAAGATAACATATCATTTCAAAGGGATTGTTAATTCTAAAAGGATGAATCTAATTATATTGCAAAAGATGAGGCTTCTAATCTATTACTCTATTCTTGCATAAATACTAAAGAAGTGTCTAACGACATTCAGTATGTCGATAGTGGTTGTAATTACATGACGGGGAACAAAGATGCATTTGCGAGTCCTGAGAAAGGGCATAATTTTCAAGTTAAGCTCAGAGAAGGAGAGCTACAAAATATGGAAGACAAAGGGATTATTGCAGTACAAACAAAGAAAGACATTTCTAAACTCATTTATGATGTTCTTTATGTTCCCAAGTTAACCAAGAATCTTCTAAGTTGGGTCAAGATATGAATAATGACTATTCTGTTAGATTTGATAATGGATTATGTAAAATCATTGATAAAAAAAGAAAGCTACTAATTGTAGATATTAAAATAGCCCAAATAGTATTTCCATTATCAATCCTTTAAAAGAAGGTTATGCATTAAAATATATAAATGAAGATGATTCTCTGTTATGGCATTTAAGATTTAGACATTTAAATTTTAGAAACATTATGCTATTAAAACAAAAGAACTTAATTGTTGGACTTCCATTCATTAGGAAAAATGAAAGCATATGCAAATGATGCATATATGGCAAGATGCATGGATTGACTTTTACGAATACATCATGGAGAGCAAAAGTTCCACTTGAGCTGATACACTCAGATATATGTGCATCAACTCACAGTATATCAATGGAGCCATGTGCTTAATATTAGTTGTTGATGATTGTAATAGAATGATGTAGGTTTACTTCTTAAATGCAAAAGTTAGAATTATTTTCTACTTTTATCAAGTTTAAAGCTTTGTTGAAAAGCAAAGTATAAGAAAAATAAAAGCTTTCTCATCAGATCGTGGAGGAGAATTTATATTCAAAGAATTTCAAGATTTTTGCATTTCTCAAGGAATCAAGAAAGAGTTAATAACAAGATATACTCTTTAACAAAATAAAGTAGCTAAAAGAAGAAATCGAACGATTGTTGAGGTGACAAGAAGCATGCTAAAAGGAAAGGGTCTTCCTAACGAACTTTGGGCAGATACAATAAATATTGTTGTTTATATATTGAACAGATCTCCTACTAAAGAAGTTTGAATAGAAAATCTTACGAAGCTTGGTATGAAAGAAAGTCTAAGGTTAGCATTTCAAAATTTTTGGCTATTGCATATACTCATATTCCATCTCAATTTAGACATGAAAAGTTTGATGAAAAATGTGAAAAATATACCTTCATTGGATATTGTGATGAATCTAAAGCTTATAAATTATATGAGCACAAAGACAGAAAACTAATTATATCTAGAGATATCATCTTTGATGAAAAATCTTCATGGAAATAGGATGACTTTTTAGTACCACAAAAGCAAGTTGCAGTTGAAGAATACAATCGAAATGTAAAGATATTTTCCCTTCAAAGACTAATCATGTCAAATATTTCTCATGCAGAACATCCACAACAAATGGTATGATATATTGATGAAATATATGCATCAACTCATATTGTCTCGTTATCTACATATGAGTCCCTAAAGATAGAAGAAGTTGTTGAAAGAAAGGAATCAAAGGTAATATCTCAATATTCTAAGAAATAGCAAGAAATAAGTCCTTATGCAAAATCCACTATAATAAAAAAGAACCAGATTTTTCAAGAAAGAAGAAAGCATAATAGACTCCGTCATCACCATATACAAGAGAGGTAAAATGAACCAGAAATTCATAAGCACAAAAGATCAAGATGCAGATATCTTTGTAAGGACTCTTCTAGCAGAAATCTTTCAGTACTTCAGGAGGAAAATACAAATTTAATACGGAGTGTTGAAAACATAATTTGTAACTTTCCCATGAAGTATTATTGTTGTAATGAGCCCTAAGCATATGGGCCTACAATCCTCCACCCATACGAGAACACGTGGGCATATATCCTCCACCAACATATGGAAAATCTTCATGAATATATGCACTTGAAAGAAGATCATATAAAAGAGAGTAATAGAGAAAATATCTAGATATTTCTCCACCTTCCACAAAAATATGAAGATATTTTTCACTTAAAGGATAAGTATAGAAGGTGATTCTAATCCCGTTTCTAAAATACCTCTACCCTCTTTGAGGACCTATAAATACCACCTAGGAAGTCCTCATCTGATAACAACAACAAGAAGAAGTTCACTACTACCACAAGAGTTTCTCAAGTCTCCTTCTCCTTCCAAGTATCGTAAGTCCTTCTTCCTTTGTTATAAACACCGTAAGTCCTCATCTTGTAAAAGTCTAAACCTCGTATACAAGTTTCACGTTTTAATGAAAATAAATTCTTGAGTCCACATCTACCTTGTGTATTGATCATTATTCCTTCTCTATAATTTGCTTCTTATCCATCAACAATTTTCCATTGCTCCAACATATTCCAAATATGTAGATCCAAGAAGGAAAATTTTGACAAATGTTTGCATCAGATATGCTCAATAACTACTCCTTGGTGAAGGGATTAGGTTAATATCATGTTTAAATGATCATTTTAATAATTATTTATATTTATTTGCAATTTGAATTTATAAAAAATGTATAAAAAAATCAACAACCTTTAAAGAATTAAACATCAATTAACATGGTTGCTTTGTAGTAGTGACATCATCCTTCTCATATAGTAAAACAAACATTCTAATTTGCGAATTATGATGATGGTCGAGCAAGTGCACTTTTATCATTGTACTTTCATTTTGTGTCCCTCTCCAAATATTTCTTTGACCCTATCATTCAACATATGACATCAGATCCATTTAAGTACATTGTACTTGATGTTGCATCTTAGATTGCATTTAGTTTTTGTAAATGGCATCCATCCTACATCAAGACTTGAGGATCCGAAGATTCCCATCCTCTCTTATACTGGGACTACATGATTCAGATACCCTTCGACTCCCAATTGTACTAGCACATCACAACATTGCTTCTTAAATATTTCACATGCTTATTCTTTTGGGAAATAAAAAAAAGATAACATGGGTTTCTTCTCATTATCCCATAATTTTCTTATTCTTGGAATAAAGTTATTCCCTTCTTTGTTCCACAACTATTCCCATAATAATCTTTACATCATTTAAGATCGAATAAAGAAAAGTGGCTCAAGCATCATTCAAATAACTCAAGTTTTAAAAGAAAACATCTAAAAAGTTGAAAGTCATTCTTATTATAACATCTTCAAAAGTCTAATATAAATACGTGGTTTGCATATGTAATATTAGGCATACCATGGGTTCAACCAAATTGACCTTTTTACATACAAACCACTGTTAACTATTATTTTGAGACATCTATCTAATCTTTGCTCTAATTAATCACTTGATGTTGTTATTTTGATGCTTTGATCAATCATTCAAACATACTCATTTGAACCTAATACCTTGTGGTTGATTGATCGTTCTTATGTTTTAATTAATCATTTCAAGTTATTCATATTTTATTCTTTATTAATCACTTAATTGGTCGATCATTGATTAATGGATGATAAATTACTTTACTGTTGATCGATTACATGAAATTTTTAAGAAAGTGTTAAACATTAATCTTGTTAGAGGTATTAGAATTACATTTATTTTTGTAACCCTTCGGGTTCCGCAACCTCCAGTGATCCTTCGGGTTCCGTAACCCTCTGTGACCCTTCGAGTTCCATAATCCCCGTGACCCTTTGGATTCCGTAACCCTTGTACTCTCTAGGGTTTTATCTCTATATAAGAGACCCTAGCTCTATGGAATAAACATCTCATCTCACTCGTTCCTCTTCTCAACAAATCTCATTCCTACATTACATTCCAACCACTCTATTGAGTCCAAGTGTATGTGATTTTGATTATAATTGGACAACCACTCTTAATGAAAGTGTATACAAGCTATTACAAGTCATTTTACATTAACATCTATTATTATACTTCCACCAATCTTTCTAAAGCTCTCTAAGCACTGATGACTCCGCTATGTGCTATTTGAATTCTCTGGTACTTGCTCGAGAAGTTTTCTCAAGCAATCTACGATACATGTGATCAAATCTCCTCTCCATTTGATTATTACATATTTCGCCATCTTATATATTGCTAATGCTATTTTGTTTAATGATTGATTTTGCATATTGCATATCATATATACTTTATGGAACTATTAGTAATTTTAAAAATAGATTCTTGCAATTTTTTTGCTTCCTTTACTATTCTAATATGATACTTGGTGTATTATCTAAGGTGTATTATTTCTTTAATGCAAACTGAATTGCTATTGTAAGTAATCGAATTATCTCAAGGCAAATAACTTCATTAGTAGAATAGTTAATCCTTGGTAGTTTTCCGAGAGTACATGTTGTACATGAGATTGAACTACCCTCGATTTTAAGTAATGCAGATAGTGGAAAAAAACTTTGTCGAGAAACGGAAAGAGAAATTGAGAAGTTCTTGGATATGATTTTTATTCGTGCGAGTTTCCATGTTAAATTTTGACGTGTTATTATGGTTTGCTCCACTCTTTATCTTTAGCTTGCAAAATTTATTAATAATCAGTAATAAGATTATTATATATTGCATAATTCATTATTCCTCTTGTCCCGAACTCATATTCACAATATTATTTTTCTAATGACCAGTTATTTTATCATACAACACTATATATTTTGCGAAATCATGAAAATTTAAACCGTTTTCTTTTATTTTTCGCATTATAGACAATAACATGCTCCAATGTCATAAATGCAATTTTTTCACTCCTTCCAAGAATAATAAATGATATCGACATCTTAAAAACAATCAGATTAACGTATAAATAAGATTTTCAAAATAGATGGTAACCAAAATTTTTAATTGAATAATAATAAATAGAAATCATATTCGCTAGGAACAACTACTAAATAAAATTTAATGACAACATATTTTGATTCACTATTCTTTTCAAAAAAATCCAAATGAATCTCGTATCCGTTTTTAAATGCAAACAACCAAATCTTTACTTAAACTCGCGTTCAAACCTTAATCAAACCCAACTAACAAAGCTACAGAGCCTCTTCTCCTCCGCCCCCTTCATACACCCTAGTTCCCCCACCCGCCACCACCAGCACCCGCCCGTCGACGCTCCGCCCACCTCTACGCCTGCCATCGCCCTCCGTATCCAGCTCCTACTTGCAATAGATTCGCGGCGGCGGCAGCTCGGATCGATTTGACGACGTTGCCGCTATCCGAGATCACCGGCTTCCGGCCAGAGACCGGTATCTGTGTTCCGGTTCCCGTACTGCAATCGCTGCTCGAGTTAATTAGCAGCGAACGGTCGGTTAGTCGGAAATGGACTACGGCCGGAGCTCGGAGAGCAACGCCATCACCATCACCCCGGACCCGAACAGCCAGGAGATCTGGATGGCCGGGCTCAACGACCAGGCCCTGTGGGCCACCGAGGAGGACTACCGCAACTGGAACGGCCGCGACCTATCGCCCGATCCGAGCTCCAATTACGACGCCCGCCCGAGCCAGTCGCGGTCCGGGAGCGAGCAGCCGCCCAGCAAGAAGCCCAGGAATTCCCCGGGAGACACCGCGCAGGGCAACGGCTCCGGCAGCAAGTCACGTGTCCTCGGGAAGATGTTCTTCAAGACGAAGATGTGCTGCAAGTTCCGGGCCGGCACGTGCCCGTACATCACCAATTGCAACTTCGCTCACGGGATCGAGGAACTCCGGAAGCCACCGCCGAATTGGCAGGAGATCGTGGCGGCGCAAGATGAGGGACCGGAGCTCCGCGAGGAGCATCAGATACCCATCCTCAGCTCGTCTGCAATGAGTGGGGACAGCCAGAGGTCTTATAAGGGGAGGCATTGCAAGAAGTTCTATACTGATGAGGGATGCCCATATGGAGATATGTGCACTTTTCTGCACGATGAGCAGTCGAAGGCGCGTGAGAGCGTTGCGATCAGCTTGGGGCCGACGCTCGGAAGCGGGAACTATGGGAATGGTGCTGCTGGAGTTACTCAGAAGCCCTCGAATTGGAAGACGAGGATCTGCAACAAGTGGGAGATTACTGGGTACTGCCCATTCGGGAGCAAATGCCATTTCGCGCATGGATCCACAGGTACAATTATTTAAATCCTTCCTTTGCAGGATGAATAGTTGGTTGGTTTCCTTTTTTTTTACCAGTTTTGTTCTTCTTTGCGCGGAATCTTTCTCTGATCTGAATTTTATATTATCTATTTCATAGAATATATTTAGGCTTTCAATCACTTTTCAAGGCATCCAATGGTTGACATTTCACAACCTTCCTTTGCACGCTTGTGATTACCAACAAACACCACCTCGACCACCTGTCTACATGATGGTGGCATTGCAATCCCCAGTGATGACTATCAACTCCGATGCAAGTAGCCACCATATGGAAGACAAAACAATAGTAGAGATCGTTTGCGGGTTTTGGGTGATCTAGCTAGTAGTGAAAGTTACTTGAATCATGCATGCTATAGATGAATACATAGAAAAGAAGTAGAGGAGGCTTTGAAGGTTATGAGACCTGAGAAAGGTGTAGGATAATATGACATCCCTATAGAAGTATGAAGAGTTTTAGGTGAGCGTGGTTTGACTTGGCTTATGAATCTATTCAATGTTATTTGGCGAAGGAAGAAAATGCCTGAAGATTGGAGGATCGTGGTGCCTCTTTATAAGAATAAATGAGACATTCAAAATTGTTCAACTTACAGAAGTATCAAGCTGATGAGTCGCACTATGAAAATTTGGGAACGTGTGATCGAAAGAATGCTGATGCAAGTTTAAGTTAAAGAAAATCAATTCGGATTCATGCCTGGTCGCTCAACTATTGAAGCCGTCCATTTATTGAGGAGAACAATGGACATTTATAGAGCTAAAAGAAAGAACCTCCATATGATCTTTATTGATTTGGAGAAGGCTTATGATTCTGTCCCACGAGAGATATTCTGAAGAGTATTGGAGAAGAGACAAGTACCTGGTCCTATACATTAACCTCATCAATGATATGTATGATAGTGCTTTATCTTGTGTAAGGACCCCGTCTGTGAAGACTGACTATTTTTACATCAACATTGGTTTACATCAAGGTTCAGCTTTGAGTCCATTTATTTTTACTTTAATTATGGACAAGTGGACAAGTCACATTCATGATGAGTTACCTTGGTGTATGTTATTTGCTGATGATATTGTGTTGATTGACGAGACTAACGATGGAGTAAATGAGAAGTTTGAAGTCTGTAGACATGCATTGGAAACTAAAGGATTTCGTATAAGCAAGGCTAAGATGGAATATATGGAGTGCACCTTTGATGGAAGTAATGGTGAATGAATCGAGGTGAAGATTGGTGACGATAACATTCGGAAGAGAGATTCCTTTAGATATCTGGTATCTATTTTGCAATATGATGGGGATATTGATGGAGATGTTACCAATAAAATAAATGCAGGCTTGCTAAAGTGGAGAGGATCCTCTGCTGTTTTCTGTGATAAGAAAATTCCTTTAAAAATTAAAGGAAAGTTTTACAAGGCAGGCACGGGACCTGCTATGCTTTATGGATCTGAATGCTGGCTGTGAACCATAGACATGTGCAGAGAATGGCTGTAGTAGAAATGAAAATGCTAAGGTAGATGTGCGGACACACACACACACACACGTAAAGATCGGATTCAGAATGATGCAATCAGAAAGAAAGTTGATGTAGCTCCGATCGTGGATAAGATGCGAGAAAACCGCTTAAGATGGTTTGATCATTTGTAAAGAAGGTCAGTTGATGCACAAGTTAGGAGATGCGAGTGTTGGGATGTTGAGGCAGTTAAAAGAGGGCGAGGACGATCCAATAAGTGTTGGAAAGAGACTATACGAATGGATCTTAGTTTTTTGGATATAAGCCCAATATTGACACATGATATATCTGAATGGAGGCGAAGAATCCATGTAGCCGACCCTACTTAATTGTGGGAAAAGACTTTGTTGTTGTTTGTGGGCTTTCAGATTATGTATGACCCAGACGATTAAAAGCCCTGGTAGCCAAGAAACTTTGCAAAAATTGACATTGTTTAACGTTTCTCAGAATTTCTTTTTGAATCATATGCAAAAAATGTCTGCTAAAAATTTCATTGGAATGTAACCAGGGAAAGAACCCACTAAATGATGGTGTAAATAAAGCAATTTTAAGTACTTAGTCTTAATCCACGAGGTCGTAACTTCACATTCAGATAGAATTCTGAATCGTAACTTCACATTTAGATAGAATTCTGAATAATGCAGACTACCATTTATAAAAAATCTTTAAAACTTTGAGACAGATGTATCTTCACGAGTATGGTTTCTTCTCCTAATTATGGTATCAGAGTGAGGTTCGATGTTGAAGAGAGGACATAATTCATCGAGTGTGCATTCCTCAGAAGCAATGAAGAAAATCAATGGTGGTCGATTGGAGTAATCGACGTGAGTCGTTTTAGGACTTTGCTAGCGGTGGTTGACAGGATATCGGGAGCATGCATAGTGATGTGAGGGTACATGAGGGAAATGTCGTGATGGGTGATTGTGCTCTAATTTTTTATAGGCTGAGCAGTATGAGAAGAGAGCAACATGTTATCAGCAACTCTGCTGTAGAAGCACATAAGGAGAGATGCATGGTGCTGTGTCAGAAGGCACAATACTGATCATGCAAGTGTGCTATGGAGGATGCACGTAGAGGGCACCTGGTGACGTGTGTGGCACACAAAGGTGGTAACAACTTGCAAAAGGAGCTCGTAAATGATGTGGATGTTTGAGTGCAGAGTTAAGGTGGCTTGAAGATCACGATGCAATTCAATTCAATGGTAATATTGCTATGATTATGGTTGTGAAAATTAAAATCCTAATACAGTAGAGTTGAATTCCATGTATCCTTGAAGGGGATTCGATTAGATTTGATCAAATCTCATTAGGTACTTGATTGATTGAGACTGAGATTTGTTGACATCATTGGGCTATTTTATCCATTCACATATTTTCTATATTAGCTATTTCTATTTATAACCTTCTATAGGTAGGAGTCTTGTTAAGGACTATTACGTAGTTAACATCCATAGGGCTTTAATGTCTATGCTATATAAAAAACCCCAGTACCCTACCCCTTGAATAAAATTTATTCTTTTGATTCACTAATTTTCTTCACATGGTATCAGAGCGATGGCTCTCTGCCACCACTAGCCTCATCGTCTCTCCACGCCCATCAGTGTCATTGATCCAACATCACCACCCCTCGACATATGTGTTGCCCCAAGTGGTAGTCCTAGTGTGGTCGATTCTCGGCGTCCATGTGACACCCAATGCTGCTACCCCTAGTGGCATACCCAATACCATCAATCCTAAATGTGAGTATCACCCAAACAACGACCTCACTACCTCCGCCTCTTGATGTGGATGCGATGCAGTGGATCTTCCACTACTATCCTCAACGGTTCCACCATCGCTAACCCTAATGCTTGAGTAGATTGATTCAAAATCTCTTTGATCTTCTTTGCCTGGATGCAATGGTCATGACTCCATTAAGATAAAACCCATGATGTCCATCTCTTTCATGGTGGTTTATATGATTTTATTAAAGTAAGGGGTGCCGAAAACTACATACTCTTATCCCAGGCTTGCAAGGTGTTCTTTAGCGGCTAGAGGACAATCTACATTCTGACGAAAAGAGTCATTCAAAGAAACATATAAGGAATGTGATTCCTGGTTGAGCTACAACTATTATGTCATGACATAGATGACCAACAATGTCGAGCCTTGCATCGCAACTGATCTCATTTATAAGGAGATTGCTAATGATATGTGAGATGAACTAGCTCGATAGACGGCAAAACCTCATCTCCACATGAGTTTTTCTGATTTTCAGGAAGCTTCCTCACTCACATGCTTGTATAAAGGCTAAGTACACTCATGCAACTTATCCAGTTTTTGAGAGAAAGATAAGTGAATTTTTAGAGTCTGTTGAAATCAGAGAAGCGGAAGCGGAATCGATAAAATAAGAATAATACTCATGAAGAACACGGAGATTTACGTGGAACCCTACTCCGTGAGGAGCGGGATGAAACCACGCGAGAAGCCCTCAAAGGGGCGGATACTTCATTCCTTTTTCTCAATGAGTACAGGGGATGTGGCGATCCTTATATAGATGCTCAAGGGAGAATATTCTATAGGATATTCTCCATAGAATATTCTCTTAATAAATAGCCACAAGGAATATTCTCTAACACTCCCCCTTAAGCTGGAGCTGAGAAAGCTGCAGCTTGCAACAAAAAGAAAGTATACAACACATCTTCACACGATACATCACAAGAAGAATACAAGTCCGCTGCTGGTAGAAGACCTCGCACGAGGACGGGTCTACGACTTTCAGGTCATCGGAACGTGTCTCTATCATGCCTGTAGAACCGCTGCGATATCAGGTCACCGGAACGTATCTCTGTCGTGCCTGCAGGTCACCGGAACGTATCTCTGTTGTGCCTGGAGTAGAATCGCTGCAGGAGAAGAAGTCCAACGCGGAGTAGTAGTCGGGTCGCAAAAGAAGAAGTATGCACCCTGTCGAAGTAATTGATGCTCGGTGAAAATGGATGCTCTGTAGAAAGCTGGACTGTCGGTCTGTCAGTCGTGGATGGACAATTGTGAAGAATATATCTCTGACTCCCCCTTTCTCCCATACTTGATAGAATAGGAGCATATAGCGTCAAGTTGAGAGAAACAAATGAATAACATTTTTTTTATGCTTCATCATTTTTTTTGCACAATTCACATTTTTTGATTGATTTTTTTTTGCAATTTTTTTAAGCCGTTCAACCCCTTCTTTTTGACTTAGCAAATCTTTTTTTTTTGAAAATATTGCGTACGGCTTTTTTTTCTTCCCTCCCTTTTTTTGTACGCGCCTTTTTTTTTCTCTTTTTTTTGACAAAAAAAATCATCCTAAAAGACAACCCCACTTTTTTAAAAAAAACTGCCTAACAGTGCTTGGAAGTAACACTTTTTTTTTCACGGGTGGGCCTCCCCCTCACTTTTCCTTCATTCAATTTTTTTAACAACCCGCCCACTACCCCTTCTTTTGAATGTCACTTGCGTGGAGTTAGGGTTCCCCATCTGGGAACCCATCTTGCCGCCACCGCCGATGCATGTGAATCGCGAGGCCTGGTCCCACGCGAAAGATGCTGGGGGTCGCATGGGCGATCGTGCTGCCGGAAGGGAGTTTGCCGCCGCTGGATGGTGTTGCAGCGGGTAAAAGGGCTCGTCGCCTGAGGTGGGAATCGCCTTGGGAGGAGGCTGGGGTGTCGTGTGCACCTGGAGGGCTTCGGGGCCTTGCGCGGGAAGGCGCGGGGGTGTCCTGCCGCCTCGGAGGTTGCGACGCGCAGGGATGTTCGAAGGGGCGGCTCGCGAGGCCACCAGTGGTGGGACTTCTTGCGACGTCGTTGGGCCCTGGAGGTTACCACCGCTTGGGCACGCGATCAGGGAGCGCTGTTGGAGTCTGCACGTGTGTGGTAGATCGAGCTGCCTGGTGGATGCGAGTCCTGGAAAAGGGGCTGCCTTCTTGGAGAGGAGATGCAACTTCGTAAAGAACGGAAGGATCACCTTCTCTTCTTCTGGAGATGAAGCGCATGTTATAGCAAGATGGAGCCGCCTGGGGCGAGATCAGGGAGGAGATGCTCGCGGCTCCTGTGTGTTGCGCCCTGAAGTTCTGCCGCCTGCGAGATGGAGGCTAGGGTTTCTGCCGCCTGGTGAGGCTGCTGAGGGTTGCCCGTTGAGATGCAGAAGCGGAGAGCATGTAGAAATCTGAAGAAGCGGAGATCAATATCTTCGACAGGGTGCAGTGGAGCCACCCGTCGTGGAGACGCTGGTGGAGTTGTGCTCCTGCTTTGCAGGAGATGTCGTTGGAGCTGATGGGGTTCCACCGAGGGCATGTATGGCGCCTCCAAGAATCAGATTTAGGGTTTCACAAATGAAACCCCCTTTCGGAATCTCAAAAATAAACAGAATATGATCTTCATGAAAGAAGACTAATCGAATCTCGAAATAAAATAAAAGACTCCTCGAGAATCGACCCGCTCTGATACCATGTTGAAATCAGAGAAGCGGAAGCGGAATCGATAAAATAAGAATAATACTCATGAAGAACACGGAGATTTACGTGGAACCCTACTCCGTGAGGAGCGGGATGAAACCACGGGAGAAGCCCTCAAAGGGGCGGATACTTCATTCCTTTTTCTCAATGAGTACAGGGGGTGTGGCGATCCTTATATAGATGCTCAAGGGAGAATATTCTATAGGATATTCTCCATAGAATATTCTCTTAATAAATAGCCACAAGGAATATTCTCTAACAGAGTCAATTCACTCGGATGTTTGGGGTCCCTCTTATGTGTCTACTCTTAATGGATACAAGTACTTCATCACATTTATTGATGACTATTCTAGAAGTAGTTTCGTCTATTTGCTTCATAATCATGGAGAAGTTGTCATCGTGATTTTTTTAATCTTATCGATACATAATACTAGAATGTGATAACATATTTCAAGTTTTATAATGCTCATGAATATTTCTAATGAACTACACAATAGTCTAGTGCAAAAGGAAATGTTCATGAGTACCCCTCAACAAAATGGGCCAGCAGAGCAGAAAAACAAACACCTACTTGAAGTTAGCACATCTCTTTTGTTTCAAAGAGACATTCCCAAGCGGTTTTGGGGAGAGGCAGTTCTTATGAGTGTATTCCTAATAAACATGATGACCTCAAGAAAGTTGGACAGGGATACTCCAATTTCTATTGTTCAGACCGACAATAAGTCATTTGCACTTTCTTTGAAGGCATTTGAGTGTATTTGCCATATCCCAACTCTTCGTCTGATGCAAAGAAACTTGATGCACAATCAATACAAGGATTTTTTTGGGATACTCTCCTATTCGAAACAGATATGTATATATATGTTTAAATCTTAAGTAGAAGATGCATGCCATTAAAGATGGTGGCTTCCTTTGACTAAAAAAAATGTCACCTTCCTTGAGCATGAATCTTACTTTCCTGAGCCTTCCCTTCATGGGGATAGTGGAAATAGGTGAAGTCTCCAGGAAATTATTCTTTAGATACATGTAATGATTATGTTGATTCTTTGGGTGACTCCACTCAGATTGACACTAGGACAGATGAGTGGAATTCTCGTTTTCCTCGTTTGCATGGAAAAACCTATAACAAAAATATCATCAAGAGTCTCTGTTGCAAACTCGAGAAAGAGAAACTGATCCTAATCCTGTTCAAAACCTGATGATCCAAGCTTCTCTCACAATTGATGTTTCGAACTCTAATATGGAAAAGCTGCAGATATTTAATGGATGGATACTTCATCTCACACGAATCTGGATCTCCATGATGACAAGCTAGTTTAGATCCATGATTGAGCAATTGGGATCCATCGCAACGATGTTCACAATTTGGTTGATGAGTTATGTGATCATTTTTTCAGATTTCAGAAATTTAATGTAAAGAATGTCATCCACCTTGCTATATTTCTCCTTGAGAAATAACTGATGTAATGCTATAATGCTGCTAATTTTACAAATATACTTTTGGGGCGGACACCATAAGGGTGTTTCCATCTCTTTTGAGTAAAAAATGACATTTGCAAATATGTTAATGAGCATCACCATTAAAGGGGATTCAATTGCACAGAGATGTGGGTGAAGGGAGCAAAGCCACCTTCAAGATATGCAGAGTGTATCAGATAACCTATTAACAAATATGGTAGCTACTCTAAACTTAGCAAATAATATAAATGTTTTATCTCACCATTCTCTTGAACCCTTTGGCGCCAGCTTCCTCGATCTTAACTTCAACTTTGGTGAGCCTGTTGACCTCTTTGGCTCCAGCACCCTCGGAGAAAAAAAATCAAAGAATGGAAATTCCAGCAACTTTCATTATGCCTTCAACGGTTGTCCCTCTTTGGAATCACAATCTCAGCCAAGCAGTAGTTACCTCTTTGTCTCGAACACCTGCTGCATCGGAGATAAACAAAAGGGCAATGCATCTGACCTCTGCTTCTGTCCCTCTTTGGAATCATAATCTCAGCCAAGCAGTAACAATTCTGGAGAATGCCATTTGCAGAACTACTCCTATGTTGCAGTCATCCGAACCTGGAGCTATTCTTTCCTCCTCAGACTCGTTGCTCTGGGGAAGGAGGAACATAAGAAGACTGAAATGTTACAGAGATAGAGAACACAAAAGGTTCAGAGAGGGGGTCTAGTCATCTCTGAAAGTAAAGCAATAGCAGCATGGACAACAGGAGTGGTGCAAATCTCGAGAACTAGTCACGTTCCTCAATGAAGGTTCTAACTTGGAATGTTCGTGGTTTGGGTGACCTAGAGAAGCGACTATTGATTGGGGCTTGCTTGACTAATTGGGGTTGTGATATTGTTCTTTTGCAAGAGACTAAACTTTCCACTTGTTCCAGCTTTATTTGGGGATCGTTTGGAGCTGTTTCTCTCTCAAATTTCAGGACTCTTGACGTGATTGATGCTGCAGGGGTCTGATCATTGCCTGGAAGGTCTCTCTTTTTACCTTTAGCCCGGAAATGAAGAGCCGACATGTCCTTATGGTTCTTTTGGAGAACTTCTCTACATTATCTCAACTAGCAGTTTCTTGTGTTTATGGACCCTCTATCCATGCTACGAGAATGGAATTATGGCCCGACATTTGCACGTCCAGAGACACATATCCAGGGGTGGCATGGCTAGTTGGGGGGACTTCAATGTTTCTTTGCTCTCTTCAGTTCGATTATGTTTGTGTGGGGTCAGGACCCTAGGTCAGTTGAGTTCCTTGAATTGATAGATGGCTTGGAGCTTGAGGTGATAGAAGCTACTGATACAAGGTTTACTTGGAGGAGCTCTAGATCCTACTCCCGTATTTATCGTTTTCTGGTCTCCGCGGAGTTTATGGACGTTTATCCACTCTCTGCCTCTACTTCCAAACCTCATTGCAGGTCTGACCACACTCCACTCGTTTGGGACTCTGGAGTTGATGCACCACTGCAGGGTTTCTTCTGATTCAAGCATACCTGGCTCTAGAAGGACTCCTTCGGGGAACTGCTTTCTAACCACTGGTCATTCACTATAGTTTCATGTTTTCGGTTCAGTTGCATTTCGTATGGCTAAAAAAATAACTTTGTTACGTAAACGACTCTGTTCCTTCGAAAAAGAAACTAGAGAGGCCATAAAAGCACGTCGTGTGGCAGTAGGAGCTGAAGTCTGCAGAATTGATGGGCTGGAGGATACTAGAGACCTTGTAGCATATGAACTGGTTGAAAGAGTGACAACTCAAAAAATAATTTTAATTGAGGACAAGAAGCATGTCGCGGAGTAGAAACAGTGTTCGAGGCACTCTTGGCTCAAAGAGGGCGATGCTAACACCGCATACTTCCATAGAATTGCGAGCGGAAGACGTCGCCATAACTTGATCCGTTTAGTGGTGGTGAATGGGAGCATGGTGGAGGGCGATCGTGAGGTGGAAAGGGCTATTGCTAGTCATTTCCATGAGTTCTCGAGGAGGCAGGATTGTTGGCTGTGGAGATGGACTGGCTTGGGAGTTTCTCAGCTCTTCGAAGCACACATGTGGAGGAAGTGACAACTGCAGTATGGAATTTGAATATGAATGCGGCCCCTGGCCCATATAGATTCCCAATCTTCTTTTTCCGTGAGTTTTGGGCTTTGCTAGGAAATGAAGTGGTGGAGGTTGTTGAGGAGTTCGCTAGAGGTAATGCGGGCTTTGAGAGTCTGAACAAAGCGCTTATCTTTCTGTTACCTAAGAAGGAGTTTTTTGAGAGAGTGGAGGACTTCTGGCTGATAGCCCTCTCCAATGCCATCTGTTTGATTGTGTCGAAGGTCTTAGCCATCGGACTGAACTGGGTTATGGATTAGATCACTTCGTCGCTCCAGTTGGCTTTTTATCCCTACAGACAAATTGCAGATGGCTTGATTATGGCAACTGAGATCATCACTGGCTGGAAAAGACGACGGGCGAAGGGTGTCCTTTGGAAGGTGGATTTTTCCAAGACCTATGACACAATGGACTGACGCTTTCTTTGGGCGACAATGTGCAGATGAGGTTTACCGGAGATTTGGATCACGTGGATGAAGCATTGTGTCACCACTATCTCTTACTCAGTGCTTGTTAGTGGATGCCCAAAGGGAGGTTTTTTCCAGCCTCAACGTGGCGTCATGCATTTTTACCTCCTTACACCTATTCTCTTTGTTATTGCAACATATGTACTTGCGTTCATGGTGGATCATGTTGTACGTAATGGTATCACTACAGGGTATTCCACTGATGATATTTCTGTTCCTTTGTTATGATATGCAAATAACACCATTTTCTTTAATGAGGTAAAGACGAGGCTAGATTCTAGAGGGACGGTTGTTACATTGGAGATTTTTAATGAGCTATCTGGCATGGTTCTCCACCGTGGAAAATCAACGATCGTTCCGTTTGGGCTTTCTGACACTGACGCTTGAGAGTGTTGCGAGGAGCTGGGTACAGAATGCAGGACTCTCTCGATTCGCTACCTTTGGTTTACCTCTCACTAGTGGAAGACTTAAAATGTCAGATTGGTTGTTTATCATTGAAAAGATGGAAAAGGAACTCCCCTGTTGGAAAGCGGCTATTTCGTCTACTAGAGGTGGATGTCTAGAGCTTGTTAAAATTGTGCTCTCCGCTATTCTAGTTTTCTTCATGTCTTCCTACCTCCGATCAGTTGGCATTAGAAACTGGCTAGAGAAGATCATGCTGAGATTCCTTTGGGGCAAGCCTTGTCAGGTTGATTTTGGAGTTCATTTGGCAGATGGAGAAACTTGGGATTAAGTGCTTAGATTACATGAAAGAGGCACTCTTACTAAGATTAGTCTTTGGGGGCAGTGGTGAAGACTTATGTTGTAGACTCATTTGCAACATTTACAGTATTGGGCACCCAGACAACATATCCCCACGATCAACTTTTCATCCATCAGCCTTTTAGAAAGGTGTCCCCATGGTGCTGCCTCGCTTTAAGGAGCTTTTTCGGCCAATATTATGTAATGGCAATTCCCTTGCTTTTTGTAAGGACAGCTGGACATAAGAGAACCTCTTCCACCAGATTCTCGCACCTCTTTGCTTTGTCCTCTAACCGAGATGCTCGGGTGTCAGATTGTTGGATTGACGACTACTTGATGCCTTCTTTCTTATCGTATTTATCTGATCAACGCGTTGAGGATTTCCTCCTTATGGAATCCCTACGACATATATATACTTGTTGATGGATGAGATCAATGAGTTTGAAAGGATAATTCCTTCTCGTTGAAGAAGGCGTATAAAGCTATTTCCAAGCCGCCACCTCTGTGGACAAACACTTTGGTTCGTGATTGCAACTTAGTTTGAAAGCTTCAACTGTTAGGGAGAATTAACCTTTTCATGTGGCTGCTGCGGAGAAGGCATATTATGACTGGGGATTGTTGTGCAAGACTCTTTATGGATATCTCCAACAGAAGCCCCGTTTGTGAATTGCAGATTGAGACGATAGGATATCCTTTCTTTCACTGTGCGATGGCAACAACAATTTGGGAGGAAGCTGGCATGAACTGGCTGAGTCTTCAGACACTGGTTTTGTTTCGGGAATCAATGATTCAGGCAAAGCATCGAACTAGATAGGACATTCTCCGGCTGATTTTTACGATCTGGGCTATCTGGTTAGCTAGAAATGGTACTCTTTTCTTTACATCATTTCTATTGTGAAAAATGTAGTTTTCCATTCTAAAATTCTTCTTAAGTCTTGGTTTATGTAAGCCTTCATGAAACCTCTTTTTTTCCTGAAATTTATTTTGGGACGGACACCATGGTGTGTTTCCCCCTTTCTTGACTCACAACAACAACAACAACAACAAAGCCTTTTCCCACAATTAAGTAGGGTCGGCTACATGGATTCTTTGCCTCCATTCAGATCTATCTTGGGTCAATCTCGGACTTATATCCAAAAAACTAAGATCCCTTCATATAGTCTCTTTCCAACACTTCTTGGGCCGTCCTCGCCCTCTCTTAGATCCCTTCATAAGCTCAACATCCCACCACTCGCATCTCCTAACCGGTGCATCAGTTGACCTTCTTTGCAAATGACCAAACCATCTTAAGCGGTTTTCTCGCATCTTATCCTCGATCGGAGCTACACCAACTTTCTTTCTGATTGCATCATTCCGAATCCTATCTTTAAGTGTATGTCCACACATCCATCTTAGCATTTTCATTTCTGCTACAGCCATTCTCTGCACATGTCTATGGTTCACAGGCCAACATTCAGAACCATAAAGCATAGCAGGTCTCACGGTTGCTTTGTAAAACTTTCCTTTAATTTTTAAAGGAATTTTCTTATCACAAAGAACAGCAAAGGCTCCTCTCCACTTTAGCCAGCCTGCATTTATTCTATTAGTAACATCTCCATCAATTTCCCCATCATGTTGCAAAATAGATCCCAGATATCTAAAGGAATCTCTCTTCTGAATGTTATCGTCACCAATCTTCACCTCGATTCCTTCACCATTGCTTCCATCAAAGGCGTACTCCATATATTCCGTCTTAGCCCTACTTATACGAAAACCTTTCAAAGTGGATTACAATGCCTTCTTCACCTCGATTCCCCCTTTCTTGACTCAAAAAAACAAAAAAATAAATGTTGTATCTCTTGCGTTAAATTATTCAGGTGATGAGGATTTGCGGTGTGACTGCTTGTTGATATATAGAAGGAGGATCTCACAGTGTATTAAGATCTTCCTCTAGCTTGTAAGACATGGTTGTGTGCTTACACAAGAACGAAAGGGCAAGCTTCTGCAAACCGGGGATGCAATACCCATGGTGATGAAGTGGAGGACATATACCATTTTTAAAAATGTTTCGTGGGATTAACATTCCTTGCATGAGGACGGAGGATTACAATGCCTTCTGGACATCCATTCGAAACTTCCGCCGCAACTCACGAGAACTGCGCGACTCCTTCTATGCACCTCTGGGCAAATTGACGTGCAAGGGACAAACTCATTTTCTATGGTCAGTGTCTACTTCGAGAATGTATTGGAGTGCAAAGCCATCCTTCTGACCAGATCATCTATATGCTAATGTATTATTGTCTTCTTATTAGTGCATTTTCATGGTGAGTCCCAACTCGGGATTCAACCTCTTGCTTTCAAAAAGTAAAATAATGAAGTATCTCTTTAGTCTTTAATTCTATGATTCTTATGAATGTTGCTAAAGCCGATTGCTGGTCTTGAGGAGATGGAGTCCATTAAAAGAAATTGTACTTGGGAAATTGTGGTTATTTCGCACAGGGTGCATCTGATTTTTTCAAAGTGGGTCTACAACATAAAATACAAGCCAAATGGACAATGCGAAAGATATAAGGCCATACTTGTTGCTAGGGGATTTAGTTAACGAATACGGTATTGACTACATTGAAACCTTTGCTCCTATGGCAAAAATGAATACGATTTGAATTGTACTCTCTCTAGCTGTTCTCAAGGAGTGGAAGCTTCATCAGATGGATGTTAAGAATGTTTTCTTGAATAGAATCTCCAAGATGTTTACGTGCATATACCACTTGACCATAAAAGACACAGAGTTGTTGCAAATTGAAGAACGCTTTATATGGATTGAAATAGTATCCTAGAGATATGTTTGGGAGATTGAGTGGTGATGATCAGATTAAGATATCATCAAAGCAATGGTGATCATACCCTCTTTGTCAAAAAGAGGCGAACTTAAAATGGCTTTCCTTGTTTATGTTGATGCCATAATTATCACATGGGATAAGGAGATACCTCGTCTAAAAAAAGAGCATGCTGCAGTTTTTGACACGAAGGACCTTAAAAGTATGTAGTATTTTCTAGGTATTAAAAAGGCAAGGTTGAATGAAGGTTTGGTTCTTTGTCAAAGGAAATATATACTGGATCTGTTAATGAAAACTAAAAAATTGGGATGTAGACTTGCTCCCACGTCTATTGAGCGGAGTCACAAGTTGAGCATAAAGGATGGAACATTAGGAGCTTCAAAAAAAAAAGGATGGAACATCTCTTGGATGAAAATTTTCAAGAGATGTACTAGAGACATGTGGGAAATTTGTCTTATCTTGCTCCAACCATACCTAACATTACTTAAACTATAAATTTGACGAGTCAATTCATGCATGTGCGCATACATCTACGGATATTCACATGAAGGTAGTGGTATATACCCTTTGCTACATTGAAATGACCTTGGAAACTGACATAAAAATGCAAAGATTGAGTTTGAAGGATATACTAATGCTTATTGGACTCGGTGCCCTAATACTAGGAGATCTACAACTGGGTATTGCATGTTTCTGGGCGGCAACTTGGTGATTTGGAGATGCAAACGATGATTCACCTATGCTAAGTCGAGTGAGTAAGCGGAATGCATACCAGTTGCTACGGGGGTTGCAGAAATGTTGTGGTTTAAAAATATTTTGATAGATACTATAATTACTCTTGATTTACCTATGAAGTTATTCAGTGATAATAAGACTGCTATAAATTTATCCAATAATCATTTCCTGCATGATATAACAAAGCACGTCGAGATTGATCGTCACTTTATTAGAGAGATAATTGACTCTATGGAGGTTATGCTGCCATAGATAAAAAATGAAAAAAAGTCGCTGATGTCTTCACCAAGGTGGCTTCTCACGATTAGCTTTGAGAAGAATGTGGGCAAATTAGGCATGTATGACATCTATGCCTAACTTGAAAGAGTGTGTTGAACGTCTTGTCTTAAGGTTAGTGGATCGTGGGTGAGAACTCATTTAACTCCTTGGGGATCATATACATAACTGACCTTTTTTTTTGAAAGCCAGAAAAGGGGGAGACACTTAGTGGTGTTCGCCCCATTTATTTATTATTAAAAACAAAGTAAACATGGACTTTACAGAGGTAAAACTCTAAGGAGAAAGATGAAAAAAGCAAAGCAATTACAACACCCAATCATCAACTAAACGCGCACAGTGCATCTCCACATTTTCCTTGTAAATCGTTGACCCGAAAAAAGAGCTGCATTTCTGCCCAGCCGCACTGCCCACAAAGTTGCGACATGCCTAAGGATCTCCCGCCTCTCTCTTTGTCTGTATGCCACCAACGATTCACAAAAGGAAGCCAAATCGGAAGTGCACACCTAAGCCATTGTTGCAACCTCCCAGATCACCGTCACTTTTGGGCAAGTGAAGAAAAGGTGCTCAAGGGACTCCACTGCATTGTCGCACAAAATGCATCTATCAGAGACAGAGCCAAGTAGCCTAGCGCAACGATCTCTCGTCATCAACCTTTGCCTACGAAACAGCTAGAGGAAGAATCCAATTCGTTCGGGTAATCTTAGGCCCCAGAAGAAACCACAGTCACGAGTCAAATTCTCCGACTGCGAGGGAGGGGGCCTACAGATCGCCCCATAAGCCTTCTTCACCGAGAAAGGGCCCATCCGCCAGGCCCAGTGATCCCTTCCCATAGTAGGACGTCCAACATCCTTGGTAGAGTCCAGCAAGGCAAGAAAGTCCTCGAGTCTTTGATCAGAGAAATTAGGAGAGAAAGCTGGGAACCAACTACCATCCGACCAGCAACAGGTGACCCGAACATTTCTATCAGCCGCCAGAGCGAGCAGTCGGGGGAACTGCGAGCTCAAGGGCCCCCTCCCCGTCCAATCGTTAGTCCAGAATCTGAAAGATTCACCATTACCAAGTACCGGCCTAAACAAAGATAAAAACCTCGAGAAGACCTCCAAAACTCCTTTCCAAAACGGCGAGGGGGAACCCACCATATCAGCCGCCAACGGAGTTGTCACACTGACACCGTAAATCTCGCGCAAGATCTTGCTACAAAGGTCCTCCCCTGAGCCCCATATTCTGCTGACCCATTTAAACCTTGTTCTCAATAGAAAAAGAAAGAAAGCAAAGAAAAAACCCCAGTTGTTGTGAACAATGGGGAACTTCTCACCGTGATTTCTCCCTTCCATTGTGGAGTGTTTCCACGTAAACTATCGTGTTGTTGGGTGCTTGTTAATCTATAGTAATAATCCACTTTAATTCATCAAGTGCCCTTTCACAAGTTTTAATCAAATAAAGTACAGTCTGATCAGATGTTAGAAAATGAGCTCGTTTTTGACGATCAGGTTGCCAGTTTGCTAACATCCAAGATATACAAGTGGATTGCCGGTTTTTATCATCAGGCTGGTTAATTTGAGGCACAAGTGGTCTCTCTCAGTTTACTTTCTCAAGATAAAACCTATCAAAAGCAAAAATCGCCCTGTTTCTCACTAGCCAGAGTGCTCAAATTGTTGCCAAAGGGAGAAGTAGCTCATTGGGAGGGCGTTGTTTCGCTTTGTAGTTCGAGTCCCCAAAAGCCTCACTACTATGGAATATCTGCATGCTTCCACACATATGTTGCCTATTCTTTCAAGGGTAATAAGTGAGGAGAATATGTTAATATTTGCGGTTCTTCAAATCGATAATGGAAGAATGATTGATGGAGTGAGAAACCATCCATGAGGCCCTTCGTTAGTTAATCTTGTATAAATTTTCCAAACTTGCGTGGAAGGGATCCTACGTTCAAATGTACACCATTCTATTTGATGCGGAAATGAGTTATCGAAATTGTCTTATACACGGCAGTATTGTCTTGTCTGTTTTTCTATACAACTAGTGGGATCCATACTCCATCTTCAACTTGCATTTATCTGAAGTTTGTGTTAGTGGTCATTCACTTAAATGGCCTGGTGGTAGTGCAGTGTGTCTTCCACCCAAAAGATTAGGGTTCAAATCCCCTTGTGGGGGTTGCGTTAGGTAGTTGACAGCCATCGTAAAAAATAGTCGAATCTTTCAACATGGTTTTGAGCAAGAATCCATGTAGCCAACCCTACTTACAGTGGGAGAAGCCTTTGTCATTTTTTAAATTTGCTAGCGGTCATCTGTATTCTTGAAATAGCTTTTCCTTTTTGTATAGATTGTACTGGTTAGATAGGAACCAACGATCTGATTGGATTCCTATTGTAGAAAAATATGAAAAGAAGCTTTTGGGATGGAAGTCCAAAATGCTATCGTTCCCCTCCTTGGTATCCCTCTCATCCCTTACCCCACAAACCAAACACATGTCCCTGAAGATCCCAAGCGGCCATTCTATATATCAACAAGATCCGCGTCGTTTCCTCTTGAATGGTAACAATGAAGACCACAATGGGCATGAGGTACGGTGGGGGCATATTTGTCGACCTAAGTCAAACGACCGTTGGAGATTCAAATTATGAAATTATTCAAATTGCTCCTAAAATTAACCAAATCTTGGATCAAGATTTAAAAAAACCCTACCTCTTTAGATACCCATTTGAATGTTTCTTAGGCAAGAGATGTTTGGAAATTTATTTTCTTTTACTTCTTAGGTAAGTACTTGCAGAATGACCCATTTTCGTCAACAGAGCATATGAATTACCAAAGAGAATGTATGTGGTCTGTATTAATTTATCTGAAGTCTCCAGTTAATTTCACACTGAAAACTGCATCATATGCTTTCACATCCAACACTCACTAGTCTGATTTGTTGTCCTGCTCCAGAGCTTCACAGGTATGGTGGGGGCCTTGTAGATGGGGAAGGCCGAGATTGTTCTTCAGCTGCTCTGGATCAAAAACAAATGGGGACGTCAGCTTCAAAGGCTGCATCTGATAATCTAATTACTGTCGGTGCATCGGTTCCACATTCAGATATCTACCACATTGGGGCCCCATCACAGAGGGTGATTGGGGTTAATCAGAGACAAAGTCAAAGACCGCTTCAGCGTTGGAAGGGTCCTGATAAAATCAGTAGAATCTATGGTGATTGGATAAATGATGACGAGTGACAATTATGCACGGGCTACATGGACGCCATCCATAGCTTATATTATTATCCTGAGAAGATTGGCTGTGGTATGGCTTGCATACCTTCTCCATAAATCTAACAAGATTGGGCATGGTGTATTTTCCGTACCTTCTTTATAAATCTTTGTGAAGGACTTTGAGCTTAGTTTTGCTATGCTCAGTTTTATGTATTACTGCTGTAGTATTGACCAAAGGTGCAGTTCCAACCTATCTAGTGGAGCTTCACTGCAACATACGATGGTTTATCCGTAACCGGATGAAATACGTAGTCCCCAAGTTATCGATCTTCTTTGGAACTGATATTTTGAAGAGTTTCTTGACATTTATTTGCAATTAAAAGACAACCACATTAAGAAACGATGCTAGCAGACTAGTATCCAACAGGCATCCTCTAGTCCCCTCATTTTGATGGAAAAATGTATTTTGCCTTGCGTAATTTGAATCAGGAGTTTATGTAATGTCATGCAATGATTATATATGCATTGTTAGAGAATACAGTGGCTGATGCACAGAAAGTTTCATATCCAACCAGGAATATCCTGCAGCAGTTTGAGATATTGAACTTGGATTGAGGATGAGATTTTTGTATATATTTTTACCAGTACTTAAGATACGTCTTTTTGTAAAAAAAGAAGCAATGGTAGGTGGTGTTAATTCAATGCTTAGGAATCAGTTGTAGGGGGTTTTATTCGATCCTTGATGTGTGGTGAAAATTTCAACAGTTCAAGTGCCAACCGCACGGGAAGAGAAACTTTAAATTGATAATGCTAGGACTTGTATTTTTTTCGATTCCTAAAATCCACTTGCATAGATCAAACAATAACGATATAGGTTATTTTAGCATCCTCATGGGGATAGAATATGGGGTTCTACAATTAAAGAAATTTTTTTCATTTCAAGAAGTAGATTCAGAATTAAAAGAAAGTATATGAATTCATAAATATGAAAACAAGAGCTTTTGTTCGTAAAATTTGTGAAAAATGTCGGCTGATTCACAGGAAGGAGTGTATTATAGTGGTTTGTTCCAATCCGAAACATAAACAAAGGCAATGGTAATATTTTTTACAAGGAACTTACTTTCTGAAGTTAAAGGAAGGATTAATGTACGTCAAAAATAAATAAAAGATTAAAGATTTTTATTGAAATTATTGTCTTGATATATTATATATATGTATTAAGATATGTAAAAATCTAAATATAGACTAAAAACTAAAAATAAAAATTATAAAATATAACATTATATATAAATTATATATAAGAGAAATTATAAAAAAGACACAGGAGATTATAAAAATACAACGAAGAAAACAAAACCAAAGAAAATCACGGCTTTAAAAGTTGTTTTTATATGTTCGTGCTTAAAGAATAGAATGTCGTTCGTTGTAGGCGGCGATCGGAATCGGTCGTGAAATAACCACAAAAATTATTTGTCAAATTTAGTCAAGTGGTTTTATGTTTATTTTACTTGGACAAGTCCTAATGTCGAACACAAGAATGCAAAGGAACAACTTAGGGTTGTGTCTATCAAAATTCGTACACGGTTTTCAAAGCGGTCTTTTTTTGGAATTTTTAACGCAAATAAGGGATGTAAGATGCAATTTCGACCAATTTTATGGACTAAAATGTAAATTATGATCAAACAATGTCCAAAAAATATGAAATTTGGCCACAATGCAAAACATGATGAAATGAATGCACTATAATTTTTTTAGAATTTTTGGATGCAAAATGATTTTTTTTATGAATTTTTAAATACAAACAAAATGATTTTCAATATTTAATTATGATAAATACTAAACCTACTTATTTTCGAAGACCAAAATTATCTAAGATCTACCACTAAGTGATTGATCTTAGAAAAATCCTAAACCTCAAAAATGTGAGATCTAATACTTATTAAAAATTAAATAGTGAAATGTGCAAAATTATTTTTACAGGACAGACGATGCATGCAAATCTTTTTGGGCACAATGTCAAGCACAATTAACTCTACAAAATATGATTTTTCAAGGATTTTTCACCGGTTAATCAATAGAAAATTTAAGAGCAAGAAATGGGTAAAATTTACAAATTTCCACAAAAACAATTAATTATTAATTAACCATCAATCACATAAATATCCACAACATGTCAAAATGTAGAGAATTGAGCGTAGAACAAAATACCGATTTTTGATAAATAAAATAATGATAGAGCCACTGAATCTTTGATTAGTGTTCTACATTATAGTCAAAGATCGGGTTAATATTTAAGCAACTTAAATCTCATTAAAAAACCGAACTTTTAACCGTTAAGATAAAATAGCAAATAACATCAGATTTTTGTAAAATTTGTTAGATAAAGGGAGTACTAAATACTTGTTAGTGATATATTGAGATTACACCTCACCTCACGAGTAGGAAAACGCTGCCTTTCATTCTTAAAAACTTGTTAGTGGCATCCCCTTGGGGGCCTTCTTGTTTAATCGACTTTGAGATTTGTCCGATAAAATTGCTGCACTCAGTATTTGACTTCAAAAGACAAATTGATAGTCTGTGGACCACGTTTTCTTTGACCTAGAACCTAAAACTAAACCGGAAACCTTCAAAAAAAAAGGTCAGATTGAGATGACCATTAAATTAAACCGGTTTAACCGAAATCGTATTGAACCAAACTAGTGTGAAAGAATGGTTTAAATAACATGTATAAAATACACACACAATATAATTGAAATAGATATAAATCATATAGCTAAGGTATATATCATATAGTATATGTAAAATATTTTTTAATATGCGACACTAAATGTTATGCACATGGATATATATAAATAAGCTCATTTAACACAAGAACTTGTGGTGGAGTAATTTGTTAGATGTTTAATGTTGGATTGTTGAAGGTCATGTTCGAACATTGATATTTATTTTGAATAAATTTGAAGTAATTGTGGTTTAATTTCAGTTACACCAAGTTTGAAAAAACCAATAGCTATTGAACCGATAAATCGACATTCTGACAGTCAGTGCAAACTGAAACCGGTCTAATTTTCAAAACACCGCAACCACTGTATAAATTGCTCAAGAAAGTATTGAACGACTTATCAGACACCGTGTAACATATCTATAAAAAATGACAAGATCTCCCACTTTTAAATAGGATCAACTACATAGATTCTTGTTGTCGGCAAACTAATGCGACTCCCACTAGGAGGGATTTGAATTCCTGATCTTTAGGTGGTAAATGCATTGCACAACCACCAGAGTGGATGCTGCATAACATATCTGCGGTTGAAATTATTCATAAATAACTATATAAAACAGATCCTATTTACAACAAGTATCGAGAAAAGTTCATCACTCCGCACTAATAAAAGATAAAACGAGGGAAAATTATTCAAGATAATTTGCGCATGTTACTCCGATTCAAACGTATGAGAAGTTTTAAATACAGGCTTCGAACAATCACAATAGAGCCAAGACCACCTACTACCTAAGAAATAATTAACACAATCAGAACAAATTTAAGTTCCTTTAATAGATCAAAAAATAATACACTGTTCCAAATGAACAAGGCACTCAATAACTTTCACAAAATCATATAATTAGCCAAATATTTTGCGGTCGCGGAAAAATAAGAATGGCAACAGCTACTACATGATGTCCAGTTTACACCTGGACATTTGCTTTGTTCCCTGAAAGGATCTTGGAGAACTCGAGCCCTCGGCTGAATGCTTGGTTGAAAAGGAGTCGAGATTGGAAGGTTGTGACGAAAGGGAACCACGACAGGAACGCAACGGGTGCAAATATTATCATACCTATTCCAGCATCATACATCCGGGCTATTTCACGTAATGAATACCATAAACCTAACTTCTTCACCACGCCTTTCCAAGCAACAGCAATCTGGAAAAATGAAACAGCATAAACCAGATTATTTTGCTTTTAAGGCCAAATAATCAGAAGCATTATAAATCTAAGGACATGTAGCTGATCCTTGAGAACATTTACAACCAAAAGACATGCAGAGCTATCAACTGGCTGACTCATGAGCTCTGCATTCTTTATTACGGTGAGTATTCTTTTGCATTATGGTGTCCTTTGAGAAGAATTGGACAATGACTTTGATGACTCCAACCAGTGTAGTGATGGGGAGAAACTATTTTGGACAAGAGAAAAATGGGACATTTATCTGCCTCCATGATCTTAACCCCTATGTTTTAGAATGTCAAAGAGCCATGTTCTCATCTACTGAGATATGCCTTAGATCCAACCTGTTTACGATCCAAATACAATTGGTAAATCGATCTCGGTTAACCATATCAGGGTGCGGGAGTGCAGCCACCATGATAGGGATTTTTAGGATCAGATTAGGATCTGTTTACCGTATACCACTCTCTATATATTATTTTAGGGTTAGGCCGAGGTTAATATGGGAGTCTCATTCACGGAGCACTGTCTCCAAGGGTTTTTCGTATCATGTGCTCTAGTTTTTCATAGTGAATCGTGTTACCCGTAATTTTTTTCCGCTACACCGGTGAGATTTTTCAACATAAATCATGTTCATTGAGGATTGCTGGTCATTGATTGCGTGCTTGGACGGTACTTCACAAACTGGTATCCGCTTCGTGTCAAGAGTCATACAGATCTATCTGGTTGACGGTTTTTGCTCCGCATTGAGACCCCCCTCCCCCCCACAATGAATCATCTTCCATTCGATCCAGCACTCACGATGACAACAAAGTTTGAGATCCAGAAGTTCGATTGCAACATTTTGACATGCGGAAGGTCAAGATGGAGTCGATCCTCATTCAACAAGACACCGCCAAGGCATTGAGAGGCAAACAGAAGATGCATGTGAGTTATAAAGAGAAGGAAGACATGGATGCAAAGACTAGAATAAGCACACAACTTTGCATTTTGAATGATGTTTTTCACAAAGTTACGAAGGAATCATCCACAACAACTATATACCGACGGATGAGAGCCCGTACATGATGAAGATGATTGCCAATCGTCTACATCTCAAGCAACACCAGTTTATGCTTTGTATGATCGCATGTACAACAACACCAAGTTTTTTCTCACATTAAGTAGTGTCGGCTACATGGATTCTTTACCCCCATTCAAATCTATCTTGGGCTATTCCTGAACTTAGATCTAAATAACTAAGGTCCATTCAAATATTCTCATTCCAACACTTCTTGGGCCATCCGCATCCACTCTTAACTAGCTCAACATCCCAAATCTCGTACCTTATAACCGGTGCATCAACCGACCTCCATTACAAATGGTCAAACCATCTTAAGTGGTTTTCCCTCGTCTTATCCTCTATTGGCAGCTACACCAACTTTCCTTCTAATCGCATCATTCCGAATCTGATCTTTTTGTGTATGACCACACATCCACCTTAGGATTTTCATTCTGCAATTGTCATTCTCTGCACATGTCTATGATTCAAAGATCAACATTCAAACCCATAGAGCATAACATGTCTCATGATTGCTTTGTAATACTTTCCTTTAATTTTCAAAGGAACTTTCTCATCACAAAGAACAATAGAGGCTCCTCTCCATTTTAGTCAACCTGCATTTATTCTGCGTAACATCTCCATCGATTTTCCCATCATATTGCAAAATAGATCCCAAGTATCTAAAAAGAATTTTCTTCTGAATGTTATCATCTCCAATCTTTACCTTGATTCCTTCACCACTGCTAGTCAAGAGACCTGATGCTTTTCTCCGGCTCGAAATTCATCTCTCGAATATTTTGTTTAGAAATCTTTCATATAATACAAAATTTGATACCAGTTCTAATAGTATAATTTATATAATGAGAAAACTATAGAAAATCTCATTCTAATTAGCATAGATTTGGATATAGCACTATGTAAATCGAATTAAAATATAGCAGCGAATATGCTAGAGTCCTAGCTAGGCTTTTGACTTGACATGCTGAATTTACCCTCGAGCAAGTCAGGTAAAGGAAGAAACTAAACTAGATGCTTGGCCTTTAACTGCACTGCCTACTTTTTGGGCCTTACTAAGACTAACCACTAACCCCCCACCAATCCTTCCATCTTCTTTCGCCAAACATACTTGATTGGTGCTTGTTGGCGGGACATACTATCACAGACCTCGGGGCAAGAGGACTGGCCCATTCTGTTGCTCATGACTTGTCTAATGCTGCATTTCCTAATGGTGACAAGTACTTATATAAAGTTACAAAATTAATATTTTTTCTATAACCACCTTTATTCATCTCTGCTTTGAAAATGTGAGTATGTTAACATCATGAAGCAATTCTATTTGGAATATAACTATTGTAAAGGAGTGAACGCCTCATGATCCTCGTTGGCATATAGTAGGCTATATAACACCACATTATAGTATATAAAGGACCGTGGAAAAGGATTCCCCATAAAAAAGAAGCGGAGCTCGAGATTGAGCTCTACATCGATGCAAATTGGGTATGGTACACGAATTCCAAGAGATCCAATATAGTAAATGCCAACTACTGCTGCTAGCTTGGGTTCCGTACTATAAGGTGGTCAACGAGATATATATTGTTGGAGTATAAGTTGTACGCGCCTATTGTGTTGTAGCAGGGTAAATGGATCCTGGAGAAGATCCATTTACCCCCATCCAGTGTTTAGTCCCACATGGACCAGTGGTGGGACTTGGAGGCTCTAGGAAGGCTATATAAGGAGCCCCAGACCTCCTGTACTCATTGAGAAAAAGCAATGAAGCATATGCCCCTTTGAGGGCTTCTCCCGTGGTTTTATCCCGCTCCTCACGGAGTAGGGTTCCACGTTAAAATCCCGCGTTCTTATTTTGTTCTTTATCTTTTTCCATGTTCGCTTCCGCATTCTTCATATTTTATAACATGGTATCAGAGCGGGTTCGATTCTCGAGGATTTCATGTTCTTTAGTTTTTCGAGATTCGATTGTAATGTATGATATTCTTGAAGATCATTTATATTTATATTCATGATTCAAGTTCTGGGATCTTTTTTATGGGTTTTTTGAAACCCTAATCTCTCGAGTCCTGCTCGCTGCCATTCTTCACATCCATGCAGCTGCATCATCCAAAGACACAACGGGCTGAACATGCGCACCATCAAAGTCCCTGGAGGTGTTCTTTTCTCGCAGCATCGGGTTCCATCATGGAACCCTAGGTTTTGCGTGAAACTCCTGCTCAAGCAAAGGAGAAGCCCACATGCAGCGCCGCCTCACACAAGCGGCAACTCGCAGGCGGTACCCCTCTCAACGGGGCTTTCTTCATCCAGTCAGACCATCCACATCCTGGCGATCTCGGCGGCATCGCACCAAGTCCCCGGCGTTGACAGCCTCCCGCGATGGCACCCAAGCACTCCAGGTGGAGCCCCATCACATCTGTGCATCATGGCTTGCCGCACGAGCATCTCCTCCACAGAAGAAGCCGAAGCCGAGGATGCGACCGGTTGCTCCGATCTCCAGGCCTGAGCGCCTCCCACCTCCTGGCGACGCCAAAACGCGTGCAACCCCAAACACCAGCCCTCGATTCCTCCTGGCGAGCCTGTGGCGGCGCTTCCTTCCCAACTCGGCACCAGTCGGCGGCGCTCCTGACGCTGGAGCTCTCGCATGCCCTAACCCGGCGGCACCAAGCAGCAGCGCCCTCTAGATGGCAGGCAGCGATGGCTCCGCCTCCCGACCCCATATCCATGTGGCGGCGCTCTCCAAGCCACGCGGCTCTTCAAGCCCCAGTCGTGCACCTCTTCAGGTGCGGCGCTTCCCTCCAGCGGCACCCTTCAGATCCAGGGGCGGCGCCCGGAGCCCCATCGGGGGCATTTGAAGAGAGGGTTCCCAATTGGGAACCCTAATTTGAGGTGTGAGAATATTTAGCCCCCAAGTGGGGCCCTTTATTTAAAAAAAAAGAAAGAAGGGCTACGGTCAACAAAAAAAGGGGGAGGAGGTTGAAAAAAAAAGAAAAAAAGGCCATACGCCATTGAAATGTTAAAACAAAATTATTCAAAAAAAGGGGCGCGTGCATTGAAAAAAAAGAAGCCGCACGCAATTTAAATGATTTAAAAAATGACGCAAAATCCGTAAAAAAATGAAACAGTTTACAAAAAAAAATTGATGACGGCTTAAAAAAAATATGAAAAGCCACGAGATTTTGTTTTGGATGTTTTCACCCCCTATTTATCTTGTCTTCTGCCAACTTTGTCGATGTTCGTTTTCCGACAAGTATGGGAGAAAGGGGGAGTATATGTAGAGTCACAGGTCTGCTCATGATCCAGATTCCATATTCAGATGCCAGTCTCCAGACCAGCCAGTTGTCTAGACTCTACAGTTCGGTTTCAGACTCGACGATCATTGTTTCCGAGTCTCCAGTTTCAGACACGCACGAGTGTGCGGTCATTGTCAGATGAGCATATGTTGCCATCATCAGTTTGTGGTCCCCATTATTCTTGTTGTTGTTTGGCCAGAGTTTTCATGTGAGCCATAGGGACTCCAGAGCAGAGGACCATTCCCTTGAGGGCAAGGGTTTTCATGTGGTATCATAGGTACACCAGAGCAGTGCACCATTCTCTGAGCCAGATGGGAGAGACCAGTTCTCCGACGAGGAGACATCAGGCGCAGTTTCAGACTCGATGGTCAGATTCCGAGTCTTCAGTCGACTCACACTCTTGCTCGTTCGTCCTCCTCACCTGCACGACATGAGAAGCAACGTCCTCGACTGCAGCAATGTGCGCATTGGGTTGATATTGTCCGTAGTGTCCTGTAGTGTTGAGTTGAGTATCTTTCTGTTTGTCCAAGCTGAGCATTGCACGCTCCATCTTGAGGGAGAGTGTTGGAGTATAAGTTGTATGCACCTATTGTGTTGTAGTAGGGTAAATGGATTCTGGAGAAGATCCATTTACCCCCATCCAGTGTTTAGTCCCACATGGACCAGTGGTGGGACTTGGAGGCTCTGGGAAGGCTATATAAGGAGCCCCAGACCTCCTGTACTCATTGAGAAAAAGCAATGAAGCATATGCCCCTTTGAGGGCTTCTCCCGTGGTTTCATCCCGCTCCTCACGGAGTAGGGTTCCACGTTAAAATCCCGCGTTCTTATTTTGTTCTTTATCTTTTTCCATGTTCGCTTCCGCATTCTTCATATTTTATAACATATATGATAGAGATCGGGGTGCCAAGAATAGACTAGGCAAGAAGGTCGAAGGGACAACAAGTGAATTCCCAATGTTTGGAAATTGCTAAGCGAATATTGCATATTTATACATAGCAACCATGGAATATGGAAGAGCAAAAGGAAATTTGTGTGTGTGAGATCTAGTATTGAATATAAGTATAAAGATATTACAATGGGAGTTACAGATGTATGGTTCAAGATCATTCTACTAGATAATAAAATAAATCTTGAGCAATCTAAGAGATTGTTCTACGAAAACAAGGCTGCATAAACTTATCAAACAATCATGTCCAGTACGCATGTGGGGATCCATCGCTACTTATCGGAGAGCGAATTGTCTCAAAGGATCATGGGCTATTATACATAAAAATCGAAGAACAAGTTGAGGTTTTTCACAAGGAAGACTATTGGGAAACGTGAATGAGATGATCTATTCCATAGCCCTAGGCTCTCTTATATAGGAGAGTAGCCTATGGGTAAATTACATAAAGAGAATAACAAGAAAATAAAATGACAAAGAGATACAAATAGCTTATATGCGTCAACACTCCCCCTCAAGATGGAGCATAGATATCAATCATGCTCAGCTTGGACGCACACTTCTGGAATGGGCCTCTAAGTAATGCCTTGGTGAAAATATCAGCAGTCTGATTCTCTGATGTGACGTGAGATGTAGCAATGAACCCCTTCTGAATCATGTCACGTATGTAGTGACAGTCGACCTCAATATGCTTGGTCCTCTCATGAAAAGCTGGGTTATTTGCAATGAACAAGGCGGCCTGATTGTCACATTCCAACATCATAGGAAGAGGTATATCAAGACATAGATCTGCAAGTAAGGATTTCACCCACATCATTTCCGTGCTAGCCTGGGCCATAGCCCTATATTCTGATTCAGCACTGGATCTAGCTACTACTGTCTGCTTCTTGCTCTTCCACGAAACTATAGCATCTCCAACATAGACTGCAAACCCTGATGTTGACTTCCTGTCCTTGGGGCATCCTGCATAGTCTGCATCCGCACATGCTGTGACAGAAATCTCCTTTCCTTTCTTAAATAGCAAGCCTGCACCTGGAGATGATTTTAAATATCTCAGAATCATGTGTATTGCATCCATATGGGCCTGACGTGGTTGCTCCATGAACTGGCTCACACGACTCACTGCAAACTGTATATCAGGTCTAGTGATCGTGACATACAGTAATTTTCCTACCAGTTCTCTGTACCTTCTCTTATCCACTTCTTCTGTGTCATTATCATACAACTTCATGCTCGGATCCATTGGCGTCGTAGCAGGTCGACACCCTAGCATACCTGTCTCACTCAGGAGATCTGTGACATACTTCCTCTGTGTCATGACTAATCCATATGGATTTCTAGCAAATTCCAGCCCCAGAAAATATCTAAGGACTCCCAAGTCCTTGGTGACAAACTCGGTCCCCAGCCTTTCCTTTGCCTGCTTAATGCCTTGGTCATCATCACCTGTAATCAAGATATCATCAACATAAACCATGATTACAATGATACCTCTCGCCGTCTTATGCACGAACAAGGAATGATCAGCATTGGAGCGTTTATATCCTTGTTTCTCAAAGAGGTCTGAAAGCTTCTGAAACCATGCTCTGGGGCTCTGCTTAAGGCCATAAATGGCCTTATGTAATCTGCAAACCTTGGAACACTCCCCCTCAACAGCAAAACCAGGTGGCTGTTGCATATAGACTTCCTCCTGCAAGTCTCCATACAGAAATGCATTCTTCACGTCCAGTTGATAGAGTGGCCAGTCTTTAGCAACCGCAACTGATAACAGGATCCGTAGAGTGGAATGACGTGCCACAGGAGAGAACGTGTCAAGGTAATCAACCCCATATGTCTGTGTGAAGCCTCTTGCAACTAGGCGGGCCTTGTACCTGTCAATTGAACCATCTGCATTGTGCTTAACTGTAAACACCCACTTGCAACTCACCGGGCTAACACCTGGAGGTATAGGAACCAAACTCCAGGTTCCTCTAGACTGAAGTGCCGCCATCTCTTCTTCCATTGCTAGCCGCCATCTAACATCCTGCAAAGCATCATGGTGGTTCCGTGGAATGTCTGTAGATGAAAGTGCCAATGCAAACGTCCTGAAGTCTCCAGATAGCCTCTCAAAAGACACAGCTGCTGATAACGGATATTTGGCACAGCTCCTCTTCGGCTTGCGTAGAGCGATTGGAACATCCAGATCATCTATGTTATCACCATGCTCCTGTAATGTATCCTGCTGAGAAATGTCGTCAGATCCATCAACATTAATATTTTCATTACATACCATAGGCGAGCTAGTTGACGGGTCAGGACCATGAGCTGGAGGAAGCCTGCGGGTGTAATGGAATGGTAGCGGGGATACTATTGATGATGGTGGTGGTGGTGGTGGCGGTGGTGGTGACGGAGGTGTTGTTTGTGGCACTGGTGATGGTGGTTCCATGAATACAACATCAGGAAGTGTAGGAAGTGGCTGCATGTTTCCGGAGTCAGAAAAATACATCACAGATTCAAAAAATGTAACATCTGCACTGATCATATACCGCCGACGCACAGGATCAAAACACTTGTACCCCTTTTGAGTTCTGGAGTACCCCACAAAGACGCACTTGACAGCCCTAGGAGAGAGCTTGTCAGTACCAGGCGACAACTGATGGACAAATGCGACTGACCCAAACACACGAGGAGTAAGAATAAACAAATCCTTGTCAGGGTAAATGAGTGAAAAAGGAATTTGTTCATTCAAGACAGACGAGGGCATACGGTTGATAAGGTAACATGCAGTAAGGACTGCATCACCCCAGTAGGAGTACGGAACATGACTCTGAATAAGAAGTGACCTTGTGACATCAAGTAGGTGACGGTGTTTTCTTTCAGCAACCCCATTCTGTTGAGACGTATGAGCACAAGATGTTTGGTGAATAATCCCTTTTGAGGAGTAGTAATTGGCTAGAATGTTGGTACACAATTCTAAGGCATTGTCACTTCTCACAATCTTGACAGATGTAGAAAAAACGTTTTGAATTTCATTTAGAAAATGGATAATGATATTTCCAGCTTCAGATTTATTTTTCATTAGAAAGACCCATGATGCTCTAGAGAAATCATCAACAAATACAATATAAAACCTGTGTCCCTGATGATCGGGAACACGACTTGGACCCCAGACATCGACATGAAACAACTCAAACTTGGAGTTACTACTCCGACCTTGACTACTGGGAAAAGACGACCTGTGATGTTTTCCCAACTGACATGCCTCACACTGGATAGATGTGTGAGGGAGACTATAAGGTAGGACTAGACGCAACTTCTGAAGCGGTAAATGACCAAAACGCAGATGCCACAGGAGAGGAGATACTTGTCCAGCGGGAGAAGATGTGATTCCGGCAAATGGGGTCTGGTTCAGACGATAAAGGCCTCCTTGCTCATAGCCATGACCAATCACATTGCCCGTACGGATGTCCTGAAAAACCAAAGAAGATGGATCAAAAATAGCTCGACATTGGAGATCCTTCGTAATCTGACTAATTGACAATAGATTCATAGAAAAGTGCGGTGCATGTAAAACATTCTTGAGCTGCATAGAGGATGTCAATCTAATCTCCCCCTGACCCGTGATAGGGGAGTGTGTGCCATTGGCAATCACTACTGTCCGTCCTGGAGGAATCTGAGTATATCCTGAAAGTAGACTCTGGTCGCCACATAGATGATGTGTAGCGCCTGAGTCCATGATCCATGGCAATGTATCCGATCTACTACTGTGGAGTGCAAGTGTACTACCTGAAGTACTCGTAGAGGCAGAAGCAGAAGGAGCAGCATCAGTATGACTCTCTGTCGACGGTGCTGGGCCAGATGGTGGGATAATGCCCCTGAGACGGGCAACCAGATCATCAAAACGCTGATCCAGTGAAGCAGCAGACGGGGGCTCTATCTGCTCAGCGGCTCGTGCAGATGCAGGAAATCCATGCTTCGAGTAGCATGTGTCCTCGGTATGTCCGATGCGGTGACAATATGAACATGTTGGCCTAGTGCGACCACCCCTTCCACGAGGGGTACGTCCACGGCCCTGATGATAAAAACCGCGACCTCTGTTGGCCGCCATAGCTGAGGGATTCTGATTCGCTGCTGCTGAAGGTACTGTGATCCTGCTCAATCTGTGAAAAGCTTCCTCCATGGGAGGAATAGTCGAGTCTGCCAGAATCTGTGAACGTGCTGCCTCATACTCTGGGTCAAGTGCTGCGAGAAACACACCCACCATCGTTGCATTCCTGTATGTCTTCTGCTGTTCTGGTGTGGCAGTAAGAGGCATGAAGCTATAGAGCTTCTCGAACATCCCTCTCAATGATGTATAGAGAGAATGTAAAGGACGACCATTCTGCTTTATCGTGAAGATATCATGTTGTAGTTGCAGGATTTTCGTCTCGTTCTTCGCTTGAGAATACGTTGCTGCCAGGATATCCCACATGTCTTTGGCTGTAGGTTGATGTAGAATGTCATTGGCGATTTCAATAGCCAATGTGCCAGATAGCCACACCTTGGCATAAGCATCATCGCCTCCCATGAGGCATGAACTCCAGTCTTCTCTGCAGGCTCGGGCTCGGTAAGAATATGCTTCTTACCCGTAGACTTCATCATACTCATGAACTGCATTTCCCACAGTTCATAGTTCGTACCATCCATCTTGACGATGGGCGCTGGACCACGAAATGCGCCCATAGATGGGATATCTGCCTTGCTTTCTGACATACTGAAGATGGAAGACTGGAGTGACCAAGGGACAACAATCTTTGTCTACAATGACATAGACGGGATCAGTTGCGTGTGTAGACGTCAAGCAACCAACCCCATATATATCACGATCTGTGCCCTAGAGTTTTAGGGCTTGGAGCACGCAGGCACGTGCAGGAAGCACGTGCGAGCGAATCTGGATGTAGGCGCAGGCGCTGGATCAGTGGCGCACGCTGCGCGCAAAGCGCTGGATCAGGGGCTGGAGGATGCGCGCAGTGGCTGGAGGATGCGCGCTAGGTGCACATGCGCTGGAAGCGCGTTAGGCGCTGAAGCCGCGCCACACGTTGCGCGAGATGCACTGCGCGCTAGATGACGCTGTGCGCTGGAGTGCAACTGGATGCACGTTGCGCTAGATGCGCTGGAGGCACGTTGCGCGCTCGATGCGCTGTGCGAAGATCGGCGAGAAGCGCGCGAGAAGAGGCTCTGAAGGGCGCCGCAGGTTGGCGATCGGATCGGATCAGCGATCGGAGAGAGGAGCGACGCCGAGAGGGGGGAGAGAGAGAAGCGAGGCCGGCGGGTGGGGCGGGTTAGGGTTAGGGTTTCGAGAACTCCGGTCTAGGACCGTCGCTCTGATACCATGTTGGGAAACGTGAATGAGATGATCTATTCCATAGCCCTAGGCTCTCTTATATAGGAGAGTAGCCTATGGGTAAATTACATAAAGAGAATAACAAGAAAATAAAATGACAAAGAGATACACATAGCTTATATGCGTCAACAAAGACAAAACAACATCTCGACGGTCGTACAGCTACCCCCTAGGGTCAAGTACCATTAGATTAGAAGAAACAATGTGACATTACTACAACCGTCTCATCTAGTTAACCAAAGTGGACATCTGCAATCATCTTTCTAGCCGCAACCCTTGGGACGATCATGAAGTCAGTGTCATCGAGAAGGAAGGTCATGACTATCCCATTTGATTGGGAAAAGAGGAGGCAGATCATCCCTTCTCATGAACCTTCTACCTGGTATAGAAAGAGGGACACCACTATAAGACTGAATGGGATGGTCACAACTATCTCTTCTAAGTTATGAATATAATACCTATATAATGTGATATATGGAATATATCACAATATATAGTTATCGTATTTATGGAATATGATTCACTTTCAAGATGCCTTGATGGTGAAATGATAGACAAACGATACTCAAAATCTCGTGCTAACAAACATGGAGGTTCGAGTCTTCTTCAAGGCATAATGTGGAGAATGTTCATTGAATGGGCAATTCAATAAGAGGGACACCAATATAAAACTGGAGAGGATAGTCACATTCTCTTCTAAGTTTATCAGAAGGGTTTTTGTTATGATTGTATCTGTGGAGTATCCCGCCTTGCAATACTTTCCTCATTTTATTCAAAAAAAAAAACAATTCATCACAAGGGACAGCTGCATCCATCCCCTCCTCTCTACTGTTACAATCCAAATGTGGGTAAGCTAAGCATACATGATCTCCAAGCTCAACTTGAGAGGGAGAATTTAGTAGTTACTTCTTATTATAAGTCATGGGTGAGGATCCAATTAACTCCACAGGGCTATAATTATAAATCATCCTCTTTTTTCCTAGAGCCAATTAACTCTATAGGGCTACAAATATAACTTATCCATTCTTTCATTAAAAAACGGATATATTAGAGCATGGTAAGGGCTCTTTTTGAGCTTTTAACTTTGTAATTGGTTTTGCGAGAATTAATATATAACTTGGGTGTGCCCAATTTTGGGTGCCCTCCCCTTTCTCTCGAAGAAGGAATAAAGTAAAGACAACCCTAGCCGGCTCCTAGCCGGCTGTGAGCACCAAGGTCTCCCTTCCCGTGGGTTTTCCCTTCCGATGATACGAGATTTTCATGTATCATGTTTTATAGGTCAATTGTTTTTCTTTGCTTTCTAGAAAGTTGATACAGCTATAATAAGATACATGATTGATACTTACACACAAAACTGCCCAGCCGGTTGCTACAAATGCAAGTACACTTGCAAATATATCTGGTACAGACAAATTTGTGAGTGCAACTATGAGGATAAGAGCCGTAATGAGTGCTATGGATGTAACACCCTGTATGAACCGCATCACTAACTGGAAGTTGGCTGATTTTTTAGGGCTAAATGTGAAAACCTGCATTGGAAAAAAATGGAGTTTGGTAAATATAAAGTGGATTAAGAAACAGAATCGATGCCAAAGTGCAATGCGAAAAGAACTTTCTAACCTTAAATATCATGACCAAACCAAAGAGCACAATCCACGAGAAACCATAAACCTGTAAGAAACACATGGAATAAGCATGTCAAATTTAGAGAACATAAAATAAATTACATCAACGAATAATAAAACCAGATAACTATATGATGGAAAGATGGCAACCAACTAGAAGACTGGCTCAAGATAACATAATGTTCTTATTATCCTAGTTTTTTTTAGAGAACTTATTATCCAAGTTGAAATACCAATAATCGCATATCTGATAAGATTGCACATACTCAGCATTTGGCAGACGTATGTCACCATCTTCTTTTTGAGATACAGCATGTCACCATTAAAAAAACTATCTTTATTGATTCTAGTCCAGTTTCTATTCACCCTTCTAATGGTTTACGGGTCATATTGCCCTTACTTCATTGTTGTGTATTTACTGGCTTTCCAAATTGGTCATTTCTAATAATTTTCATGCTCCAGCATTTGATTTAAGATAGTTGACATGATTTTTTTCCTTCCAAACCACATTTTGTCCTCCGGGATATTGTGACCAAGGTTTTAAAAAGCGTGAAGCATATTGAGGAGTTTTCCTAGTATTGCCTCGAGGCGTAAGCCTCACTCGTGAACGAAATTTTTTCATAAAATCTAATAATTAATCGTAATTACAATATTCAAGTTCTAGAAATTAAATAGTTATGATTAAATACATAATTCTATGACATTTCAAGGCAAAAATCATGGTTTAAACATCCAAGTTGTTATATAACTCTCTTTTTTTGGACTCTAAATCTTCAAGGAGTCAAGTAAATACAAGTTTGCAGAAAGTGGTATTCGATACTCGGTCGGTGGGGTCACTGACTAAGGACTAGTCGGCAGTCGGGTGACTAATCGGATTTAGTCGGCCATTAGTCGGTTTTGAATTTTTTATTTATTTATAATATATAAATAATTTTTATACATATATTCTTATATATTTGCAATATAAATCATTTTTTATACATATATTCTTATATATTTGCATAGATTTGAACATTTTCTATACTATTATAATGAAACAAAAAGAGTAATTGACTTTAAATATTACATTAAGCATATTAAAATAGGTTTGAATTAAAAAAAAGCAAAAAAGCAAAAAAGCAAAAAATAAAAGACCTTTATGTAAAAGTTGGCCGAGTAGTCGGCCGACTAGTCGGCCCGAGTAGTCGGGTTGACCGACTAATGGTCGACTAGGCCTAGTCGAGTCGGCTACCCCCCCCGACTCAACTAGTCGGACCGACTAGTCGGCCTAGTCGGTCAACTTTTACAATAGTGAGTAAATACGGATATGCAAGCACAATAATGGGTAACGTTCCGCACAATTTAAAGTTCTGAATAAAATTTAACTAAAGAGACTAGATGTAGCATCCATTTTCAAAATTAGGTGAGATATGAGTGTCATTCAATTGAAAAGGATAATAGATTAAGCAGTGAATCAATGATCACTTTTTGCTTTACCATAAGGATTGTGGGATACAACACTTGAATATTGCATGTCAGGACCATCTTTATTCATGCAAGATTTGATGTGTATTAATTAAGTCTCGATTGAATAGAAGAAAAGATGAGACATGTTTACAAAAATATACTTTTCTAAATTTAGGTCAAAGTAGGGGACTTGCATCCAAAAATTTTAATATAGCATTTATACTTGATTTATACTAAAGAGTAGAAGGATTAGATTTAAGGACTCAAGACTAAATTTTCTGTTCATGTTGATTTATAAAGAACATGCATAACAATGTAAAAATAAGCTTAATATGTTAATAAATTAAAAAAATGCTTCTAAGTGAATTGTGAGCTTAAGGACTTGAAAATGTTTGTCTACAAAAGATGAAAAGCTTACAATCAAAAAGAAAAGAAAAAAATATTGTAGGAAAAAAAAATAAAAAATCAACACATACATGAGGCAGTGCCTCGAGGCATGCCTCGAGGCTAGCCTCATAAGCCTCGAGGCGCACGCCTCTGCATGAGGCTATAGACTCGAGGCGTACGCCTCAACGCCTTGAGGCACGTTTTTAAAAACAATGATTCTGACAAGGAAGAAGATTGGCGGGCATGCCCATGCCTTTACTGTCATCCAAATTTGATATTATATCTCCTGATAAGCACACAATCTTCTTTAATGTGATACGAACTTGACTATGTCAAAATCCTGTCTACCGAGACACAAGGGCAAGTGCCCTAGCAAAGCTAGAAAAAACTGCTACGTAAACATGGGTGCATGCCCTCAAATTTCAACGAAATTCCACCAAATTTCTCCGAAATTTCTATTTTTCTAGGACACTGAAATTGAAGCGCTGCCTTTTTTCCCAGGATTTCAATAAAATATCAGTGAAATATCAATGAAATTTCATCGAAATAGCATGTCATTTTGGCGGAACAACAAAAATAAAGGAATCTACACTTCGCTTTCATCAAAATTTGAATATATTAATGAATTTTCACTTATTTATTCGCCAATGTGTTGAGTTAGACTTAAGAATGCACATTGTTTGAAGAAGTTTACTTATTTAGTTTCTAAAATTTTAGACCTAAATCCAAACCAAATCAGTTAGACAGAAGATTTAAGAGTTAAATTCAACTTTTAACTGAAGAACTTTATAGTTTTTTTGTTATTCTATGTTTTGATATTTATGTTTTGATTCATAGTTACTACATGGGTCATCTTATTCTTATTTAGAAATGATTATCACGGGTTTTCCTTCAAGTTTAACATATAGTTCTGACCTGGGCAACACGCTGCTCTATATATCAACATGTATGATGATTATGATGATAATGCTACTTCAGAACTTATATTTGCACTTCTATTTTACAAATAAGTGTGCATTTCTATTTTATTTATTGACTTACAAAAGATCAGGGTTCAAATCCCCTCTTGTAGAGCTGCGTTAGGTAGTCGATAGCCAGCATAAAAAATAGTTGAATCTTTCAACATGGATTTGAGTAAGAAATTAAGAATCCATGTAGGCGATCCTACTTATAGTTGGAGAAGGCTTTGCTACTTAGGAATATTTAAAGCCTTAGTTTTTGGAATGAGTCAAGTTCAGAATAATTTTCAAAATTTCCGATGATTTCAATGAAATTCCACCGAAAGTCTTTGAAATTTCTCTTTCCAGGCTTGAGGAAACAAAATCGAAATCCGAAATTTATGGCCTTACCTGGAGGATGGCTATCCCAGTGATCACCCATCCAAAAGTATGTACTCTTGAAAGACTAATCTAGGATACCCTAAGGAGGGGCTTTCCTACCAAAATCCTAGCATACCAGGGAAACCTTAGGATACCGATTGGGACTACTCCAACTAGGAGACTTAGAGGGCAACTGAATATATGGAAGGAAAAGGATGTGCATGTGCTTGTTTTTGAAGAGAACCTGCACGTATCAACCTTGCAGAATGCATATATCCCATAGCCATGGAGAACGAGGTATATAGACAGTGACAGAAGAGGATTACCAAGCAACCTATGTCCAACTACCTCTTTCAGCTTTACCACATTGGCATCTACCTATGGTTCACCGTTGACATGGTAACCAAAAGGTCGCACATAGTTGCCATCTAAAACACTGGCATACATCTTATTCCCTGATGACACGTGATACAATTTATCACATCCATCCACTCATGTTTATTATCCATCTCCGGCTATATAACCAATCCATGTAACCTGAGCCTATCTTTATACTATATATATGTACAAGGAATCAATCTTCTTTAGGTGTGCAGAGAAATATTACCGTCAAACATCAGTTAGTGCAACATAATCACATCCCACTTCTTCTAGATGTAAAGTCAATTTCTTGTTGGTAGAACAATGTCTTTGTACGTTCTCTCTTTTGAATCACTATACTCATTTCTTCCACCCATGCTCATCCTCTACTGATAGTATGCCGCCTACTCCACAGAGACCATTACTATGTCTAGGAACTCACAACCCTATTTCATATTGCAGTTTCCCACCATACTTTCTACGTTGCAATCTACTAAGATATTTCTCCTCTTTTTATGAAAAGGAATATATTCTCCTTTTAGATATCGCATTCAAGTCGCAACCCTATTTCATATTGTAGTTTCCCACCAACTGCGGGTGACATTCAAGTCGTGTTATAGTCCATCATTTCCAAATAAACTCGTGTAAACTTTTAAATATGATATGTTAGATAATACATGTAGGTGTGTAATTAGATCTCTCCAGGATCCAATTACCACACAAATATGTTTAGTCCCACATTTTGGAGTGGTGAGACTTAGCTTTATTGGTGAGGCTATTAAAGAGCCCGTACCCTATGTACTCATTGGATATAGTTGAATAGAAGTAGGGTTCTACGTAAATTTTGAGTGTTCTACTTTTTATTTGTGTGTTCTTGATCTGATTAACGCTTCTACAATATAGTTCCATATGGTATCAGAGCCATTTTGATTCTCATTTGAAATTTTAGTTCGACGATTTTTAAATCATGCATTGAAGACCATCATCATCATTGGATTCTTCTTGTGGCTCTTCAGGAGAAAGAGACTAATGACAAGAGATCGCTGTGCTAGACTGCTTGGATCTATCTCTGACAGATGCCTCCTTTGTGGAAACGAAATTGAATCTATTGAGAATCTCTTCTTTTTGTGCTAGGTATCGAGGTCTATCTGGAAGGGCTTGGCTCTCGACTGGGTGAGAACGTCAAGCCTAATCTCACTCAACAGCGGCAGACATCGCCCAAGGAGAGAGTTGCTCCGCCCTTTAGCCTTCGTGTGAGCCATTTGGTTAGCTAGGAACACTTTGTTGTTTGAGGGACAGAGGTTTTATAGGGAAATTGTTTTCATCTAGATGACGAGGCTGTTAGAGGCCTGGCTCCTATAACCTTCTCTTTTTCCTATACTTCTTTATTACTTCTTAATGAATTGCTGGGGCAGGCACCATTGAGTGTTTCCCCTTTTTTTGGGCTTCATAAAAAGTTCTAAGAATTACAAGGTTCAACCAAACCATATACACAAAACCCTGAATATTTAGTCATCGTCGAGTTCAAGAAAGCATTTAGAGTTCCTAATGGAACCCTAATTCTGCACATCAACAAGCATCTCCAGGTGCAAGCGCTTCTCTGCACATGATCTTTGCACACACAGAGCCTCTATGCTCGGGTACCTCTGCGATCACCTCTCTCTAGGCACGCGACCTTCTTGCGCAGCACCAGGATGCGATTTCTCCAAGGCACGAGACCTCCAAGCACATTTTTAGACACTTTCACACTACGCGAAGACCCTAGGAGACACCCAAAAACACCGAGCATCTCGACAACGATCACCAGATCTCTCCATGCACAAGAGATTTTTTGCAGGCTGAGCATTTCGATGGCAGTCACCTTCCAAACCATGCATCTCTATGGCAATCCCTTGCGTGATTCCCTCCCCGAGACGGTGGTGGCATCGGTTCCTCCAAACGATAGCACCAGTAGCGAATTCTCCTATTATTAGCGCGCACGATCTCTTCCTCCTCTCTCTCTCCATACGCCATGTCCCAAGTGGCGGGACACCTCAGTATGTGATGTGTTCTCCCCAACAAAAAACACATACACTTCAATGGAAGAAAAGCCCCTTAGTTGGGCTTTAAAAACTACAAGCTGGTAATAAAAAAAAGGAGGAAAGGAGATTCTTTGGGCCCTAATGGGTTGCACTGAGAATATTAAAAAAAGGGAAAAGTGAAAGGGAAAAGTGATGCTACAATATGGGGAAAAAGAAAGGAAAAAAGGAAAGATGTATATAAAAAGAGAGAAAGAAAGGGCATCATGAAAAAGGGGATGTCTTATGAGGAATTGAACGAGAAAAAAAGGAAAGGAGAAGTTTCTTGTATGTCCCCTCTTCATTTTTCTCCCAACTTGGTTGAATACTCATATTTGTTCACAACCATTAGAGAAAAGAGGAGTATTTTGTAAAAGATTCGATTTATACTCTATCATTGTTTGGAGTACTCTACGTTAGAGTCACCCCATGATTGTTTTCATAGTGAAAATATTGCAGCCAATGTTAGGATGCTAGATGAGAGTTGGAACTTGTAATTTTTGCTTTTTACATGTAATAGGCCTATATATTTTTGGGCAGACACTTATATTGTGGGGGCAAAACGTTAGAGTGATCCGTTTTTTTTCGAGAATCCAGAAAGACTTATTGCCGCCTCCATACTTCGATGACTGTGAACTCCAAAACATATGGATATTCCCTTGACTTCCTCCAGGGATAATGAACTCCATTACATACGAATGTTCCCACAACTTTCTCTAGTGACCGTGCATTATAGTATGAGATCCTTCTAGGGACCCAATGAGCGTAACTTATTTGTCAAATCCACATATGGATATTCTCACGATGTTCCATGTTTGACCCTTCAAAGAGATGGAGCAGATTTCCACATGTTGCGAGCCAGAGTACTCCATGAAGGAGACTCATTCCAGTATCAATAACTCTGATCAATGCAAATACAAAGCATACAAGTCAATCCAGATATCTCCTAGGACCATCATTCACACTCCAATTCCTCCTAATCAGTATGACATAAGAAGCAGCATCCTCAGTAACAACAAATAGAGTACATGTTGAATCGATATTGCCTATAGTATTACGTATTCGGTATATGAGTGAGTGTCTTCTTTCTATTTGCCCAAGCTGAGCATTACCATGCTCCAGCTCGAGGGGAAGTGTTAGAGAATGCAAGTATGTGGGTAAGTAAATCTCTTCAAAATCCAATTACCACAAGTACTCATGTTTAGTCCCAAATCATGGAGTGGTAGGACATGGTCATATTAGTAGGATTGTATAAAAAGCCCCACACCCTTTGTACTCATTGGAGAGAGTTAAATAGAACATCTAGCCCTTTGAGGCGTCCTCCCATGGTTTCATCCTGCTCCTTAGGGAATAGGGTCTCATGCAAGGTTGCAGAAATCAGTAGTCGGTACTCGGTCGGAGGGGTTGTTGACGCATATTGAATAACTGTATCTCTTTGTTATTTTATTTTTTGTTATTCTCTTTATGTAATTTACCCATAGGCTACTCTCCTATATAAGAGAGCCTAGGGCTATGGAATAGAGCCTCTCATTCACGTTTCCCAACATGGTATCAGAGCGACGGTCCTAGGCCGGAGTTCTCGAAACCCTAACCCTAACACCCCACCCGCCGGCCTCTCTTCTCCCTCTCTCTCTCGAATCGGCGCCGCCTAACCGATCGGCGATCGTCTCCGATCTTCTCCGCGCCGAGCATCGCATCGCACCTGTGCGCGCATCTCGCGCATCTCCTCGCGCCTGTGCGCGCATCGCCGCCTGTGCGCGCATCTCGCGCACCGCCTCGCGCCTGTGCGCACATCTCGCGCATCGCCTCGCGCGTGTGTGCGCATCTCCGTGCCTGCGGTGTCCCTCTTCGCGCATCACCGTGCGCATCGCTTCTGTGCGACTGTGCGCACTACTACGCGCACTGTTGCGTGCAAAGTTGCGTGCGCCAGTGCGCGCGTGATACTCCAGGTGCGTGCGCGCGTGCTCCTTGCACGTGCTTACGTGCCCTAAGCCCCAAAACCCTAGGGCACACATCCTGATCTACATGGGATTAGTTGCTTGAAGTCTACACACGCAACTAATCCCGTCTATGTCATTGTAGACAAAGATTACCTTCTCTCAGTCGCTCCAGTCTTCCGTCTCCAGTATGTCAGACAGCAAGGCAGATATCCCGTCTATTGGCGCATTTCGTGGTCCAGCGGCCATTGTCAAGATGGATGGTACGAACTATGAACTGTGGGCAATGCAGTTCATGAGTATGATGAAGTCTACCGGTAAGAAGCACATTCTTACCGAGCCCGAGCCTGCAGAGAAGACTGGAGTTCATGCCTCATGGGAGGCTGATGATGCATATGCCAAGGTGTGTATCTGGCACATTGGCTATTGAAATCGCCAATGACATTCTACATCAACCCACAGCCAAAGACATGTGGGATATCCTGGCAGCGACATATTCTCAGGCAAAGAACGAGACGAAGATCCTGCAACTACAACATGATATATTCACAATAAAGCAGAACGGCCGTCCTTTACATTCTCTCTATACATCATTGAGAGGGATGTTTGAGAAGCTTTATAGCTTCATGCCTCTTACCGCCACGCCAGAACAGCAGAAGACATACAGGAATGCGACGATGGTGGGTGTGTTTCTCGCTGCACTTGATCCAGAGTATGAGGCAGCACGTTCACAGATTTTGGCGGACTCGACTATTCCTCCCATGGAGGAAACTTTTCACAGATTGAGTAGGATCACTGTACCTTCAGCAGCAGCGAGCCAGAATCCCTCAGCTATGGCGGCTAACAGAGGCCATGGTTTTCATCACCAGGGCCGTGGATGTACCCCTCGTGGAAGGGGTGGCCGCACTAGGCCAACATGCTCATATTGTCACCGAGTCGGACATACTGAAGACACATGCTACTCAAAGCATGGATTCCCTGCATCTGCACGAGCCGCTGAGCAGATAGAGCCCCCATCTGCTGCTACATTGGATCAACGATTTGATGATCTAGTTGCCCGCCTCAGGGGCATTATCCCACCATCAGGCCCAGCACCGACTACAGAGAGTCATACTGATGCTGCTGCTTCTGCCTCCGCCTCTACTAGTACTTCAGGTAGTACACTTGCACTCCACAGTAGTAGATCTGGTACATTGCCGTGGATCATGGACTCGGGCGCTACACATCATCTATGTGGCGACCAGAGCCTACTTACAGGATACACTCAGATTCCTCCAGGACGGACAGTAGTGATTGCAAATGGCACACACTCCCCTATCACGGGTCAGGGGGAGATTAGATTGACATCTTCTATGCAGCTCAAGAATGTCCTACATGCACCGCATTTGTCAATTAGTCAGATTACGAAGGATCTCCATTGTCGAGCTATTTTTGATCCATCTTCTTTGATTTTTCAGGACATCCATACGGGCAACGTGATTGGTCATGGCTATGAGCAAGGAGGCCTTTATCGACTGAACCAGACCCCATTTGCTGGAACCACATCTTCTCCTGCTGGACAAGTATCTCCTCTCCTGTGGCATCTGCGCTTTGGTCATTTACCGCTTCAGAATTTGCGTCTAGTTCTACCCTATGGTCTCTCTCACACACCTATCCAGTGTGAGGCATGTCAGTTGGGAAAGCATCACAGGTCGTCTTTTCCCAGTAGTCAAGGTCGGAGTAGTAACTCCAAGTTTGAGTTGTTTCATGTCGATGTCTGGGGTCCGAGTCGTGTTCCCGATCATCAGGGACACAGGTTTTATATTGTATTTGTGGACAATTTTTCTAGAGCGTCATGGGTCTTTCTTATGAAAAATAAATCTGAAGCAGGAAATATTATTATCCACTTTCTTAATGAAATTCAAAATGTTTTTTCCACTTCTGTCAAGAGTGTGAGAAGTGATAATGCTTTAGAGTTGTGCACCAACATTCTAGCCAATTACTACTCTTCAAAAGGGATTATTCACCAAACATCTTGTGCTCATACATCTCAACAGAATGGGGTTGCTGAAAGAAAACACCGTCACCTTCTTGATGTCACAAGGTCTCTTCTTATTCAGAGTCATGTTCCGTACTCCTACTGGGGTGATGCAGTCCTTACTGCATGTTACCTTATCAACCGTATGCCTTCGTCTGTCTTGAATGAACAGATTCCCTTTTCACTCATTTACCCTGACAAGGATTTGTTCATACTTACCCCTCGTGTGTTTGGGTCAGTCGCTTTTGTCCATCAGTTATCGCCTGGTACTGACAAGCTCTCTCCTAGGGCTGTCAAGTGCGTCTTTGTGGGGTACTCCAGAACTCAAAAGGGGTACAAGTGTTTTGATCCTGTGCGTCGGCGGTATATGATCAGTGCAGATGTTACATTTTTTGAATCTATTATGTATTTTTCAGAATCCGGGAACATGCAGCCACCACCTATATCTCCTGATACCGTATTCATGGCACCACCAACAACACCACCGTCACCACCATCACCACCGTCACCACCACCGCCACCACCACCGCCATCAACAGTATCCCCGCTACCATTCCATTACACCCGCAGGCCTCCTCTAGCTCATGGTCCTGACCAGTCAACTAGCCCGCCTATGGTATGTAATGAAAATATTAATGTTGATGGATCTGACGACATTTCTCAGCAGGATGCATTACAGGAGCATGGTGATAACACAGAGGATCTGGATGTTCCAATCGCTCTACGCAAGCCGAAGAGAAGCTGTGCCAAATATCCAGTATCAGCAGATGTGTCTTTTGAGAGGCTATCTGGACACTTCAGGACGTTTACATTGGCACTTTCAGCTACAGACATTCCACGGAACCACCACGATGCTTTGCAGGATTCTAGATGGCGGCTAGCAATGGAGGAAGAGATGACGGCACTTCAGTCTAGAGGAACCTGGACTTTGGTTCCTATACCTCCAGATGTCAGCCCGGTGAGTTGCAAATGGGTGTTTACAGTTAAACACAATGCAGATGGCTCCATTGACAGGTACAAGGCACGCCTAGTGGCACGGGTATTCACACAGACATATGGGGTAGATTACCTTGACACGTTCTCCCCTGTGGCGCGTCATTCCACTCTACGGATCCTGTTATCAGTTGCAGTTACTAGAGACTGGCCACTCTATCAACTGGACGTGAAGAACGCATTTCTGTATGGAGACTTGCAGGAGGAAGTCTATATGCAACAACCACCAGGTTTTGCTGTTGAGGGGGAGTGTTCCAAGGTTTGCAGGTTACATAAGGCCATCTATGGCCTTAAGCAGAGCCCCAGAGCATGGTTCCAGAAGCTGTCAGACCTCTTTGAGAAACAAGGATATAAACGCTCCAATGCTGATCATTCCTTGTTTGTACAGAAGACGACGAGAGGTATCATTGTAATCATGGTTTATGTTGATGATATCTTGATTACAGGTGATGATGACCAGGGCATCAAGCAGGCAAAGGAAAGGCTGGGGACTGAGTTTGTCACCAAGGACCTGGGAGTCCTTAGATATTTTCTGGGGCTGGAATTTGCCAAGAATCCGTATGGATTAGTCATGTCACAGAGGAAGTATGTTACAGATCTACTGAGTGAGACAGGTATGCTAGGGTGTCGACCGGCTACGGCACCAATGGATCCTAGCATGAAGCTGTATGATGATGACACAGAGGAGGTGGACGGGAGAAGATATAGAGAACTGGTAGGCAAACTGTTATATGTCACGATCACTAGGCCAGATATATTATTTGCAGTGAGCCGTGTGAGCCAGTTCATGGAGCAACCACGCCAGATGCATATGGATGCAATACATATGATACTTAGATATCTCAAATCTTCTCCAGGTGCAGGTCTGCTATTCAAGAAAGGAAAGGGGATTTCTATCTCAGCATGCGCAGATGCAGACTATGCAGGATGTCCCAAGGATAGGAAGTCCACCTCAGGGTATGCTGTCTATGTTGGAGATGCCCTAGTTTCATGGAGGAGCAAGAAACAAACTGTGGTAGCTAGATCTAGTGCTGAACCCAGGCTACTACAGAGATGATGTGGGTGAAAGCGGTGCTGACAGATTTATGCTTAGATGTACCACTTCCTATGAACTTGGAGTGTGATAATCAGGCTGCTTTGTTTATTGCAAACAACCCTACATTCCATGAGCGGACCAAGCATATTGAGGTGGATTGTCACTTCATACGTGATATGATTCAGAAAGGATTCATTGCCACATCTCATGTTACTTCAGAGAACCAGACTGCAGACATATTCACCAAGGCATTGTTACGAGGTCCATTTCAGAAGTGTGCTTCCAAGCTGAGCATGATTGACATCTATGCTCCATCTTGAGGGGGAGTGTTGACGCATATTGAATAACTGTATCTCTTTGTTATTTTATTTTCTTGTTATTCTCTTTATGTAATTTACCCATAGGCTACTCTCCTATATAAGAGAGCCTAGGGCTATGGAATAGAGCATCCCATTCACGTTTCCCAACAGGGGTCACTAACTAAGGATTAAATCAACAGTCGGGCAACTAATCAGATTTAGTCGACCATTAGTGTTGGACATGCGAGCCCATGGCGAGCCATTATACAATAATTGTTATTGCAAATCACTCAATCTGAAATGAAGAATGACTAATTTGCATAATAAGACCCTTAGTAGAATTAAGGTTATGTACCATGACCATCTTAATGATCATACAACTGTTGATTCAATTATTGAATCATAGAGGCTGGTGCTTGAATGAATATCTAAAGAGTTAGATTGACGACTCATCAAGCACCGTCAAATGATTGTTAAGACTTGATCTCCAGCCTGAGTAGGAGATGGCAATCCTTATCTCTAAAGGCAGATATCTGATCAACCTCTTGATGCAGGTCCTCTGCATAAGAATAGAGATTCGGAGGAGTCAGATTAGTTAGGTCAAAGAGTTGACTTAACGAGATCGAGATAAACAAAGACCTATGTCGTATGCTGTCACGGTGTAGGCACGCATCCTCTGACCGGAGACAGACGTGTTACTATATGTCTGAGTATGTACATTTGGTAGACCGATAGGTTGATGGCCTAATCAAAGTCTATATACCGGCGAGTTGGTGTGCATGCAAGGACATATGAGTAATACGATCTCTCAAAGGGATCATACATGTTCATCTACTGAACTGGAAGGCATGAGCTCACTCATGAGATATTGGGAAGATCAAATTCCGTGCACGGTCGTCTCGCTTTGGAAGCTTGACAGAATTTGTAGGTTTGATATATACTTTTGGAAAGTATATGATCAACACTTGGGTATTATATATGCTTTTAGAAAGTATATGATCGATACCGACTCCCAATGATCGAATGAGAAACTTAATGATAAAACCCTGAAGGAGACAGTCTAAAAGAGATCTAAAACTTTGGGTCTAATCTAGGTCTTCCAGAATGCATGATGTACTTGATTGGGAATACCTGAGGGTGATGTGATCATAAACGATTGTATAACCATGACGCTTCCATTCCTAGGGAGTGATGAAACGGGTCTGGATTTTAGTGACTCCTCTTGTAGAGAAGTGATCTAATCTTAGTCCAAATGTTGGACATTGATCTGAATGTTGATTCAGATACGATGAGAAAATTAGATCTACGGTCTTGATTTAATCAAACATCTATGGAAGGTCTGCAAGATCTGGATTTGAGATTTGAATCATTTGATCTCAATATCCAAGTCACTATACGTGGAACAATACAATCGCCCTATCCTTATCTCCAAGTATCCGCAGAGAAAGCACATTATCCTTGAAAGAGTTCATGGATAATTTCATTGCTGATATATGTATCCGAGCATTGAGAAAAGACGATAATTAAATGTAATTATCATGAATAATATGAATTTGATTCATATTATAATGGGAGTTATTTGAGATAATTAAATGTGATTTAATTACCAAAGATGTGAATAATGTGAATGTGATTCATATTATTTTGACACATGAGAAAAGAGATCCAAGATGTTTAAATACGATTTAATTATCATGGATATGAATAATGTGGATAGCACTATCTATATTAATCATATATATTATAAATGTGATTTATAATATATTAGAGAGAGCATATTGTGATTTATATTTGTTAATTAATTATTGATGTGAATTGGATTCACATTAGATGATTAATTGAAATAAAATTTACATTTTGTTTTGGGTTGTGAATAAGATTTACATAATTTCAATGGCATGATTGATATTTTCCATAAGATAATTTGGAATATTTTTTGGTGAAAATATTGTCGACAAGAGATGATGACATAAATCATGAGATAATGAGATCTCATGATAATTAGAAGAGATGGACCAAGTCCACCAAAGAGAAGTGGACGGCTACAACTCTCCATGAGGAGAAGAGTAGCCGTCCCCTCTTTTTTAGGGGATTGGTTTATTCTCTTCATTATCTTTTCTCTTATCAAAGATGATTTAATTTGAAATTAATTTTGTTGATTTATCAATGAAAATTAATTTAAATTAAATCATTAGTTGTGTTTTTACAAAATCTTGGCCATTGAAAGAAACACAAATCAATCTCATCCATTGATTTTGTGTTGTCTATGTATCCCAAAACACACTATTTAAGAAGAGGCACCCCTTGCTCTTCAAAAAGATATGATCAATCCATATGCTCTCTTCCTCTCTCTCTACACGTCATGTGCCTCTCTCCCTCTCTCTTATGGCCATCCACTATGGAGCCATAGAGAGAGACGTCATCGCCGCAACATCGTCGTTATGTTGCCGGATCATCTATTCGTGGATCTCCATCTATTTCGGTGCGTCTCGCTCGTGAAGAAGATGATGGATCTTGTGTGACGAGATCAGGAGATCTGCTGCTTGGATCATCAACATGGATTGCGAGGAGTACGCATCTCATCAACGTGCTCGCAAACATCTCCTCCGTTCTATCGGACTTGAGACAGGAGGTCTCTTGGTTTAGAGACTCGATCGCAACCACGCTTCAAGAGGTAACCATAGTACTTAATTGTGGTTTAGATGAAATGATCCAAGAAAGTGTTCTAGGATATGTGGTTTCATCATTTATTTTTTTTTAAATTCTGCTGCATTGAGTGACTAGTGTGACTAGTCGCTCCTGATCACATTTGATGCGATCCACACGCTTCCGTGATGCGCTTGAGGATCTCCACATATCCTTTAATTAGTCGATTTTGATTTTTTTAATTATTTTAAATATATAAATAATTTTTTATACATATATTCTTATATATTTGAAACATAAATCATTTTATACATATATTTTTATATATTTGCATAGATTTGTACATTTTCTATACTATATAATGAAACAAAAGGAGTAATCGACTTTAAATACAATACTAAGCGTATTGGAATAAGTTTGATTTTAAAAAAAGAAAAAAATAAAAAAAATAAAAAACCTCTATGTAAAAGTCAGCCGAGTAGATGATCGACTAGGCCAACTAGTTGGTCCAATGAGTCGGGTCGACCGACTAATGGCCGACTAGGCCTAGTCGAGTCGGCTACCCTGACTTGATTAGTCGGCCTAGTCGGCCGACTTTTACAATAGTGGTCTCACGTAAAATCTAAGCGCTTTACTTTTTATTTTTATGTTCGTAATGAGATTATCATTTTCTCATTATATTTTCACATTATACCTGCCAACACGATAAGCATCAAACAATAGCATTTAGATCCAGAGTGACAATTAGGGTTTGTCTTTTTTGTCTTCTTCATGCTAAAGGGTTATAATTTACTAGATGAGTACATCAACATATTTTGGAGCTCAAGTAAAAAACACCAAACTATTCAAATTTTCTTAGCAAAAATACAAACACAAGATTTTTCAAGTGAAAACTAGTTCTTTTCCTTTAATTGATAGAGTTTTTTTGAGAAACTATGGGATGGATATTCTTTAGAGATCCATCCAAAAATATATATATATATATAAATGTAAAATTGTGGGCAAAAATTACAAAATGGCATATCACAACCATAACGTTGACATGCTCGACAATGTTCTCACAATAACATAAGACACCCTTAAAATGCATCGTTCCTAGCCAACCAGATGGCCCAGATGTGTGCATAGATCCTTCTCCGTCCATCAGCCGAACCCGTCCAAGCTTTGCACATCAAGTCCCAAAAAGAGTCAACATCACCCCACTGATCACCAACCGAACCAAACCATCATCCAAGACTTCTTCGAGATAGGGTACTGAAAAAATAAATGATCAATATCTTCCATCGATTCTCCACACCTTCTACAAGTCGGATCTACACCCACACACCGAACTCTCATCAAGACCTTCCCTCTTCTCACAACCACAAGAAGACACAAACCCTAAAGGGGATCTGCCATCCCCGGATTCTAGAACAATCTCGAGCGGGCTCATTAGTAGGTATCGTCACAGGATCGACAAACACACTGTATGCTTTCTTTACCATGAACACACCATCTCTCCAACATCACGAGTCCCGCCCATTAGAAGGCTCCTCCAACCTTGCCAGTTTGCCAGAAAGACAAAGCAAATCCTCTAGCCTCTGACCAGATACCTTTGCCATATAAACATGTGTCCAAGATCCCTCAGAACAAACATCCACAATGTTGACATCCCGATCTTGAGACAGAGCAAAGAGCCCAAGATAAAAGTCACAAAACACCCCCTCTTTCGATTAATCCTCCTTTAAAAAGTGAAACCGTGTACCATCCCAAAAATTATCCACATCGAGGTCATCCTATTAGGCAGGACCAAGCAAATCCTTCTCCAAAAATTGGTCGGTGAAACCGCAACATCACCACACATGCCCAGGCTGGAAGACACCCCATCAATCGATCTCACCAACCAGGACAACAAATCGTTGCCATTGTCTCATATCCTCATCACCCATTTTGTCAACAGAGCCTTATTCATAACTCTCAACCGCCACACTTTATAACCACTCTCGCTGAAAGAAGTTGACACCAAATCCCAATCAGCTAATGCAATTCCCCTACAATCAGGGGTCGACGACCAGAAGAAACGATGCATTAAACACTCTAGCTGTTTATAGACGGCAACCGGGAGAACTCTCGTAGAAGTAAAGAAAATGAGGATAGTAGAGAGCACCACGATCACTAGGAGAAAGCTACGACATTACCTTCAATTTTTACACTCATAGCCTATTAGAAAGGAGGAAGAAGTGCCCTAATTATCACAAAACATAAGCCTAAGTTAGTCCAACTCAACCATTGTCCTATTAAACGCTTCTAACCATTGAAGTTAAATATAAAGAAATCAAGAAAATAAAGCATAAACCTTCTCCATCCAGTTCCTATGTAACATTGAAACCCTCGCTGTCATATATTGAACATGACGAACATTGAAACCCTCACTGTCATATATTGAACATGACGTAATATATTTGGAAGGTAAAGAGGATAAATTAGAGAAATACAAAAATATCGACTAAAATGACCAAATTTTAAAATGATATATGAGAGGAAAACTTACCGCCAGTGAAGTATCTTTCCCAGTAAGTTGGAGCTTGTAAACAATGCCATATTGAAATATAAAGAACCTTAAGGATAAAATTGTCTCCATGACACGTCCACTGAATGACTGGATATGCATCTACAAAGCAAACATATAGTTTCAGAAGACTATTTGTAAAAATAGTTAACCATCAACTACGTAAATACTGACACGAATAAGAAATAAAGTCTGTGCACATGACTCCTGTTAGGCATCACATATTGTAGCCTAAGAACTGGTTGTTCATAGAGTGTCCATATACTAAAAGATTTTGTACAAGCATGACAGCGGACAAAGCTTGCACTTACATATAACCAGTTTAAAATATATTTGGTTTTTATTAAGATACAATCTCCCACATCCAGGTCACTTCAAACTTCCGTGCCTATAACAACCCCAATACATATATAGAGAGAGGTTTCAATAAAAGAATATGTTTGAGCCGAGTGAGGATATAATTGCATTTTGGTTAGCATGGGTGACGAGGTCTAAGAAAATGTGAACTTGATCTGATCCACATTCTGGAAGAAAGCTGGGCATGCTGACAAAGGCCATGTACTTCATTCTGGCTATACTGTATAGGGTTATCAAGGATGATGTTTCTGGAAGAATCACATTTTTTTTGTATTATACCACATACTTAAGAATGAGGGAATTCTAAAAATCACACTCAGATATCTCGAGGTCGATTTATCATGCTAAATTGATGAACAAAAGAATATAAAGCAAACATCAGTGCTTCCTGGCTCATTTTGCTTTACAACTTTTGCTCAATAAGCTAGTAGAAAGTTGTAGTGTTTATATAGTTATCGACTTGTTTCTTACAAACATATGGTTGGCTTGTCTATTGTTAACAATAGAAAAGTCTGCTAGCAGTCTACAGTTTTAGAATCAAACCCATGACATCTTGGTTATTTTGGTTACATTTTCATGTTAACATTTTTGTTTACCCCCTAAACATATGTTCTTATGACAAAAGTTACATTTGGTTTGCATTGCTCATATGCGATTAGTTTGCAAGCTAGACACTTCCACACTGAATCTAAGGGTAATGAATAAAGACCATGACAAACATGAAAAAACATGTGACCTGAAACAAATAACTGAAATAAGCATGTCAGACATGCAAATTACTTTAAACTTCAGTGATGACATGCAACATACTGTTGACATTATATCTCTCTTACAGTAATGTTCTTTTTCAGTAATGGTGTAATGCCAGTTTCTTTTGGGAGTCAAGGTGTCACCATTTTCATCATTTTAAAAGACAACAAAAACTTTCAACAGCACATTATGTCAAATTTAGTGTTAGCTGTAAAGAACAATGAAGGATGGAATGTTACTCCGGATGATTTAGAAAATAGAATTGGAAGCACGTATAGTTAGGTTCCATTTGTATACATGGCGGAATTTGACATATCCGAACCAAACCTTTTGGATGGGCTCGTCATGCACTTGTATGGTTTGGGGAGGCATATCTGTCTTATGTTTAGGTGCTTTAGATATCTTTAATCTCACTGCTTGTTGTTTTTCTTATTTGATAATAATGTTTATTCTTGTGATTTTTTTTGAGACCAACAGAGGGGGAAACACGCTTAGGTGTCCACCCCATGTGTACTAATTATTGGAAAGAAACAGAAGTTAGCTCAAGATATCCAAGAGGCAAGGAATTTTTCCGCTGCGGGAGACCCAAAGTGCCCAAATAGTAGTGACTGGCATAAGCAGTTCTGCTGAATCCTGAGATCTGGCACAATAGATAGAGTCCCAGAAATGTACAAGGTCTCTGCAATCTACCCAATCAATCTCTCAGTCTTACCAAACTGCCAGTGACTTTCCACAATCAAAGAACAAGTGGGTGACAGTTTCTGTTGCATCTTCACACAGGCAGACATCAAACAAGCCTCCACACAATCTTGCCCATCAATCTCTTGTCAGAATTCTTCCACGACGAAGCAACCACAAGAAACTTTTATACGCGATGGAACCTTCAGATTCTAAAGAAAACCAGTCTCTCACTAAGTTTACAGGGCCTGGATAAGGGAGTTTGTCCAAACTTTTGTAGTCTTTCTTTACCACGAACTCTCCATCACATCAAGTCCAGTGATCTCTACCTTCTATGAGTCCATGTCAAGAAGACACCATCATCCGTACGTCCATAAAATCCATAAACCTTTGATCTGAAAACGAACCACTAAAGGTCGGCAGCTAACTTTTATCCATCCAAACATCTACCACTCATCCATCTTGAGATTTTGATGACGCAACTAGGCAAGGGAACCTAGATGCCAGAGTTCCTTCACCAGTCCAATTATCTTTCCAAAATGCAAATAAGATTCCATCGGCAAAAACCGGCTTGAACAATTCACGAGCTTTAGGTAACAAGGAGATAATGCCCTTCTAGAAAACCGAGTTAGAAAACCTCAATGAGGACTGTTAGATAGCGGTGCATGTAATCTCTAATTGCGATGAATAAGCTTCATCCTTCCCCCAAATACGAGCCACCCACTCGGTTCATGATCTCTAATCTTGAAATTCCAAGCCCACCTTGCTTTATAGGAAGAGTGACCCTCTCCCAATCTACCATATACCGTAAGTATCCTGGTCATTTTCTCTCTAGAAAAATCTTCTCATGATTGTCTCAATTCTTCGGCGTATCCCTACTGGAAGGAGCTTGGAGGACATAAAGAAGACATGGATAGCCACCAGGACTGCCTTGACAAGAACCAGCCTCCCAACATGAGATAATCAGAGTTGTTTTCCAGCCCAAGAGCATTCTCTCCAATTTTTCAATAATCAGTTGCCAATCCGCTATCCTCAGCTTACCACTCACAAGCGAAAGACCCATGTAACTAATTGTAAGAAAATCACTTTCACTCCCAAGAACTGTTGGAGTATTTAGTAGTGCACCCATTGAGTTGTAACAGGGTAAATGGATCCTGGAGAAGATCCATTTACCCCATTCAGTGTTTAGTCCCACATGGTCCAGCAGGGGGACTTGGAGGCTCTGGAGAGGCTATATAAGGAGCCCCAGACCTCCTGTATCTCTTGAGAGAAAGTGCAATGCATAACACGCCCCTTTGAGGGCTTCTCCCCTGGTTTCATCCCGCTCCTCACGGAGTAGGGTTCCACGTTAAAATCCCGTTGTTCTTTGATGTTTATCTTTATTCCATGTTTTTGCTTCCGCTTCATATTTTATAATATGGTATCAGAGCGGGTTCGATTCTTGCGGATTCATTCTTGAAAATTTTATTCTGTTTCTCCGAGATTCGATTATTTGATTATATTCCAAAGATCTGTCCGTGTTCAAGTTTACAATGTTGTTTAGGGTTTTCTGAAACCCTAACTTCTAGGTGGTGACAGATCTGTCTCCAAGTGCGCAGGAGGCGCACCTCGCGCACCAACGCGTCAGGCGGTGAAGGCGGCCTCAGCACACAGATTGAACAAGCCTTCCTTCTTCGGATGATCTCCTCTCTGCAGGCGGCGCCCCAAAACTCGCGCAACCTTGCAGGCAGCAAAGGTCGCGATGTCCCATCTCTCAGGCGCCTTGCGATGCCTCCTTGCCGCCCTCCTTCGTGCTCACCACCAGGCGACACCTTCTTCCTCCAGACCTTGTGATCCGAAGCCCTAGGCGGGGCTCTGCTCCAGACGCGATGCCTTTCGCCAAACCCCAGCGAGTCGCACAGGCGGTGCCTTCCCGCCGAAGCTCCAGATTCAGGCGCGCACAGCGAGACCTCCTCCGAGCCCTCAACCCTGGCAGCGCACGGCCCTAGCTCCAGTTTCGATCACGACCCAGGCGGCTCCTCTCTTCACGATCCAAGCGATGAAGCCCCGTATTCCAGCCCTCGGTGACGAGCTATCTCTCTTCCAGCACTAGGCGATGCTCCTCCATTGATCAGGAGGCGCTTAACCTCGCGCGGCGCACAATCCATGCGTGCGGTTCTCCCACCTCCATCAGCGCCAGCAGCGCATCCTCTCCATGCGCATAGCGCACTCCAGGCACCGACAACCTCCCAGACGTGCGCGCGATGTTCGATGGCGCCCACCGTGCTGCAACCCCCAGGCCGATTCGATTCTCCTGGCGATTCCTCACGCGCGATGCCCCTCCCAGGCGCGCACAAGCATCGCGCGACTCCCAGGCGCGACTCCAGGGCAGATCTCCTACGGCGGCACTGTGTTTCTAATAGAAAGGGTTCTCACGGGGAACCCTTAGGCGGCGGCAGTTTTTATTGGGTTCCCTCTAGTGGAACCCTAAAGGGCGCACATCTTCTTTTATAAAAAAGGGGCGGCTGGTTTAAAGCCCAACAGGGGCTGTATGTATTGGAAAAAAGGGGGGGGGGTTGAAGGCCTAATTTAAAAAAAAGGAAAGAGAGAGGGAAGTAGTAGGAGGAGGTTCCAAGTTTTTCGAGAAAAAAAATCAGGAAAAGAGGCGTGTACAAAAAAAACCGTATGCATGGTTAAAAAAAATCTTTGAAAGAGTCGCATTCAAAGAAGAGCCGTACGCAAAAAAAAAAGTGTGATGTAAAAGCCGAGAAAAAAAAGGTAACGGCTTACAAAAAAAAGGTAACGGCCTATTAAAAAAAAGGAAAAGAAAAGCCGCAAGTGATGTTTTGTTTTCCCCATTGTGTTGTCTTCTCCCAACTTGGTCGATTTCTCTGTTTTCCGACCAGTATGGGAGAAAGGGGGAGTATATGTGTAGAGTCACAGTTCTGTTCATGATCCAGATTCCAGATTCAGATGACAGTTTCCAGACCAGCCAGTTGATCAGACTCTACAGTTGTTCAGACTCGCCGATCATTGTTTCTGAGTCTCCAGTTTCAGATGCGCAAGAGTGTGCAGTCATTTTTCAGATGAGCATATGTTGCCATCATTGTCAGAGGTCCCCATCATTCTTCTAGTTGTCAGGCCAGAGTTTTCATGTGAGCCATAGGGACTCCAGAGTAGAGGACCATTCCCTATGCCATATGTTGGCAAGGGTTTTCATGTGGTATCATAGGTACACCAGAGCAGCGCACCATTCTCTGATTCAGATGGGAGAGACCCAGTTCTCCGACGAGGAGACTTCAGGTACAGTTTCAGACTCGATGGTCAGATTCCGAGTCTTCAGTTGACTCACACTCCAGCCCGTTCGTCCTCCTCACCTGCATGGTATGAGAAGCAACGTCCTCGACTGCAGCATGTGCACGTTGGGTTGATATTGTCCGTAGTGTCCTGTAGCGTGAGTTGAGTTTCTTTCTGTTTGTTTGTCCAAGCTGAGCATTGCATGCTCCAGCTTGAGGGGGAGTGTTGGAGTATTTACTAGTGCACCCATTGAGTTGTAACAGGGTAAATGGATCATGGAGAAGATCCATTTACCCCATCCAGTGTTTAGTCCCACATGGACCAGCAATGGGACTTGGAGGCTCTGGAGAGGCTATATAAGGAGCCCCAGACCTCCTGTATCTCTTGAGAGAAAGTGCAATGCATAACATGCCCCTTTGAGGGCTTCTCCCGTGGTTTCATCCCGCTCCTCACGGAGTAGGTTTCCACGTTAAAATCCCGTTGTTCTTTGATGTTTATCTTTATTCCATGTTTTTGCTTCCGCTTCATATTTTATAACAAGAACCATACAACACTCCCCGACCTCCTCTGCTGGAAGATTGAAAGGAATGGATGTCGACTTCAATTTGTTCAATTTAAGGTCAGGTAACTCACCAAATATTTCTAAGATCATGGACATGCCTATTATCTCCTTTTCTCCTCCTATAACCGCAATGGTGCCATCGACATATTGGAGTAAAGGGTTGGAGATGTCCCCACAAGTGTAACCAGTGGTGGCACCCTGCTGGACCTTGACACCATTCATGCTAGTACATCTGCTGCAATAACAAATAGGGGTGCCAGCATGCACCTCTAACGAACACCTCTCTGCGGCTGGAAAAATCTTCTGCTGGTCTCACATTAACCAATACGATATAGGATGTTGTGGTAATACACTTCATCATCCACAAAATCCAAGTGTCAGAGAATCCCCTTTTTGCCGAAGCGAACCAAATGAACCTCCAATCAATAGTGTCACAAGCCTTAGAGAAATCAATCTTCCATAACAACACATGAGATCGACACCTCTTCCAGTCTGTAATGATTTCGCTCGCCATAGCTAGGCTATCACCGATGTGCCTCCAAGAATGAAAGTAGATAGTGCTGGGGAGATAATAGTTCAAGGAACTATTCAAGGCCTATTCGCCAAAACCTTCGCCAAAACCATATAAGATTGTATTAGACAAAGCAATCGGTCTCAGGTCTTCCACTCTCTCAGAACCCTCCTTTTTTGGAAGAAGAACAAGTAAAGATTTGTTTAATCTATCAAAGCCGTCACTCTCCAAAGTGAACTCTCCCAATACTGGCAACACATCTGTCCCAACAACCCCCCAAACTCCTTATAAAAGCTTACTGGGAAGCCATCCGGTTTAAGCGCTCCATCTGCATTCAAATTCCAAACCACTGCTTTCACTTCCATTAGAGAGAAAGGCAAGGTCAACATATCGGCATGCACTGTAGAAAGCATTGGCAATCCGCTTCCCAAACATCTCCAAAGGTAATTTTCCAATCTCTTCGAAAGTCCATGAAAGAAAGACGTTAGCTCCCTGCCCATTGCCTCACCACCTTCAATCCTTCTCTCTTCCACAATAATATCCCGGATCAGGTTGTACCTATGTCTTCCACTTGCCACCTTGTGAAAGAAATTCAAGTTTGCTTCCTTCATCCATTTTATTTTGGATCTTTGTTTCCATTTTGTGTTGTTTTCCTTGTCTTCCTCCTCAATGGTCTTCAAGTATTCTGATCTTATTCTTTGATCATCATGCCCCAATTCCCTGACATCTGCCTCTCTGCCAAGTCTCTGCACCTCAGTCTCCGCAGTTGTGTAACAAATCTGCCTTCTCGCTTACCTCCTTGAACTAACAAAGCTTCCTTCACAAGCAATTCAGGATCAGTCTCACCATTGATGAATCAGAGCAGACATGTGTGGTCCAGTGATCCTCCACCAAGTCACGGAAGCCGTCCTCAGGTAGCCAAGGCTTCTTGAACTTGAATGAGCGATGCTGAGCTTCCTCCCCCGACTCTCATATTAGAGGGGTGTGATCAAGGTTGCAAAAGTCGGTACTCGACCGACCCAGTCACTGAATAAAGATTAATCGACATTCAGACGACTTATCAGATTTAATCGGACTTTAATCGGCTTTGAATTTTATGATTATTTTAAATATATAACTCATCTTTATACATATGTTTACATAGATTTTGTCCATTTTTATACTCTTAAATAGAAGAAGTAATAGAAATTAAATAAAACATTAAGCATAATATAATAAGTTTGCTTGAAAAAAGGCAAAACATAAAAATATGGTATCTCCAAGTAAAAATTGGTCGACTAGTGTGCCTAGTCAGAATTAGCCGGTACTTAATCGACCATCCCACTGACTAGACTAGTCGGGCCAGTCGAGCGACTTTTACAACACTTGGTGTGATCATATCTAGAATGCGATCTAGAAGATACATGCAACAAAGGAAAGACCTCCATCAACTCTGGTGATCTCAGAAAAGCATCAATTCTTGAGCGAGATCCAATATTTCTCCAAGTACATATAGCATCTTTGGTGTCAAGAATCTCCATCTGCAAGTCTGAGATAAGTTCCGCAAACTCTTCTGAACCTACATCTTGGCCGCCCCAAAATCTCGGACGATTCGAAGATAGAAGGGAGACATTGCAGCAACCCCCCCCCCCCAACAAGCCACGACATTCTCCGATGCTGTTCTCTCACACTCCACAAATCAGCCCATAAGTTTCCCCTTTTACACAATAGATCAAGAAACAACTCCCTTTCGATTATCTCTGAGCAGAACGAAGAGGGCATAGACACCTCTAACTTCTGATAACACACCGAAGAAATCTCCTTTCTGAGCAATATAAGAGCCCCCTACAATCCCTGCCGCATCTAAGGCAATAAAATATGACAAGATATTGGTTCCCAAGGAAGCCCACAACAGGTCAATCCGGTTTCACAACTTAGTCTCTTGTAACAATATAATGTCACAGTTCAACCCCGTAATTAGAGATCCAATTGATCTTCTCTTTTCAGGGTCTCCAAGCCCCGGATGTTCCAAGAATCTTCATTTAGACACATTTTTCTCACCCGTCGCAAGGGCTATCCCTGCTATCTAAGCAATAGTCCTGGGCTAACAAGAATGGTTGGGACAACAAGCATCCATCTCGTTTGTACTACCAATAGTTTGGCTTTAGTAGGCACGATCTCTTTATTATTTTCCCCAACCTCACCTTTCTTGGACTCTCGAGAACTCGTTTTGCCTCCCCCCAACTTCTTTTTTCTTGACCTAAACCTTTTCCCCCTCTTCCATTGCGGATTGTTTCCCGCTGAAGAACTCGAAGAGGCTGGAGCAAACTCCACATCATTCCTCTAGACCACGCTATGACTGGAGCCCGAAACTAGGTGATGATTCCCACTAAGCACTAGAGGGGGCATCACCGCCCCTTGAGAGGAAACTTCCCGTCGCAAAAATATTCCATGAAGGCACCCTTACTTTTTAATAGAGCTCCTAATACTTGAGTCCCCTCCTCAAGAAATGCCTGAATAACCGGATCCAAGATGGTGAGAGGATCCAATAGCTCCAAGATTTGGCATCTAGTGGACCCGATAAACCAATGTAGAGGATCCGAACCTCCAGTGTTATTTGGTATGTGCATAATTCGATTCGTTAATCGGATCTCTGATCCGGTAGTAATCGAGAGCCCATTCGGATCCCTTCAAAAATTGATGCAAGAACCCAAATACTCCAAAAAAGTAAATCGAGATTCTCCTCTCTCATGGCATGGACTTCCCTAGAACCGAGCCTATTCCTTTCTCCCTCCATACCCAGTGTTCTCCCCTGTTCTTTTCCTTCTGGTAAAGAACCTTCCACCCCTCATCTTTCCCTATCTCACTGACTCACTCCCCATCCCCCCCTTCACCCTCTCCCTACCCGATCCCCTTCCCCTCATTGCCGTACCTTACCTATCCTAGTGATTTATGGACCCATTGGATTAACGGCTTCTCAAGCTCAAGCAATTATCTTTTTAGTTAGAGATCAATGTCTTGGGGCCAACATAGGATCCACCACTAAGATAAGCTCTCGTACTACTCGTATCCATTGTCGACTATGTCACATAACACTCCAAGTTTCTTGATGAGCCTTAAGACATCTTTCTCTAAAACATGGCAACAATGCAATTAAGAAGACACATACTAGGGATTAAGTAGGACTTGGGAACATACATACAATAAAACCCTGCCCACTTAAACAACAGACAGACTTAGTGAAGGCAAAGGAAGCATAATCTCGTATATGGGATGTCTGAGACTGCGAGAAGTAATTAAGGACATTTGCAATGGTGTAACGACAACAGGAGGCTACTGTAAAGGGGGCCTGGGATGAGAAACCGGTTATTGGAAGGCATGAGGTGGTTGAAGTGCACTAAGATTTTGGTGAGGAGAGAAAGAATGGAGTCAAGAGAGTATTGAAGCTGTGTTTTAGAGACCATTGCTCTGATACCATATAGAGCAATGAAAGGAGATACTTTTTATTGATACTTTACCTCTTTATTTATAAGTATAGCAAGGTCAAAATAGAAATACATAATTATATAAGGAAATTAAAATGAGATAATAATATCCAAGATTTTACATTATTTCATAGAATATCCCAAGTATATTCTGATGATTTACGAGATCACACAAAATTTGCTATGTATAGAAGTCAACTCTAACAATGGGAAAACAGTCTAACAAAATATTGACTATGAAATGATAATTCATATGACTATTAAGGAAAACCGCTAGTGGATGTTTGAATTTTTGTTGAGGAAATTTTAACCTGCTCTTCTTCCCACCAAGATTCCCAGCTTCTATCCCCCTTGACTCCAACTCCACCTTTATAGAGTAACCAAGAAATCCAGTCATCAAAATCCTCAACAGTCCTGCAGGCCATTCAAAAATTCCACTAAGCGCAACCACAAAAGTAAGGAAAAAAACTTGAGTTATTCACAGCAATTACAGGTAACATACTTCTGCCATTCAAACCCAGAAGGGTTAAAGATATATGGAGCAAAAAGCCAAGATATAACAAGAACCCAACTGCTAATGGTGATCAGAATAAATGAAGATGAGCCTCCTCTGATATAACCATATGCAATGTACACAATGAGAAGAAGTGCTACTTCAAGCCTGCAAATTAAATTTTATAGGATATAATGCTTGAACAATTTATATAATAAAATTAATGGCTAAAACCATCCATTCTCTGCCATGCACACAACTTACGCCTTAACAAAATGACTTCGTGCATAAAGCCTGTAATTTTCTGCAAACTTTATGTGACGCACAACAAAGCCTCTTCCAGTTGCCTTGTACTGTAAAATATATTCTTACTGTATTAGTCCAAGACTCAATTGCTTAATCAAGACAATGGTTATACAAAGGAAAGAAACCTACTCCTGCACCGCCATGGAGGACTGTCCTCCCGAAATAGTGTGTCCTTGTTCCCAGAGAAAATGTGAAGAAGATAGAACACAGCTGGAGTTGCATCGTGATAAAACTGAAAATAGCCTGCAGTAGAACAGTTTTGACAGGAGTTTTAACCAGGCAAAATAGAGGAATCAAAAAATTAAAATAATGAAAAGATTTTCAAAAAACAGTATATCAAATACATAAAAACATTATTTCAGAAGGCACAACGATAATCTACATAAACAGATCAAATTTCCTCCAAAAGATAGATAGAGGTTCATTAGTTCCTGTCAAGAAATAACTGCAACAGCACAAACTGTAGGTTCATAACACCAGATGGATTCTAGCAAGCATGAGAATAAAGCACTATTAGAAGTTGAAAAAAATGCATGGATCTAAAGAAAGAATCAAGAACATGATGGCGTGAGGAACCAAAAAAAGAACCACAACTGCATAACTACAGAAAACTATCACCCCTATGTATACAAGTCTTCCATTTTGCATCAACTAACCATGAACATATATGAGTAGGATACAAACTCTGTTATAGCAATTTTTTTTGCAAAAGAATCCCGCTAGTTCCTCTCAAATTCCCAAGGCTCACGAGTCATGCATTTAAGCCAAACCTATAATGATTGCAATAAAAAATACAAATGCACTCCTTATTCCCTCTAACAAGGAGTTCAAATTAACATTATGTACCCATCAACATGGTATAACATGGGCATATACATGCTGAAAAATAAAGCCTTGTATTCCTATAGAAAGAAGTGTCCCCATTTCATTATGATAGACAGCCTCCAACCTAAATCCTGCAAAGAATTTAAACAAGGCCTTTAAATAACATTGCTCATTAGCACCAAAGAGAAAACCTGTCAGGGCTCATTTCATAAACAAAAGTCGGGTGATATTTGCTTGCAGATACATGATATTATGAACTTGTTCAGAGTTCCTAGGGATGGCAACACTATTAGCGGCGAGAGGGAGGGGAGAAGGGGGGACTAAAGATGTTTCGTAGTGTTTTTGATAAATAATTGAATGGTTTTACTAGCATCTACAATACATATTCGATTGTAGTTCTTTCATGTTTAAAGATATTCCTTTTCAGACCCACCTTTACTCAACTGAACCTGACCACCACGAGATTGAGACTGCTAACAAGACTTAGTGTTAATCTTGACTTCTAGGACAAGAAAAGTTGAATTGTTTGGTATACGAATGATCCAGACAACCATACACGAGTCGTCCTACCCATCCAATTCCCTTGAAGAGTAGAACGGACCTTCTATTCAGTGAAGGGATTTACTCTTTCCCTTAACCGGGTAGACGCATGAAAAAATCTGCTTACCCCGTCTAATATTCAGATCATGATATGTTAATGACTTAGGTTTCAAAAAGGATAAATTATTAGTGTATTTTTGAAGAAAGACTAACCTTTCATGTTAAGAGTTGGACATCAAGAAGAATTACACATGCTTACATTTTCAAGTGGTTGCTAGATCAATCAAGATGAAGGATTTAAAAAGCTATCATCAACTGATCATGGAAGCTCAAAGAAATTGGAAGACGTACAAGTCAACAGCTCCTCAATAAAAGCAACGGCATTTATGTAAAAGTCTAACTTAAAAAAATGCTCAACCACAAGCTAAAAGAAAACAAGTTTAAGAAAGCCAAAATCATTTTATATTCTTACTTTGACGCAACTTCACAAAGAAAGTCTTAAATTATATATCCTTTAATGAGCGAAGGAACTGAACTAGGAATTCATTACCCGACTATATTTTTCAGTCAACTAATATCTCCTTGAGTTTGAACCTTTCTCCTTCCCAATCCATTCATCGATAAAAGAGTTGTTATTTGAGGCAACTTATTGCCTTGAATAACAGTCTTGGTTGATGGTGGCTAAATCTAACATTTATCTTTCCAAATTATGACCTTAGAAAGAGGAGCTTGTAGTTCCTCGACTTGATCAAAAGGTCATCTACACACCATCTCCATATGTGAGAGGGGGAGAAGTAGTAACAACACGCTTCAACAATAACGTTTCACCATTGGATTTCTTTCTGTTGGAGTATTTGGTTGTGCGCCTCTTATGATGTAGATGGGTAAATGGACACCTCCAGGATCCATTTACCCCATCCATATGTTTAGTCCCACATCTACCAGTGGTGGGACTTGGAGGTTCCGTGGAGGCTATATAAGGAGCCCCAGACCTCCTGTATCCATTGAGAAAGTTCAATAGAATATCCGCCCCTTTGAGGGCTTCTCCCGTGGTTTCATCCCGCTCCTTAGGGAGTAGGGTTCCACAAAAAAATCCTTATGTTCCATGTTTATCTTTCTTTATTCTATGCTCTGTTTATCATTCCACTTCCGCATTCCTATTTTCTAACATGGTATCAGAGCAGGTCGATTCGAGGATTTTTATGTACTTTATTTTTGTTTGAGATTCAAAATTATCCAAGTTCATGGTCAATTTCTGGAACCCTACTTTTGTGTCAAAGATATGTATGATTACTGCTATCACCTGGAGATTTGATTTCTGTGCCATCGTTCTAAAAATCTTCCTGAATTGTTGCACTCCGATTCTGCATCGTGATATTATCGTGTTCATTGTCAATGAGGGTTATCTGAAGCCCTCTCACTGCAAGGCCACCCATAGAAGAAGATGGGTCTTTCTCCCTTATAACCCCAACAATCGCAAACAAGAGAGAGGGATGAAACCCTTGATAGGCAGAAGCCCTAGGCATCGACGCCAATAACCCCGCTGCAATATATCAGAACTCCTGGCGAAACCCTCAAGGCGGCGACACCACAGACCCCTGTCCGCCTCCTGCGAGCCAACTGCTCCAGGCGGAACATCCATCGAGTGGGCGGTGACCCTCAAAGGCGCAATCTCCTCCTCCGGCGGTGCTCGGTCGAAGATCTCCATGCGCGCACCTCCCTGTGTGCTCCAGTATGGGGCAATGAAGCACCACCAAGTTCCAGGAGGCCTCCTGCAACATCCGTGCATCTCCATCATGCACATCTGCTCCAGGCGGCACCACTCCTGTTGCCGCACCTTCATCGACACCTCTAGGAGAGGAGTCTTGAGCCCCTGTTCTCGAGCATCTCTCCAGGCGACTACATGGCTTCCCTCCAGGCCATCGCACCACCACCGCTATTTTCCAGACCTCCCCGCGTGACCTCGATCGGTCGCGCTGCTCCAGGCGGCGAACCCCAACACGCTGTTCCAGGTCTCCATGGTCCTCTCCCCCTGCAGCGATGCGCCCCTCCCTCGCACGTTACAGCCTCGACTACGAGCCCCTCCTCCCTGAACTTATCCTGTGGCGAAAAGAGCTAAACCCCTATAGGGGGCGGTGGCCCTTGCGTTACCTTTTTGTAAAAGGATTTCCCGATGGGAACCCTAACCAGTGGGGTGTTTTTTTGGGGCCGACAACTAAAAAAAGAGGTTGAGAGGTTATTTGAGAGCTATTTCGTGAGCACAAGTAACAGAAAAGGGGGGAGGAGTTGCTTATTAAAAAAAAGAGCTAATAAAGAACGTCAAAAAATGCTAACAGTTCATTTAAAAAAAAGAAAAGGGAGAGAGAGATTGGGCCCAAGGTTCATGTTAAAAAAAAGAAGAAGAAAAGGAAAAACCCGTACAATAAAAACGTCGTATGCAGAAATGAAAAAAGAGAGAGGGTGCGTACAAAAAAACCCGTATGCAATAAAAAAATATTCAAAAAATTGAGAAGAAAAGCCGAAAAAAATATTGTCGACTTATTTGGTTTCTTGTTTTCTCCCCATTCTTCATGTCTTCTCCCAACTTTGTCTATGTCATTTTCTGACAAGTATGGGAGAAAGGGGGAGTATTGTGTAGAGTCACAGGTCGGATCCGGATTTCAGATCCAGAATTTCCAGACTCCAAGATACAGACCAAGCTAATTTTTCAGACTTTACATCAGATATTCAGACTCGACCTCAAATGTTTCCAAGTCTCCAGTTTTAAAGATGCACATGTATGCAGTCTTTTCAGATGTACACATATTGCCATCTTTTGTCATGATCCCCATCATTCTTTTTTGTTTTGTCGAACATAGTTTTCATGTGAGCCATATGAACTCCACAGTAGAGGACCATTTCCTATGCCATGTGGGCAAGGATTTTCATTTAGTATCATATGGGCTCCAGAGTAGAGTGTCATTCTCTGTGCCAGATGGGAGAGACCCAGTTCTCTGATGATGAGACTTTTCATAGTCCATTCTCCAGCGACAATGGACTCCGATGAGGATTGCACTACCACGACTTTTTCAGAGATGGAGCAGTTGTCCACATTGTTGTGGCGGGCCAGAGTACTCCGACGAGGAGACTCATTTCAGTTGTAGTTACTCTGACGGGCGCAATACAGAGCACAAGCTCTCTGACGAAGAGATTCAGTTGACTCATACTCCAGCTCGTTCGTCCTCCTCACCTGCACAGCATGAGAAGCAACGTCTTTGACAACAACTGGCAGTTGTGTACGTTGAGTTGATATTGTCTGTAGTGTCATGTAGTGTGAGTTGAGTTTCTTTCTGTTTGTCCACGTTGAGCACTGCATGCTCCAGCTTGAGGGGGAGTGTTGCAGTATTTGGTTGTGCGCCTCTTATGATGTAGATGGGTAAATGGATAACTCCAGGATCCATTTACCCCATCTATATGTTTAGTCCCACATCTACTAGTGAGGGACTTGGAGGCTCTGTGGAGGCCATAAAAAGAGCCCCAAACCTCATGTATCTATGGAGAAAGTTCAATAGAATATCTGCCCCTTTGAGGGCTTCTCTCGTAGTTTCATCTCGCTCCTTAAGGAGTAGGGTTCCACGTAACAATCCTTGTGTTACATGTTTATCTTTCTTTATTCTATGCTCGGTTTATCATTTCGCTTCCGCATTCATATTTTCTAACACTTTCCTACCTTTTTCTTCCAAGGTTTCTTCACCAGTAAAGCACCAAGGATTTATCATCCAGTAACACAATGTGTTGAATTGCATGCAAATTTTATTGAATCCCCACTCCGTCTTGCTAATCCCACTATTTCCATAGGAAATGCATGCACCATGTTCCATGGAAACAATTTGATAGTCAATAGATTGATCCTCATTCCTCAACGTTAGCCAATCTAGGTCTTAATCTGGCAGCACATCTCATTGAATGAAGCTTCTCAGCATTGGCGATATGGCTTTGAACACTCTCAAACACCACTTCAAGCCCTCTAAAAATGGAAGGTTTAATATTCCATACTTAATCCTAGTGACACATCCAGTAATATAAGGATTCCCAATCTTCATCAGCATAGTAATCAATGTCCTCTCACTGGGATTTGAGTGCCACAATCACCACAGAAACCCCCCAGATGCAACACATGTATTTCTCAAGTCTCAACAACATAATATCCTCACCTTCTTCTAATCGAACATGATTTCCATAATATTCTACACGAGGTGTGATTTTCTTTCCGACAAAATATTTCTCAATGTAGAGAGAGAGCTAGAAATCCAAGTTTTTACCAGGCTAACTAAAGATACCATTGTTCAAGTAAGATCCTCTTCCCAAGAATCCTTTGTACACTAAAGATAGCCCACACATTCTCCATCACCAGTACCCATCTTGGTAATGTTGGTGGAAAAGGTTTATTCAATGTTCCAACGAACCCTAGGCTCTCTTATATAAAGAGAACCTATGGGTAAATTACATAAGTAGTAACCACAAAAATAAAAATTGCTAAACAGTACACCGGCTACATAAATATCTCTACACTCCCCCTCAAGATGGAGCATAGATATCAATCATGCTCGGCTTGGAAGAACACTTATGGAATGGTCCTCTGAGCAATGGCTTGGTGAAAATGTCGGCTGTCTGCTCTCCTGAACTCACATGTGAAGTAGAAATTAGGCATTTCTGGATCATGTCTCTAGTGCAGTGGCAGTCTACCTCAGTGTGTTTTGTTCTTTCATGAAAGGCATGATTATTTGCAATGAACAATGCGGCTTGGTTATCGCACTGTAACTGCATGGGTAGAGGTACATCTATATGCAAGTCATCTAGTACGGCTCGAATCCACATCATCTCCGTACTCGCTTGCGCCATGGTCCTGTATTCAAACTCATCACTAGATCTAGCCATAACAGTTTGTTTCTTGCTTTTCCAAGAAACAAGCGAGCTGCCCACAAAAACTGCAAAGCCTGAAGTAGACTTCTGATCCTTAGGGCATCCTGCATAATCTGCATCAGCACACGCAGAAATAGATAAATTTGTTTCCTTTTTAAATAACAATCCTGTGCCTGGAGACGACTTTAGATACCTCAGTATCACACATATGACATCCATATGTACCTGTTTCGGTTGTTCCATGAACTGGCTAACTTGACTAACTGCAAAGGCAATATCGGGTCTAGTTATAGTAATATAGAGAAGCTTACCCACCATTTCTCAATATCTTCTCCTGTCAACTTCCTCAATATCATTATCATATAATTTCATGCTTGGGTACATAGGAGTACTTGCGGGTCTACACCCAACCATACCCGTTTCAATCAGCAGATCTGTAATATATTTCCTTTGGGTCATCACAAGACCCTGTGCATTCCTAGCAAACTCCAACCCCAGAAAATATCGTAGAGTACCCAGATCCTTTGTAACAAACTGACGGCCCAAAAATGCTTTTGCCATCTTTATCCCCTGAGCATCATCTGTTGTAACCAAAATGTTATCAACATACACCATGATGGCAACCGTACCTCTAGGAGTCTTCTGGAGGAACAACGAGTGATCTGCATTTGATCTCTTGCATCCTTGTTGTTCAATTAGATGGGAAAGCTTCTCAAACCACACCCTTGGCTTTATTTAAGGCCATATATTGCCTTATGAAGTCTACACAACATATGATTCTCCCCCTCAGCAACAAATCCCGGGGGCTGCTGCATGTAGACTTCTTCCTACAGGTCGTCATACAAGAATGCATTCTTAACATCAAGTTGAAACAAGGGCCAGTCACGTACCACAACAACAAACAAAAGAATGCGAAAAGTGGAATGACGAGCAACATGAGAGAATGTATCCACATAATCCATGCCATATGTCTGAGTGAAGCCTCATGCCACTAGTCTTGCCTTGTAACGGTCAAGACTACCATCTCCATGGTACTTAACTATAAACATTCATTTGCAACTAACCACAGACGCTCCTGAGGGAGCAGGGACAAAACTCCATGTACCCCAAGACTGTAGGGCAGCCATCTCCTCCTCCATAGCACATCCACTAGCTCATAGACCCGAGGCGGTATCGAGGCGGTCGAGGCGGTGAAGCGGTCTCAAGGCGCCGCCTCGGTCTATTGTGCATTTTCTTAGGTAAATAAATAAATAAATAAAGTATATAAAGTTGTACTTTTATAATAATATTAAAGTTATAAAGCATATTTTAGTTACAAACATACAAGTCACAATCGCAATATTGTGTTATAGTATCATCATATGTTATTCCCAAAACATAACATTTCATAAATATACAATTATACATTTATATTACAATTACTATTGCATCAAAGAAATCATGCAAGTGTACAAACTTTGTCAACAATTGATATTCGTTTGCTTATATCGCTACAATGAGTATAATATATGTTAAAGAAACTGTATATTTTTGTAAGAATATTAGAAATTCATATATTTACAATATTAATATAACTTAATCACAAATTAAAACTAGCATATATGGTTAATATGGTATTCTTTGTACATCTATTAAATTTAAAATATTCAAATTTAGGATCTATGATCATATATTTTGTCAATATTTGAAGTCTACGGTTTTATGATAATATAATCATGCTTAATAATAATTTTGACATGTATTTTCTCTATAAATCGAGGCTTACGCCTCGCCTCAATGACTGAAAACCGCCTCGATGCGCCTTACGTTTTTTAAAACCTTGTTTGTGAGTTTGAGTGATTTCTTTCTATTTGTCCAAGCTGAGCATTGCATCCTCCAGCTTGAGGGGGAGTGTTAGAGTATGCGTCACTTATTTGTATAGATGGATAAATGGATCTCTTCAGGATACATTTACCACATACAGAGTTCAGTCCCACATCTACCAATGGTGGGACTTAGAGAGTCTGTGGAGGCTATATAAGAAGCCCCATAACTCCAGTATCCAGTGAGAAAGTTCCACCTCAAATCCCGATGTTCCATATTATTTTATCATTTATCTTTGATTCTACTTCCGCATTCTTAGTTTCTAACATGATATTAAAGTCATATTTATTTTCTAACACAACTACTAAGATAAAAGTTCTAAGCCATTTCTCAATCTTCGATTTCTGACATTAGTCATCTTTGTTAGCATATGTTTTCTCTATTATTTTTGCACGTGTGAAAAATATATTTATGTTCATGAGGTGAAACCAATGGCTTCAAATTCTCGTTTTTATACCTAGCTCTATCTCTGAGCGGCATATTATGATTATTGGAGAAATTTGATGGAAATTTAAGGTAACATATCATGTTAACATCTTACTATTATCAAAAAACTGTGAACTTCATCTCATTTGATTAAAGAGTGAATTCTTAATTTTAGAAAAAATGAGTTTTCAAATGATTTCCAATTTCTGATCATTTCATCAAAATTCCACCAAAATTCTCTTTCCAATCATTATCGAAATAAAATCGAAATACAACATTTAAGGCATCGGTCATGATCATGTTCGTTGCGGTCGGGGTCATGCTGGTTGCATCCTGTGGCACCACCACTCAAGCCATCCCCCTAAAGCATGAGTATATCTGCCAAACACTGAAGATGAAGAAGAATGAGAAGTGAAAAAGGGAGGAGAGGATATTGTTGTTAATGTCTTGTAAGATGTTTGTCTTTGTAAGATGATCGTTATGTTAATGATATTGTTGTTAATGATGATGATAAAATAGGCATTTCAGAGACAAAGGCCTTCCTTCAGAAGGTATTTGTGACGAAGGATCTTGGATGACTCCGCTACTTCCTTGGAATTGAGGTGATATATGCTATAGAGAGATTACATCTCTCACAACGAAAGTATTGCTTAGGTATTCGTACAAAGGATGGACTACTTGGATGCAAACCATTTGAAAACCCTACAGAATTGAAGAAATACGCCACATCTACTGATCCTAAGTTTAAGTATACTACACGATATAAAAGTCTAGTGGGAAAACTGCTTTACCTTATTGTCACTAGACCAGATTTCATGAATGTTGTGAGCAGAGCGAGCCAACACATGAAGAGACCTCTCTGAATTATTAACAAGATGTTCTTCAGATTCTTCGATCTTTAAAGAATCTCCAAGGCATTGCCACTTCTATGGAGTCAATGTCCATATTAATGTCACCATTTATACCGATGCAAGTTATGTCAGTTCTTTAGAGAATCAAGGATCAATTACTCTATAAGCTATTTTTATTGTTGACAATCTCATTACATGACACGGTAAGAAGCAAACACTGGTTTCAAGATCAAGTGCAGAGGTAGAATACTAGGCAATGACCCAAGCCACTTGTGAGATTACATGGCTTCTCTCTTTTCTACAGGAACTTGGGCTTCATATTACCACACCAATCCCCTTAACAAGTCTGTTACATATATTGCCACCAAGCCAATTTTCATGAGCAGGCTAAGCACATTGAAGTTAACTATCACTACATTCCTGATGTTGTACGAGAAGGGAAAATCACTTTTCCTCATATCTCCATGAATCTTCAGCTTGCAAATATATTCACGAAGGCGCTACCAAAGAAAAGCCTCTCATGTATGATTTCCGAGTTGGGCATAATTGATAGATATGCTCCACCTGGAGAGGGAGTGTCATAGTTATTGGGTCATTCTATTTATTTCTATATATTCTTATTTCAGTCATGTAACCCCCTTTGAGGTATCTATGTAATTTTCTTTTTTTGCACCTTTAGGGTTCACACTATATAAGAAACCTTAGACCCATGTAATAAGACAAGTCATTCATTCTTTCACCTTTCTCCATATGATCAGATAATTTTTTAAACTCAACTTCGGTATGCTATTTTCTTAAAAATTGGGATGTTGAGCTGGCTAAGAGAGGGCGAGGACGGCCCAAGAAGTGTTGGAAAGAGACCATACGAAGGGATCTAATTTTTGTGGATATAAGCCCGGGATTGGCCCAAGATAGATCTGAATGGAGGCGAAGAATCCATGTAGCCGACCCTACTTAATTGTGGGAAAAGGCTTTGTTGTTGTTGTTGTTGTTGTTGTTGTGGAGCAACCCTCTTCATAAAGCTCTATATCCCTGTATAAAGATAGGCTTATGATCCGAAGAAGTAATACGAAATCCTACTATAATACCTCAAGTTTTAGACAATACCAACTAATTTTCACATTTCTAACGTTGAATCTAATTTTCCTATCCTGTATTACTCTCAGAGAAAAATAGCATATTCTGGCAGCGTTGATGTTCATTTGGTACACAAAATATCAGTATTATATTTTGTTAATATAACATATCACACCCAATTTTCTTTGAATAAATCGGTTAGATGATAACAACCAGAATGCTAACTTCATTATTTGAAAATGGTGCTTGATGTTTTCTGTTTTCATAACTTCCCAACAAACCATATAACAGTGTTTTTTTTCTTGAAATATGTACACAAGCAAACCAAAACCACACTTTTTCGCATGTTAAGTTGGATTAAATTCATAGTCGCCAATTCCAAACAAACATGGCTACATTATTAAAATCGGAAAAATGCTAAAGTTTCTAGTACAAGTAATTAGTTCACGCCCAGATACCTTCACCAAGCCAAGCTCCAGAATAAAACCCATGATCATTGGCACTGCAGTAAACACACCAATCTGCACCAAGAACTGAGCATTCAAAACTGCATCAAATGCAGTATTTCGCTGCAACCTTGCCTGCTTGGATACTTGATAATCAACACCAGACAGTGCCTACAGACAAATGGAACTTAAAAGAGTAAGATGAGAATAGCTATACTGGAAATACCAAGTCCACTTAAACTACCACTCCTTGTTTCATTAGGTTGATGCTTAAACTTTGAATAGGTAATGTTCCAAACTATAGCACACTATTTAATGGCATGTCCCATCAAGTTTCTATTTTAAGTGAAAGACGAAATATATACCAGGTACACTCTTCCATATAAGAAAACATAGACTGTAAGAACAGTCATCTGCAACAAAAACAGATATTTCAGGATATCAGACTTCTTGTGTAGAGAACCAAAACAAATAATTACCATGTATACTGAATGAAAAGAAAATACCATCGTGCAAACATAGTAGCCAACTGTAGTGAAAAAGAATGACAGCATTCTAAAGAAGTCAAACAGCTGTCCTAGCCGATACACATCTCTACTTAAAACTTGCTCTCCATTACCACCGGCAACTTTTCCTTCAAACAGTGCAATTTGATTAAGGCCAACATCTCTTCCCTTCCCAACCTATTCACCAAAAAGAAATTGAATAATTCACAATCCATAAAGGTCAAAGTTGCATCTTGTAAGAAACTAACATTTACAAATTTTGACCTGGATGTATTCATGATGCGTGATATTTCCTTGTCTTAACGTAGAATTGAATCCTGTAAACACGAATGTCATGATTTTTTTCAAATGAAATTAAATGGGAAAAAGAAAAAAAAACACGATAGTAACGATAAGAATGGTGTGAAACCAATCTAACTTAAATGGCTGATTCAGAAAGAAATTATAGACCGGATCAGTGTAAGAAACGAAAAGCCTACTGCAAATGAAGTCAACAACAAACGGTATACATCATAGAAAATCATGGAAACTTGGGCCCAAACATAAAGCTAGGAGGAAAGCAATGATAAAAACATATTTCAACAGTCTAATCTCCTTCTCTGTCCTGGCATGTTGATATGGCTTGACACGCCAGTGTGCCACGTGCCATAGCAAATTTCCCATGAAATTTCGAATGTCATAATACAATTTTTGAGCTTTTCGAATTTCAAATTTACCTTTTACATTTTGCAAATAGCATGTTTTAAAAACCACATTTTAGAATATGTGTAACATCCGGTTCCGATTAATACAACTTCAACCTGATTAAGGGTCTGCACGACCAATAAATGTTCAACTAATATTGAATAAACCCAGAATGATCCATTGATTGCAGATCGAAATTCGTTTGTTCGCAATCGACCAAAAGTCGATCACATCCTTATGCGTGCTATCGGAAAAGCCATGACACAAATTCGAAAACCGCAAAATAAATCGAGACAACTCAAAAATCTGATTAGACGAAATAAGACCAACGGAATTGACCGTTGGTTGATCGGAAGTCATTTGATATTTTAAAATCACAAAATTTAGGCACAAACCAAAAATCATATCTCAAGAATTTCGGGGATTTAAACTCAATCCAAAGTAAATGTTATACCCACATTGATCATCGTTCAGAGATGGTCAAAACGAGCTACTATTCGTCAAAATCCGAGACTCGAGGTGCAAGTGCTGAAGACTTTTGAGATTTTCAAGAAGAATAGATTGAAAAGTTATATTCTAAGGTGACATCAGCAAGCAGACACCAAATTGCCGATGTCATTTAAAAAAAACAACGTAGAAGCTCTGATCTGGTTTATTGAGGAGTCTTGTCCATAGATTGGTGGAACTTAGAGGCTGTTAAGTTTTAAGCTTAAGTCCAAATAAGGTTCCAACACATTAATAATCCAAAGATCTGATCGAGCTCCATATTTCAATTTAATGAAGGCGAGTTTAATATTCAACCTTGATCCATGTGCATTCTCCTCTTTTGCTTTTTCTTTTTCTTTTTCTTTTTCTTTTTACACTTCTTTTTCAAATAAGTGTTTGCTAAGGGACTAGCAAAGTTAAGTATAGGGGGTGATGAATACTCATTCATCACTCTTTATTCTTATATTTTAGCTACAAAAATCTTTGCAAATACATGTAGATATGTGTAAATACAAATAATTAACAAAAGGCATGCATTGTGTAAAAACTAATAATTAGCATGTTTTTGTGTAAAAATAAAAGAATAAAGAATAAAAAGAGAAAGAGGGAAATATTTAGAATAAATATTGTGCAACCCAATCCCAAGGGAGAGCTCAGCATGGGCCTGACCGCATAAAAGCCAAAGTAGAGAGAGATAGGGAGCTCAAGTGTGTAAATATACCTGTAAATCAAATAAAAATATTTTCCTCTAAAAATAAAATAAAGTGGATTGTATATATTTGTATATATTTATAAATACAAAATCAAAACAAAAATTTGAAAAATTAAAAAGAAAATAAAAAGGATCACTTATACATATTCACCATGTACATACACCCACACCTATCTATTTATTTAACCTTGTAAATAAATAAAGTAATTTCCATAAAATTTGTACATATTCTATTTCTTCCCTTTCTTTCATCTACCTTTTCCCCAAAATCTCCCCAACTTTCCTAATTCCCTTCTCTTTCTCTCATTTTTCTTCCAACAGGAGAAAAGGATCCAGCCTCCTCTCAAGGCCATAGCCTCATAGCTGCTCCTCCAAAGCAGCAGCTTCTTGTTGCATTTCTCCACCACCTTGCTGCCACAGATCAGCATCCATCTTGCTGCTCCAAGAAGCTTACATCTGTAGCTGCTCTTGCATGTCAAGCTAATCCTAAAAAAATTGAGGTTTTAAGGTACAATTTCCACTCATTCCTTGATGTCATGCATGGACCATCAAATCCCACTTTTGCTGCCATCTATTTTTGTTTTTTTTTCCAAAATCCCAAATTTAAAGGTTGAAACCTATTGAGGGTAGACATGCATGCAATATACTCAAATTAAAGTTAAAAGGTAAGTTTTTTTTAGATTATAAATTTGGTTATTGTTCTCTGCTCAGTCTAAAGTTAAAAGATTTAAATTTGTATATTGAATTATAAATTTGGTTACTGGTCAAGATCAAAATTTAAAAGGTGATAGCCATGATAGGTAGACACATAATACAACAGATTGTTGAAGCAACTCTTCCCTTATGTTGCTGGTCGATAAGGGAAATTATTGGATCAAATATTTACACCATAATACCATCACTTTCTGCATTCAAACATGAATTGCATTAGCTTTATTCAATTCTATTAAACGAGAGTTTCAGTTGACATCAATTTAAAAGGATTCCAGAATATTAATTCAACAAATTGAGAAGCATCTGCAGGCATCCAGGACTCGAGTACTATCATTATTGATCCTTTGAAATTTTGTCGGGATTTATTTTTTTCTTTTTTATATTTAGACTTTAGCTTATTTGAAAAGTACTGATGATCATAATTGGATGTTATTAGCCTACTTGAGTATGAACTTATCAATAATGGATTTTTTTGCTAACTTATTTTAGGAGAGTTGGTTAATAGTGATGGGTTAAGCATGTGTAGTTAAATTTGTTGGACATCCTTAGGCTAATAAGCTGGAATGACTAGCGAGATAAATTGGTTTTCTTCAAACTTAGATGTGTTTAAAATAAGGACTTAGTCCGCCGGGGGCCAATAATCATGCTTAAGTTAGGGAATCTGGACGGCACTTTGGAGTTCGTAGAGGATCAACTGTGTGAAATTCAGACACAAGTATCATGGGCAAATCAATTGTTGATCGTGATCGATGATTTTATAGGTTGAGTCACACCAAATTTCGGATTAGTCTAGTGCAAACTACAATGCTAGTATTTTAGAATTTATAAGAGGTATGCATTTTGTCAATCATATCTTATTGTTCATAAAAAAACCCAATTAAAATAAGAATGGGAGGGTCAAAATTCAAAACTCCAGTTTATATTTTTCTAAAACACCCGATTCAATTTTATTGTGATAATTTTGATTAAACAATATTTTTTTAAAAGTAAAGTCTACCAACTATTGATCACTATTAATAAGATCATTGACCAGACACCCAGATCTGTAAGGTTAACCACACCAGAGATCAGGAAAGGAAAAAGAATCAAGTAAGATAATGATAAATCAGTAATGACAGATAATTTATAGTGTTGATATTGGGGACCCTTACACCTGACTGAGAGAGGGTGCGACAACCCTCAACTGGGTAGGAGATAGGAAGCCCAGTTCGAGAAGTGACCGCTTAGTGCACAGGTATAGGAGCCTAGTCTTTTTACGGTTTTACGTGAGCTCACAGTGTTATAATGACTCGTTGGGATCCCGACTTTTGACCAGTTCCACTGACCCTCTATTTTAAGGTACCTAGGCTGGGGGCCCTCGGTTTTAGTTTTTCTTACGAGCTCGTTTGCCGGTATCGATCGGACCGATTTTTAAAGTGGCTCTTCCGGAGAGTTTCTCTCACCCGTTTCAGTGGCGTAGTTTTGGAATAGACCTATCCCTCTACTGGACTGCACTTCCACCTAGAGGGCGAGACGGAAGGGTCTCTTAGGAGACTTCCTCACCGCTTGAGTTTTGATTACCGTTTCTTCAATAGGTTTGGCGATGTGTTACAATTGAGATTGTATACAGCTGAATTGGCTACAGTTGAACTTGGTACATAACCATTAATCATCGTCAACCATCAATCATTGACAATCAATCAGATCTTAGAACTACTATTATGAGTGATAGGAAAAGCTAGTGGATGTGTTGGGAACTTAGTTAGGATGCATCACGCTCTTCCGCATGCCTACGGAGGCACCCCAACCCTAAGGTACTCTTTACACCTTAGAGTAATAGTGTGAGGTCACATTCAAACCAAGACAACAGACTATCCACAAGACTTGAGAAATTAGACAGAAATCAAGATCAGTTCAGAGATCCATCATCCTTAATACCAATATCCATCAACCTGATCTCTAAGTAATAAAATGATAATAATCTGCATATGGGTCATTAATTAGTTAAAAGAATGAAAATATTATTTGAGGAAGGTCATAGGGTGATCGGTGAACATGAGATTTACATATAAAGGAGTTTGAAAATAATTTTCCACACAAGTAATTTGTAAATTTTAAATATCAATACCATTCTACTTGCTTTCTATTGGAACCATTAATTACTTGTTCTTTTTTTAATATGTTGGATTGTTTGCAACAATTATTGACATTTTTTTGTTCCTTACATGCTTGGCAGACAAAAGCGTTTGTGTCGCAATAGCTGGCTGATGATTCCGAGCATTCACTGTTATACTCGACGGTACATTTATTGTTGTTTTTGCTCAGATAATGTATAATACTTTTCTTTCTCTTCTATATTTTGGAATACATGTATATGATGCAGTCTCTTTTGTACATGTAATATATATGGAAATGAATGAAATGTGAATTGGTGACACTTAACAGTCTGTAGTTGTTTGCATTAAATGTGAATGTCATTTCAAAATGCAAAAAATTTCCATTCAATTTCGGTAGCCTGATGCAATTTTTAATGAATCCAATGCTGCGAACCATGTGTAAACGGGTATCTCGAATCCCCGAGCGTGCGTCACAATATGTATAACCCGTTATTTATAGGCAAGTAATTTCAAAATTTTAATAGGTTTCTAACACAACACTTGCAATTTTATTCGCGTTATGCTTCTTTGAGAACTTCTATATATTTGTTAAGATTCGAATTGTTTTAAGGATTTTTGAATTCCCATAGCTCTTATTTGAAATGTCAAAACACATCAGAGCAGGGCAAGTGGCTAGGGATGCTAGCGATAGGAGGGTAACAGAGAGGTAGGTATGGGAGAGATTGTTGGAGGTCTTCAAAGGACAGGATGGTGCCAAAGCATGAACTGATGGCAGGAGAGGTCAACGTGGCTACTGGCAACATGGTCAAGATCGCGAGCGGCGATGCATGCAATTGTTAGAGGGGTAGGCCAACAAAAGCATGACACCAATTGTTGAAGGGTGAGATGTTGACACCTCAACATGTTGATGTTGACGAAGTACATGGCAATGATTAGGACGTGGGGGACTATTGTGAAAGAGGGTGATGATTGTTTATAGTGGGATGAGAGGTTAAGAGGCGACATGTGCTACTAGCGTGATAGCACATGAAAACACATGGAAAGGGAGGTGGAGGTGGTAGGGGAGGAAGGGGGATTGGATATGCTAGTAAGAAAACCTTGGTCACCTAGCATAACGTAGTTACATAATAGGCTTGAAATATTTCATATTTATATTTAACCTGACAGTGTTGTTCGTATGTTGATGACACCTTATCTTTCTCATCCAAATGTCAGTGGGAAACAAAATTGTTGAAAAATGGCCTTGTGTGGGTTGTGTTTAGTCCCGCATCATGAAGGGTTGTGTTTAGTCCACATGATTTAGTCTTCTACACGCGACGGGTTAGAGTACTCCGACGAGGAGACCCTTTTCAGTTTCAGCGACTCTGACAGGTGTAGTTTAGAGCACATGCTCTCCGAAGAGGAGACCCAGTTCGACTCACACCCCAACATGTTTGTTCCATCTCACCTGCATGACATGAGAAGCAACGTCGTCGATAGCAACCGACAACATGTGTTGAGTTGATATTGTTTGTAGTGTCACGTACTTTGTGTGTGAGTGAGTGCATTCTTAGTGTTCATCCATGCTCAGCATTGCTTGCTTAGCTTTTGGGGGGCATTGAAGAATGATCTTGTGCGGGTTGTGTTTAGTCTCGCATCATGAAGTGGTTACTTATGATCACATTGGAGGCTATATAAAGAGCCTCACACCCATTGTAACCTTTGAGAAACATAATACAATATCAACCCTTTGAGGCGGTTCTCCCGTGGTTTCATCCTGCTCTTCACGGAGTAGGGATCCACGTAAAATCAAAGTCTCCTTTTTTATCACGGAGCAGGGATCCACGCAAAATCAAAGTCTCCTTTTTATCTTATTCTTGCTTTGATTTGCTTCAGTATTTTATATTTCAATAATACAAGAATAACAAGCATCCATAAAATAGGTGTCAAAGGAAGCATAGGAATAGAAACAATTACAAGTGACAATTATTTCAATAATGACTTTTGCAATCTTAGAGAGACCACGGTCATTTAGATCTAACTAAAATCTAAATCACTAAAGGATATAATTGAAGCAGAATGGTGAAGCATAGTGCAAAAAAACGACAGTCTTTCATCAACCTGCATATATATCTTCACTAATATTGATAACACGTGACGCTTTGCTTATGCCACCTCTTGATAGATGAAATATTCTATCAAACACATCGGGATGTCCATAGTGCATTCGGCACCTAAAAATAAGAGGATATAAGAATGTTTTGTTAAAAGAATCTTAACAGAAAAAAGGTGAAAAACTGCCACCAAGAAAGCTCTTTCAAACGTTCCTAATATATGTAAGGTTGGAAGAATTTTGATAATGTTTTCAAGAGAAATTAAAAAAACACCATCACCTTATTGATCTTCCATCATTAAAAAATATGTTTAAAGTTAAAACAAAATTCAAGAAGAAACAGGTGACCACTTTGTGTAGCCTTCAACCTGGAATATCATTGCCTCAAAATTTAAATATGAACACTTTCTATTTTAGAGTGTTTTCGTTTTTCCTGTTTTAATGGGTTTTCTGTGTTTTTGTGTGTGTGAGAGTATCAAGGATAGGACATATTACCACTACAATTTCTATAAAACACATAAATGCCCCAAAGCTTGGTAATCTTCTAAAGCAATGTGTTATACAGCAATAATATAGAGTAGTCTACTTACCATCCACAAACTGGATTGGATTAGTTATCCTCCCTTTCATCAAATTACATCAAAACTTGAATTAGATACGGTACAAATCCAAAGAGAATCACAATACACCGTGACATAACCAAATGAGATAGATAAATGTGCTATCTTATATGTTTAGGGAGGAGAAAACTCTACAACAGTCAATAGAATGCATATTGCTTTTTAAACAAAAAAATCCAAAATAATATAATGTAACTAAATAAAACAATTGCAGAAAGCTATCATACTAATGAAAAAAATCTCCCCAAACGATGCAGTTCCACAATATTTTGCCAGACCAAAATATGGAAATCTCATCAATTAATTAGTTGTCCGGATAAACGGTACACAAAAAAGATAGTTTTATTTTTGGATTTGTAAATTGGGATTAGTATAGATTATTCCCAATAGAACATTAAAGAAAAAGACTGAAAATATTTCCTTACTTTAAAGGGTAAGCCAAAACCCGTTGTCCTAACGTCACAAAGCTGGTTTCTTGGTTTGACATGAACCAAGCTAATGATGACACACTGAAAGGAAAAACAGATTAGAACTTATGCACCATTTGTTCAAAAGCCTGCAAAGATACATTAACCAACATACCTTCCCGTAAAAACATGTTCTCTAACACCGAGAATAGTTGCAGGTCGAAGGCCATGATCTGCTCGGAATTCCTCGAGAAGATTTCTCATTTTCATTGCTTCTTCAAGGTAGTTATCCTGCAGATGACGAAAAATGTTGATCTGAGCGAGCATAAAAAGATATGCACAAGAAACAAAAAGTGAAGCAACTTAGATGTATGGTTTATGCGAAGTTTGAAAGTGCAGAACAAACAACCATGGAGTCACAATTTCTTATAGTTTTAAATGACAAATCCACATTTTATAATTCATAATCATGCAAAGGAATTCATTTATGAATTTTATCATATTGTGTCACTTAACCATGCATTTATCATTTTATGCCCCTAAGACACAACTTAAAAAGCTTACTAAGCAATTAACACATTTCTCATTCAGTTTCAAAAATTTCACGGTTCAAAAGTAAAAATTGATCAGATGAAGTTTTCAAAGGGAAAATGGAAGAGAATATCCAAAACAAGATTATGCGAGCGAGGGGTTCCCTCTCATGTATACACGGCTGCCCGTTGTGCAGGAGGCGCAGAGGAAGGTCAGAGACGATCAACATCTCATATATGATGGGCTTTCAAAGGGCCAATCAATAAATTTCTTGTTTGAAGACTTCAAATTACCAGAGTTATAGTCCTTCTCCTCGTGAAGCCCGAGTTCCCAATGGGGAAGTTGGCGTCTCATATGGTGGCCGAGAAATGGAGATGGGATGCCTCATCTCCCCCCCTATCGTTAGACGATGGCAGGTGTTCGAGTGTGGTTGCCATAGACGACGGTGGACATTCAATGGAAGTTGCTTATGCCAAGGCACCCTCAATGGTGCTTAACCATAACGGTCATCGAAGCCGTCGAAGTTGGAAGTTGAAGCGTCACCAGAGATCTAAGTCAAAGATTCTAGAAAGGATGCTGTTGGAGTATTCATTGTATGCGTCATGAGTTGTAGGAGGGTAAATGGATCCTGGAGAAGATCCATTTACCCCATCCAGTGTTTAGTTCTACATCGTCCAACGGTGGGACTTGGAGGCTCTGGAGAGGCTATATAAGGAGCCCCAGACCTCTTGTATCCATTGAGAAAAAGGAATGCAATATCCGCCCCTTTGAGGGCTTCTCCCGTGGTTTCATCCAGCTCCTCACAGAGTAGCGTTCCACGTAAAATCCCGCTGTGTTCTTTATTCTTTTATCCATGTTTCGCTTCTGCTTCCTATTTTCTAACACGGTATCAGAGCGGGTTCGTTTCTCGACGATTTCATGTTCTTTATCGGTTCGAGATTCGACTGTAATGTTTTGTTTGAAGATTATTTTTATAGAGCAAGTTGTTCTAGGATTAAGTTATAGAGTTGGGGTTTAGGGTTTCTTGAAACCCTGAGTTTGGATTTTTTTTGTTCACGTCAGTTTAGGGTTTGATCGAAACCCTAAAATCCAGATCCAGGCATGTCGCATCTCCCAGGTGCAAGACGCCCTGCAGGCGAAACCCTCTCACTCTACCAGATCCTCCTTCCCAGGCGGAGCCCTCCTCCTATGCTCGATCTCCGCAGCGAAGCCCAGGCAGGGCTCCCAGTTCAAGATCGAGGCCCAGTCAAAGCGGTGTGTGCTCCGTGCTTAGAGAATCCCAATGCAGCGAACGCACCTCCAGCGGTTCCAGATCAGCCCCAGAACGCATATGGTTCCCGACGGCAGACAGACCCAGGCTTCAACATCCCAGGCGGCGAGACCTAGAAGAAGAACCACCAGTCGCCATGGCGCTAGCAGCAGAACTCCCAATGCACGCGCCTCATGCCGCCTTCATCCCCTGCACACAACATCCAACAGCTCCACGACGAGCCTCTCCAAATCTCCTGCCTCTCCTTTCGAGCAACAGACTCCCATTGGCACGATGTTCCCGACCGTGGCGTGCCCCTCACATCTCCAGCCAGCGGCGGCGCCATCTCCTCCCCCGATCGTGCAACTCCCCTCCAGTCGGCGTTCAATCGTGCGCCCAGGCAGAGTCGCAAGCCCTCTCATGCGATCTCTCCAGTGGCGCAGGCCATCCACGGGCAGCGCAACCGCCCTGCCCTAGATCCCATCGTGTGACCCCTCGCATCCCTCCAGGGCAGTTCCCAGGCGCGGCCCACTCGCGCGCCCCTGTGCGGCACTCGCAGCCAGGCGAAGCCCTCGGCGCAGGCGATCCTCCTCCCTCACGCGCGCGCCTCATGCCGCCCTCCTCTCCAGCCGCGCACGCAGGTGGCACCTCCCCCCTTCATCCCAATCGTGCCTCCATCAACAACGGCGTTTATGAATGAAAAAGAGGGTTCCCAGAAGGGGAATCCAAAACAGGGGGCCGTTTAAAAAAAATCTGAGGGCTATTTGCTTGAAAACCCAAGAAAAGAAAAACAGTTATGTAAGGACCCTTTATTTGGGCCATGAGTGGTTAAAACAAAAAAAATAAGTTATAAAAAAAGAGGCGCGTACACAGAAAAAAAAGGCCGTACGCAAGTTTAAAAAAAAAGATACGAAAGCCGTAAAAAAATGTTGAAACGACTTTAAAAAAATGTTTTTGAAAAAAAAGGTGACGGCTTAAAAAAATTGAATAAAATAAAGGCCGCAAGAAAGTTTTGAATGTTCATGTTATTTTCCCCATGTCATTGTCTTCTCCCAACTTTGTCGATGTTCATTTTCCGACAAGTATGGGAGAAAGGGGAGTATATATGTAGAGTCACAGGTCTAGATCCAGAATCCAGTTCAGATATCAGTCTCCAGACCAGCCACATGATCAGACTCTAGAGTTCGGATTCAGACTCGACGATTGTCTTCCGAGTCCTCAGTTTCAGACACGCACAAGGATGCAGCCTTATTTCAGATGAGCATATGTTGCCATCATTTGTTCGTGGTCCCCATCATTATTCTTGTTTTGTCGGTCAGAGTTTTCATGTGAGCCATAGGGACTCCAGAGTAGAGGACCATTCCCTATGTCATGTTGGCAAGGGTTTTCATGTGGTATCATAGGTACATCAGAGAAGTATACCATTCTCTGAGCCAGATGGGAGAGACCCAGTTCTCCGAAGAGGAGACTATTTTCAGACTCCATTCTCCAGCGACCGTGGACGTCGAAGAGGATTGCACATCCACGACCCTTCTCAGTTCGGCCCTTTTCAGTGATGGAGCAAATGTCCACATATTGTGATAGGCCAGAGTACTCCGACGAGGAGACTCATTTCAGTTGCAGTGACTCTGACAGATGCAGTTTAGAGCACATGCTCTCCGACGAGGAGATTCAACAGACTCACACTCCAGCCCATTCATCCTCCTCACCTGCACGGCATGAGAAGCAACGTCCTCGACTGCAGCAATGTGCGCGTTGGGTTGATATTGTCCGTAGTGTCTTGTAGCGGTGAGTTGAGTATCTTTCTGTTTGTCCAAGCTGAGCATTGCATGCTCCAGCTTCAGGGGGAGTGTTGGAGTATTCATTGTATGCGTCATGAGTTGTAGCAGGGTAAATGGATCCTGGAGAAGATCTATTTACCCCATCCAGTGTTTAGTCCGACATCGTCCAGCGATGGGACTTGGAGGCTCTGGAGAGTTACATAAGGAGCCCCAGACCTCCTGTATCTATTGAGAAAAAAGAATGCAATATCCGCCCCTTTGAGGGCTTCTCCCGTGGTTTCTTCCCCGCTCCTCACGTATTAGGGTTCCACGTAAAATCCCATTGTGTTCTTTGTTCTTTATTCTTTTATCCATGTTTCGCTTCCGCTTCCTATTTTCTAACAGATGCGCTCTTCAATCCTATACCATTCCAAAAAAATCTCTTGGAAATTATTGCTCACCGCACAAAAGAACCCTTGGCCACATAGAGAAGAAGCATATTTCGCAATGTTGCACTTATGTAGATGCGATATCGTGTTGCAAAACCCAAAGTTGCGGCTCTAATATATGGGTCGAGCAGTAGTGGATTGAAACCGGAGGGGGTCTCAGAGCCCTTACACCTACGAACAAAGAGACCCAATGTTAAGGGCATCAGTGGGTGGCCCAATAACCTCTTATTTGGGCAATTCCAAATAGGTCGATACCCGTGTAAACCAAGATTTGTAGTCAAATGGTGATAAAGTAATCAGTGGGCGATGCCGACCTCTATAGCGAAGTTCTCTATCCCCTATGTTGCAACAAAACCCAATAGATAAATGTTCATTACCCGCAATATTAGACTCTAGGAGAAGGCTAAAGCATGAGAATTGTTCGAGTATGCGTTCATAGATAGGTAATTGGATCCCTCCATGGTTCAATTACCGCATACACCTATGTTAGTCCAACATCATCTATTAGTAGGACTTGGTCATTATGGTGTGGATATAAAAGAAGCTTCATATCTTATGTATTCATTGAAAAAGAGCAGAAATATATTACTCGGTCCTAAATAGGCCATCATGTGGTTTTGTCTCGCTCTCAAGGAGTAATGTTCCACGTAAATCCATGTATTCTTCATTGTTGTTTATTATTATTATCTTTGATTACGCTTCCGCATTATCATTTTCTACATGGTATCAGAGGGACCAATTCCGTGGGATGATTCATCCCACTTGGTGCACTACAAAGTTTTGGTGATGTAAGATGTGTAATACCTTATGTCGATTAAGACGTTACTTGATTATTGTGGGAAAGTTGTCTCCATCATCTATAACAGATTGAGGACCGAAGAAGGAAGGATGATGTGGTGGATGTGATAGTCGAAAGTTTGAGGCTTCCCTCTCATTTACATCTCAGCATGGGTAGGGCCACTATGTAGAGGTGGAGTTCCCGACCGTCGCAAAGCAATGGAGGTGTAACTAGTCACTGGTGATGAGTTTGAAAAACGAGGGAGTGATGATACAAGTCAGAAGGTCGTGCCTCTTGAGCTTTCACAGCCAAAATATCGGGAAGTTGACAACCCTTTTTCCTCTGACAGTTACAGAGTGTTGGACAACGCATACAATCCTCAAGTTCATGAGGCATGCATCCCCTTATTAAGCAAATGCGTCTGACAATTTTGACTCTATCAATTACCTCAACTTTTTTCAAAACTAGATATTCCAATGCCAGCTCGAATCCACTGATGCATGTCTCGGATCATTCGTGGGCCATTCCTTTTCTTTGATGGGGGCCTCCTCGAAGAGCATGGGTACTGAGGTTGAAGTAGGACTGGATATGGTGTGTTGCAGACCCATTGAGTCATGATGCTTGGAATAGCTCGAGGGTCAAAGAGCGTGAATTGGGTTGGGGCATGTAACTGTGTTCGACGAAACAAGTAAGGTTACACCCTCATTAAAGGAAACTTCGTTGTGCTTTGATTGGGTGAGTTGAGTGTTGAGAAGGGGCATGTGTTGATCGAAGATCGATGCAGGGAAATTGGGTCTCATCCTCTACAAATGAACAAGCTTTGGGGATCCAAGGCTGGTGATGGTGCACAGATGGGAGAGGGGGCTCCAAGGGCTGTCCAACAATCAATTACATAGTCCAACACCAAGAGGGAGACCACGATTAAAATCCATATGAGAGAACACTTCTTGCTGAAGTCGTGGGTGTTCTAACCTATAGGAAGATGGTTGCTTGGTGAAGGAGCCTTTACACTTTCGCATGCGAAGGAGGTATGATAATAAATTGGGAAGATAACTCCTTATATATGGTAATCCCATCCCTTTGCTAACATGGTCGAGTAGGCAAAAGGTCAAGGGCTGCTCTTGGGAAACACATCGTTGAAGGCATGACCACCATGTCCGGATCTTGAACCAAAGACGACTGCAAACTCTTTTTTAATAACAGTTGCAAACTTTTAAAAGGAAACATATTTGTTAAGAGACAACGCCTGCAAATAGACGGTGGACGAATAGGTGTTGTGTTGCCGCATGAAGCTGTACTAGTTCCACAATTAACATGCTTACATGGAATGTTAGGTGCCTTGGAAATTGGAGAGAAGGGTGGCAGTATGTGAATGAATATCAAGGGGAAAGGTGGATGAAGCTATGCTAGAAGAGACTAAAACATCAACTGGGTTCAGAGCTATTGATAAAGTGGGAACGTCAGGGGGGCTTGTTGGCTGGAAAGGTGACTGGTTTGAGTTAGTGGAACCAAATATTCATAGGCACCATTCCCTAACGATTTTCTTGCGGCAGAATGCAGATGATATATGGAGGACGCTCTTGCCTAACGTGTAGGGATCAACAATCGCAACGATGATATATGGTGCATGTAGATGTTGCAGTTATGTTCGTTGGCAGGGCAACACTCTCGCGTGCACATTCTGATCGCATTCCACTGTTGTGGGAGTTATGAGAAGGGAGTAGGGCGAGATACTTCTTCAGGTTCAAGCACAATTACAAATTGAGGATGGATTTCATAACATGATGGAGAATTTTAGGAAGGATTCTCATCTAATGATGTGCGCAAGACAACTAAGTTGGGGGAACTCAGAAAGCATCTGATGGTCTACAATAGGAACCTTCGATGGAAGAAAAACGGCCTAAGATGAAGTTCCCAGACGACTTTTGAGAGAGGGAGCAGTAGTTGTCCCGGAGAAGATGGAGAGAAATTCTCATCGAGGATAAGAAGGTGAGGTGGAGTGGAGACAACGATCCAATCAGAAATGGTTGAAGGAAGGCGATGCTAATACCAGTGTTCACGAAAGTGCTCTTGTCGACCACATATGCATGTGCGGACCCTCAGACACACAACATATGTGAATCGCAGCATTAAGCACCCCTAGCGAATGAGCGGACCACATGTACGGGCTATACGGCCACATATGCGAATCGTACAACCACTCAGAACCTCAAACTCGTTATCGGATCCGGATATATCCGGTTACCCATTTAGGCCGTAGGGAACCCAATGTTACCCTACCCGATCGACCTAGGTTTCCCATCCCGATCCATACTCCCATCAATTTCGAGATCCTCCACCCCCTTCCAGCGCTTCTGCCTCCTCTCAAGTCCTTCAACTCCTAGCTCTTCCACCCCTCCAGATCCTCCACTTCCCCGGCTCCTCCACCTCCTCCCAGCTCCTCTGCCACCTCCCAGTTGCGCCTCCACCACCTCCCACCTCCATCGTCACTGTGCAAAGATATTGTATGTTTTTTTTCAATAACTTCAGCTTTTTATTTTATTTTTGAATAGCATAGTCTGCATCTACACATGCTGAGATAGTAATAGTGCCCTTCTTTCTGAACATCAATCCTACACCTAGAGATGACTTAAGATACCTTAGTATCATATGTATGGCGTCCATGTGTACCTGACGAGGTTGCTCCATAAACTGGCTAACTTTATTTACTGCAAATGTAATGTCTGGTCTGGTAATAGTAACATAAAGAAGCCTCCCTACCAGTTCTCTATACCTCCTTTGTCAACCTCCTCAGTATCATCATCATTCATCCTCATGCTTGGATCCATAGGTGTCGAAGCTGGTCGACATCCAAGCATACCCGTGTCACTTAGCAAGTCAATGACATATTTCCTCTGAGTCATCACCAGTCCCTGTTCATTTCAGGCAAACTCCAATCCAAGGAAATATCTAAGTACTCCTAGATCCTTGGTAACGAATTCGAGGCCCAAGAATTCTTTTGCTATTTTTATCCGCCGCATATCATCTCCTGTAATGAGTATATCGTCAACATACACCATAATGTCAGTCGTACCTCTGGATGTTCTCTGTACAAAGAGAGAATGGTATGCATTTTACCTTTTGAACCCTTCTCAAACAGATCTGATAGCTTCTGAAACCAAGCTCTGGGGCTCTGCTTTAGGCCATAGATCGCCTTATGAAGCCTGCATACTTGTACACACCCCCCTCAACAGTAAATCCAGGTAGTTGCTGCATGTAAACTTCCTCCTGAAGATCACCATATAAAAATGCATTTTTGACATCTAATGGAAACATGGGCCAATCTGGAATCACAGCAAGAGAAAAGAATCCTTAAGGTAGAGTGACGAGCAACATGAGAAAATATGTCAAGATAATCTACCCCATACGTCTGAGTAAAACCGCGAGCAACCAATCAAGCTTTGTACCTATCAATACTGCCATCGGCATTATGCTTCACCGTAAACACCCACTTGCAGCTAACAATAAAAGCCCCAGTAGGGGCTGGAACAAGACTCCATGTACCTCTCGACTTAAGGGCGGTCATTTCTTCCTCCATAGCCGGACGCCATTTACTATCTGCCAAGGCTTCCTGATAATTCCTTGGAATATGCACAACATATAAAGCACCTACAAACCTCCTGAAATCTCCTGCCATACGGTCAAAGGTAACATGAGAAGCAATCGGATATGAAGCACGTGACCTCTTCTGCTTCCTTAGCGCAATGGGCAAGTCAAGATCTGTATCAGTGGTACTGACATCCGCGTCATCCCCTGCCTGTTCCTGCTCAGAAACACCGTCAGTCCCATCATTGGAAGTAATGTTGTCTAAACAAACCTGGGGCATATGTGATGATTGACCATGATCATGAGCAGGAGCTTGCCGTCGATTGTAGTGGCGTGGTAGAGGAGGAACCAAAGACATGGGAGGTGGTAATGGCGGTGGCGGTAGTGAGGATGGTGGTGGTGGAGATGTAGGAACTTGCAGTGGTGCATACAAGGGTGGAGGAGGAATAAATATTTCATCAATTTTATCTGATGGCACCAACATGCCACCTGTAGGAGAGAAAAACATGACTGACTCAAAGAACGTGACATCAACACTGACATAATATCGGCGTCGTAATGGATCATAGCGACGATACCCCTTTTGCGTCATGTAATACCCGACAAAAACACATTTGACAGCCCTAGGAGAGAGCTTGTCAACCCCTGGAGACAATTGATGAACAAATACCACGGACCCAAAGACACGTGGAGTTAGAGAAAACATGCAGTAAGAGCCACATCACCCCAGAATGTCAGGAAAGACGAGGGAGAAAGGTATCTTCTCCCCCAACACAGATGAGGGCATGCGGTTAATAAGAAAACATGCAGTAAGAACCGCATCACCCCAGAATGAGTGCGGAACACAACTCTAGATAAGAAGCGTACGAGTGACATCAAGAAGGAGGCAGTGTTTTCTTTCCGCGATACCAATTTGTTGAGACGTGTAAGCACATGACGTCTGATAAAGAATGCCATGTGATGAAAGAAAATGAGATAAAGTACGAGTACAGAATTCAAGGGCATTATCAGTTCTCACAATCTTGATAGAAACAGAAAACACATTCTGCACTTCTTTAATAAAATTCATAATAGTGATGCCCGCTTCAGATTTATTCTTTAACAGAAAAACCCAACATAAATGACTAAAATCATCCACAACAACTAAATAAAACCTGAGTCCCTGATGATGTGGAACACGACTTGGACCCCAAATATCAATATGAAAAAACTCAAAAGGAGAGCTACTGCTCCGACTCTGACGACTAGGGGAGACAGATCGATAACGCTTCCCTAACTGACACGCTTCACACTCGAACGACGACTGGGGTGAAATCTGAAGGACTTGTCGCAGTTTCTGAAACGGGAGATGGCCAAAGCACATATGCCATAAATAAGGAGAGACAGGTCCATTAGAATGGAATGATGTTCCAGCGTAAGGTGTATAGACCAGTCGATACAGCCCGCCCTGCTCACGGCCATGTCCAATCACATTGCCCGTGAGAATGTCCTGAAACACAAGAGATGATGGGACAAATATCGCTCGACAATGTAGATCCTCAGTAATTTGACTAATTGACAGTAAATTCATCGATAAATTAGGGCATGGAGTCCCATCTGCATGGAAGGTGTTAAGGTGATCTGTCCCTGTCCTGTGATGGGAGAGTGGGTCCCATATGCTATGACGATTGTCCTTCCTGGAGGAACTTGCTTGTTGGACGTGGGGTAATGTCTATCTCCACACAAATGATGTGTGGCACCTGAATCTACAATCCATTCTGAGGTACGTGAATCCTGGTAAAATGCAGAAGTATGAGTACTAGCTGAGGAATTGGCTTCTGCAGTAGCACCAACATCAAAGCTGCTCTCTGAAACTGGCGGAGTACTAGCTGGTGGCACGATATCACGAAGACGAGATACTAGGTCATTATATCTTGGATCTGACGCTGGGGTAGAACCATGGTGTTGTATCTGTTCTGCTGCACAGGCAGAAGCTGGGAACCCATGCTTAGAATAGCATGTGTCTTCTGTACGACCAATCCGACGATAATAAGTGCACTGTAATACACGACCACGGCCAACCCTACCACGTGGTCCTCGTCCACGAAGATGAGATGAATTGCCTCTACCTCTAGAGGCTACCATAGCAGAAGAATTCTGCCCAGTAGTAGAAGGGCTCGAGATATTGATTCGGCTCAATCGCTGAAAAGCCTCCTCCATGGGAGGAATGGTAGCATCTGCCGGAATCTGAGAGGAAGCTGCCTCATATTGTGAGTCAAGATACGCTAAAAAGACTCCCACCATCATTGCATTCCGATATGTTTTCAATTATTCTGGAGTAGCCGTGAGAGGCATGAAGCTGTGAAGCCTCTCAATCATTCCCCTCAACGCAATGTAGCGAGCATGCAGGGGGCCAACCGTTCTGCTTTATCGTGAAGATACCATGTTGTAGTTGTACAATTTTTATCTCATTCTTGACTAGTGAAAACGTGGCGGCAAGAATGTCCCACATGGCTTTGGCAGTGGGTTGATGCAAGATATCATTAGCAATGTCTGGAATCAGAGTACCAAACAACCAGACCTGAGCAGATGCGTCATCAGCCTCCTATGAGGCATACAACTCTGTTTTCTCCATTGGCTCATCCTCGATAAGAATATGTTTCTTACCCATCGACTTCATTAGGCTCATGAACTGCATGGCCCATAACTCATAGTTGGATCCATCCATCTTCATAATAGGCGCAGGACCCTTGAAGGCATCTGTAGTGGGGATCACGATCTTAATACTGACATGTTGACTGGAGAAAACAAGGATTGTAGACTAGATAAGTCTTGGTCTACACCGACATGATTAGTCGTAGTTGCACATGTAGACCTCTATGCAACCAAACCCATCAACTTTGAAGCTAGTGGAGAGCCCCTTTTTGAGATGACAACCAAACCCTAGGGTGAAGCCCTAGGGACCGCGAACAACAAGATGGCAGCACGCACAAAGGGGCGGTGGATGCACTGCCTAGCGGCGCTCGGCCTAACGGCGCACGGGCTGGGCGCGTGGGCAACGAGGACAACACCGCGAGGGGCTGCGCGCTGTGGCGGTGGCATGCGAGGGAACCGGCGGCAAGGGGCGCGAGGGAACTGGCTGCGCGCACGAGGGATGGCGGCGCGCGAGGGGCGACGGCGTGCGGAGGCTTGAAGGTGGAGAGCTAGGTTTAGGGTTCGGTACGAGAGCCCCGATCTAGGACCGCTGCTCTGATACCATGTTGGGAAAAATGAGAAAAATGTGTTTATTCCATGAGCCCTAGACTCTCTTATATAGGGAGAGATCTATGGGAAAATTGCATAAGATAGACAAATGGAAAGAACAATAACTAAAAGCTACAAAGAATATAAACTAAAACTTCTACAGCCACAAATGATAAAACCTGCGAGATTGGATTGGTGAAGAAGATGAATGCGATGATAAAGTTTTCCAAGGATTGGGGCTGACGTGGAACTTAGTGGCTGGTGCAATTGGCACTGAAGATTTAGTTCAACGTAGAAGAAGCCAAAAGCATGCTATTGGTTCAACCTCATTGCTGAGTTTAAAGGAGGAAGGACTCCTATCCGAGGAAGAGAGTAAAGATGAAGATGAAGACAATATGGCACTGGAATTTGATGATGACTAGATTAGAATTGCTTTGTATTTAGTAGAATATTGTTGCTTAAACATTTCATTTTTCTTATGTTTTCTTAATTAGTACTTTTGCTAATGTTATTTGTTTCAAATTTTATTTTTCTTTCAGATACTTGCGTACAAGGTTGCAGAAGTCAGTAGTCGGTACTCGGTCGGCAAGGTCACCGACTAAAGATAAATCGACAATTGGGAGATTAATCGGATTTAGTCGGGCATTAGTCTGTTTTGACTTTTTTAAAATATTTTAAATATATAAATCAATTTTTAATGCATATACTCCCATTTATATTCATATATTTAGCATTTTTAATGGTTTGAAGAGCTTGAAAAATTATACATTTGGAATATAGGCTGAATATGTTGCTAAATATGTTGTTGAATACTCCATGAATATGTTGAATATGGCATTAGTCCATGAATATGTTGAATATGACCTACAAGAGTTGATATATGTGATGAATATGCTGCCAAAGATAAAATATTTCTCTGAGTATGACCTACAAATCAAAAAAAGATTCATATATTACGAGATTATAAACCCAAAGGCCAACAAACAAAGTTCGAAACATATATAAAAGTTCAAAAATGAAAAAAAAACAAAAAAGAAAAGGCACAAACTCCCTTGAGGTTCGAGGGTTATAGGTGCTCTGAGGAGAGCTTTGGTTGCAAATCAAACCTCCTTTGAGGTTGAAGATGCCAAGGTACAAACTGCTTCGGTCAGAATCGGGCGATGGCTGATCGGTGAAGTGGTGGCGGAGGGGAATGTATTAGGGGGGTTGGGTTCGAGCAGAGGGAAGAAACATGCATGTGGGGTTTCTATTTCAGTTGTGGGGTTTAAGCCCTAATCGGGTATCCAGGTAAGACCTCAATAGAGCCGAAATCTCTATGAAGAAATCTTGCGAGTACTCGACCGACTAACCCAACTAATCGGGTACAACTGACTATCGCCTGATTTAGACTAGTTGACTCAGATACCCTACCGAGTCGACTAATCGGACCGACTAATCGGGTTAGTCGACCGATTTTTGCACCACAGCTTACGCATTTTGGTGATTGTTGTTAATTATCATGTGTGCTAACTTCTCTATTGAAGTAATTGATATTTGTTTGATAGAGACTATTTTGACCTCTACGTGAAAGTCATCTTTTTTAGATCTTATGTTGGACCACAATTATACAAAAGGTTAGTTCAGTTGTAATAAAATTTGCACATATTTATATATATTTATATAAAAAATTGGGAAACCGCATAGAACCGCATATACCCCGCATATGCCTCCACATACACCTTAATCTCTATTCAATGGCATGTTCGAACACATACGCTCACCGCTTTCCTGAACCTTGGTTAATACCATTTTTTCCATTCCATGGCAAGCAATAGGAGGTGAAGAAACTATTGTCGTCCCGTCATGATTAGGGGGCATTAAGGGCATGGAGAGAAAGAGGTAGGCAAGGCAATGAATTTACATTTTTTAGCATTAAGTGGAAGGGTCGATCGCGGAGGCTGGGGATGGCGTGGTAGAAGGCGATGCTAATACCCATTTTCCCATTCCATGGCTAGCAACAGGAGGCGAAGAAACTATAGTCGCCCCATCATGATTAGGGGGCATCAAGTGCATGAAGGGAAAGAGGTGGGCAAGGCAATGAATTTTCATTTTCAAGAATTAAGTAGAAGGGTCGATCGTAAAGGTTGAGGATGGTGTGGTAGAGGAGTTACTCGTGTTTCCTAAAGCCAGACGGATGAGTTAGTCATGGAATTTAGCACAAGAGAAATTAAGGACGTTGTCTTCCAACTCAATGCAGACGAGCCTCCAAGCCCATATGGCTTCCCGGTATCTTACTTTAGAGAGTTCCGGGACGTGGTGAAGTACAATCTTTCGAAGATCATTCAATGATTTAGCACGGGAAATTTCAGCTTTGAGAGCGTCAATAAGGCCCTCATGTTCATGTAGTCTAAGAGAGAGGTGGCAACTCGAGTAACGAACTCATGTCCAATTGCTCTCTTTAATGTAGTATATCTGATTGTGACTAAGGCCTTGGGGAATCATCTTACAGAGGTCATGTCGTCCATCATTTCTCCAGAACATGTGACATTTATTCCTTGTAGGGTGATATCAAATAGCCTTGAAATATCGTCTAAGATAGTGTCAGATTGGAAGTGAACCTGCAGAAGGGGGTAATGTGGAAGATGGACTTCTTCAAGGTGCATGACCGTAAGGATTGGCAATGTATGGGGAGTGGATTATTACTTGGGTAAAGAAGTGTATCACAAGGGTGTCGTACGCGGTTCTAGTGAATGGGCGGTCGAAGGGTGGGTTTTTTCAACCTCAAAGAGGTGTATAGTAGGGGTGCAACCCGACTCCTCTGTTCATCGTGATTGTGGCAGATGTTTTGGCTGTGATGATGAGATTGGCTACTAAGGGGATGTTTTCAACGAGCTACTCCAATAGGTAGGTGATGATACCAATCATTCAATATACCGACGATACAATAGTCAACGATGAAGGGTAGAGAAAGTGAAGATAATCTCTCAGAACATGGACATTTTCGGTGATATCTCCGATCTACACATTCATAAGGAATAGCTAAGATGTCTTAGTCTGAGTTTCGGCAGTGGTGCACGTGCTGAGCGGTCCTTGTTCTTTATCAATCACTTACATCGTTTTCCTCTGGTTAGCGATCATCTAAAATCGATTACTTTCACCCAGTATTGGACAGTCCAGAAACGGGTGGAAGAGTGTGGTTTTATCAAGGGTGGACTGTTAACCAAGATCAAACAAGTTTCTCAGTGATCCCAGTGTTCTTTGGTTTGACAAGACTCCTCTCCATTAACGTGTAGAAGAGAATTAAATCTTCGATGCAACGTTGTTTATGGTTTACTGCGAGGTACGAAAAAGGTGAAATACATGTTCTGTACAAGAAACGATGACAAGACCGAATCTTACTGCAGACCTTGGGGTGTTGAAGATTGAACAATTGAAGAAGACACTACTACCAAAATGGGTGTGATTAGATTTAGAATTTGGGGTACGAAGGTCGACATGGTGTGTCGTCTATTAAAGAATATATAGCTTGGGTGCTTCCATGGTTGCCCAACTGGTCAAGTTCACCTCTTCCCTATGGCAAGGAATCTCCAACCTACTCTTGCATATGGCAAGCATGCTTCGACTAATGGTTAGTAGTGGGGACAAATTTCGCTTCCGGATAGATGACTGGAGAGGAGAGGGACTCCACATCATTCGATTTCTATATGTTAGCAGTTAGCCCTCTTCGAAAATTAGGCAATCACGATAGCTCGGGTGTAGTTATCTACTACATAGGAAACCCGGTTCGTAGCCTAGATTTCAAGAACATAGATTAATGGATTTTATGCAAATGCTAAAGGAATTTGAAGAACATGAGTTCCCGACCAAAGGAAAAGACTATTGGGTATGGCAATATGGGCTTTCCTCTATCAAGAGGCCCATAAAAAGCTTTCTCTACACAGGAAGCGGAACAAGAGGATCTACAACAAGATTGTTAGGCGATATGGAAGAGAAAAGACCCCCACCCCTAAAATTAGGTGGAATACATCTTTTGCATGGAGAGAAAGAGGTGGGCAAGGCAATGAATTTACATTTTTTAGCATTAAGTGGAAGGGTCGATCGTGGAGGCAGGGGATGGCATGGTAGAAGGTGATGCTAATACCGATTTTTCCCATTCCATGGCTAGCGGCTGGAGGCGAAGAAACTATAGTCGCCCCATCATGATTAGGTGGCATTAAGTGCATGGAGAGAAAGAGGTGGGCAAGGCAATGAATTTTCATTTTCAAGCAGTAAGTAGATGGGTCGATCGTAAAGGCTGAGGATGGTGTGGTAGAGGAGTTACCCATGTTTCGTAAAGCCTGACAGATGAGTTAGTCGCAAAATTTGGCGCACAAGAAATTAAGGACGTTGTCTTCCAACTGAACGCAGACGAGTCTTCAGGCTCATATGGCTTCCCGGTAACTTACTTTAGAGAGAATTGGGATGTGGTGAAGTACAATCTTTCGAAGATGATTCAATGATTTAGCAGGGGAAATTTCAGCTTTGAGAGCGTTAATAAGGACCTCATGTTCATGTAGACTAAGAGAGATGTGGCAACACGAGTAACAGGCTCATGTCCAATTGCTCTGTCTAATGCAATATGTCTGATTGTGACTAAGGCCTTGGGGAACCATCTATAAGAGGTCATGTCATCCATCATTTCTCCAAAAAAGATGAAATTTATTCCTTGTAGGGTGATATCAAACAGAATTGTAATATCATCTAAGATGGTGTCAGATTGGAAGTGAACCTGCAGAAGGGGGTAATGTGGAAGATGGACTTCTTCAAGGTGTATGATCGTAAGGATTGGCGATCCATGGGGAGTGGATTACCTGGGTAAAGAAGTGTATCACAAGGGTGTCGTACACGGTTCTGGAGAATAAGCAGTCGGAGGGAGGCTTTTTTCAACGTCAAAGAGGTGTATAGTAGGGGTGCAACCCGACTCCTCTGTTGATTGTGATTGTGGCAGATGTTTTGGTTGTGATGATGAGATTGGCTACCAAGGGGATGTTTTCAATGAGCTACTCCAATAGGTAGCTGTTGATACCAATCATTTAATATACTGATGATACAATATTCATCGATGAAGGGTGGAGAAACTAAAGATATCTCTCTATCTCTCATCTGCGCATTCATAGGGAGTAGTTTAGATGTCTTAGTCTCAGTTTCTGGCAGTGGTGCACATGTTGAGTGGTCCTTGTTCTTCTTCATCGATCACTTACATCGTTCTTCCTCTGGTTGGCGATCATCTCAAATCGATTGCATTTACCCAGTATTGGATAGTCAAGAAAAGAAACTCGACGGGTGGAAGAGTGTGGTTTTATCAAGGGTGGACGGTTAATCAAGCTCAAACATGTTCCTCACTGATCCCAGTGTTCTTTTGTTTGACAAGACTCCTCTCCATTAACGTGTAGAAGAGAATTGAATCTTTGATGCAACGCTGTTTATGGTTTACTGCAAGGCATGCGAAAGGTGGAATACATCTTCTGTACAAGAAACGATGACAAGACCGAATGTTACTGCAGGCCTTGGGGTGTTGAAGATTGAACAATTGAAGCAGACACTACTACCAAAATGGGTGTGAGTAGATTTAGAATTTGGGGTACGAAGAGGATCTGGTGTGTCGTCTATTAAAGAATATATAGCTAGGTTGCTTCCTTGGTTGCCCAACCGGTCAAGTTCCCCTCTTCCCTATGGCAAGGAATCTCCATCCTACTATTGGATATGGGAAGTATCCTTCGACTAATGGTTGGTAGAGGGAACAAATTTCGCTTCTAGATAAATGATTGGAGAGGAGAGGGGCTCCTCATCATTCGATTTTCTATATGTTAGCAGTTAGCCCTCTTCGAAGATTAGGCTATCACAATAGCTCAGGTGTGGTTATCTACTACATAGGAAACCCGATTTGTAGCCCAGATTTCAAGAGCATAGATTAATTAATTTTACGCAAATGCTAAAGGAATTTGAAGAACATGAGTTCCCGACCAAAGGAAAAGACTATTGGGTATGGCATTATGGGCTTTCCTCTATCAATAAGAGGATCTGCAACAAGATTGTTAGGTGATATGGATCAGAAAAGAACCCCCCCACCCCATGAATTAGGTGGAATAGATCTTCTGCATGGAGAGAAAGAGGTGGGCAAGGCAATGAATTTAATTTTTTCAGCATTAAGTGGAAGGGTCGATCGCGGAGGCAGGAATGGCGTGGTAGAAAGTGATGCTAATACCAAATTTTCCCATTCCATGGCTAGCGACTGGAGGCGAAGAAACTATAGTCACCCCATCATGATTAGGGGGCATTAACTGCATGGTGAGAAAGAGGTGGGCAAGGCAATGAATTTTCAAGCAGTAAGTAGAAGGGTCGATCGTAAAGGCTGAGGATGGTGTGGTAGAGGAGTTACTCGTGTTTCGTAAAGCCAAGCAGATGAGTTAGTCGTGAAATTTGGCACTTGAGAAATTAAGGACGTTGTCTTCCAACTCAATGCAAACGAGTCTCCAAGGCCAGATGGCTTCCCGGTATCTTACTTTAGAGAGTTTTGGGATGTGGTGAAGTAAAATCTTTCGAAGATGAGTCAATGATTTAGCACGGGAAATTTCAGCTTTGATAGCGTCAATAAGGACCTCATGTTCAGTTGCTCTGTCTAATGCAGTATATGATATATTGTATATCTCATTGTGACTAAGGCCTTGGCAACCATCTTAAAGAGGTCATGATGTCCATCATTTCTCCAGAAAAGATGAAATGTATTCCCTGTAGGGTGATATCAACTAGAATTGTAATATCATCTAAGATGGTATCAGATTGGAAGTGAACCTGCAGAAGGGTGTAATGTGAAAGATGGACTTCTTCAAGGTGTATGACCGTAAGGATTGGCGATCTAAGGGGAGTGGATTACTTGGGTAAAGAAGTGTATCTCAAGGGTGCCGTACACGGTTCTGGTGAACGGGCGGTCGGAGGGTGGCTTTTTTCAACCTTGAAGAGGTGTATAGTAGGGGAGCAACCTGACTCCTCTTTGATGGAACATTGTTTATGGTTTACTGTGAGGCATGAAAAAGGTGGAATACAACTTATGTACTAGGAAACGATGACAGGACCAAATGTTACTGCAGGCCTTGGGATGTTGAAGATTGAACAATTGAAGAAGACACTACTACCAAAATGGGTGTGATTAGATTTAGAATTTGGGGTACAGATAGCGACAAGGTGTGTCATCTATTAAAGAATATATAGCTTGGATGCTTCCATGGTTGCCCAACTAGTCAAGTTCCCCTCTTTCCTATGGCAAGGAATCTCCAACTACACTTGCATATGGCAAGCATGCTTCGACTAATGGTTGGTGGTGGGGACAAGTTTTGCTTCTGGACAGATGACTGGAGAAGAGAGGGACTCCTCATCATTCGATTTCTATATGTTAGCAGTTAGCCCTCTTCGAAGATTAGGCAATCACGATAGCTCAGGTGTGGTTATCTAGTACATAGGAAACCCGGTTCTTGTTTTGGACTCCTATACAGATATTCTGTAGCAATTCCCATTTGGACTGCATGGCTCCACTTATGCTTCTTTGGACTATATTTGTCCTAGGGCTGATATCATCTTTTCGCGGCCATTGCTTTTATATTGACAATGTAATTGAGCATTTGCAAGGCTCTCCACATGACACGTACTATAATTTTTTATCATTATTAATAAATCTTTGAGGTGGGTCCCTTATCGGGGATGCACTCTTTTTCTAGTCAAAAAACCTAGAGGAGCAATAAACAAGCAGTGCTTTCTCGCTTTAATGCAGAGAGATGATAAACAATGATGGTTGAAGTCGCCACAGAGGTGCAATGCATCCGAGCAATTATCATAGATCTTGACATATCATCTAGCAAAACGATGGAGCTGAGTTGTGACACCATAGCCGCTCCGCCATGCATATAGAGAGCAATCCTTATGTTCCACAAGCACATCAAACCCATGGAGGTTGACATCCACTTTACTAAAGACCCTATCTAGAGAGGCCTTCGGTAGACTTTTAATGTTTCCTCTGACATTTCAAACAACAAACATATTCACAAAGGAGACTTCATAGAATTCTATTCGGTTGTTGTTGTGACAAGCTAAGCATATAGGATATGTATGCAAAAATTTAAAGGGTAGCATACCCCTTATGGGTACTTATGTTACCTTTAAATCATTGTACAAACCTAGGCCTCTTTCTATTGTACTAAGGATACTCTTTTCAGAAATATCAGATCATTCCATTCCACACTATATAAAAAGGATCAAGAATAATTGATAGGTATTATTGTGAAGACACCCACCGAAAATTTTGACATCTCATTATAAGATTTATAAGTCACCAATGCCACGGATAAAATAATGTCAGAAAAAATTGACCATTGAGCATGGAATTCAGGGTCATGTGGGTAAAGCAAGACATGTTTGCAATTTCAACAAGCTACAGAGACATATGTTTTAAAACATATGCCAACAGTTTCTATGAGCATACAACAAATACATGGGACATATAGTATTATCCTGAAATGCATTAAGTATCAGAAACCATTTTAAATGAAAATTAATAATAATGCAAATCACCTGATTCATGTCTATTGTCTGGATTGCTTCTCCACGGGTGAATATAATAGCATGATTTTGATTTTCAGGCTTTCCTTCACCCAGTTTAGGATCTCCAGGTAATTTAATAGAGTAAATTTCCTACAACACATGAACAGAATAAGTAACATTTCATAATACATATTCTCTTTTTAGAAAAGAAGATATCACCATAGGTAATAACAGTGTTAAATGTAAAATACCACCCATATTAAAGTTAATTTATATGTACTGTTGATGCTACTACTCATGACAATGAAAAAATACCGCTGATACTACTACACATGACCACGAAAATTTTATCCAGGATAGTTGCAAGGAAACCGAAATGGTGGTACAGGATTCTTTAGACATGGTAGCTTTTTTCAAAATAATTAAGGACCCAAACATATAGGTACATGGTGAAGGGGCAGGGAGAAGTGAAAGCAGTGTTTCAAGTTTCATGAAATTGCGGCGAAATTTCGCTGAAATTTTGATTTCGACACTCCACCGAAAATGATATCGAAATCTCGATATGCAGCCCTCCTTCACAAATTTAGACTGATTTTGGTCGAAATTGGCAAAATTTTGTCGGTAAATGTTTCGTTTTTTCACCATCTCGAAATGAAATCAAAAACAAGATTTAAAACCTTGGGTGAAAGTATCTCCATTTGAAGCAAGATCTATCCCTCCATCCACACCATACCTGCCTTTTTTTCCTAGGAATTCCTGTAATTTTTCAGAGATAGCTAAACTCACAAACTGATTGGCAGTAAAGAGGAATTTCGAGAGAATAGCCTCAGAATTTCAATTTGTAAGCTGCATCAATACTCCATAAAATGTCAAACTAAGTAGCAGTTCACTACTGAAGATTCAGTAAGAGTACCTTCTAATTTCAAACGACTTCTGTAATATTTATAAAGAACATAACTAAACCAATGTTAGCCCAATATCGATGGTAACGGTTGATATCGACCGTTATATGAGAAATGTTGTAATGAATTCTTAAATTTTTAACCAATACACAGATATCTCGCGAGATATTGGCGAGATATCAGTCAATATCCTGTAAATTGATATGCGACCTCAAATAGAAACTTTCTACCAGTCAAAACCGATATGTCACCGATATTTATCACTATGCCCGTTAGCCCTTCCCTTACTACCAATAATCCCATCGTCAAGGAAAATTGATTGTGGCACCCATCTGTACTCGGAAGCAAGACCCCACTTTTGATCTGGGCAACACAACATCAATAGAGTCAAAAGAGCATTGTAAGTTTGTAACTACCCGCCACACAAGACAGCAGTTGCCAACACCGCATCCCAACACCTTTCCCATCCACATGCAGCTACAAGACCCCTACACTGAAGTCCACACATGTATCCTCATCCGACATCCCAACTGCTAAAAATGCATTATTCCATCTCTTGTTGAGGTTGAGCCTATACCCACTTAATGGTCTAGTGGTAGTACAGTGTGTTTACCACACAAAAGAACAGGGTTCAAATCCCACTCTTGCAGGGGTTGCGTTAGGTAGTCGACAGCCAACCTAAAAATAGTCGAATCTTTCAACATGGATTTGAGCAAGAATCCATGTAGCCGACCCTACTTATAGTGGGAGAAGGCTTAGTACATTTTTGTTGAGGTTGAGCCTAATTCATCAAGCACATCAAAGGATGTACGGAGAGAAGGTTCAACCTAATCGGATCAGCCAACATCAGATAAGTGTGAGAAGGTGCCCATTCAACAAGAGGAGATTGAGATTCAAGAAGTGTTGGAGGTTACAAGCACAATTGATTAAGATCTTCGTCGAAGAGGAAGTAGAATCCATGTAACATTCATAATTCACCTGGATCAATGTTAACCAAACCCTTCAAGTATTACCTTTGTTGTGGTCCAACCATTATATTTCCCTTTATATTTGGAGTTGTATCCAATAAAGGTAATACTAGAAGTGAAGTCGACACCAGAGACATGACTGCCATATCTATTCACTTGTAGAATTTGCTCCTTTCCTAGGGGATTCATGTCAACTTTCACCCTAGGGATAATGATCGATAGCCAAGAGAAGACGGAGACTGCCCTACTAGTACTTCAATTCCTCTACAGGGAAACATAGTGCCTCCTAGTACTTCAATTTCTTTACACCGAAACTAAGCAATGGAGTGAAAAAGGTGGAAGTGAAGTAAGGGTGTTCCCATGGTTGAGGAACAAATGGCAGAAGAGCTAGGAGAGGAGCAAGTCATTGGACGATGCATATTCCCATAACAAGGTAGTCCATGCTCACGAAGAAGACAGAAAGCTACCACTACCCCTCGGCTCCCCTCTAAATTAGAGGAGTAGGTGTGACCCTGCTTTCTGAAAGGTACCGCCCTCGCTGACTTTGCTATCCTAGGATGGGATTCATTCACTTGCATTCCCGCAAGCACACAATGAAACATGTATCAAGAAATTAACAATAAAAAGCTAAATTCATATAAAATTATTAGATGAAAAATACATTTCTTTTCTAAGACCATGTAACCCTCTCTTCATTTAGTAAAATCATCAACAATGCATGTTGTTGTCTTGTTGTCATAATAAAGAGAAACTGGAGCTCTCTGGTGCATAGTTGAGTTCATCTCGAAAGATTATAAGAGAACTCATCTAAAAAGTGACTTGAGCTATGACTTCATGCTCTGCACTGGCATTGGATCTCATAACAGTATACTTCTTATTGCGCTAAGAGATAATATTTCCACTAATAAACATGACAAAACTCATCGTGAAGAGTGCTTGTCCTCAAGAGAATGGTCGTAATAGGATATGATATATGTATGACCATTAGCAACACAGAGCAATCCCTTGGCGTGTTTTTCAAGTATCTGAGGACAAGAAAAACATCATGCTAATGCCCAAACTATGCCTCTCTTTCTCTCTCTATATATATATATATTGGTTAGTTTTGCTCATTATATAAGAGATATCAAGCCTAGTAACAATAAAATACAAAAGTTTACCCACTAAGCATCTATATCTCGTAGTATCCTCAAATGAGGGATTCGTCGATGTGGCATGACTGTGAGACTTAACTGCAATAAAGGATGATTTACAATCAAGTAAACTTGCACATCCAAGAATGTCAAGGCAATATTTTCTTTGAGATGACCAAGGCATAAATGCTAGAGATAAGGATTGACAGTAAGAGACACGTCCATAAAAACTAGAGTTGTCAGAGATGTCTAAATAATAGAATCCATATTTCTTATTACCACCACCAAAAATATGTAGAGTTTGGATATCCTGAAAGTATCAGTGTGGTCGGTCAAAGATAACCATGTAGCTCAGATTTATACAAAATGCATCCATTGACAATTGTTGGGCACGGAAGCGGTACCAACTCTATCCTGATACTAGTTGATGGGAACATGACCCACCGGTATCATCTCCTCTCGGATACTATTTTTTGGCGATATGAACCATCATACGAATACGGTTGCAGATGCGCAATCACCCACAACCACGGAAGCATGTGAAGAAAAGAACAACAAGGTATAACGGTAGTCAGTCACCTCTCGCGACCACCGGAGAAGAAATAACACTAAAAGAAGAACGAATACAACTCTCCTTGTTCCCTCGCTCTCTTCCTCTCTTTTCTCCCCCTCTCCCTTTCTCTCTAGGGGTTACATTGTTCTTGAAGCGGTGCTGAGGCAATGCCTCCACTCCTCTTTTTATATAGACCAAATATAACCCCGTAGTTTTGTTCCCAAAAGGATTATAAATAGAATATAACTCAACTACTATTAGGAGTCCAATCCCATTAGGATTCCCAATCCTAATATGAATCTAATCCTAACAATCTCCTCCTTGAGTTGAATTCCATCACAATCTCTTCATCATCTTGGGTTTGCACTGAGTCATTCTCGTCATCTGCAAGTCTCGTTAGTAGGAACTCACCGACTCTATGTGACGCACCCGACACTAGGTGCCCTCGACGTGCCACCTTCTACGATCTCCTGCTAGCTGCCGCAACAGAATTCTGCGACACCTCTGGTCGATTTCTCCAAGATACCATCGTATCACGGCTTCTGAGGAATGCACATCTACTACATCGCATCATCTCGTCAACGTCGAACCTCGCTTTGATGTGGCGCATCGTTTCCCTTCAACAACGTTGAACCCGATTCTGATACCACCGGTTCTCGATAATTGGTTAGAGCAGAGTTGGTATTGCTTCCATTCCCAACAACTAGTATCAGAGCCGGGTTCAACGTTGTTGAAGGGACACAATGCGATGGATCAGAGCGAGGTTCAACTTCGACGAGATGACACGACGCATCAGAGGCACAATCCTCAGAAGACGTCATATGGTGGTCACTTGGATAAATCGATCAGAGACGTCGAAGGATTCTACTAGCGACAACTGGCAGGAGATCGTGCAAGGTGTCACACTGAGGGCATCCAATGATGGATGCGTCAACTAGAGGAGCTGAGTTCCTTCTAATGAGACCTAAATATGACGAGGATGATCCGATACAGACCCAAGACAATGAAGTGATCATGATGGAATTCAACTCAAGGGGAAGATTGTTAGGATTAGACTTAAATTAGGATTAGAAATCCCAATAAGATTGGACTCCTAATCCTAATAATAGTTGAGTTGTATTCTACTTATAATATATGAGGTTATAAGTGGGCTATATATAGAGCGTGACGCGGAATGAAAATCAGCGTCGTCGAAATAATAATATTTTTGGGTGGATTTTTGGTAGAAGAATTAGAAGGGTTGAGAAGAAGAAATTGGAAGGGTTGAGAAGAAGAACGCGCCTGTAGCGCGGGGTTGAAGGAGGAGAACCGCGAAGATCGCGTGGAGAGAGAGGGAGAGGGGAAAGGAGAGAGATAAAATCTCAAAATTTCTTAATACTTGACTGTCTAAAAACATGGGGCTACCATCTCTTTATATAGGAGAGATGGGGTTACAAAAATAGTGAACTAATTAAAAATTGACAACCAACTTATCCTAATTTGACTCTGACAAAATTTAAAATCCAAATTGACCTCTAATTACCCTAATTGGACTCTAATTAATTAATTGACCAAATTAAATCTACGAATAAACGTTGAGATCATATGCGATCTCAATTATTTAATTAGACAATTACGACAACTTAAAAACGTAAATAAAATTGACCACTAGTTAATTAAATACATTCGACCCTATAATTCGAGATCACACTGCATCAACTCTCCGCCGCTTTAAAAAATTCGTCTCCCGACGAATTGCTCGATGTAGGCTTGGAGGTCGAATCTGCAGGTTCCGCCGTCTTCTGGAAGAACTGGTGTGGGGCGAACGGCGGAGTCCATACGTGGGCATAGATGCCGCAGTCGTCGTGGCGCGGCGGCGTCGTCTTACATTTTGCTTCGTCATTGTGATCGAAAAATTGATGAGGCATGGAAAAGATGGCCCTTGGAGAATCCATAGTAAAGTTATGGCACAAGGAGAGGGAAAGAGGGGATGTGTCTAAGGAATGAAGCCATGGGGTCCTTATATAGGGAAAACCCAAGGCCCTAGTCCTATTTGGATAAAGAGGATCCCCAGATTTCTGATTTGTAATCTTTTTTTAAATATTTTGGCCGCCAGGGGTATGGGTGCAATTTTCGCATCCCCTCATTCTTATTGCCCTTTTTCTTTCTGCAAATAGGGGTTTTAGGGAATTTATTTTTGCAATTTTCCCAACTAATTTCCCAATCCCTTAATTCCAGGGATTCAGTTCCATTCCCTCTCGCCCTAAGGGTTTGGCGTCTCTTTTTAGGCGCAGGGGCGGTGGCGTGGAACTTCCAGTGGCTGGCGGTGGGGGTGAGCCGGCGCTGGCATCGCGTGGGCGGCGGCTTGGAGATGGATTGGTGCCGTTCGTGGCTAGGCGGGGTACGCCGAGGTGCGCGATCGAGGCGCGCGACGCGGAGTAGCTCTGGGAGATGGCGTCGCTCGAGAGCGGCGAGGCGAGCCCAGCGCCATCCGAGGAAGGGGGAAGGCGCGTGGGGGTGGTGGAGTCGCGGGAGAAGGGGAATCCTGGGGAAGGCGGGGGCGGGGCTGGGCGTGCCGCTGGGGGGTCGGGGTTTTGGGTCGCCCTACGGTCGGATGCGGCGCAAGGGTGGGGCGGCGTGGACTGGTGGGGGAGCCGGTGGGAGCTGGGGTTCGAGGGGTAGCAAAAGGTGGAGGGGAGGCCTGGGGAGAGGGCTGGTGCGTGTGGGAAGGGGGTAGGCGAAGGCGGTAGGGGGGGTGGCGCGAATTGGTGGGGAAGCCGGTGGGAAAAGGGCGATGACAGAGATGGCGGGTGGGGATGGTTTCTGAACCGCGGGACTTGCGGGGGTGAGGGACGGCGCCGGCGAGGCTGGGTGCTGGAATGGGGTCGCCGGGATTGCGGGAGGGGCCGCCGGTGGGGCGGCGAGGGTTTGGGCGTCCTGAGGAGCCGCTGGAGGGGCTGGGACTGCCATTGGGGCCGCCGTTGATGACGGGGGCTGATCTGAAACATTCTGAACAGTAAGCGTTTCGGCCCTTTCTTCCCCTAAAACGACTTGGACAGCGGTTGAATCATCGTTGATGGCGAGATCTTCGTCGGTTAGCGCGTCCAGCCAAGCTTGAACCTTCAGAGATGCCATAAGACGCTTTTTGAACTTCTGTTGACGCGAACGCGCATGCATCCCATGAGATAAGCGGTTGAGATCAAGCTTCAAACGCCAATATGCCACGGGATCGTTGAATCGTAGGAACGATTCAATATCCATGCTCTGATACCAATTGATGCGGAATGAAAATCGGCGTCGTCGAAATAATAATATTTTTGGGTGGATTTCTGGTAGAAGAATTAGAAGGGTTGAGAAGAAGAAATTGGAAGGGTTGAGAAGAAGAACACGCCTGTAGCGCGGGATTGAAGGAGGAGAACCGCGAACATCGCGTGGAGAGAGAGGGAGAGGGGAAAGGAGAGAGATAAAATCTCAAAATTTTCTTAATACTTGACTGTCTAAAAACATGGGGCTACCATCTCTTTATATAGGAGAGATGGGGTTACAAAAATAGTGAACTAATTAAAAATTGACAACCAACTTATCCTAATTTGACTCTGACAAAATTTAAAATCCAAATTGACCTCTAATTACCCTAATTGGACTCTAATTAATTAATTGACCAAATTAAATCTACGAATAAACGTTGAGATCACATGCGATCTCAATTATTTAATTAGACAATAACTACAACTTAAAAACGTAAATAAAATTGACCACTAATTAATTAAATACATTCGGCCCTATAATTAGAGATCACACTGCATCAGAGCGAGTGGGAGGCATTGCCTCCACACCATCACAAGAACAATGTAACCCCTAGAGAGAAAGGGGGAGAGGGAGATAAGAGAGGAAGAGAGCAAGGGAACGGATAAAGTTCTACTCATTCTTCTTTTAGTGATCTTTTTTTTCCGGTGGTCGCAAGAGGTGACCAACCACCGTTATACATTGTTATTCTTTTCTTCATGTGCTTCTGTGATGGTGGTCGACGCATAACCATCTGTATCTATATCCACTTACGTATCCAGGGGTCCGGTATCTGAGAGGAGACGATATCGGTGACCGTATTCCTAACAACTGGTATCAACCTTAGAGGAAAATCTGGATCACAATATAAACCCGAAAGTAGAACTCTGGAAGAAAAATCCATTCTACCAATAGTAGTAATAGGAGAAAGAGATCCTTTCGTGGATCTCATAGAAATAGATGGCTAAGAAGAAGAAAGAGAGCTACCATTATCGGTTAAATTGTTAGAATCCCTAAATTAATTATCCACTAAATAGTAGGGTTGGCTTATACTACCTATAAAAGAAGCGAAATCCGCATATAAAATGCCATTGTGGTGGAGATAACAGTACCATCGCAATGCTAGAGATAAGATCAGAGCAAAATAACATCATCACACTATGATGAACTCTTCCAATCTTCATTCTGAAAGGTCAGACCCAAATAACAAGATCCACACACCCGCTAACTAGACCTCTGTAACACATTTCCTAGTCAATGGCCTAAACTAACAAATGGGGGAAACAATCAGAGAGTGCCCACTTTTCTGTCCAATCATCATGCCAGAAGATGAAAGTACTACCATCTCCAAGAACAAGTTATAGGGAAGAGATCTTTGGTAAGATAGAAAAATTGTCCTTCCATAATGTTAATGGAGCAATAAATGTCAGGCCACAATAACAAGCAGCACGAGAACTCATTGGTCTACATCACCATGGTATACAACAAATAAAAACCATCCCCCTGTTATTGACCAATCAAAAAGAAAAAGGATGAAAGTACTACCATCTTCCAAAACAAGTTATAGGGAAGAGGAGATATTTCATAAGAGAAAATACGGCCCTCCACAATGTTAAAGGAGAGCGATAAATGTTAGACCATCGTAACAAGCTAGAGAAGAACCAATTGATTTACATCACCAAGGTATGCATCAAATCAAAACCCTAAAATCAAAGCACATTTAGGAGTAAATGATTAGTTTATTTCCTTCGAGAGTGGGACTCTCAAACTAGCATCATCCTTATGATGCATTACAACCTCCAACTAAACCAAATAGATGCCGGTAGAATCACTTGACGAAGACCAAAAGAAAGGTCTAATTAGAAACTTACACCTTTATTTAACTTACAACGGTAGAAAGCATAAAGAAATGAAAAAATTTTGAGATGGCAGAAAGGACAACCTTTAAGAGCTAAATGATTCATATGTATGTCATGGTAATATCTTTCTTTGTTTAATGGAAGGGGGATATCCGGACCCCCAAACTTACCGGGCCTATTATTAAAAAAAACCTTAGGGTGCATTCGATTCGAAATAAGCAGGAATAAGGGTGAGGAACAAGCTAGAATAGTACACTATTTTTGTTCGACTGGAAGGATAAGAATAACGTGGAATAAAGGTAGGTAAGGTGGAATAAGGGTTGAATAAAGGTAGAGAGAGATGTGCGGGGGAGAATAGTTCTACGATGAAGGAGAGTGGAGGGGTGGGGAATAGCACCCATATTCTCGGAGCTGTTCCCCAAACAAACACCCACTTAGGAGAACCAATCACCCCCTCATGCAGAAAAACAAGAAGTCTTCCACCCAGCAAGATTCGTCTCAAGTTTCTCAAATCATCGAAGTCTAACATACCAATAAATGGTCTAGATACACAAAAGGTAAGCTCAGCCAAAGAATATCCTCCATTGCCATTAGGGGTGCTAATCAAATCCAATACCTTCGAATCCAATAAAGTGGATAAAGTACCTAATTTTTATAATTATTATGCATTTTACAATCTAAATATACTCTTTTTCCGTGATGAGGAAATCCATAAACACAATATAATTATATGAGCCTATCAAAAATATATAATATCATTGACGAAAAAGCTGAACACATTATAATTATCATTTTATGTTAAAGCAAGCAAGATCAAACTTATATAAAAAGTTGATACAAATTAATTTTACTATTTGGAATAATGAGAATAGTAAAAATAATGTAGCAAGAGAAAACATTTTCATTAAGCGTGAGGATCTTCAATATCAAAAACTAAGCCATCAAAATGAAATATATGAATTTTTGATGTACAAAGGAACAAGTTACATTATGGTGAGAAGAACTTGTATATTACTCATGTGATGATAAATGTCGCCTTGAGAATGATAATCATCATAAATTTCCATGCAATGAATCAAAAGAACAAAAAAGCAAAGGTGATATATCTAGATAAATTTCGAATCATGACAAATGTTAAGAAGGAACGCGAAGTAGCGAAATCATCATTTTCAGTTGAGGAATGCGAAAGAGAAATGCTACCATAATCTACCATGGGTATTTAGGATCTTTGGAAGATAATGAAAGGGGGAATGGAAAAAACAGTGTAAGGAATGTGGGAACATGAAAATAAATGTGTGGGTGAGGATTTAGAATAACAATCAATATTTGATCTTTTCTATTAGATTTTATGACTAATACTTTTTTACTCTTTTTAACATTGAATATTTAGTCTTTACTAATATGATTATACATACATATATATACATATTAAATTGGGTATGGCTTATAATTCTTTGTATCATCTTAATTCCTCAAAATTTTCGAATAGCACACTAAGATTGATTATTATATTTATACAAAGTAAGTCATACCTAATCTATTGTTACTAGGCTAAAATAATAAGTAAAGACAAGAACTTAGAAGTTTTGTATAACCGACACATAAAGGACCCACATTTCTAACTCATAATATTTTGCAGTCAATCCACTTGAACTTAGTTATAAAGAGGAAATGAAAGAGATTGGCTCTCATTAGAGGGCCTAATGTCGTATACACACGTCAAGCATTGACAAGTCATGTCAGTATAGCGTGAGAGTGTGAGAGTATGACAATCATAATGGTGAAGGATGAACATTGTGGAGAAAAGAAGAGAAGAATATTGTGTGTTTATTCTGTGAGGTCTAGGGGTCCTTATATAGGACTAAACCCTAGGGTGCTTAAGGGGAAACTTACATAAATACCCATGTGGTGTTGCAATGATAAGGAAACAATGATAGTAAGGAAACTGTAAATAAGGAACATCAATCTACGGTAATCGCTAACACTCCCCCTAAGGTTGGAGCATATTCATCAATCATGCCCAACTTGGAAGTTATCCAGGAAAGCCGCTTCTTAGTCACAGCCTTGGTAAAAATATCAGCAAGTTGAAGATCTGTTGGAATGTGCGGCGTGGTTATCTTTCCTCCTCGTACAACATCTCTGATAAAGTGACAATCAATCTCAATATGTTTTGTTCTCTCATGGACACACAGGATTGGTAGCAATGTAGGTAGCTGATTTGTTGTCACAGTACAAGGGAATAGGAGTGGATGTAGCAGCATTTAATTCTTGTAGAAAAATGAGCAGCCATGTGATCTCACATGTTGCCTGAGCCATTGCTCTATATTCCGCTTCAGCACTAGATCTTGAGACGACTGCTTGTTTCTTACTTCTCCAACTAACCAAGTTTCCTCCTACCATCATGGCATATCCAGTTGTAGATCGGCGGTCTTCAGGAGAGCTTGCATAATCGACGTCAGCATATGCAATAGAATTAGTGTGACCATTTGCCCCAAAGAAGACTCCTGTCCTGACGAGTCTTTTTGGTAGCGAAGGATTTGAAGAACATCTTGCCAATGGTTGTAGCACGGTTTCTCCATATATTGGTTGGCTCTGCTTACAGCATAGGATATATCAGATATAGTACATGTAACATATAGAAGTTTGCCAACCAGGCTCCTATATCGTATAGTGTCTTCAAAAAGAGGATCATCGGATGCAGAATGTTTTCTACGCTCTGTTGGAATTCCTGAGGGTTTGCACCCAAGTAGTCCTGCCTCAGTTAGTATATCAAGGCAGTATTTCCTCTGCGACATATGTAAGTCTTTCTTAGTACGTAGGACTTCTATGCCTAGAAAATATCGAAGTTGTCCAAGATCCTTGGTGACGAATACTTTTTGCAAGAAAGTCTTGGTTTCTAGTATCACTTGGTCATCATCTCCAGTAATAATCATATCATCTACATATACAGCAAGAATTACAATACTAGTCTGTCGTTTCCTGACAAAGACCGAATAGTCAGACGTAGTCCTCTGAAAGCCCATGGTGCCAATCTCTGTACCCAGTCTATCAAACCAAGATCTTGGACTCTGCTTTAGTCTGTAGATGGCTTTGTGAAGTCGACATACATACTCCCCCTCGACTTCGTAACCTGGGGGTTGTATCATGTAGACTTCTTCGTCAAGTTCTCCATATAGAAATGCATTCTTGACATCTAACTGAAACATAGGCCACCCTTTGTTAACAGCCACAGAGATGATAGTTCGTATGGATCCCATTCTAACCACAGGGGAGAATGTTTCGAAGTAGTCTACCCCATATGTTTGAGTAAAGCCTTTTGCTACAAGTTGTGCCTTAAAACGATCAATAGAGCCATCAGGGGACTGCTTTGTAGTGAAGATCCAGCGATATGCAACTGGTTCACATCTAGGAGGGTCTTTGACAAGGTTCCATGTTTTTCTGGACTGTAATACTTCAATTTCTTCATCCATTGCCATTCTCCATCCCTCATCTTGTAGTGCACTATTCTTTGGGAACAGAAATAGTCATTATGGCATCTGCATATCTTTTGTCAGAGCAAGATAACCCATCAGTAGAGGTGAAATGAGATATTGGATGAAGTGTACATTGCCTCTTTGTTCTTCGTAGTGCGATCGGAAGCTCCTGAGGACTATCCGGGGTAGCATTGGTGGGAGCACTCGAGGATGGCATAGTGTCCTGGAACAGTGGAATAGGTAAAGGAACATCAACAGGATTGGACACAGTTCTTCTTTTGTACACAATTGGTGGAGGAGGAAACTGTAGGGGAATATCGGACACTGTTTGAGTAAAGAAGATGTTTTGTTCAAAGAAGGTGACATCAAGAGAAACATAATAACGATGTCATGTAGGATCATAACATATGTACCCTTTTTGAGTTTGAGAATACCCTAGAAAAACACATTTGATAGCACGAGCAGATAATTTGTCAGGGGTATGAAAATTATGGACAAAGACTGTGCATCCGAAAATCTGTAAGGGTAGAGGGAAAGGATTCTCCTTGGGATATAGTAAGTTGAAAGGAGTGGCGCCATGTAGAGAAGCAGAGGGGACCCTGTTTATAAGATGAACATCAGTGAGGACAGCATTGCCCCAATATATCTTGGGGACATTCATATGGGTGAGTAAGGATCGAGCAATATCAAGAAGGTGTCTCAGTTTTCTTTCAGCAACCCCATTTTGTTGGGATGTATATGGGCAAGAAGTTTGATGTATGGTACCCTGGAAGGCAAAAAACGTTATCAAGTCATTCTGAGTATTTTTTTAGGCTCAAAGAAAGGGGGAGACACTCGTTGGTGCTCGCCCCATTTATGTATTAACTAAAAACTGGAAAGGCGAGATATACTTACAGTGGGTAGAAGGGAAAGAAGGACGCAGAAGGAGATTAGTATACAAGAGAGGAATTCGGCAAGCATCTGCCTAGACACATTTAAGTATACTAGTCGGATATAAGTCTATTGGCCGAAATGGTAACGTTCTCCCTATAGAAGCGCATGCCCGAGAAGATAGCCTCATTCCTAGCACGCCAGATGGACCAAAGCCGCGCAATGGGACCCAAAACATCAGCTCTGTCCCTCGTCCTGTTCGACCAAATGATGCCGCAAAAGTCCTCAACATCGTCCCAAACCCCCGCAACCAAAATACATCGAAAGAACAGGTGATCGGCAGTTTCATCGACATCACCGCATAGCTGGCAGGTGGCGTTAGTCTGGGGAAAAAACTTCGCGCACCGATCCCGGGTCAACAAACGTCGTTGACGAAGTAACCATAAGAAGAAGGCGATACGCTCCGGTAAGCGTAATCCCCATAAGAAAGCACAATCGCGCATAAGGGGGGCAGACAAGGCAGGCGTGGGAGAGAGCAAAGCCCTGTAAGCCTTCTGAGTGGAAAAAACCCCCCATCCTTCCAACGCCAATGGTCCCGCTGCAGAGAGGGGGCGGCCGCAGTGCTAAGAGCCTCCATCATCGAGGCGAATTCAACCACGCGCTGATCAGATAGGATCCCAGAGAATGTAGGGCACCAACAGCCGTTAGTCCAGCAATCCGCAACAGTTGCGTGCCTATTCGAGGCAAGCGCAAACAACCTCGGAAAATGCACCTGTACGGGGCCTCCCCCCAACCAGTCGTCCTGTCAAAACTTGAAAGCTTCCCCCGTCCCAAGCACCGGGGTGAATAGCGCAAGGTTCCTCGTCACCGTAGAAGAGACACAACGCCAGAAATGTGAGGAATGGAATTGCAAAGCCTCCCGCTGAAGGCCAAACCAGTCTCTTCCCAAGAGCGCCCGATGGACGTTGCAAAAAAAAGAATCATCCTTGCCCCAAATTTTACTCACCCATTTAAGGAGTGTGTCATTGACGCAGTCCAAACTCCGGACGCCAAGGCCACCGGACCGCTTAGGCAAGGTCACCACCTCCCAAGCGACCAAGTGCATCCCACGACCGTCGCCGCCCGAGCGACCCCATAAGAAGCGACGCATACACTTCTCCAGGCGTAAGCAAATCCCCACAGGCATTCTACGCATGGATAAGAAATAAACCGGAATAGATGAAAGGACGGATTTAAGAAGGATAAGACGACCACCCAGAGAAAGCAAGGTGGCCCTCCAGCCCGCAAGACGCGCCTCCGTCCGCTCCGTGATAGCCCGCCAATCCGCAGAACGGGCCCGCCCAACCGAAAGAGGAACACCAAGATAAGGGAGAGCAAGCTCCCCAGGCATAAAACCAAGCAGTCGGCCACACGCCTCCGCCTCCGAAGGCGACATGCCGAACGGCACCACGATGCTTTTGGAGGTGTTAATCGACATCCCAGAAAGCTCACAGAAAATATCGAGAGTATAAGCCATACCCGCCACCTCTTCTTGACCCCCTTCAATGAAGCAAAGCGTATCGTCCGCGAACTGGATTAATGGCACGCCAAACTCCCCCTTGTGGAACCCATTAGTAAGGCCCGCACCAATGACGCGGTCAACCATACGCGTCAACACATCAGCGGCAAGGACGAAGAGAAGGGGCGCCAGGGGGCAGCCCTGACGCACCCCCCGACGAGGCTGGAAAGAACCACCAGCCGACCGGCCATTAACTAAGACAGAGAGCGAGATCGTGGTGATACATCTGCGCATCCAAGCAATCTGTTGGGAAACGTGAATGAGATAGATATTCCATGAACCCTAGGCTCTCTTATATAGGAGAGGAGCCTATGGGTAAATTACATAAAGCATACTAAGAGGAAAACAAAATAAAGAAAGGTACAAATACTACTGTTAATGTATGCGTTAACACTCCCCCTCAAGATGGAGCATAGATATCAATCATGCTCAGCTTGGAAGCACACTTATGAAATGGACCTCGTAACAATGCCTTGGTGAATATGTCTGCAATCTGGTTCTCTGAAGTAACATGAGATGTGGCAATGAATCCTTTCTGAATCATATCACGTATGAAGTGACAATCCACCTCAATATGCTTGGTCCGCTCATGGAATGCAGGATTGTTTGCAATAAACAAAGCAGCCTGATTATCACATTCCAAGTTCATAGGAAGTGGTACATCTAAACATAAATCTGTCAGCACCGCTTTCACCCACATCATCTCTGTAGTAGCCTGGGCCATAGCCCTATATTCGGATTCAGCACTAGATCTAGCTACCACAGTTTGTTTCTTGCTCCTCCATGAGACTAGGGCATCTCCAACATAGACAGCATACCCTGAGGTGGACTTCCTATCCTTGGGACATCCTGCATAGTCTACATCTGTGCACGCTGAGATAGAAATCCCCTTTCCTTTCTTGAATAGCAGACCTACACCTGGAGAAGATTTGAGATATCTAAGTATCATATGTATTGCATCCATATGTACCTGGCGTGGTTGCTCCATGAACTGGCTCACACGGCTCACTACAAATAATATATCTGGCCTAGTGATCGTGACATATAACAGTTTCCCTACCAGTTCTCTATATTTTCTCCTGTCCACCTCCTCTGTGTTATCTTCATAAAGCTTCATGCTGGAGTCCATGGGTGTCGTAGCAGGCCGACACTCGAGCATACCTGTTTCACTCAACAGATCAGTAACATATTTCCTTTGTGACATGACTAGCCCATAGGAATTTCTGGCAAATTCAAGCCCCAGAAAGTATCTAAGGACCCCAAGATCCTTAGTGACAAACTCACTACCCAGCATTCCTTTCGCCTGCCTTATGCCCTGCTCATCATCTCCTGTAATCAAGATGTCATCAACATAAACCATAATGACAATGATACCTCTCACTGTTTTCTGTACAAACAAGGAATGATCAGCATTGAAGCGTTTGTATCCTTGTTTCTCGAAGAGATCCGAGAGCTTCTGAAACCATGCTCTGGGACTCTGCTTCAGGCCATATATAGCCTTATGCAGCCTGCATACCTTGGAACAGTCCCCCTCAACAGCAAAACCAGGAGGCTGTTGCATATATACTTCCTCCTGCAAATCTCCATATAGAAATGCATTCTTCACGTCCAACTGATGGAGCGGCCAGTCTCGAGCAACTGCAACTGATAACAGGATCCGTAGAGTGGAATGACGCGCCACAGGGGAGAATGTGTCAAGGTAATCTACCCCATACGTCTGTGTGAAGCCCCGCGCAACCAGGCGTGCCTTGTACCTGTCAATGGAACCATCTGCATTGTGCTTAATTGTAAACACCCATTTGCAACTCACCGGGCTGACATCTGGAGGTATAGGAACCAAACTCCAGGTTCCTCTAGACTGAAGTGCCGCCATCTCTTCTTCCATTGCTAGCCGCCATCTAGCATCCTGCAAAGCGTCATGATGATTCCGTGGAATGTCTGTGGCTGAAAGTGCCAATGCAAACGTCCTGAAGTCTCCAGATAGCCTCTCAAAAGACACAGCTGCTGATAATGGATATTTGGCACAACTTCTCTTCGGCTTGCGTAGAGCAATTGGAACATCCAGATCATCTGTGTTATCACCATGCCCCTGTAATGCATCCTGCTGAGAAATGTCGTCAGATCCATCAACATTAATATTTTCATTACATACCATAGGCGAGCTAGTTGACGGGTCAGGACCCTGAGCTGGAGGAGGCCTGCGAGTGTAATGGAATGGTAGCGGGGATACTAGCGATGGCGGTGGTGGTGGCGGTGGCGGTGATGGTGGTGTTGTTTGTGGCAATGGTGGTGGTGGTGCCATGAATACGGCATCAGGAGATATAGGTGGTAGCTGCATGTTTCCAGATTCTGAAAAATACATAATGGATTCAAAAAATGTAACATCTGCACTGATCATATACCGCCGACGCACAGGATCAAAACACTTGTACCCCTTTTGAGTTCTGGAGTACCCCACAAAGACGCACTTGACAGCCCTAGGAGAGAGCTTGTCAGTACCAGGCGACAACTGATGGACAAATGCGACTGACCCAAACACACGAGGGGTAAGAATGAACAAATCCTTGTCAGGGTAAATGAGTGAAAAAGGAATCTGTTCATTCAAGACAGACGAAGGCATACGGTTGATTAGGTAACATGCAGTAAGGACTGCATCACCCCAGTAGGAGTACGGAACATGACTCTGAATAAGAAGTGACCTTGTGACATCAAGAAGGTGACGGTGTTCTCTTTCTGCAACCCCATTCTGTTGAGACGTATGAGCACAAGATGTTTGGTGAATAATTCCTTTTGAGGGGTAGTAATTTGCCAGAATGTTGGTGCACAACTATAAGGCATTATCACTTCTCACAATCTTGACAGATGTGGAAAAAACATTTTGAATTTTATTAAGAAAGTGGATAATAATATTGCCTGCTTCAGATTTATTTTTCATTAGAAAGACCCATGACGCTCTAGAGAAATCATCTACAAATACAATATAAAACCTGTGTCCCTGATGATCGGGAACACGACTCGGACCCCAGACATCGACATGAAACAACTCAAACTTGGAGTTACTACTCCGACCTTGACTACTGGGAAAAGACGACCTGTGATGCTTTCCCAACTGACATGCCTCACACTGGATAGGTGTGTGAGAGAGACCATAGGGTAGAACTAGACGCAACTTCTGAAGCGGTAAATGACCAAAGCGCAGATGCCACAGGAGAGGAGATACTTGTCCAGCAGGAGAAGATGTGGTTCCAGCAAATGGGGTCTGGTTCAGTCGATAAAGGCCTCCTTGCTCATAGCCATGACCAATCACGTTACCGGTACGGATGTCCTGAAAAATCAAAGAAGATGGATCAAAAATGGCTCGACAATGGAGATCCTTCGTAATCTGACTAATTGACAACAGATTCATAGAAAAATGCGGTGCATGTAGGACATTCTTGAGCTGCATAGAAGATGTCAATCTAATCTCCCCCTGACCCGTGATAGGGGAGTGGGTGCCATTGGCAATCACTACTGTCCGTCCTGGAGGAATCCGAGTGTATCCTGTAAGTAGACTCTGGTCGCCACATAGATGATGTGTAGCGCCCGAGTCCATGATCCACGGCAATGTATCAGATCTACTACTGTGGAGTGCAAGTGTACTACCTGAAGTACTAGTAGAGGCAGAGGCAGAAGCAGCAGCATCAGTATGACTCTCTGTAGTCGGTGCTGGACCGGATGGTGGGATAACGCCCCTGAGGCGGGCAACTAGATCATCAAATCGTTGATCCAGTGTAGCAGCAGATGGGGGCTCTATCTGCTCAGCGGCTCGTGCAGATGCAGGGAATCCATGCTTCAAGTAGCATGTGTCTTCAGTATGTCCGACTCGGTGACAATATGAGCATGTTGGCCTAGTGCGGCCACCCCTTCCACGAGGAGTACGTCCACGGCCCTGGTGATGAAAACCGCGGCCTCTCTTGGCCGCCATAGCTGAGGGATTCTGACTCGCAGCTGCTGAAGGCACTGTGATCCTACTCAATCTGTGAAAAGCTTCCTCCATGGGAGGAATGGTCGAGTCCGCCAAAATCTGTGAACGTGCTGCCTCATACTCTGGATCAAGTGCAGCGAGAAACACACCCACCATCGTCGCATTCCTGTATGTCTTCTGTTGTTCTGGCGTGGCGGTAAGAGGCATGAAGCAATAGAGCTTCTCGAACATCCCTCTCAATGATGTATAGAGAGAATGTAAAGGACGGTCGTTCTGCTTTATTGTGAATATATCATGTTGTAGTTGCAGGATCTTCGTCTCGTTCTTCGCCTGAGAATATGTCGCTGCCAGGATATCCCACATGTCTTTGGCTGTGGGTTGATGTAGAATGTCATTGGCGATTTCAATAGCCAATGTGCCAGATAGCCACACCTTGGCATATGCATCATCGGCCTCCCATGAGGCATGGACTCCAGTCTTCTCTGCAGGCTCGGGCTCGGTAAGAATGTGCTTCTTACCTGTAGACTTCATCATACTCATGAACTGCATTGCCCACAGTTCATAGTTCGTACCATCCATCTTGACAATGGGCGCTGGACCACGAAATGCGCCAATAGACGGGATATCTGCCTTGCTTTCTGACATACTGGAGACGGAAGACTGGAGCGAATGACAAGAGATAATCTTTGTCTACAATGACATAGACGGGATTAGTTGCATGTGTAGACCTCAAGCAACTATCCCCATGAATTTGCGCGTGCTACGATCCGCACACGCACAGGAATGACGACGATGCACACAGTGTGCGCACGCGGTATGTAGCCTTCACGTGCAGGTGCACAGGAGATGGAGCCCCTCACGCGCAGGCGCACTGGAGATGGAGCGCTTGGAGATGCGCACTCGTGGTGTAGGCGCAGATGCGCTACTTCGTGCGCAGGTGCGCCTGTGCGCTGTGCGCAGATGCGCTGTGCGCAGATGCGCCTGTGCGCAGATGGCGTAGGTGCAGGTGCGCCTATGCGCTGTTGCACAGATGCACAGGCGATTGACGCGCTGGAGAAGATCGACGCGCGTGTGGCTGGAGAAGATCGACGCGCAAGAGAGGACAGGAGGCGGTGTTGGAGGCGCGCCGATCGAAGGGAGAGAGAGATAGGGCCGGCGGGTGGGGTGGGTAGGGTTAGGGTTTCGAGAACTCCGATCTAGGACCGTCGCTCTGATACCATGTTGGGAAACGTGAATGAGATAGATATTCCATGAACCCTAGGCTCTCTTATATAGGAGAGGAGCCTATGGGTAAATTACATAAAGCATACTAAGAGGAAAAAAAATAAAGGTACAGATACTACTGTTAATGTATGCGTTAACACAATCCATAGATTAGGGAAACCCCGCCTACGCAAGGCGGACCAAAGGAAGCGTCAATCAATGGAGTCATAGGCCTTGGCAAAATCAATTTTCCACAGGACCCCCTTCCTTTTCTCCTTCTTACAATCAGCCACCATTTCCGACGCGACGACTATGCAGTCCGCGATATGCCTTCCCTTAATGAACGCCCCTTGAACTGGCGAGATAAGCCCATCCAAGATCCGAGATAGGCGATTGGCCAAAGTTTTGGCAAAAATGACATAAATACCATTGGATACGACAATAGGCCTAAAGTCGTCAAAGCGCAGCGCCAGACTCTTTTTTGGAATAAGCACAATATTTGCCCGGTTGATGCGGTCGAAGCCGAGGTTACCAGCACAAAACTCCGAGACGACGTCGAAGACGTCCCCCGATACCGTCTCCCAGAAGTCCCGATAGAAGGCGACAGAAAAGTCGTCCGGCCCCGGGGATGAGTCAATATTTAGACCCCATACAGCAGCTTTAATCTTGTCCAAGGAAATAGGACGAACAAGGAACGCGGAATCCTCGTCCGAAATAGAGGGAACATCAATCCCAAGCCAACGCCACCGCCACGTAGGGAGAGCCGAAGAGATACGTCTGAAGTGATCAATGATGGCGCTCCCGATCTCCCTATCCCCCATGAAGAACGCGTCATTGATAGAGAGGGACCGCATAAAATTACAACGCCTCCGATTGCTAGCCGCCCTGTGAAAGAATGCCGTGTTCGCATCGCCTTCTTTAATCCATTTTTCCCGCGAGCGTTGGCGCCACTTAACAGATCTCTTCTTATCCTCCTCCTGCGCCCGAGCAATGGCAGAAGTGCGATCCCGAAGCTCGTCAACAGAAAGTTCACGCTCGTTCTCCGCGGAATCTAAATGCATGATAATGTCCTCCGCCTTGGCGCGAGTAGCACGCCGCGCCTGTCTGGTAGAGATTCTGAAGTCAGCGAGGACCCTCCGTAGTGAAGCAAGTTTCTGATTAAGTTTAGCAGCCGTCGAGCCAGAGACAGGGACCTGGTTCCAATGATACTGAACGATATTTTTGAAATTAGGTTCCAATAGCCAACATTTTTCATAGCGGAATATGCCCCGAGGGTTAATGCCATCACCAGAGTCCCAAATAATTGGAGAATGATCCGAGAAGGATCGGGGCCGAGAGCCAACAGAGCAAAGTGGGAAGGAGTCCATAGCCAAGCCGTTAGCCAAGAAGCGATCAATCCGAGAGCGAGAGGAGCTATTTCTCCAAGTGTAAGAGATATCGTTCGGCACCAAGTTAACAAGCGCCAAATCATCAAGTGCGTCCAAAAAATCTTGCGAGCCAGGATTGCGGCCACCCCTGCCGCGAGGCCGATCGGAGGAGTGAATGGTGACATTGAAGTCACCCCCCAGAATCCAAGGGATCCCCGGGTAAAAATTTGCAGCCTCATGCATGTCATCCCATAATTCCCGACGTAAAATATGGCACGTAGGCGCGTATATGCATGAGAATACCATGAGAGCAGAAGAGTCGACTCTTTCCAACGCAACCGAAATCATGTGACGACCTCCAAGCATGGAGCTAAAAGAAAAAGAGCGAGATCGCCATGCCACAAGTAAACCCCCAGCGGATCCAACCGCATCAATCGCGCGGAATTCATCAAACGGACCGGCACCAAGAGAACGCCACGTATAGTCGTCAATAGCAGCCAATTTTGTTTCTTGGATAAAAGCAACGTCACAATACCATTCTGAGAGACACGATTCCAGGGAACGACGTTTATCCAAATCCCTGAGACCACGGACATTCCATGAAAGAAGCTTCATTAAGAGAAACCAGCAATTCGCCCCCAAAAAACGCGGATGAACCAAGGAGACACCACTCAGCAACCGCCGAAGTTCGGCACAGGGGCATCAACCTCCGGGCCTCCCTCGCGACCTCCAATGTCGCGAACACCCGCCGCCTCGGCCACTACCTCCTGCATAGTAGGGCAAGATTGAAGCAATCGAGCCGCATGGATAGAAGGAGTGCGTCTGCTGTATGTAGACCCGAAGCGTCTGAAAGAAGAGTCCAACCCTGCACCCGAAAGGAGAGATCCCGTAGGCCGAGGGGAGAAGGCCTCAATAATGATAGGGGAAGTTCGCACCGGAGTCGTAGACACCAGGGGAGGGTTATCAACCAGGCGTAGAACCTCAACTTGAATCACAAAAGAGTCGGGCCGAGATGTCTGAACATTGTTATAAATGGGCCTCGGCCACGAACCGAATTGCCCCATAGCCTCTCCCCTCGAGATGGGAAGATCCGCCGAAAAACCCGAATAGGCAAACCGCATAGCTGGGGCGGATCCGAACCGAGGGAAATGAGAGGGCGTATCGACCTCGGGAACCTCCACGACAGGAAGTTCAGAAGATACAGGCGAAAGATGCGGAACCTGAAAGGGCGTCTCGAAGGATCCCAAAACGTCATGCGTGCATGGCAACTCCTCGGAATAAACCACAGAGCGCTCCACGTGGCACCACCGAGATGAAGCGTCACGCTCCACGTGAGGAGGCGAAATCGAAGCGCCAGCCTCCCGCCCCGACTCGACGACGACCGGCGAAGCATGGAAAGTCGGAGCGACGGCCAACTCCGGCGAAGCTGGAACCGACGAAGAAGGGGGAATAATAGATAGTTCGGGCTTGAACCTCCATCGGCCAATCTTAAGAGACCCAAAGAACGTCCGGCCAGTCGCCTCGCTGAGGAAGCTCGAACTGCATTCGAAGAGAACCGTAATAGACTTCCAATTGGCCTTCGGAGTGAGGCCATTGTCGAAGATGGAAAGAACAGACCCCATCGGTGAAACGCCTTGTTGAGCACAGGAAGAGTTCTAGAAAGGAAGGGAACGCCTGTAATAGAGGCCATGCAAACCTCGGTTGAAGAAGAGGCACCATCAGCCACCCGAGCGGCCCGCCAAAAAACGTCATCGCTAGAGCCCTTAGCCAGCAAGCGATCCCGAAGCTGAAGGGAAAGACCGCGCACGCAGCAGTGAGACTGATCCAGTAAACAGAAGTCGCCAAGGAACAAAGGTCCCAGAGTATCTTGAACATGCGTCTTCACCACCTCCCAATCGAGGTCGGGGCGGCATGCAACCCCAATAAGCACCGAGCGAGAAGAGCCGAGACCCTCCTCCAAACCAAACGAAGACGGGCCCAACACATGCAAGCCCTGAGCAGGAGAGATATCCTTCGTCGCGGCACCCCCATGCGCAGATGAAGTAGCACCAACCACAGAGCCGCCCTCCGCGGACTCCCCATGGTGATGAGAGGCCCCCCGGTTATCTACAGAGACCATAGGCGGAGGTTGAGGACGAGGAGCAACCACCTGAGTGTATGAGCGTACCGGGACCTCCCGCCATGCGGAATGACCGGGACGAGGGCCATGCACCGAACGCACGGAGAACAATGAGTGAAGCATCCCTGACTGCGTCGAGCGTCAATGTCGAACCCACCTGCAAGAGGCACGACGGTGCCCCGTATCCCCGCATGCAAAGCAACGTGGAGGAGGGGGACAACGAGAGGCGAGATGTCCCCTCTCCCCACACCGGAAGCAGCGCCTGCCTGCCTTCTTGTGAGAAACCGCCTTCCATTCGCCCACCGCAGCATCCACCTGAGCCTCAGCCCCCTCGTCGAAGAAGACGACTCCCTTCCCTCTCGCAGCCGCAACCACTTGCTTCGAACCATCAGCGAAACCCCCTTCTATCTGCGTCGCGCCCCGGAGAATCTCGTCAGAGACCCTCGCCTCAGTCTCCCTCGCACTTCCAACGATCGCCCTTGACCTCGCACCGCTCCCGCCGCTCCCGCTCCCTTTCGAAGTCGCCATCTTCGAAGAAAAACGGCCAGATCCTAGTTATCCAAGGATCCGCTGTCTCATTCTGAGTAAATTCCAGAGCATCATCAGAACGAAAGATTTTAATAGTAGTGGAGAAAATTTTTTTGACATAATGAAAGAAGTTCTTGACAATGATATTAATTTCTGAACGTTCTTTTAACAAGAAAACCTAAGATAAACGATTGTAGTCATCCACAAAAACAGCAAAGTATTTATGACCACTAATAGTTTTGACCGGACAGGGTCCCCAAATATGACAATGAATTAAGAAGGAGTAGTGTGACGAGACTCAGATCCAGCAGGAAAAGAAACTCTATGATGTTTTCCGAACTGACATCCTTCACACTCAAAGGGTTTTAGGTTAGATAGTTCGGGAAACATCATAGAGAGAGCCTTGGCAGAAGGAAGTCCCAGACGAAGATGCCATAGGAGGGGATCTTCAGAGATGGAGGTAGCGCCAGCAAAGCTGGAAGTAGACGGGCTGTTGAGATATAGACCATTCCTCACATGTCCCCACCAAAAATCTGCCTCGTCCGGATGTCCTGAAAATAGCAACAGAATTCATCAAAAATAACACAACAATGTAGCTCACGACATAGCTCCTGAACAGATAAAAGACTGAGCGGGAAAGCAGGAGCACAATGCACATTTATCAGTCGAAGTTTGTTGGAGAAGGCAATAGTTCCAACAGCAGTAACGGGAGAATGATCCCACTGGCAACACGAAAGCTCTTTGCAGTGGTAGAGGGTTGAGATGAGGTGAGTAGACTTGCATCTCCCGTTAGATGAGTGGAGGCACCAGAATCAATAATCCATGCATGTTTGGTAACAGAGACTGAGTTGGCTACAGTACCTGAGGTAGTAGCAATGCTAGCAGTAGCAGCAGATGCAGTCGTATATTTGGTTGATGGAGCGGAATCATTTAGAAGTTGTCGTAGACGAGTATATTCAGAAGCAGTGAATGGAGTATGTTGTCCATCTGTACTCTGAGTAGTTGTATCATTGTTCATCTCAAGTGGCTCGTCGTCATAAGTGTTATGAGCACATGGTTGCTTGCCAAATGTTGCCCAGCAACGCTCAGAAGGATGATTCATGCGACCACAGTGTACCATGCAGGATAACGACCAGTAGAGAAATCACGACCACGACTTCGTCCAAGGTCACGTCCACGATTAGAGTCATGTCCACGGCCATGACCACAACCTCCGGGATAAGACTGACGTCCTCTGTGCCCAGATGAATAGTGGGATGTTGTCTCTGTAGAAGAAAGAACCAAAGAATTTTGAACCGATGCCTCCAGTTCTTGTAGTCGACCGAATATGGTTTCGATCGTAGGCAATTTATCTGCCATAAGAAATTGATCTTTTGCAATTTTGTACTTCAGATGAAGCCCTGAGAGGAACATGTAAACCTACCACTCAACACGTTCTCCTATTTGTTTATCACAGCATGCAGGTTCAAAGATAAGAAGTTCTTCAAACAGGCTTGTAAGTGACCGGTAGTATTCAGTTAGACTGGTCTCTTCTTGATTAGTAGACCAAATTCTTGTGTATATATCAGAAAGACGAGACTTGGTTGTTTTCTGGGAATATGTGTGCTCAAGATTTTCCCACATGGCTTTAGCAGTATCTTTATATAATAGATTGGCAACAATATTTGGATCTACACTATTTGTCATCCAAGTAATTACCTGGCAATTGTCGACAAACCAGGCTTTATAATCTGCATCAGTGATAGAAAGAGGAGTCTTCATGAGTATGGCACTCTTTCGTTGGCCACCAATAAATATCTTGAAGGATCGAGACCATAGAACATAGTTTTCGGAGCCTTTCAACTTGATAGATGTGCCTTGTACCATCAGAGGAGGATACATAGGCTTGGTCTCGATGGACGGCATGATAACGTCTCTAGGTCAAGAAAAAGTGACCTAGATGCAATTGTAGTTGATATGTAGAACCTCCTTAGTTGCACATTTTTGGAGAGTTGTGGAGGCTCTACGCCCTAAACCAAAGTCGAACAAGAGGTCTAGGGCAGCAGCGGCAGATGCCTCGGGCAGCAGGAGCGCGGTAGCACGAGGAGCGCAGGTGCGCAGGGGCCCTCGCGCAGGGCGCAGGGGCGCAGATGGGGGCGCAGGAGCACAGGTGCACTGGAGCCCTCACGCAAGGCGCAGGGGCGCAGATGGTGGGGGCGCGGAGCCCTAGCGCGGAGGAAACAGGAGATGGTGCGGGGCGCTGTAGCCCTAGCGTGGTGCGGAAGCTGTTCGCAGGGGCCAGGCGTGGTGCGCAGCAGCAGATGCTTAGCGTGGACGCGAAGGCCTAGCGTGATAGCGCAGGGTGCGAGGGGCCCACGGAACAGTCGAGGAAGAAGAGGCGGGCCGTGGCGGAGGGATGCTAGGTCAGAACACCGGTCTAGGACCGCTGCTCTAATACCATGTGGAGAAAAGAAGAGAAGAATATTGTGTGTTTATTTTGTGAGGTCTAGGGGTCCTTATATGGGACTAAACCCTAGGGTGTCTAACGGAGAACTTACATAAATATCCCTGTGGGGTTGCAATGATAAGGAAACAGTGATAGTAAGGAAACTGTAAATAAGGAAACATCAATCTACGATAATCTCTAAGAAACATGATAAATCATATCAATGGAACCTAGATATGATTATAAGTTTAAACATAACCACTTAATAAATATAGTAAATTGGTTTGAGAGTATCTTTATTTGCTTGCAAATGTTATGCTTAGTGATATAATGCAAATGCTAAATCTTTCAAGGTAAATGAAATGTGGTAGCTATACATATTCATATACTCTTTTCTACATCTATTTACTTACAATTGAATTCGAATAGATGCATGTCAACCTTTTGATGTAACGATGCTATAATTTCTTGCACAAGAATATTCAGAAAATATCCTAATCAACCCAGAGTGGTTGTTACATGTATGTAATTATATATATATGATATGCATGTATAAGTATGTACTACGTATATATAGATACATTTATACATATATATATATATGTATGAATATAAAATATCGAATAGAATTATTATCGAACCAATTCAGGTAAATTCATATTCAATTTATTTGGGAATCGAATCCCCATGTTAATTTCAAATTCAGTTCATTTGATTTCGAATCAAACTTTTTTCGAATTTTTATTGAACGGATCCTTACTCGAATTCGAAAGATTCAATTCAATTAGCAACACCGATTGCCAGATCAAATAAAAAACTTGTCTCTACTAATGTGAAGTCCAATGATGACACCACTAACAAGTGTGGAAAGAATACTTTGTTGTTATTTCATAGAGCCAAAGGATTCTCATATATAGAAGAGAGAAACCCTAATGGGTAAATTACAAATTATGGACAAATAAATAAATAAACTGTAAAACAATAACATACCATAAAACTCTTCAATACTCCCCCTCAAGATGGAGCATAGATGTCTATCAGGTTCAACTTGAAACAACATCTCTGAAAGGGTTCTCGAGCTAGAGCCTTGATGAGCACGCATGTTGGGTGCTCACTTGAGCTAACATGAGATGTAAAAACAAGACACTTCAGAATCATGTCCCGAGAGTAGTGACAGTCTACTTCGATATGCTTGGTTCTCTCATGAAAGGTTGGCTTGTTGGCAATGAACGGTGCACCATAGTTGCCGCATTGGAGGAGCATAGGAAGATGAACCTCAATAGCTAGATCAGTCAGAACGAATTTGATTCACATCATCTATGTGCTTCCTTGTGCCATAGCTCTATATTCTTATTCACACTTGATTGCGACAACTGTCTACTTCTTGCTCTTCCATAATACCAATGAATTCCCTACAAATAGAACGAAATCGCAAGTAGACTTCTTATCCTTGAGGCATCCTGCATAGTCTGCATCTGCACAAGTTATAACAGCAAGAGATGTGCCTCTGCTAAGCAAAAGATCAATGCAGGTGATGTCTTCAGATACCTCAAAATCATATGGAATGCATCCAAATGCATGTCATGGTTGTTCCATGAACTAGCTCACTTTGCCCGCAGTAAAGGATATGTTTGGCTTGGTGATGGTTACATACGACAGCTTTTCGGCCAACTCCATGTATCTCCACTTGTCGACTTCATCAGTGTCGTCATCACATAACGTCATATACTCAAGTCCATATGAGTGGTGTTGGAGTATAAGTTGTATGCGCCTATTATGTTGTAACAGGGTAAATGGATCCTAGAGAAGATCCATTTACCCCATCCAGTGTTTAGTCCCACATGGACCAGCGGTGGGACTTGGAGGCTCTGGGAAGGCTATATAAGGAGCCCCAGACCTCCTGTACTCATTGAGAAATTCAATAGACAAACACGCCCTATTGGAGGGCTTCTCCCGTGGTTTCATCCCGCTCCTCATGGAGTAGGGTTCCACATAAAAATCTTTGTGTTCTTCGTGATTATTCTTCTTTATTCTGTTATTCCGCTTCCGCTTTCTATTTTATAACATGGTATCAGAGCGGATCGATTCTCGAGGAGTCTTTTGTTTTAGTTGTTTCGAGATTCGATTCAATTAGTATTCTTTCATGAAGATCATATTCTGTTTATTTTGAGATTATGAAAGGGGGATTCATCGGTGAAACCCTAGATCTATGTTCACGATCTACGGCGGCCCTCTTCAGATCCAGAATCGCCCACAGATCTTCTCTTCTTGCTGCAAAGCATCGGGGCTTCTTCGTGAGCCCTAAATTTTCTGGCCTATGGCGCATTATGCGCACATTCTTGAAGCCGCAGTCGTGAAGCATCTCCAAATAGGGTCCCAGGCGGCCTCCTTCGTGCTGATCCAGGCGATTCGTGTAGAAGCAAAACTCCCGCACGATCGTCAGGCGCCAAGAGTCCAGGAGCAATGGCAGTTAATCCCAGCAGAGTCCCCCTTTCGCAGGCGCTCCCCCAAGGCAACACCTTCATCGTCGTCGCAGCAATCTCGGAGCCCCAGACCTCTGGGCTGCACCCCCTCTTCACACGGAGCCGCAACAACAATGGCGAGATCTCCACACCGCATCTCCCTCGCAGTTCCTCCTTCTCGCGTACGCAGTGCGAGCCATAGCGGCGAGCCCTAATGACTTCGGGCGATAGCCCCGCACCCCAAGCCCCATGCGCCCAGGTCGCCAGGCGAGTTTTCATCACCGACCTCCAGGCCGCTGTAGCCTTTCCAGGCGAAGACCCCCATCGAACTTCAGCAGGAGCCCCGCGCGAGAACCCATTTCTGCCCTTGAACTCCAGGCGGAGGCCCCTGTAGGCTGTTGTTGCAGTTCCCCGTGTGGGAACCCTAGTGATGGGGGCGGCGATCCCGTATGTCCCCCATTGGCGGCGCACGTTTGAATGAAAGGGTTCCTCGTGGGAACCCTAAGGGGTTACCGATGGTTGATATAAAAATTGATAATATGTGTTCTTTATGTCGGCTCAAAAGCTGAGTGCCGTTTGTAAAAAAAAAAGAGGGTCTGCTAAAAAAAAGGGCCGAAATTTGCATTAAAAAAAAGGGGCACGTACAAAAAAAAGCCGTACGGAAAATTTTCCAAAAAAAAAAGAGAAGAAGAAGAAAAAAAAGCCGTAAAAAAATGTTCAACGGCTTAAAAAAATGCGAAAAAAAAGGAGCCGAAAAAAATGGAACGGCTTAAAAAAAGTGACAGCTAAAAAAAAAAGGAAAGCCGCAAGTTCTTCTTTTCTCCCCATCATAAATGTGTTTCAAAAAAAAATTCGAGAAAAAAAAATACGACGGCTTAAAAAAAATGTGAAGAAAAGCCGCAAGTTTTTCATGTTCTACCCCCTATTTATCTTGACTTCTCCCAACTGTCGATGTCTGCATTCCGACCAGTATGGGAGAAAGGGGGAGTGTATATGTAGAGTCACAGGTCTTGTATTCCAGATCCAGTTTCAGATACCAGTCTCCAGACCAGCTAGTTGATCAGACTCTACAGTTCGGTTGTTTCAGACTCGACGATTGTCTTCCGAGTCAGTTTCAGACACGCACAAGTGTGCGGTCATTTTTCAGATGAGCATAAGTTGCCATCATCAGTCCAAGGTCCCCATCATTCTTGTTGTTGTTTTGTCAGGCCAGAGTTTTCATGTGAGCCATAGGGACTCCAGAGCAGAGGACCATTCCTTGTGCCATATGTTGGCAAGGGTTTTTCATGTGGTATCATAGGTACACCAGAGCAGTGCACCATTCTCTGAGCCAGATGGGAGAGACCCAGTTCTCCGACGAGGAGACTTCAGGCGCAAGTTCAGACTCGATGGTCAGGTCTCGAGTCTTCAGTTGACTCACACTCCAACCCGTTCGTCCTCCTCACCTGCACGGCATGAGAAGCAACGTCCTCGACTGCAGCAATGTGCGCGTTGGGTTGATATTGTCCGTAGTGTCCTGTAGCGTTGAGTTGAGTTTCTTTCTGTTTGTCCAAGCTGAGCATTGCATGCTCCAGCTTGAGGGGGAGTGTTGGAGTATAAGTTGTATGCGCCTATTATGTTGTAACGGGGTAAATGGATCCTAGAGAAGATCCATTTACCCCATCCAGTGTTTAGTCCCACATGGACCAGCAGTGGGACTTGGAGGCTCTGGGAAGGCTATATAAGGAGCCCCAGACCTCCTGTACTCATTGAGAAATTCAATAGACAAACACGCCCTATTGGAGGGCTTCTCCCGTGGTTTCATCCCGCTCCTCATGGAGTAGGGTTCCACATAAAAATCTTTGTGTTCTTCGTGATTATTCTTCTTTATTCTGTTATTCCGCTTCCGCTTTCTATTTTATAACAAGTGGTGGTTGGCTAGCAGTATGCCATGCGTGTCTCTGAGAGAAGGTCAATCACATATTTCCTCCGGGTCATCACAAGACCTCATTGGTTCCTGGAAAACTCCAGTTCAAGGAAATAGCGTAGACTGCCAAGGTATTTGGTAACGAACTATTTTGCAAGAAAGGCCTTAGCTACTTGAATGCCATGAGCATTATCTCTCGTAATAATGATATCATCAACATACACCAGTAATAGCAACGATTCCCTTCTGGGACCTCAAAACAAACACGGAATGATCTGTAGTTGATCTCATGAACCCCTTCTTTTCTATCATATCCGAGAGCTTTTGAAATCATGCTCTCAGATTATGCTTCAAGTCATAGACTGCCTTATGAAGTCTACACACCTTCTGACACTCCTGAACAGTGAACCCTGATGGCCGATGCATGTAGACTTCCTCTTGGAAATCATCATGGAAGAATGCATTCGTCAAATCAAGTCGATACAACGGCCAATTCTGTGTAACTGCAACAGATAGAAGAACCCTGAGTATGAAGTCTCAGGCTACAGGAGAGAAGGTATCCTGATAGTCCATCCCATATGTTTAGGTGAACCCACGAGCGACAAGTCGTGCCTTGTAGCGATCAATGCTGCCATATGCCTGATGCTTGATAGTGAACATCCACTTGCATAATACAATGGACACATCTAAAGGAGCTGTAACAATGCTTCGCGTGCCACGAGACTGTAAAGCTGTCACCTTTGCTTCCATTATTTTGATGCCATTGGCCCACCTTGAGAGCCTCCTGATATATACGTGAGATTTCAATGGCAGACAATCCCACAACAAATTGTCTGAACTTTGGTGAGAGTCACTCCAAAGACACATGACCTGCAAGGGGATATCTAGCACAGGAATGAATCCCTTTTCGCAAGACAATAAACCAACCCAGATCACTCTCCTGAGGAGACTCTGTCTCAACCTAAATATATGCATGCTCATTATGTGATTGACCATGTACATCATGCACACCATTAGTACCATAAACCAAAACCAAGTTCTCATAAATTCATAATTTACTTGAGGTGTGTTGGATGTTACGGAAGGCATCAAAGCATGAAGGACATGCTGAGGTGTATGTGTGGGTAAAGGTGGAAGAACAACCGCATCCTCAGACCCATGACTCAACCTGTCACATGTAGTAGAGAGAAAAGATCCATCTCTAGAAAAGCAAGAGATAGAGATGTCTTTTCTACCAACATGGTAGAGGGCATCTGATAAATAAGATAGCATGTTGTCAGCACATCACCACCACAGAATGAACGTATAGCACGACTCTGTATGAGACTGTTGATATCCAGAAGATGACAGAGTTTGCATTCTGCAACTCCGTTATGTTGAGAAGTATATGGACAAGAAGTCTGATGAATAATCCCTCGAAAACTTAAGAAATGAGACAATTGTGTAGTACGGAACTCATGAGCAATATCAAGCGAATATATTTAATGGAAGCATAGAAAATATTTTTTTATTTCAACGAATCACAATGCTAGATTGATCTAAAATCTAGAGAAATTATCAACACAAACTAAGTAGTACCGGTGTCCCTGAAGATCAAGTACATAACTAGGACCCCACATATCTAAATGCAATAACTCAAACAGACTCTGACTACTACGACTTTGTTGACTTGGAAAGCTAGATCGATGATGCTTCCCAATTTGACAAGATTCACACTGAAAACTGGATGCCAGGAAAGACGCGACTAATCTTCTACGATGGTAGATAACTAAATCGAACATGATACGTATAGGGAGAAATGGACTAAGCAAAAAAGATGTGAAACCAGTAAAAGGAGACCGAGTCAACTTGCAAAAGCCTCTATGTTCATAGCTACATCCAATCACCCGGCCCGTAAATATATCCAGAAAAATAACGGAATTGGAGTCAAATATAGCATAACAATTTAAATCATTTGCAATTTGACTAATAGATAGCAAGTTCATGGAGAAGGCTATATACATGAAGAATGTTTTGCAAATGTAGGGAGTCAAATGAACCTCCCCATATCCTGTAATCGGGGAATGTATCCCATATTCTATCATCACTGATCTACCTTTCTGTGTTGGACTATACGTACTAAACTGCAAGCATGGCCTCAAATTTCAGCGAAATTCGGTCGAATTTCTGTCGAATATCGATATCTAGTCAAAATCGAAATTCGACCGAAATGACCGAAATATGGGGGTCCTACTACAAAAAATGACCGAAATGACCGAAATTTCGGTCAAAATTCCACCGAAATTCCATCGAAATTCTGTTTTGCTCGATTCTGAAATGGCGACCAAAACCGATATTTAGGGCCTTGACTGCAAGTGATCACATAGACGACGTGAAGCTCCAGAGTCCATTATCTATTATGAAGGATCTAGTCTAGAGATACCAGTAAATGCATTAGTAAAACCTGAAGTGCTAGTACAAGCAGAGGTCGCAATATGTGGATAACTGGAATTGGAGGGTTCGACGACCGATGGCATGATTTCTCTCAGAAGAGCAACAAAGTCGATGCAACAATGGTCGACAGGATCAGGTGCAGCCCGAGCCTGCTCTGCAGCACGGGCCGATGGTGGAAAGTCATGCTTGGAGTAGCACGTGACCTCCGAGTACCCTGATTAGTGATAGTATGCGCATTGCTGCCGAGGGCGTGAACCACCTCTGCCACGTGTACCTCATCCTCTGAACGGACTCGAACTACCTCTACCATGGGAGGTTGTCATAGCCAACGATGTCTAAGAGGAAGTGGTTGATGAGATACTAAGTCGGCTCATCCTGTGGTACGCTTCCTCCATAGGAGGTATAGTAGCATCGGTGCGAAGTTAAGAGCGAGCATAATCACATTTTGGGTTAAGAGCAACCAACAATATCCCGGTCATGACAGAATCTCTATACGCCTTGTGCTGCTCTGGTGAGGCTGTCAGGGGAATGTAGCTATGGAGTCACTCAAAAATACCCCTCAGAGATGTATACAAAGCATGAAGAGGACAATCATCACTTTTGGTTGTCAAGATATCATCATGGAGCTGCAATATCTTCGACTCATTCTTCGCTTGGGAGTATGTTGCTACGAGGATATCCCACATCACCTTTGATGTAGATTGACTTAAGATATTATTGGCTATCTCAACAGAGACAGTACTGTAGAGATAGATATTATTATGCTATGAACCTGTTTGTTATTTCTTTGTTTTCTCTGGACTACTTTGTACTTTACCCTCAAGGTCTCACTCTATATAAGAGAGCCTAGGGTTTCTCTGAATAATTAATTTCAGTTTTTCTCCCAACATGATATCAGAGCCCAAGCCCTAGGGCTCTCTCCCTCTCCCCACCCGCCGCCCTCTCTCCTCTTGCTCATCCCACTGCCGTCGTCGGCTCGGATCCCCGCCAACCAACCTCTCGGCGGTTCCCGATCCCCGGTGGTTCCCAGCCCCGCCGCCAACCCCCCCGGTGGCTCCCAGTAATGCCCCCTAGTCCCGCCGCCATCACCCCTCGGCGGCCCTAGCCGAGTCCCGGTGCCTCAAGGCGTGCCCTAGTCGATCTTCCGGGCCCTAGCCGATCCTCGGCGATCCCCGGCGTGCCCGTACTCTTATCTTCCTCCGGATAGAGGGATTTGAGTGCGTAACATCTACATACGCACTCGAATCCTATGCAGTTTGTGTAGACAACTATAACGTTGTCTACAAACCCTAGTTCTTCTCCAGCGACAATATGTCAGAATCGAAGGTTGATATGCCCTCCATAGGCGCATTCAAAGGTCATGCGTCAATAGTCAAGATGGACGGGTCGAATTATGAGCTCTAGGCGATGCAGTTCATGAGCCTCAGACTCCTGAACAACAGAAGACATTTCGAAATGCCACCATGGTGGGAGTTCTACTTGCGGCCCTTGATCCAGAATAAGACGCCGCTCGTTCTCAGATCTTAGCCGATGCAGTTATTCCTCCAGTGGAGGACGTTTATAGGAGACTCAGTCGCATTACAGTTTCTTCCAGTTCTTCTACTCCACCCCCATCGGCGATGGCAGTTTCGCGTGGGAGAGGTGGTCCGTCTTCTGGTCGTGGACCCCAGGGAAGGGGGGTCGCTTTAGTCAGCCATGTACCTATTGTCACCGCACAGGACACTCGGAGGAGACATGTTATTCTAAGCATGGGTTCCCAGCATCGGCACGTGAAGCAGAACACTCTCAGTCCCAGTTGGCATCTACTGCAGACAACCGTTTTGAGGAACTTGTGGCACGTCTCCGCGATATTATGCCACAATCATCTAGTGATTCTTCTGGTGGATCGTTAGATGTTGCTGCTACAGCCTCCGCCAGTTCATCTATTGCTGCTAGTACCTCAGGTAGATCTACTGCATTTACATCGTCTCATGATATATCTGATTGGATTATAGATTCGGGTGCCACACATCATCTCTGCCGAGATCGAGACAGACTTGAGACCTACAGGGACATTCCTCACGGCCGCTCAGTGCAGATCGCAGACGGAACTCATTCCCCCCTTCTTGGACAGGGGGAGGTCTTCCTATCCTCTATTATGCATCTACAAAATGTCCTACATGCTCCTGAGTTCTCGACGAATCTGTTATCTATTAGTAAGATTACGAAGGATTTGCATTGTCGTGCTATATTTGACCCGTCTTCTCTTATTTTTCAGGACATACTAACGGGCAGGGTGATTGGCTGTGGCTCTGAGCAGAATGGTCTATATCGGCTGGTTCGGAATTCTTATGCTGGCGTCTCCTCTCATTCTGTCGGACCAGTTTCTCCGTACATCTGGCATCTCCGTTTTGGTCACCTCCCGGTCCAGAAAATGCGCTATCTTCTACCTCAGAACTCTCCCAGTTCGTCCTTTCGCTGTGAAGCATGTCAGTTGGGAAAGCATCATCGGTCGAGCTTTCCTAGTCGACAGATTCAGAGCAGTAGCTCCCTGTTCGAGTTGTTTCATATAGATATATGGGGTCCAAGTCGTGTACCCGATCATCAGGGGGACAGATTTTATATAGTGGAAGTGGATCATAACTCTCGTGTATCTTGGATCTTTCTTTTAAAGAATAAATCTGAAGCAGGAGATGTGATCAAGAATTTAATTAATGAAGTACAAAATGTGTTCTCTTCTACTGTTAAATATGTTCGTATAGATAATGCCCTAGAATTTTGCACATGGTCCCTTTCTCAAATTCTTTCATCAAAGGGTATTATTCACCAAACCACTTGGGCGTACACATCTTAGCAGAATGGTGTGGCGGAAAGAAAGCATCGCCATCTCCTTGACATTACTCGAACCCTATTGATTCATAGTTGTGCTCCTATTTCCTTCTGGGGGGATGTTGTTCTTACCACGTGCTATCTAGTCAATCGTATGCCATCATCTGTTCTTGGTGAGAAAATACCTCTCTCTATCATTTTTCCTGACAAGGAATTATTCTCACTTACTCCACGTGTCTTTGGTACTGTGGCATTTGTTCATTTTCTGCCTCCTGGACTTGACAAACTCTCTCCTAGAGCTGTCAAGTGTGTCTTTGTTGGTTATTGTCGAACTCAAAAGGGCTATCGGTGTTATGATCCCATAAACAAGAAATACTTCGTTAGTGCTGATGTCACATTCTTTGAGTCTGTTATGTATTTTTCTCCTGCAGGTGACAAACTGGTACCATCCACTACCAATGATGATGTCTATGTTCCTCCACCTCCTACTTGGAGTTCACCTGAGTCTCCTCCTGTTCCTGCCCCTACATCAACTTCACCGCCACCACCTCCACCTCCACCTCTTCCACGACCTCCCATTCCACCTCTACCAAAATTCTATACACGTCTATCAGGTCCTGCTCAGGCTACACGTCATCCACCCATCACGCCTCAGGTATGTTCAGATGGCATTACTACTGACGGGTCAGATATGGTACATGTGCAGGATTCTTCATTGCAGGAGGAAACTACACCATCCAATACAACAGAAGATGATCTTGATATTCCTATTGCTATCCGGAAGCAGAAACGGATGTGTGTCTCTTATCCCTTTGCTTCCCAAGTGTCGTTTCACCGTCTCACTGGCGACTTTCAGAGATTTGCTGCAGCCTTGTCTTCCGTGGATATACCACGGACCTACCAGGAAGCTATGAAGACTGATTGTTGGAGATTGGCTATGGAAGATGAGATGTGTGCATTGCAGTTTCTTGGCACATGGTCTTTGGTTACTGTTCCTCCTAATGCATCTATTGTGAGCTGTAAGGGGGTCTTCACAGTTAGATATCATGCAGATGGCAGTCTAAATCGGTACAAAGCACGTTTGATCGCGCATGGTTTTACACAAACCTATGGCGTAGACTATATGGACACTTTCTCTCCAGTGGCTCGACATTCTACCCTTCACATTCTATTATCTGTGGCCGTGGTCCGTGACGGGAGTATATCTCAACTGGATGTCAAGAATGCCTTCTTGTATGGAGATCTGCAGGAGGAAGTCTACATGCAGCAGCCACCAAGGTTTACTGCTGAGGGGGAGAAGCATATGGTGTGTAGACTTCACAAGGCAATTTATGCCCTCAAACAGAGTCCAAGAGCGTGGTTCCAGAAGCTTTCCAATCTTATTGAACAACAGGGATTGAAGAGGTCAAGTGCAGACAACTCATTGTTTGTTCAGAAGTCATCGGCAGGTACAGTTGTTATCATGGTCTATGTTGATGATATTCTGGTTACAGGAGATGATATTCAGGGCATAGAAAGGGTGAAGGCATTCCTAGGCCGTCAGTTCGTTACGAAGGATCTTGGAACCCTAAGATATTTTCTAGGGTTGGAATTTGCCAGGAATGCATAGGGTTTGCTGATGACACAACGGAAGTACATCACAGACTTCTTGGTTGAAACAGGCATGGTTGGATGCAAACCATCAAGTATTCCCATGGATCCAAGCATGAAGTTGTATGATGGTGATACTGCTGAAGTGGATAAAAGGAGATATAGAGAAATGGTGGGTAAGCTCCTTTATATTACCATAACTCGACCTGATATTTTTTTTTGCAGTAAGCAGGGTGAGTCAATTTATGGAGCAACCAAGACAAGTTTATATGGATGCTATACACATGATAATAAGGTATCTGAAGTCTTCTCCAGGTTCAGGGTTGTTGTTTCGGAAGGGCACAGATTTGTCTATCTCAGCATGTGCAGACGCCGATTATGCAGGATGCCCTAAGGATCGAAAATCAACCTCAGGATTCGCAGTGTTTGTTGGAAGCTCTCTGGTTTCTTGGAAAAGCAAGAAACAAACTGTTGTGGCAAGGTCCAGTGTTGAATCCGAATATAGGGTCATGGCGCAAGCTAGCACGGAGATGATGTGGGTTCGATCTGTACTAGAGGATCTACATGTAGTCGTACCTCTACCCATGCAGCTTCAGTGTGATAATCAGGCAGCCTTGTTCATTGCCAACAATCCAGCTTTTCATGAAAGAACCAAGCATATAGAAGTTGACTGCCATTACACAAGAGACTTGATCCATAGAGGATTGATATCTACAACTCACGTGAGCTCAGGGGATCAGACTGCGGATGTATTCACCAAGCTGTTGCTCATAGGACCTTTTCAGAGATGTTCATCCAAGCTGAGCATGATAGACATCTATGCTCCACCTTGAGGGGGAGTGAAGAGATAGATATTATTATGCTATGAACATGTTTGTTATTTCTTTGTTTTCTCTGGACTACTTTGTACTTTACCCTCAAGGTTTCTCCCTATATAAGAGAGCCTAGGGTTTCTCTAAATAATTAATCTCAGTTTTTCTCCCAACAAGTACCAGAGCGTGAGACCTATGGATATGCAAAATCTGCCTCCCATAAGATTTTGGTCCCATTCTTGTCCATCGGCTCATCCTGCATCAAAACGTGTTACTTCTAGTGGCTCTGCAGTAGATTCATGAACGACATCACCCACAACTCGTAGTTTGTACCGTCCATCTTGACAACAGGTGTGGGACCCTTGAAGGCACCCGTAGATGGCGTATCAACTCTGTCTTTTGATATCGTAAACAATCACTATGACCTTAGACCGATCGTACGATGTCTAAACATACATGAGAAGAGATGATTGCGGACTTAGATTCATACCGCAACCATTTTTTGACAATATGTGGTCTGATTTTGATCTTAAATGAGGTAAAGACCTAACTCTCTAAAATCAGACATAAAAATATGGCTTCATAAAAGCATAATCGCCCAAAAATATGTTCAGGGTCTCACGGTGTGATCAGACGGCCATTTGGGAGGCCAAAGAACCAGCCCAACGATGCTACCAGGCTCTCTCTGCCAATGCAACGACGCAACCGCTCAACATCTATGTGGCAGATACTGTCGCGCGGTAGGGAGGCCGCTTAGCAACAACTATGTGATGGGTAGGGTAGTTGTCGAGCAGAGGGGGGTGCTATGAGTGATCACATGGAAGGAGAGGCTGCCACACAAATGAAGGAAGGAGGCAAGGACGTAGGGTTTTGGATATTACGGCTCGGAGCTCCGGTTTAAGACTGTCGCTCTGATACCATGCGAAAAGAATACCTCATTTTTATATCATAGAGCCCAAGGATTCTCTTATATAGAAGAGAGAATTACATACTATAAACAAATAAATAAATAAACTGTGAACAAATAACATAACTAAAAAACTCTTCAACAACAAGCACGGGAATCATAGCCATTTGTTTGCAGCTTGGTCCCCCCTTTCACAAAAACATATAGTATCATTAATATATTGTAGCACAAGGATAGTTCATCCAGTTGTAGCATACACACTAATCACCTCACACAACTATTTTGATTGTGATAATTAGTGCAACCGCGACAAGAACAAATAGAAAAAGGGCACGAGATTGTGGTAGCACATCAAAACCAAATCTATGGAAAACCATGACGGTAAAGAGAGGCAAAGAAAGAGTCTACTTTCCAAAGCACTACTTGTTCTTCCATCTCTTTGGTCAGTAATCATCTCATCAGCTATGAATATATTGTTCATCAGGTGATGTGATGGTAGAGAGGCATATTGTATGGGAGAGATGATTACATTGTGAATACCCTTAAACAAATTCATCATTAACCTCGCCAAAATGGGACAAAAATCTTCCACCTTTAGAGACACCTAAGCTTGCAAAAGCAGATAGTATCCAATCGATTGGGTCACTAACTACAATTAGCCAGTATCTGTTGATATATTAGGGATAGTAGATTCTTTTTTATATTTTTGCATATTTTAATTCTAAACATATATTTTTATCTATTTATATAGATTTGAACATTTTCAATGCTATCATAATGAAATTAAAGAAACAATAAAACACCAATCAAACATTAACCATCTTATACTTAGTTTAATTTTGAAAAACCACAAAAAACAAAAATGATTGTTAAAAAAATCGATCGAACCAATAATCTGATCGAGTTATCAACCAACTAACTCGAGCCAAGGTTGGATTTAATTATACGGTGAAAAAGCCCATCAAATAAGACGTAACGGATGGAAAAAAGTATGCATGATGGATTATTTCAGCATGATTTGACACTCGAGAAAAGCCATATGGGTTACGAAAGAATCCCAATGTGAGAGGTTAAGATAGTGATTTTACTGGAATAGTTGTCGATCTCTCCTAAACTGGGATTTGGCATGAACAGTGGGTGCTGAAAGTGTCCTAGGGGATTTTACAAGGAAGGAATTCTTCCACATACATGTATATTAAAGCCTGGAGACTATTTAATCAACTTACAAATTCACATGTTAGAGATGGAGTAATGCAAACCCAAACAAGGATTGCATCATGGCTAGTCGAGGTAATCATAAAACCAAGCAAATGGTTTTAATAATTCGGAGAACGGCCTCGTAAATCACAAACTGGTTACTTTTCAAGGGCTCGAACCTCCCAACAAGCCACAACAAATCTCCTATGTTTGCGTGAGAATGAACGCAAACATTCCCTATAGCTACTCATCCCCATGAATCTATATCCTACCATTTCCCTACAATTTTTCCGTTGATTAGTGTTAGAAAATAGAGAATCCAGAACGTATCAGAAAAAAAGATAAATAAATTGAAGAACACACAGGATTTTACGTGGAACCCTACTCCCTAAGGAGCGGGATGAAACCACGGGAGAATGCCTCAGAGGGTTGATAGTCTATTACTTTTCTCAATGGACACAGAAGGTCAGGGGCTCCTTATATAGCCTCCACAGATCCTCCAAGTCCCACCACTTGTAGATGTGGGACTAAACATATGGATGGGGTAATTGAATCCTGGAGGTATCCATCTACCCATCTACATCATAAGAGGCACACAACCAAATACTCCAGCACTCCCCCTCAAGCCGGATCAGGCAATGCTCAACTTGGACAAACAGAAAGAAACTCAACTCACGCTGCATGACACTACAGAGAATATCAACTCAACACGCACAACTGTCGGATGTTGTCGAGGATGTTGCTTCTCATGCCGTGCAGGTAAGGAGGACGAACGGGTTGTCCTCGTCGGAGAGCATGTGCTCTGTACTGCGCATGTCAGAGTCATTGCAACTGAAAGGAGTCTCCTCGTTGGAGTACTTTGGCCCGCCACAACATGTACACAACTGAAAAAAGGGCCGAACTGAAAAAGGTCATGGAAGTGCAATCCTCGTCGGAGTCCATGGTTGTTGAAGAATGGAGTCTGAAGAAGTCTCCTCATCAGAGAACTGGTTCTCTCCCATCTGACACAGAGAATGGTACTCTACTCTGAAGTCCCTATAAAACCACATGAAAACCATTGTCCACATGGTATATGGAAAGGTCCTCTACTCTGGAGTTCCTATAGCTTACATGAAAACCCCGACCGACAAAACAAGAAGAATGATGGGGACCACTGACAATGATGGCAAACATGTGCTCATCTGAAAAACGACCGCATACACGTGTGTCTGAAACTGAGGACTCGAAATCTGATGTCGAGTCTGAACTGTCTGAACTGCAGATTCTGAAAAAGCTTATGGATCAGAATCTGAATTGGCATATGGAGACTGGAGATCTGAACTGTCTCTGAATCTGGAATTTGAATTATAAAAGAGGAGATGCCGTATAATGCCGAAGAACTCTACACTATACTCCACATTTCTCCTATACTAGTCGGAATACATAACATCAACTATGTTGACAGAAGACAATAAAATGGGGAAAACATGACCTTGTGGCTTTTCGTCATTTTTTAAAAAAAACCATCTTGATTCTTTTTAAGCCGTTTCATCTCTCGTTTTTTATGTACGACAATTGCGACACATTTTTTCTCTTTGTTTTAATTCTTGCGTACGGCTTTTTCTTGTACGCGCTTTTTTGTATCACGGTCCAAAGGGCCCAAAATCTCATCAATTTTCTCTTCTTTTTTGTAAAAAAACGCCCAACTATAGGCCCAAAATCCTTTTCTTTTCTTCTCAGCTCATGTTGGGCTCATTCTCTCTAACCTTTTTTTGGAAAACCAATCAGCCCAACTTGGGAAGACTTGCAGCCGTGCCCCCTTTTAAAGCATGGCCCACGTGCTTACAAAAAGGATTTTTTTATAAACAAGCGACGGCCATCGAGCCATTTACTCTCACTCTTCTTTTAATAAAACATGATGTTTAGGGTTCCCACTTCGGAACCCTTGCACATCGTCATCGAGTGTTCTAAGAAGGAGGAGAGCCGGACCTGCAGCCTCCGCCTCCGCCGATGGGTCTCCCCCCGAACCTGGGATCTAAAGAGAGACGGAAGCCTCGCACCGCCTGCACGAGGGAGAAGCAGCGGGACTATCATCTCCTCGTCAGGAGCTCCATTGGGTGCCGCTGCATGCGTACAAGAAGGCAAGAGGGTTTGCGCTGCTCCTGCACCTGGTGTTGGTTCTTGCAGCAATTGGAAGAGAGATGCATCGCCACCAGAAAGAATAAGGATAAGACACGCGGCTACCGCCTGAAGATAGAGGCGAAGATGGCGGGCCTGCCAGGTTGACGCGCCTACTGAGGGCACATGTCGCACCGCTAGGACTGGAGAGAGCGCATGTGGGGGGCCATCACCTGGAGCATCGCCTATGGAGGAGTCGCCGGAGGATGCACGACGACCTGGAGCAGCTATGGGGCACTGCCTGGAATCGAGATGCTCCGTACGGAGGCTTGCGACACATGAGGGTGGGCTCCGCATAGAGCATCGTCTTGCGCTGTGGAGCCCTAGAAGGCTTACTGGGGGAGTCTGAATATCTGATCACAGTAGAGTCTGGACAAACCAACTGGTTTGGGGAATCTGAATCTTATCTCTAAATCAAGAATAAGACATGTATGAGTCAACTTAAAATTGTAGATCTGCGCCTGAGGCTTTTTTTTCTCAAAATCGCCTACAAGATTGTTGGGGTCTGAAGGGCTGAGGTGTTGCAACCGCCTTTGAGCGATGTGGCTTCTCATGCCGAAAGGGGCTCCAGAACAAAACTTCAAAAATTAGGGTTTCAAAAGAAACCATAGAACTAACAAAACTTGAACAAATAATGGTCTTCAAAAACACAAATCAAATCTCAAATAAATCAAGAGCTTAAAATCACGAGAATCGAACCCGCTCTAATACCATGGTGGAAAATAGAGAATGTGGAAGTGTATCAGAAATAAAGATAAAGAAATTGAAGAACACACCGGATTTTACGTGGAACCCTACTTCCTAAGGAGAGGGATGAAACCACGAGAGAATGCCTCAGAGGGATGATAGTCTATTACTTTTCTCAATGGATACAGGAGGTCTGGGGCTCCTTATAGAGCCTCAGAACAAAACTTCAGAAATTAAGGTTTCAATAGAAAACCTAGAACTTACAAAAGTTGAACAAATAATGATCTACAAGAACACAAATCGAATCTCAAATAAATCAAGAGCATAAAATCGTGAGAATCGAACCCGCTCTGATACCATGTTAGAAAATAGAGAATGCGGAAGCGTATCAGAAATAAAGACAAAGAAATTGAAGAACACATGGGATTTTACGTGGAACCATACTCACTAAGGAGCGGGATGAAACCACGGGAGAACGCCTCAGAGGGCAGATAGTCTATTATTGTTCTCAATGGATACAGGAGGTTTGGGGCTCCTTATATAGCCTCTACAGAGCCACCAAGTCCCACCACTGGTAGATGGGGGACTAAACATATGGATGGGGTAAATGGATCCAGGAGGTATCCATTTACCCATCTACATCATAAGAGGCGCACAACCAAGTACACCAACAATTAGAACATGAGACCTCACCAGGAAACATGCACAAAAAACACCATGAATTCCCTACAAGACATATCCATCCATCATAACCCGAGTTACATGCAATGTGAAAATATTTCACTAACCCGGTGCAAGTGGTCGACCATTGTAAAATAGATCCCGTCACTATTCACCTCCAGATATGGCATGGGTCATCATAGCATCAACAAATATCGCTTCTATATTATCAATCTTGCCTACCCATCTTCGGTGGGCTTTGCCTCAAAAGCCACACCAGGCTTCTCCACCACTTCGACAGAATTTGCAACAATTATGTCGGTATCAACCATTGAAGCCATCTACCTTTGACTTCAAAGCACGGACAAGGAATCGAGGACATATATGGTCGAGTTCTCTAGCCCAACTGTCATTGTAGAGACCATCCTCTCTCGTAGCATGAAAGAGGAATTTCATCATCCTCAGGTCATCCACAGATGCTTCCCTCACCAGTACATTGTGAATCGGAGAGGGATCGACACGTGAATTACTTTTTTAATAGATCGTGTTCCCACTTAGTACAATCATTGCCAACCATAGAGACAACCACCAACTAATCTTAAGTCACCATTCCTCAAGGCCATCAAAATCATCAATTAAAAACTCACTACATCACTATAACCCATGAGCTATACATGATTGTTTGGGGAGGCTCTGTGGAGTCTATATAAGGAGCCCCATACTTCCTCTATCCACTGAGAGAAAGGAATAGAATATCCGTCCCTTTGAGGGCTTCTCTCGTAGTTTCATCCCGCTCCTTAGGGAGTAGGGTTCCACGTAAAAAATCTTCTTGTTCTTTCATGTTTATCATTCTAGATTTATGCTATGTTTATCATTCGCTTCCGCATTCTCTATTTTCTAACAAGGGTGTTCGTCTCCTTCTCCGCCCTCTTTCTATATTGCCTCTTCCCCTTCTCGAGCAACTCTTACCCTTGATCCTTTGTCGCCCTTTTCCCTCACCCTTTTAATATTTGTCCTCTCCTACATGCTTTCCATCGGTTTCCTATTTGCTCTTGTTTAAATCCTAATTATTATATTGCAGGAGAAAGTCTGTCAGCCATATTACAATGGATGTCAAGAAGGATAAATATATAGAAATTCCAAGGCATGTCTACACTATTATCTGGGAAATATCAGTCTAGAAAATTGAAAGCATGCCCTTCCAAGCAATTACTTGGACGCCATCGTTGAATCTGACATGAAAAAAATATGACCAACAACTTACACATATACGCCCCCAAACAATGCATCTGCATGAAGGGCATGTAGTATATGCTTGATATATCTTTTAAAAAATGATGAAGACTAGTATAAAGAATGAAACTAATTGGACTAAACTTTATACTCAGGTAAAGATCACGAAAAAATACTAAAAATGAAAAACAAAAGGAAAGCAGTACCTGGTCCTTGCCATGGATGTCAGCCTTCACAAGCTTTGAAAAGAATTCTGCCGAAACTCTTCCATCTTTCTCAATAGTTTCCTCCTTATGAATGAAGGCAACTCGAAGTGCCTCGTTTCTGAATTCAAGGATAATAGGTAGAAAAGTAGCAGATAAAAACATTGGCACACACTTCAGAAACTCAGAAAATTTAAGCAATATACATATCGGAGTCGCTACCTTCAAAAACAACTTTAATTTTAAAAAAAGAATATTCAATAAGTAGCTATAATTTAGAAATACAAATGGATAACTATATTATTCCCACTTAGAAGAATATATACACAAACAAACTGGGAGAATGCATAAATTTCGGAACAAGGCCAATAAAAGTTAAAATGCAGAACGTTTCTAATAAAATAATGTTGGGAAAATAAGAGAATTTGTTTATTCCATCAGCCCTAGGCTTTCTTATATAGGAGAGTAGCCTATGGGTAAATTACATAAAGAGTCCAACGGGAAAGAAAAATAACAAAAGAGATACATAAGTGAATAATATATATCTACACTCCCCCTCAAGATGGAGCATAGATATCAATCATGCTCAGCTTGGATGCATACTTCTGAAACGGGCCTCGCAGTAATGCCTTAGAAAAAATGTCTGCCGTTTGATTCTCTGAACTAACATGGGATGTAGCAATGAATCCCTTATGAATCATGTCACGTATAAAGTGACAGTCAACTTCAATGTGCTTGGTTCGTTCATGGAATACTGGATTATTTGCAATGAACAAGGCCGTCTGATTGTCACATTCCAAAGCCATAGGAAGTGGGACTTCTATATGTAAATATGTAAGCACAGCCTTTACCCACATCATTTCTGTGCTAATCTGGGCCATAGCCCTATATTCAGATTCAGCACTAGACCTTGGCACAACAGTTTGTTTCTTGCTCCTCCATGAGACAAGAGAATCTCCAACATATACAGCAAACACAGAGGTGGACTTCCTGTCCTTGGGACACCCTGCGTAATCTGCATCTATACAGGTTGAGATAGTAATCACATTGCCTTTCTTGAACAGTAAAACCGCACCTGGAGATGACTTGAGGTACCTGAGTATCATATGTATGGCATCCATGTGTACCTGGCGTGGTTGCTACATGAATTGGTTCACTCGACTCACATCAAAGGATATATCGGGCCTAGTAATAGTGACATAAAGAAATTTACCCACCAGTTCTCTGTATCTTCTCCTACCCACCTCCTCTGTATCACCATCATATAGCTTCGTACTAGGATCCATAGGTGTAATAGCAGGTCGGCAACCAAGCATTCTTGTTTCACTCAACAGGTCAGTGACATATTTCCTCTGAGACATTACCAACCCATAAGGATTTCTGGCGAACTCCAGTCCCAGAAAGTATATAAGAACTCCACGGTCCTTGGTAACAAATTCACGGCCCAGCATTTCTTTCGCCTCCCTTATTCCCTGTTCATCATCACATGTAATTAGAATGTCGTCTACATAAACCATGATTGCAAGAATACCTCTGGAAGTCTTTTGTACAAACAAAGAATGATCAGCATTAGAACATTTGTATCCCTGTTTCTCAAAGAGATCTGAGAGCTTCTGGAACCACGCTCTGGGGCTCTGCTTAAGGCCATAGAGCCTTATGAAGTCTGCACACCTAAGGATACTCCCCCTCAATAGCAAAACCAGGTGGTTGTTGCATGTAGTCTTCCTCTTGTAAGTCAGCATATAAGAACACATTCTTTACATCCAACTGGTATAGCGGCCAAGCACGAGTGACCGCAATAGAAAGCAGGATCCGTAGAGTGGAATGGCGGGCCACTGGAGAGAATGTATCAAGATAATCCACCCAATATGTCTGTGTAAATCCATGAACAACAAGACGAGCCTTCTATCTGTCAATACTGCCATCGGCGTTCTGCTTGACTGTAAATACCCACTTGCAGCTCACTGGACACACATCAGCAGGTACAGGAACCAGACTCCAAGTTCCTCTAGACTGAAGAGCTGCTATTTCTTCCTTCATGGCTAGACGCCATCTACTATCCTTCAGTGCGTCTTGATAATTCCGTGGAATAGCCATTGCTGACAATGCGACGACAAAATTCCTGAAATCTCCAGTTAGTCGATCAAATGACACATAAGCAATGACCATGAGCTGAAGAAGGCCTACGGGTATAATGAAATGGTAATGGTGAAACAGGTATAGTGACAGGAGGTGCAGAAGATGGTAACGGTTGTAATTATGGTGGTGATGGTGGTGGTGTGACATGTAAATGACATCAGTATTAGCAGGGGTATCAACTAATCACCTGAGGCTGAGAAATACATAACAGATTCAAAAAATGTAACATCAGCACTGACAAGGTACCGCCTGCGCAATGGATCATAACACTTGTACCCCTTCTGAGTTTTGGAGTACCCAACGAAGACACACTTGACAGCCCTAGGAGAGAGCTTGTCAGTCCCGGGAGACGACTAGTGGACAAAAGCGACCGAACCGAACACAGGAGTAAGGGAGAACAATTCTTTTCCAGGGAAGATAAGAGAGAAAGGGATCTTCTCACTAGAACAGATGACGGCATACGATTAATTAGGTAACATGTTGTAAGAACAATGTCACCCCAGAAAGAGTGAGGAGCATGACTCTGTATAAGGAGCGACCTACTTACATCCAGCAAATGGCGATGTTTCCCTTCAACGACCCCATTCTGTTGGGAGGTATAGGCACAGGATGTCTGGTAGATCATCTGAAGTAACTAGATAAGACATGAGTACACAATTCCGAGGCATTGTCACCTCTCACAATTTTAATAGATGCAGAAAAAACATTACGAATCTCTTTAAGAAAATTGATGATAATATTCCATGCTTCAGATTTATTCTTTAACAAAAACACCCAAGACACACGAGAGAAATCATCCACAATAACTATATAAAACATGTGTCGTTGATGATCAGGAACACGACTCAGACCCCAGATATCGACGTGAAATAACTCAAACATGGAGGTACTACTCCGACACTGACGACTGGGAAAGGTAGACCGATGATGCTTTCCCAATTAACAAGCCTCACATTGAATAGACGTGTGAGGCAAAACCTGAGGTCACACTCGATGCAGTTTCTGAAGCGGTAGATGTCCAAAGCACAGGTGCCATAGCAGAGGAGAGATGGGTTCAGCAGGTAGAGATGAGGTTCCAGCAAAAAGAGTCTGACTGAGGCGAAAGAGGCCGCCTTGCTCATAGCCACGCCCAATCACGTTGCCCGTAAGGATGTCCTGAAAAACAAGAGAAGATGGATCAAAAATCGCACGACACTGTAAATCCTTTGTAATTTGACTGATAGACAACAAATTCATTGAAAACTCAAGTATGTGTAACACATTCTTGAGATGCATAGATGATGTCAGTCTAATATCCCCCTGTACCATTAGCAATGACCATTGTTCGACCTGGAGAGATCTGTCTGTACCCTGTAAGTAGACTTTGATCGCCACATAGGTGATGTATGGCGCGAGAGTCCATAATCCATGCTAAAGAATCTGATCCACTACTAGTAAAAGCATATGCGTTACCTGATCGCACAGGGGCATGCGGGAGGCGCGCTGATGCGCGTGAAGATCGTGCACTGAAGCACGCGATGGCGCGCAGCGATGCGCGGTGACGCGCGGCGCTGCTGCTACAGGTGACGCGCGCGGCGCTGCTGCGGGTGCGCGGTGATGCGCAGGCGGATGCGCGGCATGCGTAGATGCCTGAGGGTAGGGCTAGGATTAGGGTTTGGCTCACGAACTCTGATCTAGGACCGTCGCTCTGATGCCATGTTGGGAAAATAAGAGAGCTTGTTTATTCCATCAGCCCTAGGCTCTCTTATATAGGAGAGTAGCCTATGTGTAAATTACATAAAGAGTCCAACGGGAAAGAAAAATAACAAAAGAGATACATAAGTAAATAATATATACCTACAAATAAGGAAAGGGTCTTCATGTCTTGGTTGACAAATGTGGGAAGCAAGGAAAAAACTTCAGGGAAAAAATTGCTAATAAGGACTAGGAATATAGGCACTCTCACGGGAAAGTAAATTGACACAATTGATGCATATATTAGGAAGACGATAAATATCTATGCTTTGAGCTGGAAGAAAAATATCTTATGATTGCAGAAGAAACGTATCTCATATTTGCAGGAGACAAAATGAAGCGGGCAAAATCTTAAGAGATAGCAAGATTCAGATTTAATCACAGTGTGCAGGAAAAGAGAAAGCTCTGAATAGAGTAGACATTATTTACCACAAAGACCTAAAGAATCTTAATTGCCTCTTCCTCATATGTCATGACCTCATATTTCAGCGTAATTTGGCTGAATTTTTCAAAAATATCCATTTCTTAATGATAACAAAATCTAAATGCAACCTTGTAAAAAATGATAAATGTGAGAGTGTCAAGGTTCAAGAATGTCGTATGTGGTATTCATTTGGTCATGCGGTCTAAAGCGAGTAAGCGGATATGCGGAGTATACAGAGACATATGCGATTTATGCGGTTTATAATATTTTAATTTAAAATATTAAAAATGCAAAAATAAAATGTGATTAAATAAAAAAGTTTGATGATCTAACAAAATCAAAAAATTCAAATAAGATAATATACGATATATAAGAATATAATTTGATTATTTTTAGTGTATGTTTCAAATTTAATGCATATATAAACAAATACAATATTGGATTCAACAGGGAACACACTAATTATATAAGAAAACCCTTAATTCATATATAGATCCTATAGATAACAGAAGCTAAAGAATAATCATAGGTATACAAATCATACATCCAAAATTATACATATATATATATGGATCTCCAAGGTCCAAAACTTGTTGACATAAAATATAGGGAAAATTTGAATTTGCAAATAAGATTTATTAGAAACACAAAAATGTAAAGTGCCAGATTGTTAGTCAATTATTTCATGTTTAATTTGAAGAAGTAGAATGAATTTCACTAGATAAAAAATTCAAAAGGTAATAAGTGTTAAGATCAATAGAAAGATATGGAAATGAGAAAAATGCCCTAGATTATATTCACAAATGTGACATATACGAGAATAATGAAAAGATGCATGAATGCAAATGACGATATAAGAGTTGCTGGGAAAAAATTCGACTCAATGTGTCATCAACATGTTATGGATTAAATAAAAAAGACACATGAAACCTATATGCAAGTCTCTTGTTCAAATAAGTGGTCGCATATGCCGCATAGTCAGATCGCATATGCATTTTGACCGCATATTGCTGCATATGGCATATGTGCTTCGGTCAAGTGACCGAATACGCATATGCGACCGCAAGGACCACATTTCTGAAAGTTGAAAAGCGTATCAGAAATAAAGAAATATAAAACGTGCGAGAACATCAAGAATTTTTGTAGAACCCTATTATATGAGGAGCAGGATGAAACCATGGGAGAGGACCTCTCAAGGGCTGGATATTCCATATTGATCTCTTTTTCAACGGTTACAAGTGGTGTGGGTCTTTATATAGCCTCATAGTAGATGTGGGACTAAACATATTGATGTGATAATTGAATCCATCTAGAGATCTAATTACACACCTCTACATATAACACATACTATAACAATCCCCCCCTAGTTGGACCATGCAATGCTCAGCTTGGACAAATAGAAAGAAATAACTCACTCCAATTACAAGACACTACAGACAATATCAACTCAATGCACTCTATTGGTTGCCTGTTGAGGACGTTACTTCTCATGTCGTGCTGGTGAGGAGGAACTGAAGGGATTGAGTGTGAGATGAACTGGGTCTCATCATTGGAGAATGTATACTCTGCATTTAAGATTTGAAAAAATGAAAAGCGGAATGAAGCAATTTCCCTAAAATCAAGGCGAGGCGTATCCTAGAGGCGGTCGAGGCGTAAGCCTCAATTCATATGGATAAGTATATAAAAAACAACAATAAAATATATACTAATGAAATTATATATATATATATATCCTGACTAACATATGATATATATCACTATAACATATGATAGATTATACAGATAAGAAGTAAGAACATTAAAAGAAAAGTTATAACAACAGTATATGCCTTTTACTAAATTTCCATCCAATCAAAGAGGGATATACCCACGAATTATTACCATTTGACCCAGGTTAATGAAACATCATATGCATCCCATCATGTCATCCCATACTCAAACAAGTCTGTTTGCATATGAGTAGTATATGAACTCCCCTTGAATTTTATCTTACATGTTTATTAATGGATAATGTTTTCTATTGTATTTGTGAGTTCAATATTTAAGGGTATAATGGTAAGAGTCTATGGTCATAATAGGACATGTTTAATGGTAAATAAGAACATGAAAGCAACCAAATTTCAGCATTCATCTTGCATAAGTATAACTTAGATAGCTAGACCTTTATAAACATATGAAACGGCCAAATTTAAGCATTCAACTTGCATAAGTACATATAAAAATGCTCAAAAAATTAAAAGCACTTTGAGGAGCACCTTGTCTCCGCCTTACGCCTTGACCAACTGAGACAGTCGCCTCACCGATCCTAGCTGAGGTGACTGTTCTGGAATGGTGTATTGTCGCCTCGCCTCGAGGCGTACGTCTTGTGCACCTCAAGGTGCGTTTTATTGAACATGATTGTACTGCATTTGCTAGACTCACTGAGACATGAATAAGTCTCCCCATCGAAGAACTTTTGATCTATATTGTGTGGAGTCACTGGAACTGGATGAGTATCCTCGTCGAAGAACTCTAGCCCGCAACATATCCATCTCTCAAAAGGTTAAAACTGAACAAAGCTGTGGAAACATCCTCATCGGAATCTATAGATGCAGGAGAATGGAGTCTAGAAAAAAGTCTCCTTGTAAGAGAACTGGGACTCTCATATTGGCTTAGAGAACGGGAACTCTACTATGGAGTCATTATGAATCCCCATGAAAACCCGAGTCCACAATGGCTCGTAGAACGGGATCTTTCCTCTCGAGACCATGTGGATCCACATGAAAACCTAGAGTCCAAATCAAGATGGGGACCTCTCTCATATATCGCACACATGTGCGCATCAAACTAATAGAGTCTGAAATCCAGAGAATCTGAAGAACTGGATAATGAATCTAACATGTAGACTATGATTCTAAACAGCCGAAATCTACACAATACTCCTTTTTTCCATACTAGTGGAAATAGAAGATGTTGACCAAGTTTGGACAAAAATGAAGATGGGAAAAAAACCAATAAGCTGCCATAAAAAGTCGATTTTCCTTTTTTAAGTCGTTCTCCTTTTTTTCTCGGCTTTTGTTTGTACAATACCTTTTTTAGAAGACCAATGAGGACATAACCACCGCAACCCCTCATATACCTTGTTGAAGCCGAATTAGGCCTAGAGAGCAGCAAGCCATATTGGGTCGAAACTCACATCCTCATGTCTGCCCTCGCGTTTTTAAATACTTCAGAAAACTGGGCCCAACAAAAATTGCACCTTTTTTAAAATGCATGAGTAACATTATGGGCATTAAAACACCCACAAATGATTCTTCTCCTCCTATAGGAATAGGGTTCATCGGGGAACCGTTACTCCCGATGTCGCCGCTTTTATGGAACAGGTAACGGCCATTGCCATGATGGAGATGGCAAGACTTGAATGTGGCACTGCCCGAGGTGAGATGTTGTTGCTCAGGGATCCTAACAAAGGAACCCATCAAAGTCTCTAGATTTCCTCTGTTGCCTAGCAAAGAGGATGTCGCGGAGGTCAAGGAAACGTTGTCAGAAAAGAGGCAAGGTATAAGTGGTGGTGTGCCACCATACGCGCGAGAAGGTCACTGCTTGTTCGGATAAGAGGCCCCCACCCTGCGAGGGGCAAGAGATGATGCGCTTGGAGTTGCAAGTCGCCAGAGGGGAGACCGCTAGATGGCCTTGAACCCATCCGAGTATAGGATGACCGTCGGAGGACTGGAGATGATGGCAATGAGTCCTCAATAGTCTGAGATTTGGTGAGAACAGATCTCCTCTGCACGGTGAGAACATATCAAACCTTGTTCGAGATCATCGTCTGGAGTCTAACATCATTGTGAGACTGGGTTCTAGAACGAGAACCCCGGGTATGTTGTGTTGCGATGATTCGTGCTTGAATGCTAGAAGACATGGATCTGTGGCATGGATTCTAGAGGATGTGCCACCTTGATGGACGAGAGTTGTGGCCGTGATGGCAAGCAGCGTCGTCTGCGTCGCCCCCGAGAGATGCACTGGCGTGGAGTTGCAGAATTAGCGGTGCAGGTACCCTGGATGATTCTCAAACTCGACAACGACATATTCTTCAAAACTTGCACACATGCGCAATACAATCTTAGGAACGAAATTTCTAGAACCTGAACAATATGAATAATAAATCCTTCAGAATAGAAAACTCCGTAATCGAACACACCTATATACATACAATTACGATTTCAGAGGTAATCCTAGAACTAGAACTCGAACCAATCAAAAACATAAACAAAACCATCCCGCTTTAATACCATGTAGAAAACGATGAATGCGAGAGCGTGGAACCCTACTCAGAGATAACAACGAACAGTGGAAGAACACATGGATTTTACGTGAAATCCTACTCCCTAAGGAGTGGGATGAAACCACGAAAGAACCATCAAAGCATTGATGTCTACATTAACTTTTCTTAATTGTTACAATGAGTGTGGGCCTATAGGGATTCTTATATAGCACCACTAGAATGGCGGATTCCCACTGATAAACGATGTGGGACTGCATGAGGTAATTGGACCTTGGAGGGATTCAATCACCTACCTATGGATGCAAGCTTTAAAATACCTTATTTCGTTTTCCAAGATTTCAACATATTATCAAAGAAATTTCATCAAAATTCCATGTTATTTCGGCGAAACAACCAAAAATAAGGGAATATACCCTTTTCCTTCATCGAAATTTGGCTATATTAATAACTTTTCACCCATTTCTCATCCACTATCTTGAGAGCTTTATATTGTCTGAAAAAAATTATACAATTTTGAAAATTTAAGTCTAAATCCAAACCTAATCAGTTCGAAATAAGGTTGGGAAATCGAATTCTAGCTTCGAATGAAATGCTTTATATTTTTGGTGTACCTTCTATATTTTGGTATATAACTTTTGTTTAGTAGTTATTGTATGAGTCAACTCATTCTCGTTGAAGAGGTAATTGTTGTCATATCTTTTTCTTCTAGCCCCAAATCCAATCCTGACTTTAGATTGCATATTGCTCCTATATATAAACATGTTTGTTGATTATGATAAGATCACTACTTTATATTTATTGTTTTAAAACCATTAAAAGCTTATTTTCTGGAAACAAACAAGTTAGAGTCATTTTATGATTATAAAGAGAGAAACGAAACATAAGAATAAAGAAAAGTATCACTGCAAATATGGTTTTACAGTAAATACAAATGGAAAAAATGGATTGATAAAGCACTTCCCTTCTAGAAACAAAATTACACCAAAACATATGGTATTGAATACCCAAACTAATCAATTTCTATCTATTATTATTTTACAATCGGAAGAGTTGCAAAAAGGATTCGGAATTTAGACTAAATTCTCCGAAATTTCACTTCTGACTTTGGCGAAATGAAATAGAAATCCGAAATTTAAAGCTTATGGGAACCGAAATTTAAAGCTTTGGTGCATCAGTTGATCTTCTTTGCAAATGCCCAAACCATCTTAAGCTTTTGACTTAGCCACGGATATAATGGGATAAAAATTTCTTGATATTGTAGTATCTTATTATCATGTAATAGAAAATACTTTATTAATAAAAAAGATGAATACTTGATTACTTCGGGAATATCTCATAAAAGAAACAAATAGATAAATTTACTTGGAAGAAAAGAGATTGATATTGCCGCAAAAATTTTGCAATATCATTCCAAATGAAAGACTAATTATCCAACATTGTCTCTTACCAAATGAGACGATAACTATCCAAAATAGTATCCTACTTTTGCACTTACAGGTATGAAAGCTACAAAAGAAACAAAAGCTCAAGAAAGAGAACACTGTTTTTTCTAAAAAAAGATAAAAATAAATAGGGGAGTCCTGACATGGAAAAAGGTTTCAAGGATAAAAAGTTGCATGAAGTTGTAAAGGATTTTGTTCGAGCATTGGTTCTAGGAGAAGGTGTATTAAAAGGTGTAGGTGTGTTCAAGAGAGATGAACTAGCATAAGCTTGATGGTGGATTGAAGATTGAAATGAAAAGAAATAGCCACAATGCTTTTTTAGTCAAAAAAATGGGCGAAACACGCTCTGGTGTTCACCACAAATATATTACTTAAGAAGAGCCTTGGAATGAAAAATTACATTTTCGCAGTAAAAATGATGTAGAGAAAAGAGAGCACCATTTCAAGATAAACAGATTACCAAGGTAATTGTGATAGCCACAGAAGGTCCTTTCCGGAGCAATGCTTTACCTCAAACAACGAGTCCCAAAAAAGATCTAGGTTCTATAGATTCAGCCAGCTTGCCTCCAACTCTGACTAAATTGAGGATGTCTTCACACAATGGAAGAGAATATGGTCCACCATCTCAATATGTGTTTTGCAAAGAGGACATGACATATATTAGAGACTGCCATGAAAAGTCTTGCACAACTGTCTCCTGTCATAATACGTCATTTACGCATCAACGGCATAAAGAAAAAATTTTGCCTCCCAAATAAAGTTGCAGTCATGAACCAAAGCATATGTCCTCGATGGTGACAATCTGACCATAGCTATGTAGACCCGTTTAACCGAGAAGGAGTTATCCTTCCATACCGAGTAATCCCGACCATCGCCCAGTCTATGTATCTGCCAGATGGATTCCAAGAGGAGATGGAAATCCTTCAAATGGAGATCAGAGAAGTCTACCAAGAACAAAGGCATCCAGTTGACATCTAACCAACAATCCAACACCCGCACAACAAGCTTAGCAGCTAACGCAAATAGGCGAGGGAATCTGGAAGAGAAGGTTCCTTCATCTGATCAGTTGTCGGTCCAAAAGGCAAAGATTTACCATCACCAAGCACCGGACGAAAGAGTTCCAGAAAACGAGGCATCACTGCGCTGATCGCCTCCGAAAAGCCAAAGGGTGAAAGAGCAGGTGTTAGGGGCATACCGTTATGGACCCCTATATTGCAAATGTCGTGAATGAGATGACAACACAAGTCTTTTTTCCACTTCTACACCAAATCCTACTAACACAACTTAATACAAGAGCCTCATTCATGGTTTCCAAACGAGAGATCCCAAGGCTGCCAACCACATTTGATAAAGTAACAGGCTCCCGATCAACAGAAGCACCCTCATTCCATCCTGGCCAATTTTACCCCAAAGGAATCTCCCCATCATCATCTTCAGTCTACACAAGATACCAACAGGGAGAAAACAAGATGACATGAAGAAAACAAAAATAGTTGAGAAGACCGTTACAAGCACCAAGGGGTCGACGCGCGATAACACAGATGTCTTCCAACCATAAAGTATTTTCTCCATCTTTTTTACGGCAGGCAACCAATCAAACATCTTGAGTCTTCCAGTTGTCAGGGGAAGACAAAGATAGCAGATCGATAGAGAGCCACATTCTTTGCCCTACTCACAACATGCTTATGCATTTAGGTCAAAATGACCAAAAAGGGATAATCGTAGACTAATTATGATTTAGAATAAGCATGCACAACTCGCCAAAATATTCCAGGTTAGAGATTCTTGTTCAAGATGTACAGAGGATATTAACCATTGTATCTTTACATATACTACTTCAAGAGATACAAAGATGTTGCTTAGATATATTGGTTGGAGTTGTTGGACATGCGAGCCCACGACAAGCCATTATGCAATAAATATTATTGCATATATCATTCCCTGATTCGAAATGAAGAATGAATAATTTGCATAATAGGTCCCTTAGTACAATTAGGGTTATGTACAATGGCCATCTTGATGATCATACAGCTGTTGATTCAACTGTTGAATCATAAAGGCTGGTGCTTGGATGAATATCTAAAGAGTTAAATTGAGGACTCATCAAGCACCGCCAAATGATTGTTAAGAGATGATCTCCAGCCTGAGTAGGAGATGGCAATCCTTTCTCATTTAGGCTGATAACTGACCGACCTCTTGATGCAGGTCCTCTGCATAGGAATAGAGATTCGGAGGTGTCAGATTAGTGAGGTCAAAGAGTTGACTTAACGAGATTGAGATAACCAAAGTCCTATATCGTATGTTGTTACGATACAGGCATGCATCCTCTGACCAGAGACAGATGTGTTATATGTTTGATTATGTACATTTGGCAAACCAATAGGTTGATGACCTAACCAAGGTCTATACACCGACGCGCTGGTGTGCATATAAGGGTATATGAGTAATATGATCTCTCAAAGGGATCATACAGGTTCAGTTACTGAACTGGAAGACATGAGCTCACTCATGAGATATTGGGAAGAATCAAATTCTGTGCGCACGGTCGTCTCGCTTTGGAAGCTTGACTGAATTTGTTGGTTTGATATATATTTTTGGAAAGTATATGATCAAGATCTAGGTATGATATGCTTTTGGAAAGTATATGATCGATACCGACTCCCAATGATCGAATAAGAAACGTACTGATAAAACCATGAAGTAGACAGTATAAAGTTGATCCAATACTTCGGCTTTAGTCTGAGTCTTCCAGTATGCAGAATGTACAGGTATTGGGAATACCTGAGGGTGATGTTATCATAAACGATTGTATAACCATGACGCTTACATTCCTAGGGAGTGATGAACAGGTCTGGATTTTAGTGACTCCTCGCAGTAGAGAAGTAATCTGATCTTGGTCCAAATGTTGGACACTGATCTGAATGTGATTCAGATGCAATGAAAGATTAGATTTGCGGTCTTGATTTAATCAAGCATCTATAAGAGGCTTGAGATATGATCTTCATATCCAAGTCACTACACGTGGAACAATACAATCGCCCTGTCCTTATCTCCAAATATTCGCGGAGAAAGCACATTATCCTTGAAAGGGTTCAGGATAATTTCATTGTTGATGTTATGTATCCGAGCATTGAGAAAATGGATAATTAAATATGATTTAATTATCATGAATAATATGAATTTGATTCATATTATAAGGAGAGCTATCTTATATAATTAAATGTGATTTGATTATCAAAGATGAAAATAATGTGAATGTGATTCATATTATTTGAGAACAAGAGAATAGGGATCCAAGATGATTAAATGTGATTTAATTATCATGGATATGAATAAAATGGATAGCAATATCCATATTAGTCATATATATTATAAATGTGATTTATAATATATAAGAGAGAGTTATTTGTAATTTACATTTGTTAATTAAATGTTAATGTGAATTGGATTCACATTATACATTGAATTGAAAATGTAATTGTTAACGTATACAATAATAGTAGTATCTGTACTTTTCTCTATTTTGTTTTTCTTCATAGTATGCTTTATGTAATTTACCCATAGGCTACTCTCCTATATAAGAGAGCCTAGGTTTCATGAAATAAAGAAGTTATTCATTATTCCCAACAGTAATTTATATTTTATTTTGGGTTGTCAATTTGATTCACAAATTTTTCAATGACAAGATTGCAATGTCTACAAAATGATTGTGAATTATTTTTGTAAAATAATTTGCAACAAAAGTTGTTGCATAATCTTGGAGATTACAATAAAGAGATGAGAGCCACCTTCCATATATATGGAGTGGACGGCCACCACTCCTATTAGGAATGTGTGGCCATCCCCTCCTTCCAACATGGAATGAGGCACTCTCTCTCTTATGATCTCCAAGAAATCTTGATTTATTTTGGTGATTGAATTATATTGATTTATCAATATATATTTAATCTAAATTAAATTAAGTTGTTGGTTTTTACCAACACAAATCTTGGCCATTAAAAGAAACAGCCATTGGATTTGTGTAGTCCCATGGATTGAGATCCATGGATCCCAAAATATTATAAAAGGAGAGGCACCCCTTTACTCTTCTTTATACATAAGAGAACATAAGTCTCTCTCTCTCTCTTTCTCTCTACACGACAGCCCTCTCTCTTCTTCTCTCATGGTCGTCTACCATGGATGCCCTAGAGAGGTTATTCATCGCCGCAGTGTCGTCGTTATGCTGCCCGATTGTTTGCTCGTGGATCTCTGTCTCCTTCGGTGCGCCTCGCTCGTGAAGAAGACGTCAGATCTCGTGTGTCGAGATCAGGAGATCCTACCGCTTGGATCATCAACATGGATTGCGAGAAACACGCGGTTCATCCCCACGCTAGCAAGCATCTCCTCCGTCGGATCGGACTTGAGACAGGAGGTCTCTTCGTTTAGAGACTCGATCGCAACCACGCTTCAAGAGGTAACCCTAATACTTGTTTGTGGTTTAGACGAAACGATCCGAGAAGTGTTCTTGGATCATGTGGTTTCGTCGAATGAAAAAAAATTTTAATTTCCGCTGCATAGAACAACTAATGCGACTAGTCGTTCTTCGTCGTATTTGATACAATGCTCACGCTTCCGTGATGCGCTTGAGGATCTAACCATATCCTTAAGGATTAGGACAATGCAATTGCCTTTTACAAATTTTATTCACCATAACGAGAACGCAATAGCCTTCTGCAAATGCAAATTATATCGGCCTGCAAACTATATCAGTCACAACAAACTATATTGGCCACAACAGGACTAACAAAGGAAATTCTAGGATCTAGGTTGGCTTCAATCCAGGCAAATTGGTTGGCAAAGAACGATGTGATATTCTGCCAAGAAGTTTTTTATGTGGAGAATATAATCGAGCATGCTAAGACTCCTTTCACGCACTCCAAATGGTCTGGTGGTAGTGCGGTGTATCTACCACTCAAAAGACCAGGGTTCAAGTCCCCCCATGTAGGGGTTGCGTTAGGTAGCCGACAACCAACGTAAAATATAGTTGGATCTTTCAACAAAGATTTGAGCAAGAATCCATGCAGCCGACCCTAATAAAGTGGGAGAAAGCGTCGCCATTTTTTTATGCTAAGACTCCTTTCAAGACTTGACTTTGTCATCTCTAAGGACAATTTGAGAATAAAAATATCTATCGGTCCGCACCTTATCTGTGATCACCCTTTTTATTCAAAAGAAAATTTTGAAATCCCTCCAAAACCAGATAAAGGATAAACAGCTCTAATCTCTTCATTTAATTTATGTGACACGTTCAAATAAACACCAAGTGGATGAAAAAAAGCATGCTCGAAACTCAATCTATGTTGATGAGCTTTCACAAAAATTGACCCCTCTTGTAGCTGACAAATTCAAGCCATATAAGTCCAATGGCAACAAAATCATATTAACAAATTTGTTCACAACGGGCTGCACATGTTGAACATCAAGGCAACCACCATGCAATTATAGGAGCTCGAAGAAGCCTTCTTTCTTGTTTTCTCCTTGAGATCATCTTTAACGAAACGTGAAGCAATTTTTGTGACCTAATAAATAAACATAATGTTGAAGACACAAATGTGCTGCATAATAAGTTCGATGGTAGTACGCCCAATGCAAGCAGGAGTTGTTGTGGCTAAAGATGGGACATGAATGGGTAGGAAAATCTTAAATTTTAAATGAAAAGTAAATTACTTGCATTAGAAGGGCATGAAATCTATCCAGTAAACTAGACAATGCAAGAGTTGGTGAAGTTGGACAGCCAATGCAGGGACACTGAAACAGGCCATCACAGAGATGGAGAGCCGGGAATCAATCATGTCTAAGAGGCTTGATCAAAGATCTACAACGGAGATGTGATTTACTATCAATTAAGTTTGCTGGTTTCTCTTATTACTACAAATTGTGCCTCGACGTAGTTTTGAGTGCTCGTTTTTTCCATTAAAAAATTACTGTCAAATTTGACTTAATATTTATTTCTTTCTTGTCAAAAATTCTCAAATGAATAATAGCTAGTAACAAAATATATGAACTCATCATCCATACAAACAATGCTCAAAAATGTCAAAGTAACTTAATATAAGTGGTAAAAGAATGTTACCGCTGCATGAGTAGAGCTATGTCAGCAGCCTCTGGTGCTTTTTTTGCCCTTTGTTGGCCATAGATCTGACAGGATACCACATATGTAAATTTTAAATCTGCTTGAGCACGACATTCAAGAGAAGAATCGTATCCTTGGGAGCTGAAGTAGTCTGACTTTGTATAGGCATCTTCAACCCCTGGAAATACAATTCAGAGTCATTAACCAGTATGCAAATAATTCTTATAAAGAAGAAAATTGCCAGAAATCAGCAATGACCTCCCAGTGCCCGTTTTTCCAAGTAGCTTTGTAACATAAGGGCCCGTCTATAGTACATCATTCCACGAACTGTTGTCAAAGGACATAGAAAGCATGCATGAAATTCAAAAACATAAACAGGTAGAACACATACAGAACAACCAAAGTTTCTATCCCAAATAGATGCACTACCAGCTAACGACTAATCACTATATCAAAAAAAGGACTATATATGGGGAACTCTAGAGTTTTTGCCTATATTCTCATATGCAAAAGTTCAAGAGAACCATGTATATCAATGACATAAACAGAAAAACTGACCTGTTCTCGCCAAAGTCTGCCCCCTATAAGATGCCCAGAAACGCAATTCTAAAGTATCAACAGAGCTCCTTAGAAGAGTTTTTACAGTGGCATCAGTACGCCCTATTCGTTCGAGAAAGTTGCTCCACTCATCTAAACCATGGAAATACGTGAGAAGATGGACATGTAGTAAAATGAAATAATCCAAAAGCACATCAAAAATCTTCCGGGAACACAGACAAGCTCCCATGAGCATTCAGGGGACGTTAAATAAAGTGCATCACAAGATAATCTTAAATACAGATCTTCAGTGGTCCCTTTTAAGACCCCAAATAATAATGATGATGATCAGAAGTTTTCAGTGTCTTCTGAATAGCATATATACGTCCAAAGAATAAGTTATGCACAAAGAATAAAAAGGGCATGTTACCCTTAATATTATGATTTAAAATAAGTATAACTAGAGGACGGCAGCATCACTCACAAAAACATCCTAAAAAACGAAGGAAATGGAAATTGAAAGGCCTACATCATGGTTATAAAAATTAAAATAATATGGAAGTGCTGTGGTATTGGGAAGACAAATTTTGGGTAGACAAAGATCTTAAGAGTGGAACCATTTACAAAATCCTATACAAACTGTAGAAAAATAGAATGCAGAAGCGGAATCGGAAATAAAGATAGAACAAAGATTTTAACGTGGAACCCGACTCCATAAGGAGCGGGATGAAACCACGGGAGAAACCCTTGAATTGAGCATTTCTTCTATTGAAGTTCTCAATGAGTACAGGGGGTGTGGGGCTCTTTATATAGTCCCACGGACAGACCCAACAGTGATCGGTCCCCCATGTGGGCTCTTTTCTTTTCCAACACTCCCCCTCAAGTTGGTAGTTGGGTCAGCTGCAACTTGCAACAATAAAGAAAAAATATACATCATTACATCTTCACTTTAAATCACCACAATAAACGTATGTATCCGCAACTGGTAGACAAACTCGCTTGTTGACGGGTATATCAGGTCACCGGAACATATCTCTGTCGTGCTTGGAAGGTCACCGGACTGTCTCAGTCGTACCTGCATGGTCACTGGATCTCTGTCTCAATCGTGCCTGCGGGTCACCGGACTTTGTCTCTGTCGTGCCTTGAAGAAAACAAATCCAGTGCGGAGTTGATGTCAAGGATAGAGACACCACGACGAAGATCGATGCACAGTGAAGATGGCTTGATATTCCGTGAAATCCGGAGTGTTTGGTCTGTCAGTCAATGATGTAGGATGCATATGGCTTTTACTCCCCCTTTCTCCCAAACTTGTGAGAATAATGAAAATAAGAGACAAGTTGGGAGAAGAAAACATGAATCACATTTTTTATGCGTACGACTTTTTCCTTGTACGCGACTTTTTTTCTCGATTTTTTTGTATGCGTACGGCTTTTTCTTTTACGCGCCTCTTTTTCTTTCTCTCTTTTTTTTCGGCTTTTACTTCACACAATCCTTTTTTTCTCTTTTTTTTCTTTTTTTTCTCTCTTTTTTTTGAAAATTGCATACGGCCCTTTTTTTATACGCCTTTTTTTGTTTTACCATACGACCCCGCCCTTTTTTCTTAACTCACAGCAAGCCCCTCAGCCCTACAATAATATGTATTTTTTTCCGCAATCCACACCAAGGCCCATGCATTTCACTCTCTCATCATTTTTCTTTTCATCACCATCATCATCATTTTTTTTAATTGCAGAGACGCCCTCTCTTTCCTTATGTGGCATGCTCTCACGTTTATATATATATATAACAAGCAAGGCCTACTAGGGCTGAAAAAAATCAGTCGCCGTTCTTAGGGTCTCAGCAGGAACGCCCCTTCCATTTTTTTTAAATAAAACCTGTTGGGCCCAACCATTAGGGTTCCCACGAGGGTCTTCAAACGCGGGGACACATCTCGCAAAAGCCCGCCGCCGCCAGATGGGAGGGGGCTTCTCCTTCACCGCCTGCTCGTGAAGGCGCCTCCACATGGAGACGCAAAAGGGGAAGGAACAATGGTCGCTAGGGCCGCGGAGTGGTGCGGCAACATCGTGGCTGGAGAGCCGCCTTGTTGCGGCGAACTGGGAAAGTGCGGGGAAAGGTATCGCCAGAAGAGCCCTCCGGGCTTTGCCGCAAGGGAATGCGCGAGATGTGGCTTCTGCGCGTGCCGCGGGTTCGAGGCTAGGAGGCCACCTGGAGTTGGGGGCGGTGGCCTCGCCTGGGCTGCGAGAATGCACTGAGGAGGACTCACCGTCAGGAGCGCCATCCGTGCGTGTGTGCAAACCTTCAGGCCTCGGATGAACAAGAACGTGATGATCTATCTTGGAGGCACAACCTTCATAGAGATGCGGCCTTGGTGGGCTGCTGCCCAGAGCCGGCCTGGAATTGCCAGATCTGGAAATCATGGAGAGGATGCGCGTGTTGGAAAATATTTGGAGCCTCTTGGAACGGCTGATCTATTGCTTTCATATACCAACCATGATGGAGATAACAACGCGGAGATCGAAAGCTTTGCATAGCAAGATCTGGAGCCTTTGATGCCTTCACCGGATAATTGCCGTGTAAAAAAATAATCCCAGATTTAGGGTTTCAACATAGAAACCCTAGAACTTATAACAAATAAAAAATCGAATCTCGAACATAATAATGAACATAAAATCCTCGAGAAACGAACCCGCTCTGATACCATGTAGAAAAATAGAATGCGGAAGCGGAATCGGAAATAAAGATAGAACAATAAAAACAAAGATTTTAACGTGGAACCCTACTCCAAAAGGAGCGGGATGAAACCACGGGAGAAACCCCTCAATTGAGCATTTCTTCTATTGAAGTTCTCAATGAGTACAGGGGTGTGGGGCTCTTTATATAGCCCCACGGACAGACCCAACAGTGACCGGTCCCCCATGTGGTACTAAACACATGGGTGGGCTCTTTTCTTTTCCAACACAAACTATGCATAGCTCCCCACCACGGCACACATAAAAAGAATTCAGAATGAGGTTTCTGGGATGCTAAAATTTAGGCTAAAAAGAGAATCCAGAATGAGGTTTATGGGATGCTAAAAACAGTTACCACATGACCTCATTATTCGACTCAAGGTGATTTCAATAGACTGAAAAATGGGTTACACGACCGAATTGATTTAACTTTGTTTTTACTATACCTTTAAGAAAGTATATTGCTCTCGAGTCTCAACACATTTTTTTACGTTAAAAATAAAAACTATGTAAACACTTCAGCTTCCTTTTTATCAAAAATCCCATGTTCTCCCTTTGCTTTTAAGTTTCCTTGATTCCCTCAAAAGTCTTCACTTCAGTCTACAGCATCACGAGCCCTTAAGCCAACTTCATTGTCAACATTGGTCCTTTCTCTTTTGGCTTAGTCCTCTATTCTCCATTGATCATGAACTCCATTCCGAAACCTTTCGAAGGCTTATATGAGAGAAAACCTGCTTTGAGGCCCCTATGAGAGAGGCCTATTTTTATTCTTAAGTATGGAAATCCCATGAATTTTTCAACCTCAAGAGAGATGAAACTGTCTTCCAAGTTTTCAACGAGGACACATGTTGTAGGCCAGCCTACTCCAACAAGGAAACTTTGTCATTGATATTTATCGATGAAGATACGGAGCACACGAGCTAGTGTTCCACCCAGACTAAACTAATGATTATTATAAACTCTATCCCTCTAATTACTCCTCATCAACATGACTTGAGATGCATCCTCATCCTTGAAGCAACCAGAAATATATGCATTGAGTCCAGGTGGCCTGTGTAACAATTATATCGAATGTGAGCGATAGAGATTTCTGTTTGTCCAAGTGGAGCACTGCATGCTCCATCTTGGAGAGGAGAATTGAAGATAAGGAATGGTTGTGTTAATTAGACGGGAACTTGGATGGGAAGATCTAATCATGATTTCTTTAAACGCGCAGTTCTTATTCATGGGACATATTTGCATTCGTGGAAAGAACCCGACACCTCTTGTCCATGATAAGCCCAAAGGAATATCCAGCGCTTCGTAGCTCTTTCTCGTAGTTTTGCGCAGCTCCTCTGGAAGTAGGGTCATACAAACATGGTTCTTCTTGTTTATTGGTTCATCTTATACTACATATTAGATCTCCAGTCAGTTATTTTGATTATATTTTCTAAAATTAGACCTTGTGAAAAAATCCAACTGTATAGATCTTTCGTAGAGAAAATAAGCTAGGATATTGGAGCATGCACACACATATGCTTCAGGGCTGTCAACTAATCCCTACTGACTCTTCTGTAAGGCTAACAGCCTAACACCAACTAATGATCCATCTTTTAAGACTACCGGATGAGACATGCTTATTGTCAGGAAACTCGGGCAATGGGCTATTAGCATGCCTAACATCAATTCTATGGTTAAGCGGGCAAGACAGTATATAACCCCTAACAGGATGAATGCCTTTTTCTTAACTGCATAAAAGGTTATCCATTCCAAACATAGGACTAGGCTAGCAGTAATGTTGATTATGCTAGATCCATCAAAGATTGAAGATCTAATACTGGTTATTCTACTTTATTAGGTAGATATTAAGACGTGTGGTCCAACAAGAGTAAATTCATAACATCACATTTTAGTTTAAAGGCAGAAAATCAAGTTATACATCATAGGAGTAAGGTGTCATGGATTGTCCATTTTCTTATGGACCTTAATGTTCAGAATATTGCATTTATATTGCATCCACTCATGTGTTTCATGAGACGATGAAGCACATCAAGATTGATTTCTGTACTATTCACAACATTGTCACTAAAAGAAAGAATACTGCACCAAGTGGTACGTCTTGTCCAAAAAGTAAACATGGTTTTCCATGAAATAACGTGTTAGGAAAATATGGACTTTAAAGTGTTGTTGCAAATTATAAACTATTATAGGTCTTAAAAGTAGAAACCCTTTACTTAAGAAATCGTGTAAAAAATAAGTAGTCAAAGCATTCCTATGATACCATTTTGTGTACATAGATATCATCTTGCACGGCGCTTAATTTATAAATTATTGCCAAAAGCTAAAGAATGACCAAACCACAAGAGGAAAGGCTTTACCTGGAAAGATGGTCTGCAAATAGAAAAGAATATCAATTCCATCCTCATTTTCAATTTGTAGCTCTGACGAACTATACAGCACGGTTTCACTATAATACGGAGTAAACACACTATTTCCAAGAAAAAAAACTCACTTCATCAGTCTAGACAAAATAAATAAAGTTGAAAAAATACAGAAACGGAAGAGAAAATGACCTGAATGGTATCATTTCGCAGATGGGCTTGGCAGAGGGCATCTTCATGAACAATGAATTAGTGAAGAACTCTAGCCTCCTTCTTGCTTCTATATTCATGGGAATATTTGCAGCTGAATCTTTGACAGTTAGAAGAAGATGTAACCGTTTCACTTGCTCTTTCTGCAAAATATATATATAAGATGAAAACAAAATTTGTTCAGATGTCTTTTCCTGTGAAAAATATAAGAAAAGAAAAAAGAATGAAACAAAAGATAGCAAGCTCCTGTACAGCTGTTTAGAACGGCACAACAAAATATAAATGTATTTTTCAAAATAAAAGACATACAATTTCAGAATCTCTCGGCCATTGTATCCTTGAAAAAAGACGACCTTCGTTCCTTGCTCGGGCAAGGATCTGCCAAGTATCAAATTGCTCCCTGAATACCAACCAAAATCCACAGTATCACATAAACATGTCTAGTTAAAAACAAAGTGCAGCAGTATCTTTTTGGAGAAGATGAAACTCCATAACCTCAAATTGGAAGTTAGCAGGTCATGAGTAATGACATCATAGACATCATACACGGCTTTTGAAGCGCCAGCAGTAAGTTCAGGAGTTTCATCTCTTACCTGTATTTAAGAAGCAAACAAAAAAAGGTGCCAACATTATACAAAATAAGTAATCATATCATATGATTCATATGCACCAGGCACACAAAAAAATTGATCAAGTTTAAGATAGCAGTGGGACTGGATGCTATTAACTGTTGATGCCTGAAAGATGTTGAAGGAAGAAGGTAGTGCTTGACTTGTGAAGTAATTCAATAATATTTAGCAAAACAAGAAGAAATAAAATATACATGTGGATAAAAATTAATACATTTTGTAGAGATTCTGTACTTTTCTCATATTTTTATTTTCTGTTGGACTCTTTATGTATTTTACCCATAGGCTGCTATCCTATATAAGAGACCCTAGGGCGGATGGAATAACAAAAAGTTTTTTCTCATTTTCCCAACATGGTATTGTTAGAGTATTTGGTTGTGCGCCCATTGAGTTGTAACAGGGTAAATGGATCCTGGAGAAGATCCATTTACCTCATCCATGTGTTTAGTCCCACATCATCTAGTGGTGGGACAAGGAGGCTCTGGAGAGGCCATATAAAGAGCCCCAGACCTCCTGTACTCATTGAGAAAAACCAATGCATAGCATACCCCTTTGAGGGCTTCTCCCGTGGTTTCATCCCGCTCCTCACGGAGTAGGGTTCCACGTAAAATCATGGTGTTCCATATTCTATCTTTCTTGTTTATGCTCTGTTTATCAATCGCTTCCGCATTCTTCATATTTTATAACATGGTATCAAAGCTGATCGATTCTTGAGGTTTTTTCATTATTTTAAGTCGAGATTTGATTATCAAGAAGTTTGGTTCGGACTTATTCTTGAAGAGTATTCATGTTATTCTGTTGTTCGATCAAGTTCTCTAGGGTTTAGATGAAACCCTAGAAATTTCTGTGATCATCTCATAAACTTGATTCTGGATTCGTTCGAGTTTTTGCAAAGAGGCACCGACCACAAAGTCCCTGCAGCATCCAAGCGACAGGGGCCTTTATCCTCCAGCCGCACATGGCGAGAACCCCTCTATCCAGGATGCTCCTTCGACGCCAAAGATGAAACACTCTGCAGTTCCTCATCACAAACGCAAGCGGCGCCAACATAAACTCCAGCCGCACTTCGTGAAGCCCAAGTCCCAGGCGATAGGGCTTTCTCGATCCCTTCATGCATCTCCTGCAAGACAAACAAGCGGCGGTGGTCGTCAGGACCACCAGGCTGTGCCACCTGGCGCTTCATAAACTCCAGTTCGCGACCTTCAGGGCGTTGTTCCCTCCTCCCGATTCCTCCTGGCGACAGAGCAACACATGACGCAGGGGGGCCTCTTCACAAAACCCTCCAGGCAGCATCCCATCGAGCGCCACCCCAAGCATCTCCAAACAGCAGTCCACTCGTGCGGAGGTTCCTCCAGGCCCGCGTGCTCCATCTCTGGCGGCGCAACCACATCGAGCCCCACCCTACGGCACAGCGGCACAAAGGCTCTCCATCCCTCGCGCCTCACGCGCAGCGGCGCCCTCGCACGGTCTCATCTTCTCAGGGCGACCCTTTGTGCGCCTCCAACTTTCAGCCATGTGGTCCAGGCCCGCGTTCCCACCATCGCGTCGGCATCAGATGCGTGATCTTCTCTTCCGCGCAAGGCAGCAGCAGCCAACGCGCGCAATATCCAACGGCGGCGACGTGAAAGAAGACCCCCGTCGGGTGAGGGGCTTCCTTAGAAGGGTTTCTGGCAACCCTAAAAGGTAGCGGGTGGCGCTTTATAAAAAAAACCCAAGGGGATGCGGTAGAGCTAAAGAAACATGGAGGAAGAGCGGCCACAGTTTTGAGCCCAAGTGGGCTGTTATTTGCGGAAAGAAATTGTGTTAAAAAAATTCAAAAAAAATCAAAAAAAGAGAAAAAAAGAAAAGTGTGATACAAAGAGGAAAGCTGAAAAAAATCAAACGGCTTAAAAAAACAAGAAGAGGAGGCGGAAGTTTAAAAAAAAGACGCATACAATAAAAAGTCATACGCAGAAAAATTTTTGATGAAAAGCTGGAGGAAAAAAATGATGGAACGGCTTATGTTAAAAAAATTGGCGACTATTAAAAAAATATGACAAAAAAATGAATGAAAAGCCGCAAGGAATTTTTCGAGAATTTTCATGTTTTCCCCTATTTATCTTGTCTTCTCCCAACTTTGTCGATGAGATTTTCCATCAAGTATGGGAGAAAGGGGGAGTATTGTGTAGAGTTCTACATGACAGTTCGTTTGATGATTCAGATCCAGATTCTTCAGTCCAGATTACATGGTCAGCCAGATATTCCAGACTCTACAGTTGTTCAGACTCGACGATTGATTCCGAGTCTCCAGTTTCAGACACGCATATGATCGCGGTCGTTTGCAGATGAGCATATGTTGCCATCATTTGTTCGTGGTCCCCCATCATTCTTCTTGTTGTCAGGCCAGAGTTTTCATGTGAGCCGTAGGGACTCCAGAGTAGAGGACCATTCCCTATGCCATGTGGGCAAGGGTTTTGATATGGTATCATAGGTATATCGGAGCAGTGCACCATTCTCTGAGCCAGATGGGAGAGACCCAGTCTCCGACGAGGAGACTTATTTTCTGACTCCATTCTCCAGCGACCGTGGACTCCGATGAGGAATGCACAGCCACGGCCTTTTTAGTTCGGCCCTTTTCAGAGATGGAGCGGTTGTCCACATTGTTGTGGCGGGCCAGAGTACTCCAACGAGGAGACTCATTTTCAGTTGCAGTGACTCTGACAGGCGCAGTTCAGAACACATGCTCTCCGACGAGGAGATTCAGCAGACTCACACTCCAGCCCGTTCGTCCTCCTCACCTGCACGGCATGAGAAGCAACGTCCTCGACTGCAGCAATGTGCGTGTTGGGTTGATATTGTCTGTAGTGTCTTGTAGCGTTGAGTTGAGTTTCTTTCTTTTTGTCCAAGCTGAGCATTGCATGCTCCAGCTTGAGGGGGAGTGTTAGAGTATTTGGTTGTGTGCCCATTGAGTTGTAACAAGGTAAATGGATTCTGGAGAAGATCTATTTACCTCATCCATGTGTTTAGTCCCACATAGTCTAGTGGTGGGACTTGGAGGCTCTGGAGAGGCTATATAAGGAGCCCCAGACCTCCTGTACTCATTGAGAAAAAGCAATGCATAACATACCCCTTTGAGGACTTCTCCCGTGGTTTCATCCCGCTCCTGTACTCATTGAGAAAAATCATGATGTTCCATGTTCTATCTTTCTTCTTTATGCTCTGTTTATCATTCGCTTTCGCATTCTTCATATTTTATAACAGGTATCAGAGCGACGGTCTTAGGCCAGAGTTCTCGAGCCAAACCCTAACCCTAGCCACCACCCTCAAGCCCCACGTCGCACGCTGCCTCTCCTGCGCACGCGTTGTGCGTGCCTGCGCGTAGGTCGTTCCTGCGCATCTATGCTCCATCTCTCGCATATGTGCGCCATCTCTCGCATAGTGTGCCGCCTCTCCTGCGCGCACGTTGTGCGTACCTGCGCGTAGGGACAACCGTGCATCTGTGTGCCGACTCCTGCATCACCGGTGCGCACATCTGTGCACAGCACTCGCGCAGCACTCGCACGCACTCGCATATGCGTGCCAGTGTGCATGTGTGTTCCCTTGACTTGATCCTGCACGCGCATCTGCGCACATATCTACGTGTATAATCTCCGTGCGTGTGCATCCTAGGCAGCGCGAGACTCCAGCCTCGTTTCGCGCGCGCGTTTCCAGATTGATGGGTTTGGTTGCTTGCCTCTACACATGCAACTAAACCCGCTCATGTTTGTGTAGACAAAATCATCTCTTCAATCTACTCCCCTAATCTTCCTATATCATAATGTCAGAAAGCAAGGCAGATATTTCATCTACAGGAGCCTTCAGAGGTCCATCGCCTATTGTGAAGATGGATGGTTCAAACTATGAACTGTGGGCCATGCAGTTTATGAGCATGATGAAGTCAACCGGTAAGAAGCATATTCTTACTGAGGAGGAGCCTGCTGAGAAGACAGGGGTTAATGCCTCTTGGGAGGCAGATGATGCATATGCCAAAGTCTGGCTTTCAGGAACATTAGCAATTGAGATTGCTAACGATATTCTCCATCAACCCACTGCCAAAGCAATGTTGGACATTCTGGAGGCTACCAATTCACAGGCAAAGAATGAGACGAAGATTCTGCAACTCCAACATGACATTTTTACAATCAAGCAGAATGGACGGCCTCTCCACTCATTGGACACGTCGTTACGTGGAATGTTTGAGAAGATCTATAGCTTCATGCCTCTTACAGCCACTCCAGAGCAACAGAAGAACTATCGGAAAGCCACTATGGTGGGTGTTTTTCTTGTTGCCCTTAATCCTGAGTACGAGGTAGCACGTTCCCAGATCTTGACGGATTCTACTATTCCTCCTATGGAGGAAGCTTTTCACAGGCTGAGTCGTATCATTGTTCCCTCGTCTGCTACGAATCCAACAACCTCAGCCATGGCAGCAAATCAAGGTCGTGGAGGTCTTCATCAGTTCTGTGGCCGTGGACCTCGCGGCAGAGGAGGTCGAGTTCGGCCATCATGTACTTTTTGCCCTCGTGCTGGACATACCGAAGACACATGCTATTCTAAGCATGGATTTCCGGCTTCTGCACGAGTCGCTGAACAGATCGAGCCCCCAGCTGCATCATCTATGGATCAGCGCTTTGATGATCTTGTAGCCTGTCTGAGGGGCATCATTCCTCCATCTGGTCTCGCTGCATCAGCACCTACTTCTGAGAGTCTCGCTAACGTTGCCGCTTCTGCATCTGCACCCACCAGTACATCAGGTAGCACCTATGCATTCACTAGCAGTAGTGGATCAGATACTTTAGAGTAGATTATGGACTCCGGTGTCATACATCATATGCGTGGTGATCAATGTCTACTTACAAGATACAGACAAGTTTCTCCATGCCGTACAGTGGTTATTCCTAATGGAACACATTCTCCGATTACTGGTCAGGGGGGGATTAGACTGACACCATCCATGCAACTCAAGAACGTGTCACATGCACCTGCTTTTTCGATGAATTTGTTGTCCATTAGCCAACTTACAAAGGATTTACACTGTCGAGCAATTTTTGACCCATCCTATCTTGTTTTTCAGGACATCCTTGCAGGCAACGTGATTGGCTGTGGCTATGAGCAAGGCGGTCTCTATCGCCTTAGTCGGACTCCTTATGCTCGAACATCAACTCTACCTGCTAGACCCATCTCCCCATTATTATGGCACCTGTGCTTTGGATATCTACCGCTTCAGAAGCTGCGTCATGTGTTACCTCATGTTTCACCTCACAGTCCATTCAATGTGAGGCTTGTCAGTTGGGAAAACATCATCGGTCTACTTTTCCCAGTTGTCAGTGTCGGAGTAGTACCTCCAAGTTTGAGTTATTTTATGACGATATCTGGGGTCCTAGTCGTGTTCCTGATCATCAGGGACACAGGTTTTATATATTTATTATTGATGACTTCTCTCGTGAGTCATGGGTATTTCTGTTAAAGAATAAATCTGAAGCGGAGAATATTATCATCAATTTCATTAATGAAGTTCGTAATGTTTTTTCTGCATCTGTTAAGATTGTGAGAAGTGATAATGCCCTGGAATTATGTACTCATACCCTATCCAGTTATTTTTCATCTCAAGGGATTATCCACCAAACATCTTGTGCCTATACTTCCCAATAAAATGGGGTTGCTGAAAGGAAACATCGTCATTTACTCGATGTCACCAGGTTGCTTCTTATACAGAGTCATGCCCCTCATTCTTTCTGGGGTAATGTTGTTCTTACGGCATGCTATCTTATTAATCGAATGTCGCTATCTGTCTTAGGTGAGAAGATCCCATTCTCTCTTGTTTTTCCTGACAAAGAATTGTTCTCCCTTACTCCTCGCGTGTTTGGCTTGGTAGCCTTTGTTCACCAGTTGTCTCCCGAGACTGACAAGCTCTCTCCTAGGGCTGTCAAGTGTGTCTTCGTCGGGTACTCCAGAACACAGAAGGGGTACAAGTGTTATGATCCATTGCGCAGGAGGTATTTCGTTAGTGTTGATGTCACCTTTTTCGAATCTGTTATGTACTTCTCGTCTACAGGTGATCAGTTGGTTCCCTCTGACACTATCGATGCTATATACATGCTACAACCACCAGAACCGCTATCACATACACCTCCTGTCACTGTGCCTGTTTCACCATTGCCATTCCACTATACCCGTAGGCCTGCTTCTGCTCATGGTCACCGCTCGTCATCTAGCTCGCCTGATGTATGTTCTGAAAATATTACTATTGATGGATCTGATGATTTTCCTGAGCAGGATGTGTTACAGAGGCCAGCTGCGGAGACAGATGATTTAGATGTACCTATTGCTCTATGAAAGCAGCAACGGAGCTACGCGTCATATCCTATAGCATCTTTTGTGTCGTTTGACCGTCTCACTGGAGAATTCTGGAACTTTGTCATTGCATTGTTAGCGGTGGATATTCAACGGAATTATCAAGATACATTGAAGGATAGTCGATGGCGCTTGGCCATGGAAGAAGAAATGACAGCACTTCAGTCCAGAGGCACGTGGAGCCTTGTTCCTGCACATGCTGATGTGTCTACAGTTAGTTGCAAGTGAGTCTTTACAATTAAGCAGAATGCAGATGGCAGCATTGACAGATACAAGGCTCGCCTTGTTGCTCGAGGCTTCACACAAACATATGGGATGGATTATCTTGATACATTCTCGCCGGTTGCTCGCCATTCCACCCTACGGATCCTCCTTTCTGTGGCAATTACTCGTGATTGGCCGCTATACCAGTTAGATGTGAAGAATGCATTCTTATACGGTGACTTACAGGAGGAAGTCTACATGCAACAACCACCAGGTTTTGCTGTTGAGGGGGAGTGTCCTACGGTGTGCAGACTTCATAAGGCTATCTATGGCTTTAAGCAGAGCCCCAGAGCCTGGTTCCAGAAGCTCTCAGACCTGTTTGAAAAACAATGGTACCGACGTTCTGATGCTGATCATTCCATGTTCATACAGAAGACACCCATAAGTATTATTGCTATTATGGTGTATATAGACGATATTCAGATTACATGTGATGATGAACAGGGGAATCCAGGGGGCAAAAGAAATGTTGGGTCGTGAATTCATAACTAAGGACCTTGGGGTTCTTTGATATTTTCTGGGACTAGAGTTTGCCAGAAATCCTCATAGGTTGGTAATGACCCAGAGGAAATATGTCACTGACCTATTGAGTGAAATAGGAATGCTTGGTTGCCGACCTGCCACTACACCTATGGATCCCAGTATGAAATTATATGATGATGACACTGATGAGGTGGATAAGAGAAGATACAGAGAACTGGTGGGCAAACTTCTCTATGTTACTATTACCAGGCCCGGTATCTCCTTTGTTATGAGTCGAGTGAGCCATTTTATGGAGCAACCACGTCAGGTACATATGTATGTTGTACATATGATATTCAGGTACCTTAAGTCATCTCCAGGTGCGGGTTTGCTGTTTAAGAGAAGCAAGGAGGTTACTATATCAGCTTGTGCATATACAGATTACGCAGGATGCCCCAAGGATCGGAAGTCCACCACTGGGTTTGCTGTGTATGTTGGAGATTCTCTAGTCTCATGGAGAAGCAAGAAGCAAACGGTTGTAGCAAGGTCCAGTGCTGAGTCTGAATATAGGGCTATGGTCCAAGTCAGTACAGAAATGATGTGACAATTAGGCGTCTCTATTCATTGCAAATAATCCAGCATTTCATAAACGGACCAAGCACATTGAGTTTGATTGTCACTTCATACATGACATGATTCAGAAGGGCTTTATTGTTACATCCCATGTTAGCTCAGAGGATCAAACTGCAGATATTTTTATCAAGGCATTACTTCGAGCGTCGTTCTAGAAGTGTTTGTCCAAGCTGAGCATGATTGATATCTATGCTCCACCTTGAGGGGGAGTGTAGAGATATATTATTAACTTCTGTACTTTTCTTATATTTTTATTTTCTGTTGGACTCTTTATGTATTTTACCCATAGGCTGCTCCTCTCCTATATAAGAGAGCCTAGGGCGGATGGAATAAATAAGTTTTTTCTCATTTTTCCAACACCTTTATACAACAATTATTAATATATCATATGATGGGTCCCAGCTCGGAAAATCCTTAATACATGAATAAAGAAAGCACAAAAAATTGTACAAACTATAGGAGTATCGAATTGATGACTCATACAATGAACTGGGAGAAAATAATTGAAAGGAGGTTGAGACAAGTTTCAATAGCATTAGAAAACCAGATTGGTTTTATATCCACTAGCCCTTGAATTCATATACCTCAGATATTGAATGAAAGTTTTCAGAATAAGAAAGAAGGAACTTCATATGATATTGAGTGATTTGAAGACTGCTCACAATAATGTGCCCAAAAAATTGTGGAAAAATATAAAGAAAAAACGGATCCGTGTTTTTTGCATCAACATGATTAAAAATGTAACCAAGTAACAACTAACGTGAGGATTCCAACTGAGCTAACAGGTCATATTTTGAAACAAATATTTTTTTTTATACCAAGGATAACAGCTGACTTACCTTTTTACATTGGTTATGGTTATAAATATCGGTTTGCACAATTATCATCTGAGGTGAAGCAGAGTCGTTTCTCTGGTGAAACGATGGAGCACATCTAGGAGACGGCGAAGAAGGAAACACCTCGCCAAGCGAAGTGGAGTGGGGCTCTTCAACTTCATCAGGGAGGAGATGCCAAAATGAAGATATGTTGAAAAGGGTAGGAAGGTGATGCAGCCTATGCAGAATCGATAGCACCAGGGGATAGAAAGAGGTGTCATTAAGAAGGGGTCAGTGTTTGGAAATGCAGTCCATGCGGTCGCATATGCGACTGCTTTTGTGTATTCAATCACTTGACCGAAGCACATATGTCATAAGAGGCAATATGTTGTCAAAATGCATATGCGGTCCGAATATGCAGGTGACAGAATTCATGTTAATCCATGACATGTTGATGACACAATAACTCGATTTTTTTCTGAGCAACTCTTATATCATCGGTTGCATTAATGCATCTTTTCATTATTCTCGTATAAGGTGCATTTGGGAATATAATCTAAGAGTATTTTTACTCATTCATTTTTCATTGTTCTCAACACTTATTAATGAATTGTTTACTGCATTTGAATTTTCCATCTAATGAAATATATTATGATTAAATAAAACATGAAATCATTGACTAACAGTCTAGCACTTTACATTTTTGTTCCTCTAAGAAAATTTTATATGCAAATATAATTTTTCCCAATATTTTGTGTCAACACGTTTTATCCCTTGGAGTACATATGTGTATATTTTTGAGTGTATGATTTGTATACCTACGATTATTCTTTAGCTTTTGTTATATATATGATCTATATATAAATTAAAGGTTTTCTTATAGAAAACATGTGTTCCCCGTTGAATCCAAATTTGAATATGTATATACTCATTAAATTCAAATACATACAAAAAAATAATAAATTTATGATATCATACTTATATATCTTATTGATTATTTTATTTTATTTGAAATTTTAGATTTGAATTTTGTTAGATCATCAACTTTTTTATATAATCACATTTTATTGTTGCATTTTATGTTTAAAATATTATATACCACATATACCTCCGTATACTCCTCCGCATCTCCGCTTACTCGCTTTAGACCGCATGACCGAACGAATACCGGATACCACATTTCAGAACCTTGATTGCTTTGGAGAAAGACTATGGAGTACAAGGGTTTCTGCCCATAAAATGTCCATTTCCATCATTACAGGCGACACAAAATGAAAATGACCATATTGGCGACACAAAATGAAATTGACCATGTTCGACCCAAAAGTTAATCCCAGGGAGGCCATACTTCCAATAAAATATGCACGGAATATAGCATCATCCTCTGATATGGGAAACAAGACCACGGCCACTATTGTATACTCAACGCGAACTGTAGCCTCCACAACCTAGAGAAGAGAAAACAGTAGGCTCCGACTCTATAAGAAAGTACTTTGTGTTGTATCCTCAGCACAAACATTTCCATCCACTTAGGATAATAGGGCTTAACCAGTTTCCGGATCAAGAAAAAAAAAGCCAAGCCCTACGCTTCATTCTCCACTCTCTTACATACAACTTGTGCCAGCTCAGAGCATGCAAATCATTAAAAATTGATGCAGATAATGCCACAAACAAAAGGAAAGACATGGATAATTCAATAGAAGACAGAGATGGTCTCCGAACTGGTGCTAGGAGGGGGACAGGATTAGGGGGAATTGGTAGAAGCGGTGGTGTGGGGATAGACAGGTCCCAACAGCGGCAGTGGGCAGGGCCGAAGGAGGAACATCAATAGTGTAGGGCCAAAGGGGCCTGGCAGCAGAGCTGTATGGCAATAGGCCTAACGGAAATACTTTTGCGAGGTCAGATAATCAGAGGATGACTAATGGTGGTGGTGGCACGAGGTCACACTCCGACAATGCCGGAGGCACGAGGTTGGGAGCACTAGAAGGGGTAGAAGAGCAGGGGCAGCGATGAATTGAAGGATAGAGAGAGAACTCTGATACCAAGTTAATTAAGAAAGTCTTTCCTCTAACTAAAAGATGGTACCACATGCCTCTTTCTATAGGGAGAGGCTAGAAGTAATGTTACATAAAAGAGACACCATAAAATTAAAAAAAGACAAAAGTACCTCCAAACAAGGTTGCAACTCGAACTATTCAGTAGGGCCCAAGAAAGAACTACTGGCTAGTCCCAACAAAAAATCCAACAACCATTGGAGCACTATAATCACCCTTACCTTTCTACGACCAAACTAATAATCCCCTGCCCCCATACAAAACCCTATGCGCTGCAATTGGCAACAGATTTCACAATTACATGAAGCACAGCTTCTGCAAAGCATTACCAAAAAAACCGCCTTAGGGCCAAGGTAAACTTTTTTAAAGGAAAAGAATGCCCGATGTCGAGAAGACACCTACCTGAAAAACATCTAGATATTCACAATTTTAAGACATACAGTTATAAAGACAGAGAGAAGCAAAGGTTCTTGGCATTCTCCAACACATTTTCCTTCAGCATTCTCAGGAATCTCATCACAGAAAATGACCCAATTCTGTGTTAACTAGAGGGTTCATAGAAAAAATGATGTTCAGGCATTGTCCGATCCAAACTTATGCCACGAACCTGTCAATGAACTGTTAAATGACAGTCGCATCCAATGTCACCACCATGTTGATGTCAATCGCTGCCCAAAGATCTCTCGAAACATCGTAAAAAGAGAAATTGAGAATACAATGGAATGAACTTTCCTCATGGGTAGGGTTTCTTATATAACATGAAACCCAAGAACCCAAAAGATGGCAATTACATAATAGTTCCAGAAGGGTTACAAATAGAAAGAGAACACGATGAAAAATAAAATAGAAACTATTTCATGGCGTTATTTGCCCAACTTGATCATACCCAACTTAGAGGACAACACTAATAAGTGTTTCTTTAGAAGTGGTATGGCATATATATCTGCAAGTTGGAATTCTGCGGAAACATGCAGATGAGTAACCTTCCCTCGTAAAATTCCTCATATAAAGAGGAAGACTATCTCAATATATTTGCTCCGCTCAAGGAAAAAAGGATTAGCGGCAATGTACATCACCGACTTGTTATCATAATAGAGAGGTACCAGAGTTGTAATGTACCTGAAAAGAGGAGACGAGACAAGTAATCTAGCATGTACCTTGAGCCATCGCAATGTATTCTGCCTATGCGGTTTATATTAAGATTATGGTATGTTTCTTGCTTCGTCATGTAACAAGGGTTTCCACTAAGAAACATGGTGAAACCAATAGTGGATCACATGTCATCAGGAGAACTAGCATAGTCAACATCAGCATAGGATGGGATAGCAACATGACTGTTGGCCTCATAGAAAAGACATTTTCCTAGAGAGTCCTACATGCATCAAAGGATCAAAAAAAACATCATGCCAATGACTTTAGTGAGGTTTCTCTATGTACTAACTAGCTCCGCTCACAGCATAAGATATATTGATGCAAACAGAGAATCGGCGTCGCGCGGGAAATAATTTGAACGGTGGAAAATCTTTGGTAGAAGAAATTGGAGGGGTTGAGAAGAAGAACTCGTCGGGAATACGAGAGGTTGAAGGAGGAGAACCGCGGAGATCGCGTGTAGGGAGAGGGAGAAGAGAGAGGAAGGAGAGAGATAAAATCTCAATTTTGATTAATACTTGACTGCCCAAAAATAAAGGACCCTCATCCCTTTATATAGGAGGGATGACATTACAAAAATAGAAATTAATTTAAATTAACAACCAATTTATCCTAAAATGACTCTAACTAATTTGAAATTCAAAATCAACAACTAATTGATTGAGTTTACATGCAATCTCATTTATTTAATTAGAGATACGATAATTAAAAAAACGTAAATAAAATTGACCCCTAAATTAATTAAAAATTCGGCCCTATAATTTGAGATCACGCTGCATCAACTCTCCTCCGCTTTTAAAAATTCATCTCCCGACGAATTGCTCGATGTAGGCTTGGAGGTCGAATCTGCATGGTCCCCCATCTTCTGGAAGAACTGGTGTGGGGCGAATGACGGACTCCATATGCGGGCGCGGCTTTCGTCGTGGAAGAACATGTGTGGTGCAAACGGCAGTGTCTCTTGGAATTTTGCCTCCTCATTGTGATAATGGAAAAATTGATGAGGCATGAATAATATGGCCCTTGGAGAATCCATAGTGAAGCAATGGCATAAGGAGAGGAGAAGAGGAGATGTGTCCATGGAATGAAGCCATGGGGTCCTTATATAGGAGAAGCCCAAGGCCCTAGTCCTATTGGGATAAGGAGGATCCCCATATTTCTGGTTTGCATCCCTTTTCTTTAAATATTTTCGCACCAGGGGTGGGATTGGAAATTTCCTACCCCTTTATCTAATGCCCTTTCGTTGGAAAAGTTTGTTCTTGTGACCTTAATATAACAAATTTTGCAAGGATGGGCTTTGCTGCAATTATTCCCACTCAAATCCCAATCCCTGTTTCCACAGGATTGATTGTACGAGGGAAGGAAATTAGGGGAGTCGCGCAGGACTCCTTCCACTCGGCTTAGGCGGCGTCGGGCCCCAGGGCTGCGCCTCCTATTCCGGCGGCGCGGGGGAAGGAAAAGCCATCCATTGCACCGCTGAGATCGAACTCGGTGCCGGCAACGAGGGATCGCACACAGGTGGCGGTGGCAGGCTGAAGCATGCGAGGGTCGAGGGAGGCGTTGTCGCGTATGGCGATGCCGAGGTGGGGCCTATCGTGGGCGTTGCGTGGCTTGGCGATGGCGTGTTCGCCTCGCGAGGTTGGCGCATGGGGCTGGGCTAATCCTTCGTCGACGAGGTCGGCGTAGGAGGGAACCCCGATGTTGGCGGCGGAGCTGGGACCATAGGGGCGGCGCTGGGTGGTGCGGGAGGAGGTTGGTGGCCGGGTAGGGCGTCGTGGAGGTCGCCTGGGTAGCCTGGTTGGGTTGATTTCGTTCCCAGTGATGGCGCGCGCGACGCAAGGGCGAGCCGCAGGGGGTGTGCGGTGGTCCTGGCAGTGGGCCGGGTGCACGTGGTGGGATGGCGCGCGCACGGCGTCGAGGGAGGACGGCGGGCTGGTGCGGCTGCTCGGGGGGGGGGGGCTGGAGAGCCGCTGGGGGGGTTGGGGCTGCCATAAGGGCGCTATCGGCGAAGGCGGCTGATCTGAAATCTCTGGGACAGCCATTGTTTCTTCATTTTTTCTTCTGAAATGGTCTGGACAAGGGTCGGATCTTCATTAACGGCGGAGTTTTCTTCGTCAAAACTCGCGGCAGCGGCTTCGACGGATGGAGGTTTTGATTGGGCGTCGCGGAAGGCCTCAAAGTTAGCCATTAGATCTCGAAACATGGACTGGAAGTTGGTTTGCAAATCACGTATCACGTGCTCCGTCTCCTTGTAGCAGGCGTCAATGGTGGTGATGGCTCGTCGTGTTCGTTCGGATGAACGATGGTGTGTCGGCGCGTGACGGCGCACATGTCGATACGGATCGTCAGATCGTGAGGACGATCTGTAGGCCATCCTCTGATACCAAATGATGCAAACAGAGAATCGGCGTCGCACGGGAAATAATTTGAACGGTGGAAAATCTTTGGTAGAAGAAATTGGAGGGGTTGAGAAGAACTTGTCGGGAATACGAGAGGTTGAAGGAGGAGAACCGCAGAGATCGCGTGTAGGGAGAGGGAGAAGAGAGAGGAAGGAGAGAGATAAAATCTCAATTTTGATTAATACTTGACTGCCCAAAAACAAAGGACCCTCATCCGTTTATAGGAGGGATGACATTACAAAAATAGAAATTAATTTAAATTGACAACCAATTTATCCTAAAATGACTCTAACTAATTTGAAATTCAAAATCAACAACTAATTGGTTGAGTTTACACGCAATCTCATTTATTTAATTAGAGATACGATAATTAAAAAAACGTAAATAAAATTGACCACTAAATTAATTAAAAATTCGGCCCTAAAATTTGAGATCAAGCTGCATCATATATCAAAGTAAATTGAGATATAGCGTTTTGTCCACTAGACTTTTATACCATGTGGTGTCTTCATACTGGACTAAGGTGACATGATCTTGTAATACAATTGGGATAGTTGATGGTTTGCAGTCAAGTAAGCCAGCTTCCATAAAGGTATTCAAACAGTACTTCATCTACAACAGGTGTAATCATTTTGTCATGTGTATCTAGAAAGTATTAGAGTTGATCAAGATCCTTGATGACAAATACCGTCCAGAGGAAGACCTAGATCTCAAGAATGCTCATGCTGTCATCAGCATTGATAACCATGCCATCAACCTAAAAAGCAAGTATCACAGTACATGAGGGCCTCCATTTAATAGACATTGAATGTTAGATATCAACTTGCGGAAACCAAGCGAACTGATCTAAAAAGTAAGTCCATCGAACCATCCTCGAGGACTCTATTGTAGACCATAGATGGCTTTACATAGTCGGCATGCATACCCCCCTCCTTGACAAAATAATCTAGTAGTTGTGTTATGTAAACTTCCTCCTCTAGGTCACATAAGACGAAGGCATTCTTTACATTAAACTAAGACATAAGCCGATTCTCGTTGGTTCCAATGCATAGAATTATAAAACTAGATCCCATAATTCTACAAAAGATTTCTCAAAATAGTTGATATTGTAGGTCTCAGTGAAGCCTTTCGCTACAAGTCTTGCTTTTAATATGACAATGGAGCCATAGGGTGTATACTTGCTCGTAGAAACCCACCTGCAGGCAATAGGGATCACGATTATCTCCTCATCCATGGCAAATTTCGACCTATGGTCCTAAAGGGAACTGTTATGATCATGAGGAATAGTTATCTCCATAAGAGCATCTTTGAAGTGCCTACCATAGTCAGACAAGCAGTCAGTAAAAGTAAAATATGACAATGGATATAGTGAGCATTGCCTTTTGAACTTCCGAATCATAATGGGGAGTTTTGAAGAAGTATCCGTCGTACGGGTGGAGCCACTTGAAGAAGGTGCATCGTCCTGCAAGCAAGAAACAGGTAAAAGAACCAACTCTGGTTGCATGATGTCCTTCCTTTTAGATAATAAGAGTTGGAAGAAATTCCAATGCATTATCACTGACAGACTGAGTGAAGTAACTAGTCTGGTAGAAGAATGTGACATCAACGGAAATGTGGTAGCGATGAATGACAGGATCATAATGCATATACCTCTTTCGAGTATGAGAATACCTAAGGAAGACACTTGATGGCAGAAGCAGAAATTATAGTTATAATATAAAAGTTACGAAATTTATTTGTAATATAACAGTTATGAAAAAGGCAATGCAACCAAAAATCCAAATGGCAACAGGAACTGTTCCTCATCTTGTATATAAGAAGGGAGAAAGGAGTAATCCCATTGACAACGAAGAGGGCACCCAATTGATAAGGTATGTTGCCTTAAGAAAGGTATCACACTAGTAGATTTTACGGGATACGAACTTTTACGTGAGTAAGGAGGAGTCTAGCAATGTGCAGAAGAGGAATACGGGCAGGAAGTAAGGATAAGTGTACCTTGAGTGGCAAAATAAGTAAATAAATTTCCTTAAACAAAATCAAGAGCATTGTCAATCCCGAAAGTCTCAACGTAAGTAGAGAAAAATGTTGTTTATGAACAAAACAAAGGACTTGATCATCTTATTTATTTTTGAATGTTCTTATAATAAATACATCCAAGAATACATGTTGTAATTGTTGATAAAAATGACAAAATACTTGAGACATTCCATAGTTCCAACCGAACAGGTCTCCAAATGTCACAATGGACAAAAGAAAAAGGCGAGCAACAATGAGGCTCAATCCTCTGAAGAAAAAGAGGTTAAATGACATTTTCCAAACAAGGAGGATACACAATAAAAAGTCTTCAACAAGGACAGCACAGGAAACATATGAGAGAAGGATCTAGTAAATGGATAAACAAGGCGCAGAAAAGAAATGAACGGGACAAAAAAAACTGAGGCAGCAACCACAACACCAAGAAAAATAAAGTCCACTGGAATATTAAGATAATACATGAAATTCTTCTCACGATCCCCACCAAACATTGAATGTCCTAAAAAGAATCAAAGCACTCGTTAAAAAATAATTTGTTAGAAAATAGAGAATGCGGAAGCGTATCAGAGAAAAAGAATAAAAACCTTAAGAACACACGAGATTTACGTGGAACCCTACTACCTAAGGAGCGGGATGAAACCACGGGAGAATGCCTCGGAGGGCGTATGTGATCATTGCACTTTCTCAATAGATAGAGCCTCCAAGTCCCACCACTGGTAAATGTGGGACTAAACTCATTGATGGGGTAAATGTATTCGGCCCACATACTACATAAGTGACGCATGCTCCAAATACTCTAACACTCCCCCTCAAGCTGAAGCATACAATGCTACCACGGACAATATCAACTCAACGCACACAACTACTGATGTCGAGGACGTTGATTCTCATGGCGTGCATGCGAGGAGGTCGAACGGGCTGGAGTATGACTGGATCTCTCCCATTAGGTTCAGAGAATGGTACTCTAATCTGGAGTCCCAATGATACCACATGAAAGCCCTTGCCCTCGATGGCATAGGGAATGGTCCGCTGCTTTGGAGTCCCTATGACTTACATGAAAACTCTGGCTGAAACAACAAGAATGAAGGCATGGAGTCGTCTTCGAGTTAGAACAACCGGCAAACTGAGGAATCTGAATGGTCTGGAATATGTATCTGAAGAATCTAAATAAATTGCAGGTCTTTGACAAATCTGAATCTGGAACATACATGTGACTCTACATATACTCCCCCCTTTCTCCCAAACTACTCGGAATGACAACATCGACCAAGTTGGGAGAAGAGAATAGAATGCATAAATATAGGAAGAAAAACAGCACAAATGCCTAATTCAATCAATTTTTTTCAGCTTCTCAAATCATCAACCATATTTTTTTAAAGTCGCTTCTTTTTTTGTCTTTTCCCTTTTTTGCGAAAAGGTACGACATTTTCCCTTTTTTTGCTTTTTTGTACACGTCTTTTCATATTTTCCTTTTTTAACAAAACCTCTGCCCATTTGGGCCGACAAAAGCAACCTCACCTTTTTTTTGAACAAACATTTCTCTTTTTTTTACTGACGCTCCCCCCACCCCCTTTTTCTTCTTCATTCATATTTTTTTGTTTACAGTCCACTTGGGCCTAATAACAGCAGCAAATTTTTTCTTTAAACAACGCCACGTGCACCCTTAGGGTTCCCACTTGGGACCCTCTCACGAAGCCAACCCCCGCTGAGGTTTTTCGATCGCATCTGCTATCCTCGTATGGGAACTACCGCCGAGTCTGGCGAGCCCATTCTGGAGAAAGGGGCGATGCCGCCTGGAGAAGTGGGCGGTGTTGCATGGAACTGCGTAGCGCAGGCGATCACTCCAGGCAGGATGGGCGCAGAGAAGCAGCGTCGCCTGGGGATTCTGAGGCGGCTTGGAAGAGAAGGTCGGGCACAAGGGCAAGGGTTCTGTCGGCGCTGGAGATGCTGCCTAGGGGATCGGGGGAGCCTTCTTGGGTCCTGAAGTGAGACCGTGTGATGCCAGACGGCCTAGAAGATGTTGCGCGCGTTGGAGATGAGAGGGATGATGGGGGTCGCAACGGTTGTTGCGTGGCTGGAGGAGCCGCTGGAAGAGGAGCTCCATCCTTGGAGAGCCTTGAGGGTTGCATCACGCGCCTCAAGCGTGTGACAAGTAGACAGGCGTACCACCAGTTTGGCGAGGGTTTGCACAAGGTCACCGCCTGGTCGGGGTTTGCACACATCTTGCAGGAAGGGGCTCTGCTTCAGTGGGTGGCGCGAGAGGGAATAGGCCCCATGCTTGGGCTCGAAGGAATACGGCTGGGAGGTTCTCCAAATGTGTTTAGGGTTTTGAATAAACCTTGCCTTCGAACTTGAACATGATCCAAAAAAAACTTTACGAACAAATAATGAATCGAATCTCGAACAAATAAAAAACATGAAATCCTCGAGAATCGTCCCGCTTTGATACCATGTTAGAAAATAGAAAATGCGGAAGCGTATCAGAATAAAAGAATAAAAACTTGAATAACACATGGATTTACGTCGAACTCTACTCCTTAAGGAGCGGGATGAAACCACGGGAGAATGCCTCATAGGGCATATGTGTTCATGACACTTTCTCAATGGATACAGGAGGTTTAGGGCTCCTTATATAGCCTCCACAGAGCCTCCAAGTCCCACCACTGGTAGATGTGGAATTAAACTCAGTGACGGGGTAAATGGATCCTTGAGGGATCCATTTACCCACCTATTACATAAGTGACGCATGCTCCAAATACTCTAACATAACTCTACAGTTCAATCGCAGACATAATCTAAGAACAGATTGTAAGCGCAAAGGGAAGTCAATAGCATTGAAAACTCCAGAAAGCGTAAGACTCGAAGATAACTCCATGTTCCCAATGATAGTAATGGGTAAATGGGGATTACTTGCTAAACAAATCGACTTCATAGTGGATGAAGGTTATAAAGGAGTCAGAAGACACTAATGTCTTCAGTCAAGTGAGTAGATAGGTCAACTTCAATAATCCATGTTGGCCCTGAGGCAAAAGCAAAGTCAATTACAATATCTGAGATTATAGCCAATTTTATATAGGAGGATCCTTAAAAGTAGGAGTCTGGAGTAGTATGTAGCAGAAAGTTGGACAGTATGTTCACTTAACTCCAAATATGAGCTCATCTTTGTCATAGTTGAATAAAAATCAGACGATGATGCTAAGTTTGCTTGTGATGGTTTATCAAACTTTGCCCAACACCTCTCAGATGGATGGTTTGTGGCAATGAATGCACAACCAGTAGCTACGACCACTAACGCATCAATTGACGACCTCAACCTACTCGAGAACTATAGCAGAGACATCGCCCGGATGCCGCCAGAAAAGAAATATTAACCACTGCCTGTGAATTATGTGTATCATCAGTAGCATGGAAGGAAATATCGTAATCTATCGAGATATATCGATATCAAGATGAGGTCGATATCAGTATCGATATGGCGATATATCCTCCTTTTCAAGCCATTCCTTCACAAAATTACATCGGTAAGGATGATATTCCCACGATATATCATCGAAATATCGTATCGACACGATATCGTAACGATATTGATATCGATATTGCCCATCATAACCAATAGAGGTATCGAGTTGGTACCAACCAAAGATAACCATGATGGGGGAAGAGTATAAGACAAGAGAAAAGAGTCCTTCACATACTGATAAAGAGGGTGAAGACTGACAAGAAATTTATCATGTGGGGGACCACAATTCAGCCGAAATAGCCTATATCGACCCAAATTTTGAGGCACCAGTACAAAAACTGATCGAAATGACCAAAATTTTGGTAGAGTTTCGAACGACATTCGATCGAAATTTCGTTTATGTTACTCACCAATATGGTGATAGAAATTTAAATATAAGGCCTTGAAATTTATCACCATATATCTTTGTTGGAGTATTTGTTATATGCGTCACTTGAGCAGATGGGTACAAAAATCCCTCCGAGATTCATTTACCACATCATGTGGTTTAGTCCTACATCTATTGTATGTGGGATGTGGAGACTCAGTTATAGCTAGATAAGAAGTCCCTTACCCCATGTATCCGGTGAGAAAGTGCAATGCTTACATCAGCCACTTAAGGTGCTCTCCCGTGGTTTCATCCCGCTACTTAGGGAGTAGGCTTCCACATTAAAATCCTTCTGTTCATAATGTTTTATCGTTATTGCTCTGATATGCTTCCGCATTATATTTTCTAACATGGTATTAGAGCAGGTTCGATTATCGAAAGCTTTTATGTTTATTAGTAATTTGTTCGAGATTTGATTATCAGGCTCAGTTCTTAGGTTCTTCCTGGCTGATCACTGTTCAAAATCATTCAAGTTCTTGTTCTCGGGTTTAGATGAAACCCTAGATTTGGTTTCGTCTTAGTCGCATCTCCTTCTACAGCCTTGCACCATTTTGCTCCAAGCGAAGCACTTTCTACCGGAGCGACATCACAGTTCCAACGACGCAGTTCCAACCTGGCTTCAAGCAGCTGCAACACAACTCCTCCAATAGTTGACTTGGCAGCGGCGCCAGCCACCGTAGCCCCTCCAAGTCCTCTTCAGTAGGTCAGCGCAAAAGCCTCTCAAGAATATGGTGGTTCTCAAGCGGCATCAGCCTCCATGCATCAGGAATCGCCTCGTGCGCCTCGATGTTGGCTCTCCCCCTCGAGAGCCCTAACGAAAGAAGGCGGCAACATCTAGATTTTCCAGCAAAGTTCCAGGTTGCAACACCGCTTGAAGCCTCGACCTTCCTCTCCAGCTCCGAGCAGTGTTGCACAACCTTCGACGACATTCCAGTCGACATCTCGCAACATTCTCGCAGTAGCTACAATCACCAAGATGTGAAGATCCAGTGGTGACTCGGACTTCCAGTTGCCTATGACAGCGTAGCATGCTCCAGATCGCTCCTTCTGTTGCGCAACCACTTCGAGCACAGCCTCCGTCTCCAGCAAAATGGAGCGGGGTCGCATATCTTCCAGGCGTTGGCGGCGCAATCGAAGCACCGGAGCTCCTCCTCCCGAAGCCGCAGATCAACACTTGTGTGAAGCCTGCGTGCATCCCCTCCAGGAGCCAAAGGCCACATCGCACTAGTGGCAACAGAAATCCCATGTGGAATCCCCTTCTCCATCTCCATCAACGGCTGGTGTCGAGTAGAGAGAACCCCACCGTGCAGCTCCTGACGGCACCCTTGAGCCTCAGACAGCAAGCGGTGATAGCCGCCATCTCTTCCAATCAACGGCATCAAGAAAGACCCCCCTTGTCAAAATCTTCTTGTCGCGGTATCTCAGGTCGCTCGCACCGCCACTTCGAGCTCCTCTACATGATCCAGGCGGTCGCGACGACATCAACTGGCCTAGGCGAGACCCTCCTCACGCAATATCTCCTTGGCGGCATAATGGGGGTTCCCACTGGGAACATTAAAATGTATTAAGCCTTCTCCCGCTATAACTAGGGTCGGCTTCATGGATTCTTCCTCAAATCCATGTTGAAAGACTCAACTATTTTTACCTTAGTCGTCGACTATCTAACGTAACCCCTGCAAGAGTGGGATTTGAACCCAGGTCTTTTGTGTAGCAGACACGCTGGGAACCCTAAATATATAAAAAAGGGGTCATGTTGAGTCGTGGTAAAAAATGTATTATTTAGGCCCAATGTGCTCAATCGTTGCCCAGAAAGAGGAGAGAAGGGGCTCTTGAAAAAAAGAGAGGGGCCCAGTGGGTTAAAGTCTAAAAAAATAGCAGTTGCATGTTTGTGCCCAAATTGGGTCGTGCCTCTTAAGAAATGAGAGGTGTTGAATGTATAGTCCAAGTAGGCCACGTTTATTTTGTTTTAAAAAAAACAAAAAAAGGATCGTAAAAAACGTACGACATAAAATTGATTAAAAAATAGAGAGAGATAAAAGCGGTAAAAAATGAAATGAACGGCTTTTTAAAAAATTGTGTGAAAGCTATTAAAAAATGAATGAATGAAATAGCTGGAAAAATTGCAAAAAAATGTTTGAAAAGCTGAGGAGAAATAATAATGTAATCGACTTATGTGATTCCTCCTCATCTTCATATCTTCTCACAACTTTGTTGATGTCATTGTATTCCGACAAGTTTGGGTGAACGGGGGAGTATTGTGTAGAGTCACAGGTCGGATTCTATATTCAGATTCTCGAGTACAGATCAGCCAGTTATTCAAACTCTACAAAAGTTCCAGACTCGACGATCTGATTCTGAGTTTGCAGTTCGATGTGCACATGTGTGCCATCAGTTGTGAGGTCCCCATCTTTTCTCTTTGGTCAGAGTTTTCATTTGTTCCGTAAGGACTCCAGAATAGAGATCACATTCCCTATGCCATGTGGGCTAGGGTTTTCATGGGACTTCATAGGGACTCCATAGTAGAGATCTCAATATGGGAGAGACCCAGTTCTTCGACGAGGAGACTTTCCTGTTGTAGTGACTCCTATAGGAGCAGTACAGAGCACATGCTCTCTGATAAGGAGACTCAGTTCAACTCACACTCCAGCCTGTTTTTCGTCCACGCTTGCACGGAATGAGAAGCAATGTCCTTGACAGCAAACGACAGTTATGTGCATTGACTTGATATTGTTTGTAGTGTGACGTAGAGTGAGTTGAGATTTCTTTCTCTTTATCTAAGTTGAGCATTGTATACTCAAAAAAGAGGGGGAGTGTTGGAGTGTCTGTTATATGCGTCACTTGAGCAGATGGGGGATTTAGTTACCACATCTCGTGGTTTAGTCCCACATCTACCCTATGTGCAAGGTTGCAAAAGTCAGTAGTCGGTACTCGGTCGGTCAGGTCACTGACTAAGGATTAATCGGCAGTCGGAAGATTAATCGGATTTAGTCGGACTTTAATCGGCTTTGATTTTTTAAATACATAAATCATTTTTATGCATATCTTATTATATATTACATATATTTATATATATATATATATATATATATATATTTCTACTATCACAATAAATCAAAAAGAAGTAATTAAATTTAAATAAAACATTAAGCGAATTAGAATATGTTTGCTTTTAAAAAAGTAAAAAAAATATGGTATCTCCAAGCAAAAATTGGTTGACTAGTGGAGCTAGTCGGAATTAGTCAGTACTCGATCGACGCCCCCACTACTAGACTAGTCGGACCTACTAGTCGGGCTAATCGGGTGACTTTTACAACATTGCCTATGTGGGATGTGGAGACTCGGTGAGCGCTATATAAGAAGCCCCTTACCCCCTTGTATCTAGTGAGAAAGTGTAATGCATGCATCGGCTCTTTGAGACATTCTCTCATGGTTTCATCCCGCTACTTAGCGAGTAGGATTCCACGTTAAAATCCCTCTGTTCACATTGTTTTATCATAATTGCTCTGGCACGCTTCCGCATTATACTTTCTAACCATCTTCAAAGCATTGATCCTCCGACTCCGAACGAATCCACGACCCACATGCCTCGATAAAAGAATTCCCATCATCTGCAAGAGCAATGAAGCATAGGAGTCACGCTCCTAGTGCACCATGACCAATCCAACTGTCAGTCCACAAATAGAAACCGTTGTTAACCCCCAAAATCATCCTTAAGAGCTGAGACGCACGAGGAAACACTAAAGAGATGCCTCTGTAGAATTTCCACAGTTCACGCAATAACCATGTAATACACGGATTTGAAATCGAACCCATCCCGATTAAGGTTCATATGATCCGATCAAACTTTTGATCGATACTAAATCATCTGAACCGAGCCATAAATCGTAAATCAAATTTCATTTTAATCAATCGATCAAAATCGATTACATCATAATTCATGTCAACGCAAAAACAAACCAAGACCATCACAAAATTCGATTCTACAAAATAAGACCAACAAAATTGATCATTTGTAGATTAGGTCGTTTGATCGTCTGAAATCGTAAAATTTAATCACAAATCAAGACCATATTTCAACAATTTCTAAATCCATCTTAGATCAAGAATATTATATTCATTTCGAATGTCATTCCAGTATGGTCGAAACGAGCTATTATTCATCTGAATCAATCAGGTACTCGAGTTGGAAATGGAGATAATTTTAATACTTCACATAAACATAGAGATAAAGATAAAAAAATTAAATAAAAAATTCCAACACAACCTATAAGTGGCCGCTCACCCCTCCACTTGGCAACACCCCTCCACTTGGCAACACAACCTATAAGACCCTCCCCTTCTTATTTATACCACCCAAAGCCCATTCCCCCACATTTTCTCCCAATCCTTTCTTTCTCACTTCCCTACCGAAGGAGCCCCAACCCTCCTCTATTTCTGTGGCTACTCTCCTCCATAACAACTGCTACTGGAGCCGCTTCAATCAGCAGCTCTCCTCGCTGGTGAGATCCCGAGCAGATGTTGCTCTTTCTCAAGATGTCCGAGCAGCTAAGTCGCCGATGCACCTTGTTGCTAGAGGTGTTGCTGCAGCAGTAGGAGATGCAGTCATTGTTGTTGTTGCTCCCCTCTGCTCCCAGACAAGAGCAATTGATGCTGATAGAAGCAAGTACAGCTGTTGTTGTTGCTTCCAAGTAACTGGAGAAGCAGTTGCCTCTTGCTTCTATTGCATGCAAGTTAAATTCCTCCAATATGGAGATCTCCAAGGTACAATCCGGTCCAAATCATGTTGTCATCAATGCTTCCTAAGACCCAATTCAAAACCCCTTATTTACCTACTGATTTCATGTTTCAAAATGAAAATTTGCATGTGTTTTACATGCAATTGCGTCTAATTTCAGATCACTAATTAGCTGCAGATTTCAAGCTTGAAAGATGAAATTTTAGGGGCAATGCATACAATTAGCCTTTAATTTCATACCATTGCTAAGCTACGAATTTCAGGCTTCGGTCATGAGATCTAAAGTGAGTAAGCGGATATGCGGAGTATACATAGGTAAATGCAATTTATGCAGTTTATAATATATTAATTCAAAAATATAAAAAATACAAAAACAAAATGTGATTATATGAAAATTTAGGTGATCTAACAAAATCCAAAATCAAGCATTTCAAAAAAGATAATATATTCAATAAGACATATAAGCATGACATTAAAAATTGTTATTTTCTAGTGTGTGCTTGAATTTAATGCATATATATACACACATACAAATTAGGATTCAACACGGAACATAAGAATTCTATAAGAAAACCTTCAATGCAAATATAGATCTTATAAATAATAAAAGCTAAACAATAATCATAGGTATAGAAATCATACACCCAAAATTATAAACATATATATACATATGGCTCTCCAAGGGACGAAACTTGTTGACACAAAATATAGGAGAAAATTGTATTTGTAAATAAAACTTATTAGAAGCACAAAATGTAATGTGTTGTTAGCCAATTATTTCATATTTTATTCGAACAAATAGTATGCATTTCATTAGATAGAAAATTCAAAAGGCAGTAAACACTTCATTAATAAGTGTTAGAAACAATGTAAAGATATGGATTTGAAAAAATACCTTAGATTATATACACAAATGCGACATATAAGAGAATAATGAAAAGATGCATCGATGTAAACGATGATATAAGAGTTTCTCGGAAAAAAATCGACTTAATGTGCCATCAAGATGTTATGAATGAAACAAGAAAGACACCTGAATCCTATATGCAAGTCCATTGTTCAGATATGTGGCCGCATATGTTGCGTAGCTGGACTGCATATTGCCTCGTATGGTATATGTGCTTCGGTCAAGTGACCGAATACGTATATGTGGTCGCATGGACCGCATTTCCGAACACTACATGCTTGAAAGAAGAGAAATTGAGGGTGTTTAAACATAATTAAGTCTAACTTTGTACCACTAATTAGATACAAATTTCATGCTTGAAAGATAAAATATTGGGGGTGTTTTGAATATAATTAGCTTTATTTCATACCATTGTTAAGCTACAGATTTCATACTTGAAAGATGAGAAATTGGGGGGATTTTATATGCAACTGAGTACAATTTCAGACCACTGTCAAGCTACGAATTTCATGCCATAAGAATGAAAGATTTTGTGGTAATTTACATAATTCATGCTTTGAAAAATGAAAAGATTATAGGATTTTGTATAGAATTGAACTTAAATTCTGATCTAATGAGCAGCTCTAAAGCTCATGATTTAAAGATGAAAAGTTAGGGATTTTGTATAGAAATGAACTTAAATTCAGATCTAATGAGTTGCACTAAATCTCATGATTAAAGAAGAAAATTAGGAAATTTAGCATAAAATTGAACTTAAATTCAGATCTAAAAAGTAGTGTAGAGATATTTATATATTTCCATATTCTCTATCTACTTGTTTCTTTATTTTATTTATATGTATCCGATTTATGTAATTTACCTATAGGACTCTCCTCTATATAAGAGAGCTTAGGGTTCTCAGAAATAACAACGCACTTGTTTCTTCCAACATGGTATCAGAGTGGCGGTCCTAAACCAGAGCTCATATACCTTAACCCTAATCCACACGAGCCAACCCTTCTCTCTCTCCCCTCTCAACGCCGCCACCCCCTCCACTCGACGTTGCCGTCCCTTCCTCTCGGCACTATTGCCCCCTCCTCTCGGGGCCACCCCCCCTCCTCTCAGTGTCGTCCTCTGCGAGCCCGCCTTCTCTCCCTGCGCACAGTCATCCTCCTCGGTGCGCCAGGACACCAACCCATCACCGCCTCAGGGCCGCTGCCGCCAAGTCGTCGGCCTTCACTGCTCTCGGCCCTTCTTCCATTGTCCCCTCTTCTCGTTCATTTCGGTTGATGGGTTTGATCGCATAAGTCTACATATGCAATCAAATCCTCACATATCTGTGTAGACATCTATTTATCAGTCTACAAAACACATGTGATCTTCATCCGACATGTCAGAAAACAAAGTAGATGTACCCTCCACGGGTGCTTTCAGAGGTCTGATACCAATTGTCAAGATGGACGGGACGAACTATGAACTCTAGGCCAAGCAGTTCATGAGTCTTATGAAGTCTAACGATAAGAAGCATATTCTTACTGACGATGAACCAGTAGAAAAAACAAGGATTCAATCCTCGTGGTATGCGGACGACGCAGATGCCAAAATTTGGTTGCCAGGTACATTGACGATAGAGATCGTCAATGACATGTTGCATCAGTCCACTACCAAGGCAATGCGGTATATTCTCGCAGCCACATATTCTCAGGCACGAAATGAGACCAAGATTCTTCAACTATAGCATGATAGTTTACTGTCAAGCTGAACAGAAGGCCTATTCACTGATTGAACACATCCTTGTGTAGGATGTTTGAGAAGCATCACAGCATCATGCCTCTGACGTCCACTCCTGAGCAGCAGAAGACATGTAGGAATGCTACCATGCTTGGTGTATTCCTTGTTGCACTTGATCCTGAACATGACGCTGCGAGCTCTCAAATCTTTGCGGATGCTATTATTCATCCTATGGAGGAAGTTTTTTGTAGACTTAGAAGGATCACTGTTACTACTAGCCAGACCTCTTCGCCAATGGCAGCCTCCTGGGGCAAAGCCGGTTCTTCTACGTTTCGTTGACGTGGACCCCGTGGTAGAGGAGGGCAGACTCGTCAGCCATGCACGTATTGTTATCGTCCCGATCATCCAGAGGATACATGCTATTCTAAGCATGGTTTCCCAGCATCAGCACGGTTAGCGGAACAAGTTGAGTCTCCTGCACCTCCTACTTCAGATTAGAGATTTCGTGATCTTGTCGCCAGACTTAAGGATATCATGCCTCTTGCCTCATGTCCAGGAGGCCATTCAGATGTGCGAGCTTCTGCTTCCGCCAGTACGTCCGCTACAACCAGTACCTCAGGTAGCTCCTCTACTTTTACCTACGGTCATGGGTCTGAGATTACAGAGAGATCAAGGACTCTGAAGTGACCCATCATTTATGTTTAGATAAAGAGCATCTCACAGCATAGAGGCAGGTTCCTCCAGGAAGGACCATGGTGATAGCCGATGGGACTCACTCCCCGATCATAGGACAAGAGAAGATTTCTTTGACGCCTTAAATGCGAGTTCAGAATGTGTTACGTCCTCCGGATTTTTCTATGAATTTGTTATCTATTAACCAGGTTACAAAGGATTAGCACTGTCGAGCAATTTTCGACCCATCGTCTTTGTTTTTCACGACATCCTTACGAGCAGAGTGACTGGGTGTGATCGCGAGCATGGTGGCCTTTATCGACTGGTTCGCACTCCTTTTGTTGGAGCATCCTTTCATCCAGCCGGACCAGCCACTCCCTATACTTGGCATCTACGTTTTGGCCACCTTTCTCTCTAGAAGATGTGTAGCATTTTGCCATAGATTTCTCCGGGTTCCTCCTTCCAGTGTGAAGTGTGTCAGTAGGGAAAGCATCATCGATCAGCTTTTCCCAGTCGCCAGAGTCAGAGCAGTAGCTCCCATTTTGAGATGATTCATGTCGATATTTAAGATCCAAGTCGCATTCTTGATCATCAGGGACACAAGTTTTATTTTATTGCAGTAGATGATTTTTCTCATTTGTCTTGGATGTTTCTATTGAAGAATAAATCTGAAGCAGGGGATGTGATCAAAACTTTTATCAATGAAGTGCGCAATGTTTTATCTTCGTCTATGAAGTTTGTGAGTACCGATAATGCTTTGGAATTTTGTACTCGTGCACAATCATAATTTTTTCATCATATGATATAATTCATCAAACATCATGTGCTTATACTTCTTAGCAAAATGGTGTTGCAAAGAGAAAATATCGACATTTACTTGACGGCACTCTGACCCTACTTATTCAGAGTCGTGCCCCACATTCGTTTTGGGGTGATGCGGTTCTTACGGCATGTTATCTAGTGAATCGCATTCCATCATCCGTCTTGGGAGAGAATTCCTTTCTCTATAGCCATCCCTGAGAAGGAATTGTTCTCTTTTACTCCACGTGTCTTTAGCTCTATTGCATATGTTCACCAGCTGGCTCCAGGTCTTGACAAGCTCTCTCCTAAGGCTGTCAAATGTGTTTTTGTTGGGTACTTCAGGACCCAGAAGGGCTATAGGTGTTATTATCCATTATGGAGGAAATGTTAAATCAGTGTTGATGTCACATTTTTTGAGTCTGTGATGTATTTCTCTCTTACAGGTGATAGATTGGTTTCTCCAGAGTCTGATACCGAAATCTACATGTCATCTCCTCCTCCAAGTCAGTTGTCTCCTCTTGTTACACCATCATCATCGCAGCCACCATCACCTTCATCACCACCACTAGTTTCCTCTACACAGCAGCATGTGTCCACTGTTCCATACTTACCCAAATACTATACTCATCGGCCAGCTTCTACACATGGTCAAGGCTAATCATCCAGCACGGCCCAAACGTTGTTCAGATAACATGTTTTCTGACGATGGGTCTGGCAATATTTATGTACAAGGATCATTTCAGGAGGAGGCTCCTGAGGACATGGACATACCCATTTTCATAAGGAAGCAAAAGCGTACATGTGCTTCATATCTGCTTGCTTCACGCGTGTACTTTCATCGCCTGACAGGGGATTTTCATAGATTTGCAATTGCATTATCTGTTGTGGATATTCCACGAACTTACCAGGAGGCCTTGAAAGATAGTCGCTGGCGTTTAGCTATGCAGGAAGAGATCGCTGCTTTGCAATCACGTGGTACATGGAATTTTGTGAATGCTCCTCCAATTGCCTCTATTGTCAGTTGCAAATGGGACGTTACTGTTAAATATCATGCAGATGGTCGCCTTGATAATTACAAGGCAAGATTAATGGCATGCGGGTTAACTCAAACCTATGGTGTAGATTATACGAACACATTCTCTCATGTTGCACGTCACTCCACGTTACATGCTGGCACATGGCTGGACCTTATTTTCGTTGCAGTGGCACATGACTGGACCTTATTTCAGCTAGATGTTAAAAATACATTTTTATATGGAGATCTACAGGATGAGGTATACATGCAACAGCTTCCGGAGTTTCTTGCTGAGGGGGTGTCAACGGGTTTGTAGATTCCATAAGGCGATATATGGTTTTAAACAATGTCCAAGGTAATAGTTTCACAAGCTCTCGGATCTGATTGAACGGTAGGGGTTCAAGAGGTTAAATGCAGGCCATTCTCTATTTGTGCAGAGAACATCTAGAGGTATAGTTGTTATTATAGTTTATGTTAATGATATAATTGTTACATGACATGATGTGCAAGGAATAAAGATGGCAAAAGAATTTTTGGGCATTCAGTTTGTTTCTCAGGATCTAGGCACCCTAAGGTATTTCTTATGGTTGGAATTTGCTAGAAATGTACAAGGTTTTGTGATGACCCAAAGGAAATATGTTACCGACATGCATGTTGAGACAGGAATAATTGGGTGTCGACACTCTACTACTCCTATGGATCATAGCATGAAATTATACGATGATGATACAGATGAGTTTGATACAGAGAGATGGTGGGAAAGCTCCTTTATGTGACTATTACCAGACTAGATATCTCCATTGTTATGAGTCGAGTAAGTCAGTTCATGGAGCAGCATTGACAAGTACATATGGACGCAATATACATGATATTGAGATATCTAAAATCTTCTTCAAGTGCATGACTATTTTTCAAAAAAGGAGCAAGTCTTTATGTATTCGTGTGCGCTGATGCTGAATACGTAGGGTGTCTTAAGGATAGGAAATCTACTTCGGTTGCTGGCAGTTCTCTTGTTTCTTGGAAAATCAAGAAACAAACAGTTGTGGCGAGATCAAGTGTCGAGTTTGAATATAGGGCTATGGCACAAGCAAGTACGGAAATGATGTGGAGTTCGAGCAGTGTTAGCAGATTTACACATAGATGTTCATCTACCCATGCAATTACAATGGGATAATCAAGCCGCTTTGTTTTTTACAAACCCTACATTCCACGACAGAACTAAACCTATCGAGGTAGATTGCCAATACACCAGAGATATGATTCAGAAAGATTTGATATCTACCTCCCATGTTAGTTCAGGAGAGAAAACAACATATATATTTACCAAAGCAATCCTCAAAGGACATTCCTGAAGTGTTCATCCAAGCTGAGCATGATTGACATCTACGCTCTATCTTGAGGAGAGTATTAAAATATTTATATATTTTCATATTCTCTATGTACCTATTTCTTTATTGCATTTCCAATATCTGTTTTATATAATTTATCCATAGGACTCTCCACTATACAAGAGAGCCTAGGGTTCTCAAAAATAACAATGCACTTGTTTCTTCCAACAAGTAGTTTTTAATCTCATGATTTAAAAAAGAAACGTTGGGGGAATTTTGCATTGATTTCAACTAAAAACTAAATCCACATAGTAGCATCTAATCTCATGATTTTAAAAATCAAAACGATGGGTATTTTACATGAAATTGAATCTAAATTCCAAACCCGATCATTAGTATCCAGGAATCTCATTGCATTAGCGAACAAAAGAACCTAAGTGATCTACAGTACTCTAAAATCCTCGAGATATTTGGTTGTTATGAAGCAGTGATGACTAATATATGTGACGATCAAGGTAACCCTTATAACCCTTATACCTGATTGTGTAAGGGTGCGGTGACCGTCAACTAAGCGGGAGATAGGATGCTCAGTTAGGACACCGGTCACCCAGTGCACGGGTCTAGGAACCCGGTCTCATGTACAATTTTTTCGCGAGCTCGCAGTTTTTACGCTTCGTTGGGATCCTGGTGTTTTCGACCAGTTTCGTTGACCCAATTTTCAGTAGGGTGGATAGACGGGAGGACCCTTGCTTTTGTTTTACGAGCTCGTTTTCTCGTATACTGATCGGGTTGGATTGGAGTGATTCGGATTGGAGAGTCTCTCCCACCCATCTTAGGGGCATCGTTGGAGTGTACCTAGCCTTCTCCCGGACCGCTTTTTCACTGGGAAGGCGAAACATAAGAGTCTCTTAGGAGACTTCCTCACCAATTGAGTTTGGTTGCTATCACGCCAGCAGGTGCTAGCGAAGAAAAAAATCTGAAAATGAAACTCTCATCAATCATCAAAATTGAATAAGATCCATGTTCACATCTTACATTTCACAACAATGATAAAGGAAACAATTTAGATATAGATCACCCATTCCATCATGAACTCATAATAAAACAAGGAAAGCAGTAAGTGTTAATAGTTGAGGTGTAGTGAGCTGAAGTATGGTAAACAAAAAAGGGGATCCATATATGGAATAAGCTAGAAAACCAACTTTCCATGCAAACGGTTAAATAAATTTAAACGACCTCACCTATCAACTTGCTTTCTTTTGTAACCACTTAAATGTCTACTATTTTCAATAAATTTGATTCTACTCAAACATTGTTGACAACCGTTTGTTCCTAACACAGATGGCAGGAAAGGAGTTCGGGACTCAGTAGTTGATTTTCAGGATGCTTAGCTTCTGAGAATCAGGCGTTTCTTTTTTATGATACACATTATAGCTTTTATACAGATAGTGTAACTCTCATGTGCTTTACATCTCTTCTACTGTAATTTGAGATACATGTACAGAATGAAAATGTTTCTTGCTGATACATGTAATACTATATGATTATAAATACAAATGTTTCCGCAGTGACATGTGTTATGATGCAGATGGTTAAATGAAGTGCAAATGTCATTTAATCACGAAAAAGTTTGCCTCATTTTTGTAATTTAGTACGATCAATAATAAATTAACATGTGAATGTTGTGTAAACACGTAAACCAAAAACTCAGAAACTATCACCTCCCACAATCTGTTGGTGAATGTTGTTATTGAATACTACATAAAAGATAACCACGAGTCTCGTGATACACAAATCATCCGAAGAACCTTCATCACTATCTTCAGCCACTGCTCGACCTCATCTGATGCAACGGTACCCTCAAACATGGGCATATTGGCTCGATGATAGGAAGTAAAATCTGAATGATGCTTGTGGATAGCAGAGTGCTTGTGTATGTCCACATCATCAAAGACTCCCCACCATAATCTCCATCCTCGACTCCATGTACAAGTATCTCCTCCCGTGGATCATCGTACTGAGGTTGCTGAACCTCTACAGACCGGGGCTAGTCATGTCATGTGCCATCCTGAGATGGATGGTAAGTGAAATAAAACAGCTCCTCAAATCTCATTTTGATATTTGTCTGTCTATCTGCAATCTTTGTTTATTCTGCTAGGATCAGGTCTTGCTGACCTCATATAGCATTCTACTGCTGCTGGAGGTCGGTAAGCGCGGTCATGATAATCTCTAATCGATCAGTCACCACCTAGTCAGCTCTGGACTGCAAGGTTCTGCATGAGAACCAGAGAACCAATATTATTAATCATAAGAGTAGATATTTGTTGATGTTTCTAACAATGTTTCTCTCTTCTTAGGATATTATATCCAAATTAACTATAATTGATGACATCTGTGGCCATGGAAAAAGATAACATATTTCCCTCTCAGACTCACGACAAATCGGAGGACAATCGCTATCCAAGAACTTAATGTGATCGGATTTTATACTGCGAATATGTGTAACGAGGTACCATTGCTCTGATACCAAACTGTGAAGTCCGCCGACTGTAGATCTGGGTTACTTAATTACGTAACATTTGCATTATTATATTCGATATCGATCGCATTATGTTACTGAAATTTGGGGGAATTCACGATTTAATTGTAAACAAACACAGAGCTAAGAAGTAGCGTCATCAATTCATATTCCATTAATTTCCATGTATATTACAAGTAACAAAATAAACCGCATTATGTACATGTATCCCAAAATGTAACAAAAGACAAAGAAAAGCATTTACATTATCTGAATAAAAACAACATATGTAGCGACGAGTGTAACATCGGAAGGTCAAGATCATCTGCCAATCTATTACGATGCAGACGTTATTCCTACCACATATGTTAGGATCAAGAGATATGTCAACAATTGTTGAATACAATCTAACATATTAATTAATGACCATGTGTAGGTTATTGTCTCCGTATCATTTAAAGATCATGTTGATGGATCTTGGTATTGAGGATAATGAGTCTCTGATCTGATCTTTATTTCTGTCAAATTTTTCAAGTCTAGTGGATAGTTTGTGGTCTTGGTTTAAGTGTGACCTTGCCTAATGGTTCTGGTGCCTCCGAAAGCATGCGATGTAGTATATAATGCATCCTAACTAAGCTCCCAACACGTCCACTAGCTTCATCAGACATTTGTAGTAGTAGTAGTTCTAAGATTTGATTAAATGTCAATGATTAATGATGCCTGATGATTTCTGCATCAAGTTCAATTGTAACGAACTCAGTTATAACACATCGCAAAGTCTACTAATGGAAACAGTAACCAAAACTCAAGTGGTGAGGAAACCTCCTAAGAGACCCTTCCGTCTTGCCCCCTAAGTGGAAGTACGGTCCAATAGAGGTCTAGACCTACACCAAAACTACATCCTGGAGACGGGAGGGAGAAACTCTTTGGAAAAGTCACTCCAAAAACCGACCCGGCCAATGTAGACAAACGAAATCGTGAGGAAAAACTAAAATCAATGAGTCCCCAAGCTTAGGTACCCTAAAACGGGGAGTTAGCGAAACTGTTCAAAAATCCAGATCCCAATGAGGCGTAAAAAAGCTGTGAGCTCGCGTAAAAATCGTAAAAAGAACTGAGATCCTTAACCCGTGCACATGGCAGCTACTTCACTAACTGAGCTTCCTATCTCCCGCCTAGCTGAGGGTCATCGCGCCCACGCACGGCTAGGTGTAAGGGCCATCATGACCGACACTCTTAGTTATCAGTTATCATTGATTCACCAACATTTCTCCATCCTTGGCTACTCATCTCTTTCTCATTCCTTTATGTGGTTGACTGAACAGATTTAGGTCTTGTGTTGACAAACTTATATAATAGTGATCTATACGTAGTGATCCATACATAAGGTTTGATCTCGAAGATTCTCAGTTATTGCCTTATTTTATTTATTTATTTATTATTATTTATTTATCTACCAATGTTGTTATTGTTGGAAGTAACTTTAAAGTGGGTGTTTGTCTTTAAACACCTTCATGATGTCTTTGTTGAAAGATACAAGGTTTATCAATTGCCAAAAAGGCTTCTCCCGGATCTATGAGGTTGATTTCTTAGACACTTTTTCTTCAATGGATCATCTATCCACTATGCATATTTTCATCCGTTATTCCACGTGACTGTCCCATGTATTTGTTAAATAACAAGAATGTTATTCACTAAGATGACATATCAGATGAAGTTTACCTACAATAACCACATGGATTTGAGATTCATATAAAGGGTTTCAAGGTGAAGCGTCTATGGCCTAAACAAAATCCTTGAGCTTAACGTCGGAAGCTCTCTAAGATTATTCAAGACAGTGGGTTCTAGTACTAGTTTGTTGCTCATTCACTCTGTAAACTGAGTGCGAGGGGGATAGTTGCTCTATTGGTTTATCTATAATGATATAATGTTGTAAGGAGATACTGAATTTGGCATGTCATAGACAAAGGAGTTCTGCTGGAGAATGAGTGATGGATTCAGGCAGCCACAGACTCTTCCACGGGATAGCAGTTGCTAGAGGGGAAAATAGTGTATATCTGTCTAAAAAAAATAGATATGATTTCCTAAGCAGGCTTATAGTGAATGCAATACGAGTGTTGATAGGGTTTTGTTACGAAACTAGATGATCTATCATGGGCTTTTGCACATCCCAAGGCAGTATTTTTTTGTGATATGAAGAAGAAGAAAGTTCAAGTATGAGAAACCAATTGCTGAGGGACGTAGTTATCAATTGTTATGATTGAAGATTCATATTACCGACATTACTATTCCACTTAACTTTTTGTGGAACTATCCCGTGATATCAAGGCTAAGATTAATGTGTTCTGCATGACTGAATGAAGCAAGTTAGAACGACCACTTTAAAAAAAGATAGTTCAAAGAATTAATACTGCCTTATATCAAGACTGTTGAACAAATGGTAGAAATTTTCATGGAAGGCAGCAATAAGGTTTATCTTGTACATGTATGGCAGTAACAAGGAAGGGGAAAAGGATTGTACCTCGTAGATCTCCGAGATCAGATATCAAAATAACATGCAAGAGGGCTGGATTGGAGGCTTCAGCAGCTGCACTTGGAGCAGCCTGCAGCAGTAGGAGCTCCAAATTGGGATTCGTAGCAATGAAATTCAGCAACTAGCAATGGGAGCAGCACAGCAGCTCGCGACCAGCTGGTTAGCACCTCCAGAGGGCTTGGAAAGGCTCCTACAGCTGGAAAATTGGAAATTTTTGGTGCTTCTTTTGGGAGAAATTAACAAGGATTGAAAGGGGGAGGATTTGAGGCTCTCGATTGGATGTTGAAGTGGAAAGGTAGAAAGGAATGAAGGGGGTTTATTGGTGTTTATATAACCAAGGTAGAATCACAAGAAAGCCAAGTGGACAGTTGTATGATATTCTGTTCGACAGCAGAAAAATAAATTTTTAAAAAAATCCATTTTCTCTTCTTTTATTTGAGATATCAAAGCCGTCTATATTCGTGCCTCGAGTCTCGGATTTCGATGTATAATAGCTCGTCTTGATCGTCTCTGAACTACGATCACTATGAGCATAATATTCATATACTTTCCATCGAGTATGAATTTCTAAATTCTCGAAATACGGTGTTGGTTGTGACTAAATTTTGTGATTTTAAAACATCAGATGACCTACGATCGACGAACGGTGGATTTTGTTGGTCTTATTTTGTCGAATCGGAATTTTGGATGGACTCAGTTTGTTTTGTAGCATCCAATTTGTGTCACGACTTTTTGATGGCACATTTTACAATGCAATCGATTTTTGATCGATTGACCCAAACGACTTTTGATTTACGATTTATTGGTCGATTTCGATCATTTAATATTGATCGGTAATTTTATTTTATCAAATGGACACTAATCGGGTCGGGTTCAGGTTTATTCGGATCAAGATGTAACAATCAAGCCCACCCCTAACAACAATCAGCAAGAGTTGCGTAGAAATGAAAAAAAAGTAATAGATAACACAATTGCCTTTAAAAGTGCAAAATGCAATCCCCCCACAAAAGCACGCAATCGCTAACTAGGGAGCCTCTGCTCCATCTTTTCTAGCACAAGCAGACATACAAGTTGCATCAGCCTACCTCCAACAACAACAAACCGAAGTAAACGAAAGTGTGCCCCATCGTGTTCGAAGCGACACCACACATCATGTCACCACGCCCTCGCTCATTCCGAAAGGAACAAAATCCAACTTAACATCATTGACGAGCAACCCAAACATCATTCCAAAAGGCTCAAGCACCATAATTACTCCCTCTTCCTAACCAATGTCACCCTACACAAAGAAAATGGTGTCACCGACATATTGCAAGACCACTTACAACACTAAAACCAATGAGGAAAGCACCGTCCACCACCTTGGTAACCATCCTGAAAGAGCATTTGCTACCAGAACAAAGACTAATGGTGCTAGCGTGGATCTTTGATGAACCCCTTCGTGGCTAAAAAAGCACCAACATGTCTTCGATTCATAACATAAGACGATGTCATCATACATCTTTTTCATCCACCTGATTCACTCATCGGGAAATACCTTGTAATGCATGGGTGCCCAAATGAATCTCTAATCGACACGACCGTATGCCATAAGGAAACTAGACATCCATAGAAATCCAATGGTCTTCTTCCACTTCCACTCCGTAATAAACTCATAAGTCATCACAACCCCAATTGCTCGACATCCATCTGATCTCCAGGACACCAAAAACCCAACTATGAAGCCAGCCAATTGTGATGATGAGCAACTCCCTAAATCATCAACAAAAGAAATCGACTACGATTTTTATTACTATTGTCTGGCTTCATTACATGTAAGTGGAAGTCAAAAATAGTGGGTTTATTTATGAGAAAGGAAACATGCACAGATATGTTCAAGAATCTAGATCATTTTCCAGACATGTTAAGTCAAATAATTGAGTGGAAAAGTTTCCGAAAAAAACTTATCCTGCAGAAACAATACTTAGCAGGAAACAATCGCTTAAAGGCAACAGCAATCATTAAGACTACTACAGTGACCAGCAATTGCACTCAACAAATCAGCAAGAACACGTGCAGCAACTAACATCCGTACCTAACCTATCACTATCAGAATCTTACAGGTTCACAATTTGTATATAGGTTTTTCCGAGTATATTTTCACATACCTTCATGTTTACAGCGTGAATCTCTCATAAGAGAGACAACATGTCTGATTTGCAAAGACGGACATTGAAACCCAAACACAATAAGCAACTTCAAAATCTATAGCACAATTAGTTGCAAAACGGTAACTTACTGCCCGGACCAGGGACAGTGAACTCTGTTTTACCAGCATGAAATATTTTGAGGGACAAAATCTTTGAACATCATGCAAAGACCCTAAGTTCACAATTACTACATTCCAACCCCTACAACCCCCTAAAAAGTAGAGAAATGCGCCGCGAAGTAGGCCATGATTAAAAAATCATAAGAAAAAATCAGAAATGCAAGAAAATTGAAACAAAGAAAAATAAAATCTAAGAGCTCCAGTAAGTCATTACATTACAATCATTGAGAATAATCACGGAATAGGTCTATAATTGCAAATGAAGTACAGACTATTACAAGGCCACACAAAATAGACGGCATTTCATATGAACTAGCGAAGAAACAATTATATCTAGGATTGTAACTCACCAGCAGTCCAGTCAAGGCCGTGAATCTTGAAAGGACAAGCTGCAACTTTTGAAGTGTTATTGTAACCACAAGGGAACCTGCAGAGATGCTATCATTAATTTCACGAAAAAGCCTCTCCACCCTGCAAGAATACCCATAAAAAAGGTTGTAGCAAGATCTTAAATAAAAACATAATAAACAATTGATGGTTACATTTAAATGAAGGACGTACCAAAGCCTTCCTTCACCATCAACTAAGGAATGCAGAATCTTCTCAGCGCAGTAGTAGCATTCTTGTACAGCATATGCCATGTATTCATCTTTAGATATTTTGTTCCAGAGAGCAAGCTGATTATCTTTGAATTCAAGAGCTAGATCAAGTGCCAGCAAGATCTGAAATGATCAAAACAGTGTTAAGAGCATCCCAAATGTATGTTCTATCATTTATGTATGTTCTATAGATCCACAATCATAGTTTCAGATGCCGCAGCATGCCAGCGGCATGTACCATTTCCCCAGATTTGTCAGCAACAATACAGGTAGAGTGCCTCTGCCTCCAATGCATGAGGCACATCAAGTTGTATATTGGTTATTTCGATGATATAAACGAAATTAGGGACATCATCTTAGATACTCTAAAACATCGACCAATATAGGTGATATGAGGGAGGGGAAGAATGTTCGCGAGGGGGAGAACCGCGCATGAGGAGAGGGGTCGTTCGCGAGAAAGAAACGATATCGATATCGATACGGCCTTCCATGGTACGGCACAGGAGATGACATAAGATAATAAGACTGAAAGGGATCCCTCTTCGTTCGCGTGACCAAACATCATTCAACATGATGTTTATGGGAGTCAGCAAAATCATCTCGATGATCTCTGATGGACATGAAGAGGTGATGGCAAGGACGTTATCATTGAAGCTACTAAAAGTACCTCAATAGTCTACACGTAGTTGAATCTTGCGGTCGAGAAGGTGTCTTTACAAGCCATCATTACAATCTCTAATGCCATCGTAACCGTAAGAATGCTTCATCGGGAACCCGAAAGGTCATGACCCTTCACACCCCGTTTTCGAAGACTCTGGAAGAATCTTTGCCTGAAATATCGAGACATTCTTTCAAAAAGACTACGTTGGTAGGCGATAGGATATTCGAAGATCCGTTTATGCTAATGGATCCTCCTACGAAAGTTCAAGAGATGCTTGGATTGAATCTCCATCCGAATCCGGACAACTTGGATCCACTTTTGGGTTCGAGTAGCGAGGCAGGACATCCATTCCTCCTCGCTTCAGGGGATCCAAACCTCCGTGGACGTAGACTGATTCGGCAGAAATTGGTTTGGCCAGAAGATTACACACAGCGGGTGCAATGAGCAATGTTCATTGCAAAATGTTGCAAAATACATGGGCATGATTCAGCCCATGAGGAATCCATATGTTACTAAAAGAATGTGTTCACAAGGAACGTCAACGGGTTGGGTCACCCGAAAAGAGAAGGGTGGCCCGCGATGCAATGTTGGCTAGTGGAACATATATTGTTATCATCCAAAATTCAAAGGTGATGCACAATGTTGAAGCAATGTGGACAGAGGTGGGGGCCCACATGTATCGGAAGTGGGGACTTTGGCATCGAATGGTACTTCTGGTGGCTTAATGTTGGGTTGGAATGGGGACAAACTGTCAATGGCAGGGAATGAGATCTGTATGAGAGACTCCCTGGCTTCTCAAACTTCATTATGAGACAGTTGAAGGTCATTGATGTAGTAGGGTGTCACTATATATGGAGGAAGTCCAGAAGGACCAGAACGAGGCCGTGTATTGGTTGTTTCCTCATGTCCGAGGAGGCACTTCAGGCTTTTTCATTGGCCAGCGCAAAAGCCTTACCCGAAGCACACTCCGATTCCACGAAATTACAGCGTATGTTCGGAAGGGGACAGGCACGAGATATTTTCTTCATATTTGAACGTTTGTGGCGATTGGAAGCGACCTTCAGGGAGATGGCTGAGAAAGTTTGGCAAGAGCACTGACCAAGTGGATCGGCCACAATCTGTAATGCATCCAAAGTGAGACATTTATGAAAAGTTTTGATCAATTACAACAGAAATATACTGAACATGAGGTGTACAAGACGTAGCATGGTGCAGTCGGAGGTGAACAGACTGGATGAGCTTGAGTATGTTAGAGACTTATTAGCAGAGGACGAGGAGGAGAGGAGAGAGTACATGCACACTATCCATGAGGAAGATGGGAATCTTGAAGTCGAATGGAAGTCGAGATCGAGACAGCATTGGTTGAACGAAAGTGATGTGAACACTCGTTTAATTCATGCGATGTCAAGTGGGAGACAACATCGAAACACTATTAGCTCGTTTTTCGTGTATGGATGAATGGTTAATGGCGACAATGAAGTGGGAAGAGCATTGTCGGCACACTTCCACGCTTTGAGCAAAGAAACCCAAGAGAGAGATGGGGTTGGTGTTGCAGGGGACTGAGACAAATCTCCCCAGAATAGGGAGACGGCATGGTGAGAGAGTTTCGCGAACATGAGCTCAAGAATGAAGTCATCCAACTTAATGAAAATGGGGCTCTCATCCCTGACGGCTTCCATGTCTTCTTCTTTAGAGAATTTTGGGAGCTAGTAAAGGAAAACCTCATGAAGGGGTTGCAGGATTTCAAGCAGGGGAACCGCAGTTTCGAACGACGGAATAAGGCACTTCTTTTGCTGTGTCCTAAGAAGGATATGAGCGCATACGTGGAAGATTTTAGACCAATTGCGTTATCCAATGCATTATACCTCATTATTGTAAAGATCTTGGCTAATCGACTCAGAGGGGTCATGAGCGCCACCATCTCTGATAAACAGACTATGTTTGTTCTTGGTAGATTCACGAGTGATGGGTTGGTTCTTGTAGAGATCTTGCTTGATCGGAAGTGAAATAACAAAAGAGGCATTACGTAGAAGATTGATTTCTCAAAGGCATACGACTATGTTCATTGGAGATTATAAGGGCGTCGTTGCAGCGAAAAGACTTCATGGATACTTGGATAGCATGTACGAAGAGATGTATTACGATTGCATCATATTTTGTGCTCTCTAATTTACGACATGAGGGAGGTTGCTTCTAGGTGCCGAGGGGAGTTAGACAGGGATGTCCTCCAACACCCCCTCATTTTTTGTTGACAATTGATGCATTGCCAGAAATGATGGGGCTTGCTTCTGAGGGAGGATTGTGTCTTGGATTCCAATTCAAGGAAACATCCATAATGGTTTTACAATGTATAGACGATACCATACTATTTATCGAAGGCGGAGTGGAACATGTGAAATGGACCTCACATATTATGGATATGTTTTGTTATATCGCAGGGGTGCGCATCAATAGGGAGAAATCAACTTTCATGACTTTTGGTTTCTCACAGACTATGACCCAGAAGATAGCAACGAATTTATGATGTTTGAGTCCGGACCGACCAATGATGTACTTAGGGCATCCGTTGGTTTGAGGCAAGATCTATGCATGCCATTGGTTACTTGTTATTGCCAAGATCGAGAGGAAACTTGCAGGATTGAAGGCGGTAAATCTATCCATAGGGGGAAAGCTTGTACTTCTCAAACATGTCCTCAGCCATCACCACAATCTACTGCTCTCCTCGGTTGCTTCACATGAGGGGGGCGAACGCAACTGGAATCGATGATGTAACGCTTCTTCTGGGCCGATGCTAGGCAAGATAAAAATGGTGTGCATTTGGTGGCATGGGATATCATTACCAAGCATAAGAAGAATGGGGGTCTTGGAGCCCGCCGATTAGAAATCATGATTCATGAACAAAGCATTTCTTGCTAAGTGGATAGTTCGTCTATGGGGCAGAAGTACGGACCTGGTATGTCGTGTGATGAGAAATATTTGTAGGAATGTCAATGAAATTTGATCAAAATTACATGTTACTTCGGCGAAACAATAAAAATAAGGGAATCTACCCATCGCTTTCATAGAAATTAGCATATATTTGTGAGTTTTCACGTAATTATTCACTAATGTGTTGAGTTGTTAGATTGCTTTGCATTGATTAAAGAAGTTTCTTTAGTTAGTTTCTAAATTTTAGATCTAAATCCAATCAAATCAGTTAGACACAAGATTTAGAAGTTAATACGGAAGCTCATATCAGAAAAAAAGAATAAAACATTGAAGAACACGGGATTTTTACGTGTAACCCTACTCCGTAAGGAGCGAGATGAAACCACGAGATAAGGCTTCAAAAGGACATATATTGCATTGCACTTTCACAACTGATACGGAGGGTTCGGGGCATCTTATTTAGCCTCCACAGACCCTCCAAGTCCCACAACTAGTAGATGTGGGACTAAACTCTGGGAGATAGTAAATGGATACTGAAGAGATCCATTTACCCATCTACATATAAGTGATGAATACTCCAACACTAGCCCCCAAGCTGGAGCATGCAATGTTCAGCTTGTACAAACAGAAAGAAATCTCAAACTCGCAATACAAGACACCACAGACAATATAAATCAACTCGAACAATTGTTGGTTGTTGTCGAGGATATTGCTTCTTATGCCATGCATGTGAGGAGGAAGAAATTAGCTGCAATGTGAGTCAAACCGAATCTCCTCGTCAGAGAGCAAGTGCTTTGTACTATGCATGCCAGAGTCACCGCCACTGGAAATGAATCTCTCCTTGGAGAACTCTGGCCTGCCAAATCATGTGGACAACAGCTCCAACTCTTTGAAGGGTCGAATTGAAAAGGTCGTGGAGACATCCACGTCAAAGTTCACGGTCGTTGGAGAATAGAGTTTGAAAAAGTCTCCTCGTCGGAGAATCAAAACTCTCCCATGCTGGCTTAGAGAATAGGATCTATACTTTTGAGTCCCTATGAAACCACATGAAAACGCTAACACACAAGGCTTTAGGAATGAGATCCGTACTCTGGAGTCCCTATGGAACACATGAAAACTCTGATAACAAAAACAAACGATGGGGACCACATAAAAAGATCGCACACATGTGCATCTGAAAAGGAGTCTCTCAGGAGAACTCGTAGAAAATGGGTTGCTCAAACATGGAGTGCCTCGAACTTGGACTCTGAACCAATCCGCAGGGTCAAAACCTAAATTGTATAATCTGAAAATTTGCTAGTATGGACAATCTGAATCCGACACGCAACTCTACGCAATACTCCCCCTTTCCCACATACTTTTATTAAAACAATGTCATCGACAAAGTCGGAGAAGACAAGAAAATGGAGGAAAATAAAACATAAGCCATCAAACAATTTTTCCCAGCTTTTCTTCTCAAAATTTCTAAGTCATTCCTTTTTATACAATTTTTCTTTCCTTTTTTCGGGTATTTTTTTTTTATAGTTGTTTCCTTTTTTTAATAAGCCGATAATTTTTTTGTGGTATTTCCCTTTTCTGCAAAAAAAATCTTCTTGCATACGGCTTTTCTTATGTGCCTTTCTTCAAAAAAAAACACATTTTTTTTAAACATAACCCATAGAGGGTTCACAAATACAATAGCCCACTTAGGTTGGCTCTCTCTCTCTCTCATTATTTCTTTTTTCTTTTTTTAACTGCCGACCAAATTGGGTCCAAACTTCATGCTCCTTTTTTATGGCCCTGTCGGGTCTCTATTTAGGATTCCCTGGGAACCCTTCCATTGAATTCCCAACCCCGATGACGGGAGCACTTGTTGAGATAGTGCCACCATCGTGGAGGACCGCAGCCGCTTGGAGATGGCGATGGAGAAGCTTCGTCTGGGATCTGGAGGCCGCCTCACCAGGACCTCGCTGCATGGAGATGAAGCGGCGCATCCATCGAGAGAATGGGGATTTGTCGTCGCCGCTTGAGTTGAGGCAGCATGGGTTGCCGCCTGGAAGGGAGGGCTCCATCTGGAGGGGTTGTGTACCGCCTGAGGAGCTGTGTTGCGCGAGGTGATGCTTGAAGTTGTAGAAAAGCATCACGACTATCGCCTAGGAGATGTTGCGGAGGTGCTCGGTCGCCGCTACTGACTTGAAGGACCTGCAGTTGGCATCTTTGTGTTGAAGAAAGCCTTGCGGATCAGAGCACTGCCACAAAGTTTGCAAGAATGGGGAGGTCGTCGAGTGTACTTAGGGAGTATCGCGTGATGCTGGACACCGCCACCTGGAATGTGGAGAGGATGCCAATCAGATCTGGAATCGGCGTCACCGCCTCTATTCTCAAATATGTTGTCGCCGCTACTACTAGGGTTTTGAAGAGGAAAAAAACCCAACAGAATAAGGAGAGACAATCAAAATGGCATCGGCAATGAAAAACCTTTGATGTTGATCAGAATGACAACGGAGATGATTAGAATGGTGATCTTCAAAAGTATGTAAAAATTATGATTACTGAAAATCCATGTACAAAAATAATCTTCTAAACTTGAACAATCTCGAAGATAATATTCTTCAAGATCAAAACACCAAAATCAAATCCCGATCAAATAATGAAAAAAAAAAATAACTTCTCGAGAATCAAACCTACTTTAATATCATGTTAGGAAAAAATAATGTGAAAGCTAATATCAGATAAAAGAATAAAATATTGAAGAACACAAGATTTTTACGTGGAACCCTACTACCTAAGGAGCGGGATGAAACCACGGGAGAAGGCCTCAAAGGGTCATATGTTGCATTGCACTTTCTCAACTGATACAGGGGGTATGAGGCTTCTTATATAACCTCCACATACCCTCCAAGTCCCACCACTGGTAGATGTCAGACTAAGCATTGGGATGTGGTAAATGGATTCTGGAGAGATCCATTAACCAATCTACATATAAATGATGCATACTCCAACAATATATATGTTTTATTAGTAGTTATCATAGGTGTTACCACATTATAAATGAAGAGGAGCTCTTTATTGGTCTATGTTCTTCCCCTCTATCATTGTATGTGTCACCATTCTCTTCATGTTGAAGACATGAAACCAACGGCTTCTAATTAAGGTTCCAAATCCGATTCCAGTTTTGAGCAACATACTACTTTTTTACTATTGGGACTATTGGATAAGAATTTGATGTAATATATAATGTTAATGTCTTACTATTAGCAAAAAACATTTTTCTATCTCATTTATTGAGTTAACGAATATTAGAATTCTTTATTTTTAAAAATGAGTTTTCAAGTAACTTTCCCAATTTCTGGTCATTTTTCTGAAATTCCAACGAAATTCCACTGAATTTCTCTTTCCAGACTTACTGAAACAAAATCGAAATCTGACATTTAAGACCTTGCCCTAGATGACACGACTGATGACTCTAGTGGTAGGAGCAGATGAGACCTCCCGCATCTAGCAGGATAATCGAACTGCAGTAGACACTTTAACTGATCGATTCCCTCGAGCCTGTGTTTATTCAAGAGATAAATACAGCAGTATAGCTGGTACATGGTCACACGGCATTTGGGCACCTACCTTTACTGCAGATCTTTTAGACCACGGACTAGAAGACTTTTTACAGTTGCAGAATGAATTCATAGATGTGGATGGTAAAACGAATGGTAAGGATCATCAGATATGGTCATAGAGGTGTTTCTCCATAAGAAAGCGTATGGAACTTTTGCAGCATCCAAGGACGATATGCAGAATGAGGTTAGGCTAGACTACAAGTTCATTTGGAAGATGAGGATTTGACACAGGGTCAAGATCATTTTTTGGTTATTGCGACATGATCACCTTCTCACAAATGACTATAGGGACAAGCTGCTTCGAACGGGAGATGCGGCGCTTCCAAGGTACGGTAAGAGGCAGAAAATACGGATCATCTTTTCTTTGGATGCACACGCGCGGCATGATTTCAGGAGCATGCTGGCATTCAGTGGCTTGGGATAAATGATGCTAGCTCTTTTTGTGAGGACTCTTCTGCTCCATTTGCACACATGTGGATGCCTTGGTTAGCTAGAAATGAATTCCTCTTTCATGGCCAGACTTTCTATTACAAAATGTACTTGAGCATAGTAAAATGTGGCACTGTAAAATGTAGCACCGTTTGTGGTCTACCAATATGTAACTTTTTAGATGAATATATAAAGTCTTCTGGTGGGTCTCGACTTGATACATCACGCCATTTTTCCTCAGAAAAAATATTGGTGATATGAGGTGGCAATGCCAGTATTATCAATATGCCCAAGACTTGGAGATATCATGAGTTGATGCACCTTTGTAAGGAGGGTTGTTTAGCGTCGCAATTAGTTCTTGCTTTGTTTTTCTTACATTTGTTTTCAATTCTTAATTGAATATTAGTCCTTTCTTACTTTCAATATGTAAGCTTTGACTTTCATTACTATTAATTTCTTTTTAAATAATGTAATAATGTAGTCGCAGGTATGTTTAGATACGGAAGTTTAAATAAAGAGTTAATATAGTAAACTTCTGAGATAATAAATATACATGATTTTACATAATAACTTCTCTTAAGCCCCTAAATGTAACTTGATTGTGGAAATATAATATTATATATTTAGGAACATGTAGACACTTTGCATTTTGATTGATTTTACATAGTTTTGACATGATTCTGCGATTTCGTCGGCATGCCCTCTTTTAGTATCGGTGAAACAGCATCGACATCAGCACTTAAAACCTTATTTATAATGCTACACTGATCAATCAGTTGGGCGCTACGACAGACCTTGCTGCTGAGAAGAAACAAAGGCCATTGGACCAAACTCAAGCTGCCAGCATTACTTGGCATTAGAAGCAAGTCCATCTCCCTAGTACAGTTTAGAAGAACAAGAACATAAGTGATAAAATTCAGATATTTAGTATAATTACTAAAGCCAGCATTCCAAAAAAATATTAATTATAATCAGATTAAAAAGATACCTGTTGTTGATGTAATCCTCTTCTCGCAGACTTTTTATTATCTCATTCCAAAAAGGGGAAAAAGTAGCAGCATTTACTTTGTTCATGTCCTGAAGTTTCATACCACTATGAAAAATCAATCCAACCAAGCAAAGCAAAATGAAAAGAAAAAATCAAAGACAACAATGAACAGTTTAACGCATAGTGTTTTTATTACAAATTTAAACACTTTAAATCATGGTGTTCTTATTACAAATTTAAGAAAGCCTTCTGTAAGTCCTTGACCCAAAAAGATAGAAAAATGTCGAATCATATTTTCAATTCACAAATATTAGGCATAACAAATTAATATTTTCAATTCACAAATCAAGAACAGACCTCATAAACAAAAGTGTGGTGAAACAAAAAGAAAAGTTGAGATTGATCCATGAAAAAGTGGAAGGAAACATGAACCATAGAAAGGACTCTAGTCATTGTTACCGGAGAACTGCTTCTAAAGGATTTTTTATGAAAAAGAAATTAAGAAACTTAACATTGTGCCAAACAAGAATTCTTTCATAGTCCTGAGGAACTTCAGCAAAACACCATCAGTTAAGAAAAATTATCAAATCATATTATTATAGAATCAACAAAAGAAGAGATCGGACAATACTCCAAAAAGGATGGCCCCACAAACTATCTTATTGTAACTGAATGTTTCAGAACAGCCAATTGGTGAGAAGAAAATGAAGTGATCCGGATCCCAGGACCTCCAATATGTCATGTTTGTTGGTCCTCCCCGAAAACAAACTATCTTATTGTAACTGAATGTTTCAGAACAGCCAAGAAGTGATCCGGAACCCAGGCATACCCGCATAAAATGTCAATTTCTAACCAAACACCATCAGCTTCGGATGCTTGGAGATCACACTTCAATGGATACTAGTAGGATACATTATGGTGATTATCAATTATAGTTTGCATGGTATTAGAATGACGGCATTCACCGGGCTTCCTCTGAAACTCATTACAAACAAAAGTACTTTATTTTTTAAAAATTAAATTAGCATAGGAATGGCACCACAAGAAACATAAGGATCTTTTAAGTGAACATGCTAGAACCCTCGTCTTTTGAATGGTAGGCTAACTGCCTTACAAGCAGACCATTCAAGTGGGTTGATCAAAAGGAGATTTATACAATGTCACAAATGCCAAGGGGCGCCAAATGGAAGAAATTGAGATGGTTCCATTTACCATTATTTTTTCTCCACGAGAAAGAAATGGTTCAATAAGGGCACACCAAAATTTCCACAACATTTTGCTGCATTCCTACTCCAATAGCCTGAGCCGAATGAGAAGACTTGACATAATGCAAATCAAGACGGGAATAATGTTCAAGTGAAGACATGAAAGCTCCCTAGTACGTATCCCCAAGTAAAACACCAGTTTATCATGAACCTACAACTAAAAACTTTTGAATACTTAGGGCTTGTTTGGTAACTGGGTTGGGTTGGAGTAACCTCCTGTGAATAGCAGTTGTTTGGATGATTAGGAGGATTGAAGAGAGTTGGAATGATAAATGTGATGTGATGTCGCATTGACTATGTGTTATAATAACTTCTTTATGATCATAATATGTTTTTTGTGTTAACTTCTTTATTTGAACGTGGTTAAAAGATATTATAACAAAGAAATTGTCAAGTCAATACAACTAATTCCAACACAGGAATGAGGGATAAAGCTGGGAGTATGTCAGATTTTACCCGGGGTAACATGGCAACCAATCGAGCCCTAGTGACAAGAGAAGTTGGCCCAGACAAATTAGATCATAGAGAAGAGATAACATCAATAATGGGTTGGTGCCCCTTGGAAATATTTTGGAGCATTATACATGTTGCAGGGCAAACATGACTTACAAAGTCACTCTCTCACAAGATATTAGCAAACAATTTAAAGACATTTCTTACTAAATTTTAACGTGTCGAAAACCATATATGGAAATAAGGAACAACAAGAAAGCACCAAAACATTAATTTATGCAGTTTGAGACGATCAACATGATGATCTTGATCCACACGAGAAGCGGCGGCCAAATAGATGATTCCTAACACTCAAAATTTTTTTGAGGGAGGAGGTAAAAAACGCACAGTCTCTGTCCCAAGACTTGTTTTTTTATGATAAACTCTGTCCCAAAATCTGAACCCCGATCTTTCGGTTTGTATGCATGTTGCACTGCCAGCAGACCATTGAAGTGGAGTTAACACTGATAATTATATAATTGGTTTCAAAAGGATGGCCTAGAGAACTACACCTTGAAGCAAGCCAGGCTTTTTAGCTTTGAGCAATGTCTCGGGTCCCGATTTCGTTTCGCCAAGAATAGGAGAAATTGCAGAGAACTTTCAAATTTCATTGAAATCACTAAAAATCATGGAAATGAGTTAAGGTTTTTAATGCTCCTAAATTAATAAATAGAACAAAAATCACAATTGTTTGTAATATAAGTAGAACTTCTAAAGTAGTTTATTATCATCAAGGTTCAGAAAGTCGGTATGCGGTATTCGTTCGGTCAGGCGGTCTGGACGAGTAAGCGGGTAGGCGGAAGTATATGCGGATTATGTGGTTTCTATTATTTTAATTAAAATTAATTAAAAATAAAGTAATAATTGTAAACATTAGATATTTATATTTAAAAAATATAACATGGAATAAATATGAAGTGAAGACTTTTTTGTACAATGTGATATCAACCAAAGCATTTTTAAATGCCATTCATTTCCAAACGACAAATAAGTTAACGGTGGAGAGAGTAAAAAATGTTGTAAAATGATTGAAGATAGGAAAAAAATGGTGGATATCCTTGTCTAAATTGGAAGGTAACCTTTTTTGGAAGTATAACATTGGTTGTAAACACAACCACGGACCTTCATATTTTAGTAAATGGTGTATTTTTTACTCAAAGTCAAATATTAAAAAATTCAACCATTTAAATTAAATATATGTAATTTATTCTGTGCAATTAAAAGTTCCGTGCAAATCTGACATCTATATTCATTTTATCCTCAAAAAGATCTAAGATAAACACATAATTTATTCTATATTCATGCAATTATGAGATAATGTAAAAGTCAAAACTGCCGTTGGAGAGTCTAAAAAAATAGAGTCGTTGTTGTTGAATCTAAAAAATAGAGAGTTTTAGAGCTAAATAAATAAATAAACAAACCTTGGCAGAGAAGAAAAAGATGGTGGAGGAGCAACCCATGTGCAAGTCAAGAAGGTGGAGGAGAAGCAGAGAGTCATCTCTATTACATATGTGGCCGCATATGCGGCCCCATATACTCCCTGGCCCGCATATTGACCGAGTATAGCATAATCGGTGTAGTGGGGGGTCCGCCTACGCATATGCGGCCGCCTAGGCCGACTTTCTGAACACTAATCATCATGTTACCATAGATGTTGATATGTAGTAGCAATATGCTACCTAGAGTTAGAACTAGATTCTAAATTGGAAGCAAAAGCTATGATAATCGCCCCAATAATGTGACACATGGAAAAACTACCAAAAATATATGTATATATATATATTAATAAAGAAAGAACAAAAATATAAAGCTCATCGGTTAAAACTTGAATTTAACTCTTGAAGCTCGTTTATATCAAATTTGATTTGGATATAAACTTGAAATTTTAGATCTCAAGGAACTTCTTTAAACAACAAAAAGATCTCTAAGAAGACAACACATCAATTGAAAAATGGGTGAAAATTCATTAACATAGGAGAATTTTGGTTAATGCAAACAATAGATTCCCTTATGTATTGACCAAGGCCTTAAATGCTAGATTTCGGTATCGTTTCAAAGACCGACCGAAACGAAATTTCGGTCGAATTTTGGTCGAAATTCCACCGAAATTTCGGTCATTTCGGTCTGTTTTTGAACTAGGCCCCCAAATTCGATCGACATCGACCATTTCGGTCGGATTTCAGTTACCAACCGAAAACGAAGTTCGGTCGAATTTTGCCGAAATTTAAGGCCATGGTTTTAACAACACATGAACAACATGTATTTTTAATAAACTTTTACAGACATTTCGCCAACATTTCATAAAAATCATGGGAAAATAAATAAGGTAACATTTAGATTTACGTAACCTGGAGAAATAAAAATTCTGCAGAAATTCGATTGAATTTCGTTGAAATTTAAGGCCATGACTTTCAGAAAGATGACTTGTGTTTTGGCAAGGTGTGGGCCTCAGATGGCAAAAACCAAGCTTGTAAAAATCGATCAACTAGGTCAACTAGGCAGCCTGATTAGTCGACCGGAACAGGCAGCCAACACGACCAGGCCGAATCGGACGACTAATCGAGCGGACTAGTCGGTTGACAAATCATCAAATTTTTAAATGGGGGATCTGGATACTCAACATGCATTAGATGCATTACCCATTTAGTAAATTTTAGGTCATTGTCTACCAATACCCTACACCCCACTTCTCAGCACTCGCCCGATACCTCTACGAGTCCCAGTCACCCAACAATCTTCGAGCTCCCTCCTACGGTCCCCTCATCTCCACGCGTCGATTGCCCAAACCCCTCCTCTGCGTCGCCAAGACCATAATGACGTTGCCATCCCTTCTTCGCTACTCCGGCCCTATTCACACAATGCAGCCAGATCGAGGTTAGGATTTTAGGTTTTATAAAAAAAAATTACGTTATTTTTTAAAAGTGTAATTATTGTAGGTCGTATCTCTTTAATTCCAGTTTTATGTTATGTCTTTGTTATGCTATTTGTAATATTATATGTTACGACATTTGTTAGATTATTATAAATTCTGGTTTTTGTCTATTGTTATGCTATTGTCATGATAACTTATGCTATTGTTGAGTTCATTTATTTTTATTGCAGAAGATGTAGCTTTCTCAATAGAGTTTTTAGTTACTTGATTGCAGCTTTCTCAATATACACTAATTTTCTCTGTAAGATCATACTTGGTAGGGTATCGTGGCATAGGGGGGACAACATATGGTTAGGATTCAAGGCATATCAATAGTTTATACTATTCATTTTTTATTTGTTAATGCTAGTGCTACTATAGACACCTAAATATGACTGATTTATTTTTATATTCAGATCATTCACTGCAAATGCTATTGGTTAATATAATTATGCTACTTATTTTTATGAATGTTAATTTTTTTAATAGGCAAAGTATACTTGTTATGTTTTTATGAATGTATTATAGTAAAGAAAATGTCTAAAACTACACAAATATATAAGAATATATGTATAAAAATTTATTTATATACTTAAAATAATTTAAAAACTGAATAGTCGTGTGACTGCTGATTAATCCTTAGTCAATGGCCCAGCCAACAGAGTATCGACTACTGATTCCTGCAACCTTGACAAAGATGACCTTGAGGCATCAAGGGGTAAAATGATGTAAGGTGTTCCGCTCTTCTGCAACCATTCATTTATACTGGTGTTTTTGCAACCTTAAAACCATGGCCTCAAATTTCAGCGAAATTCGGTCGAATATCTGTCGAATATCGATATCCAGTCGAAATCAAAATTCGACCGAAATGATCGAAATATGGGGGTTCTAGTACAAAAAATGACCGAAATGATCGAAATTTCGGTCGAAATTCCATCGAAATTCTCCTTTGGTCGATACCGAAATGGTGACCGAAACCGACATTTAAGGCCTTGCTTAAAACTGCCATGTTACCTTAGAGTTTTTTATGAAAAAGAGGGTTAGCTCCCGATGTGAGAGTCACCACAAACCTTTTATAATAAAAATATAAGATAATTACAAGATACATTGCCTGGACACCCAAAAACTCGTGAGAGACCTATAACGAGACACTACGATTTCCGAGTAAAACATCTGAGTTTTAAAAATGAGATCATTTCACGCCAACAACACCGCCCAAAGCATCGCAAACGGCTTAGCAACATCGTTTGAGGAGCTGCCTCCTACCTTTCTTACCGACTCCCAGAAGGTAGCCAGGCCATCTCCCTCCACCACAGGAATCGCCAGCGCCCTCCAAACCTTCGTCAAAGCCACACAAGTGAAGAAGAGATGCTAAGAGTTCTCCGTTTGTTCTCCACATTTGTCACATGTCACGTATTGTAGACCAAAAATCCTCACACTCCTAACCGTGTCACAGAGCATGTCTCTTCGTAGGTACCAAAGGAAGACTTTTATCATGCTCGGAATCTTGCTTGCATAAATAAGCTTCACATCCTGACATAAAACTGGTTCATGTCCCTCTCCATCATTCCTGAGCTCGTCATAACGATGCCTGACCAAAAATCTGGCACCCGACCATTCATGGTGGTCCCTGGTCACAGTAAAATCCTTCGGGAAAGGGGCATCTGCCAGCAATCTAACCAAATCCTCCCTTCTTCCATCTGAGAGGACTGGAGCAAAAGATGGTCTCCACGCACCAGCTTGAGCTGCCACCCTCAAAGTGGCCTCCTTCGAAGCCTCCATCGCAAACAGACTCGGAAAAACCGTCTCAAGGGTGCCATCCCCCATCCAGTTATCCCTCCAAAATCTGAAGCCTCGTCCATCGCCCACCTTAGGTGTTAGCCTATGCGTCACAAGCGACAAGACATCCAACACCCCCTGCCACAGGAATGACTCAAAACGATAAGCCCCTGTCACCAGGCCCCCTTTCACATTGTAAATCTTTCTCATCGGTCTTGTGGCCAGATCCTCGAATGGACCCATATGAGCACCACCCATTTTACCACCAACGCTTGTTCAAGCATGCCACGACCCAAACTCCTAAGCCCCCTGATCTCGATCTCCCGTAACCTCCCCCCAAGCCACCAAATGCAAACCAAACTTTTGTCGCTTCCCGTCCAACCAGAAAAATCTTCTCAACAACATTTTCAATCTTTTTTCTCACCCCCACTAGCATCAACCTGGTCGAGAAAAAGAAAATGGGAATGAACGCGAGAACCTGTTTCAACAACACCAGCTTCCCTCCCCTAGATAAAGTAAATGCTTTCTACCCAGCCAACCGAAGTTCCATCTTCTGAATAACTGTGTCCCAATTTGCAGCTCTGAGCTTGCCTGCCGCCAATAAAAGGTCGAGATAGGTAATCGGTAGGTCCCCCAACGGACAACCAAGCATCTCCGCTAACATGTCTCGTTCTTAATTATGTAACCCAGAGATGAGATAACCACCGACTTCTGCAGATTAATTTCTAGCCCGGATAGACTGCTAAAAATATCCAACAGTTGAGCTACTCTACTACTCATCTCATCTGAACCGTCAAGAAAAAGAACCATGTCATCAACGTACTACAGCAAAGGCATCGAGATGTCACCAAGACAAAAGCTTTCGCACCAACCACCTTCAACCGCTTGCCTGAAAAGAACCACCAACGCATCCCCTACCATAACAAACAGCATGAGCGCTAAGGGACATCCCTGTCGCACTCCCCATTGTAGCTGGAAAAAAACCCCTTCGATCGGTCGTTCTCTAGGCCCGAAAAGGACGACGTAGTGATGCACCTTTTCATCCATGAAACCCAGCAGATCGAGAACCTTCTTCTCCTCAATGACATCCGCAAGAAATTCCAGTCCACACAATCGTAAACTTTGGCAAAGTCAATCTTTCACATCACACCCGTTGTGTTCTTGTGTCTCCACTCCAAGCAAATCTCTGAAGCCATGACCAGCCCATCCGCCATTTGACACCCCCGTATGAAAGTTGATTGCTCTGCAGAACTATAGAGTCCATGACCCCCTTGAGCATGTTCACCAACACTTTTACCACTATGAGGTAGATCCCATTTGATAGAGCAATCGGTATGAAGTCTTTCACTATTGTCGGGTGGTCTTTCTTCGGAAGCAAGAACAACATTGCCCTGTTAACTTCTCAAAACCCTTAATCCCTTCTCTGAACACTTTAAGCACCTTTATGATGTCATCCTTCAGCAGGTCTCAAAACTCTCTGTAAAAGAATATTGGAAAAACATCTGTTTGTGGCGCCTCGTTCGCGTTCAGCCCCCAAACTGCATTCTTCACCTCAACCTCCGTCTCCTTAGAGTTTAACATCAAAATAAGCCACGCATATGGCTCTTTGTTAAGAATTTCACACGAATTCCCAGATGAACCAACAAATGATGACTCCTTTAGAAAAAATAGATTCCACTTTCGAGTTATTAGCTTACTGCAAGCATCAAACGAGTTATACAATATGGTAATGGAAAAGCTTATTGTGAAAATTAGAGTTTAGGAATTCCGATTGACCACATTGTTGAGTGTTGTTTTATGTATTTGTATATTACGTCTGATCTCCTGCATGGGCAATCTAGCCTTCATACCATAGAAAGCAAGTGGCGTGCATGTGTTGATAAGCATCTACAATTCCTGATGAGGTAATCCTAGTACACACAAATTCCTATAGATCGTGAATCTTGAAAGTGATTTGTTTATAAAAGCATTAACAGTGCGCATGATGATTCTCGAGCTAATTCATACAAAGAATTACATCAGAGTCTCATCTATAAGAGAAGTAGATAATGCCTCTAGTACGTATCCACCAATATATCAAGGTTCGAGATTTCGATTTCGTTTCGGTCACCCCTAATACCGAAATTTCGGTGAAATTTCGGGAAATTTCGACCGTTTCGGTGGAAATGTAAAAAATGACTCAAAATGTCAATTTTCGACCATTTTTCTCCAAATTAAGATCTTTCAAGTTAATTACAACAACAAATAGTTCACAAATATACAGTTTTATCATACATATTGCTCATATATGCCCCTTATATCACATATATCGATCATATCGGTCATATTGAAATCTTAGAAATCGACATATAAATGTGTTTCGAAAGACCCTCCCTATCGAAACCGAAATTTAAATCTCTGCAATATATACGAGACAAACAAAAGTACCCAATGAAAAAAGAAAACCTGGCATAAGGGTCCATTAATAAGGTAAAGATAAGACACTAAATAAGCTCTAAGGCTAGGTCACGAAGAAAGTTTCATGCAAAAAGAGTGTTACTACTCCAGTCACTATTATTGGTAGAAAAGCTCTCGAAAAAAATCAATCAATAATTCTAAGAAAAAGGGAACTGACATCTATAACTCCATAGAGCTAAACGAACGATGAATATCTCCTTGATTGCATGACCAAGGAGAACACATTGTATCTAAGCACAAGATTTACTAGATTGTGTCAATTTTAGAATTGTGCCAATTTTTAGACACGAGTAGGGAAACTACATGTCCAAAGTATAAATGCTTCTATCATATCATGCAAATGTTTGTGATTGATGGGGTAACTAGGCAATGATACCAAATGTAACGCCCCACCTCAATGGGAGCGAATCTCAACATCCATTCACAAATGTTACCCAATATTAGTCACAAACAACCTGCATAATAAAACTTTCACATAAAATGGAAATTTTCATATTTTCCATTCAAAGATAAATTTTCCATATGAGAGTAAGAATCATAAGTTCGCATTATTACATATTAAATATCGGAACGAAAGACCATGGAATTAAACTACTCAACGAGGTAACATCCTCAAATATGATTCTCAACTGCACGACTAAACACTCTTGCCTTAGTCGCGTGCTCGACAACCATGTTGGATTTCCAAGAGAGGTAACATGTGAGTCAAATTACCAAGCACAGATGTAAAGAAAATAAATTATATAATAAATGATTATAGGAAAGTAAGGCAAAATGCAATAACTAAATAGGTATAACAAAAAATACTCTAAAGAACACAAGTAGATGCCTCCAATTATGTTCCAGGCCTCAAGCATATGTTAAAACACTTTACACAATTAATCTACTTCTTCCGATTATTTATGCATAGTTTTTCTTTATTTATTTATCAATTCCGAACTCAGCCGACAAAGAAAAAGTCTACACTAGGAATGAAGCTTGCAACACTGCATTCATAGTGCAACCAAAAATATGTGCACAAGCATGATCCTTCAACTATTCTGGTTGGTAGTACTCTAACTCTAGGGACACGAGGCATATAGCCCAAGGAACCGCAGCTCCGTCAACCGAGTTTGCCCAGGGAGTATCGCTCGTCCCAAAAACAGTAGCCACAAATACAAATCAATATGGTGTGATGCATGCGTGCATCCACCTAAATCTCTCTAGAGTACCTACCGCCACCCAACTCCGTGTTGCCTCTTGAGTAGGGGTACCTCACTGTCAGCTAAACCGAACCATAAGGGTGTATACCCAACTTGTAATATTTATCATTAATTCCTCGACATGCGTATTTACACCTTACTCGAAAGGGATACTTTAATTCTAAGATTTAATAATGGATATCACAAACCAACCCTGTCATTACAACGGACCCTCAGGTCACAATCCATCTCATTATCATTTGCTCCCAGGTATACCGATAAGTATTGTATATTATACCCTAACACAACATATTTCTCTTACCATGATTGTTTAAGAAAAAGAATGGACGAGCATCTCATTTGTACAAACCATATGACTTTGGCACAACACCAAGATTCTTTACGATTCCTTTTATATAAAAAACTCCAAATGATCAGATAACTATCGTACAATATTATCATGATTTGGCAGTTGCAATTCATAAAATATGAACGTAACACAATTATTGCAGAGGATATACTTCCAACCAGTATAGTAAGAGAACAAAACATTAAGCAGGACCAAGAAAGGAATTCATTCATGTATTATCCTTGTAATATGTTATGATTATATATCCATGCAAGTTGGTATACACAAATGGAGAAATGATAGTTAGGATAAAGTTTGAAATCGTGCAAGGCTATAAAGGTACCTACAAGTATTGTTCATTTCAAGGTAAAGTTGATTAATATGAAATAACCAAAGTGTTCATCATTTGCGAAATGGTCAAAGCATTTTACACTTCAGGAAAGATGCAAACTCGTGAAATAAAAAGGTCATCCCAATTATGAAATTTAAATATGAAATAACCTAATCATGTCTTTAGTGCAAACTGAAATTCTCTCTATAATCAGAATTTTAACAACAGGTGATACCAACTTATACATGCATCTCATCTTTGAAGAAAGGATGCTACCTACTATTTAACATACTAAAATTTTCATACCGTGTATGCACGTCTGAGAACATATGGATGCCATCAATTTTCAAATAATTCCCTATAAGTTAAAGCTAAAAGAAATCTTTAATTGCCAAAACCAACACCAACCAACAATAGTGACAAAGATTCTATCTCCTAACAAAAACTAAAGGACATGCATCTTATCAAAAATTAAAATTTAAGAAAACGAGCAGATACTTCAAGAAAATAAGTAATCAATTAATTTCAATTCCAAACGTAACATACCATCAATCTAATGGAAACAATCGAATGAGGTAATGTGGAAAAAGTAATTGGTTTTTCCAACAAGGGTAACAAAATGTAAGTCACGTAAACAACTCCATAATTTTTTTGAAAAGGAATAGAAAGTTATCTAGGTAATATGAACTAGATACTCTATGTAATGCAACCACAATATGATATAAACATATTACACCTATCTCACAACAAAAATGTTAACTCCGTATGATTGTATCGCACACATGTATCCAGCCCTTGTTTTTATTCCGTACAAAAATACGATGTTACAGCCCGTAACCTTCATATCCTCACAGTAGTATTATTCAACTCAGGATGTGCAATATCGTATCTGATACATCAAAATCGTATATTGATACCTATCCTCAAGCAACATAACAAAAATCCTAGGGAAAGGATTCAATAGAAAGGAACATGAAAGACCAACTGCAAGAGGTGATCCCGGGTAAGGATCGAAATCAGATATTCAACCCTAAAGTCAGCAATCTCCGATATCGCAGTAATGCGAACAAAATAATTGGGAGAAAGCCGAAAAGCCGTTGACTACACTCCCATGCACCTCTGATATGCGTGCTCGAACACCCGATCATGGATTCGGATTGAGAGACGCCGTCCCCTTGCATGGCTCTCCTATTTTCCTTGTTGATGCAAGTCTCTCGAACATCCACAACCACAAATGGACTTGTGTTCTGATCTTAATTGGAGAAGAAGATAAGATATGAGAAGAGAATGAGGTAATAGGTGAAAAATAAAATAGACATTTAAAGGTATCAAAATGTCAAGTAGATGTTAATTACAAGGCAAAAACTGCCCAAAATATCTCCCCACTCGTATGGGAGATATCACCTTTCCGAAACTCCCCATTTCCATCAATGCCCATGGAACACCTGCAACAAGCAGGTGCTTTTGAGTATTATATAGAACTAGTGTATATGTAGTGCTTCACAGCGTTTTGATGGGATAATGGGAAACGGGATAAATATTACATTTATGAAATTTTACTTATGAGTCAAGAAAATTATTATATAATATTTGTAAATTAATTGGAATAATGTATATTCAAAAACATGTGTACGTCCTCCAATGGGCTTTATCAGTACTTTACCGACGAAGAAGGTGTAGCCGAATTCGAATCATTCCTCACCATCTCTCTGGAGGGGGATCCCGCTCAATAGCCCATAGAGGAGCTCCTATTCCGAGCCAAAAAGATAGATGGTACGTTCCTCGTCTATGTATACATATTCAGTACGATTTCCAGTTCAGAAAATAATCCCCAAGTGTTTGCACACTCTTATGCACAGGTTTGGATTTCCATGAGTTGCTTGAAATCCCGCAAGGTGATAGAAGGTGATATCACGACGATATATATCTTAGTCACCTCTTTGGAAGGAAAGATATGGAGATCCTTTGTGTAAGTATTATCAAATATAAAGAATTGAGTTTATAATTATGCAGAAAATCAGAGACCAAGATTTCAGTTCCTCTATAACCACTCCCACAAATCATCTCTGTGCATTTCCACCATCAAGCAATGGTAGAAAAGTTGGTATTGGTGTTTCATCTGCACGTTGTGGAACTGCAAAGTTTCCAAGGAGCAGATCCAACTCGCAATGGTAGGAAGGAGCAGAGCATTGAAATGTCGAATTGTCTCGCATTCACTTATCGATTAAGAAGGAGCACTGGTTCTTGCTTGTTTCTCTTATGTTTTGTAATACATACAAATTATAATGTAATTATAATCCCTTAATTTTTAATGCCCTTCTGAGTTGTTTTGCACCTTCAAGACCACAGCTCTTGATCATGTTTTTCCATGGCTTTCCGAGTAACTAAACGTATGCACCGAAATATCAAGTGACATACAGGTATTGAACTTCTCTAATTAAAACTAATATATCCTCGCATCATTAGCTTCTTGTGTAGATTTGTTTATTAGTTTCAAATTTCGTACTACTCCTTCCTTTGCATTGAGAAAAAATCTGTATAAATTTCAGAAAAGAACTCCAAAAGTATTCAAAGATCAAGTATTCAAAAATCATGTTTATCCCTTATGTTCACCAAAGAAAACCCATGTACTTTTTTAAGATAGAAAAAAACTGAATTTATATTTGGACAGTAGTAGAGAGAAAAGGGGCAAAAGGAGAGATACCCTTCTCCAACTGGCGTAGATAGGTGGTAAGTGAAGGCACTTGTGTACCTTGAGCCTGGCTGGGTAAGTAGGGAAAGACAACTTCTTGCAAGGTCGATGACGCCAGAGGTCCTACTGAAGAGACTAAAATTGTTGCTGCCATAGCCGAAGAGAAAGGACGGGAAGATGGCAGGAAGAGAAGAAGAGGGGGGTTTCTCAAATGGATGAGGGAGCAGCCAGAACACCTCCTACTAGTCCTCTGTCCTCAATAGCCACGGTGGCTCCCATAGCTCTGGAGGCAGTCAAGGAAGAATTCAGGGGCGGGGCGTGCGTGGGCGTGGCCTACCGAAGGTGCTCAAACTGGACGGTCCTCTTCTGGTACAATAGGGTGACATCCCCTACTAGCTCAGGAGGAAAGGTTTGTCGAAATTTGGGAGGCACATGTCAAGAGAGGTGGGGAAAAACCTTCGATTCCGATCACCTCACCACGCCTTTCCATTGCCCCACCTCATCCCTTACAATGAAACAATTCCGGCCACACGTAGTGGCCAGAGAGCATCTGCTACCCTCCATCATCATGAAGAGAATAACCATCCACTTCATTCCCCCTTTTGTGTACTTAACTGTTGGTCAAGACCTGTTCTTGAGCCCTTATTTTCAAACATGCAGGTTCTCTAGAGCAGCAAGCCACACAGTCGTCTTTTTTATTCGTAGCCACACCATTGTCCACCTTTTCTCACCGTCCTACATCTTCCAAACCATCGTGCGCTACCTCTTGCAAAAGGACCAACACGCCTCCACCTCCCTCTTTTTGGCACCGCATGAAGGGTTTATTCGTAAAAGGTCAAAAGGCTAGCGGTCTGGAGATAGAGGGACATGTGGTTGACGAGAGGACAGGTTGGAAAGCAACTGGTGAAATGCTACCATGTTCACATGGTAGGAACGGGGGTGGAAAATACAGAGAAATCAAGTTGTGAGTGAGAAGAAGTGGGAAAGAGAGAAAGAACGGCGAAGCAATCACGTCTCTAAAGCTGGGGTAAAAACCCAACTTTAGTATATGTTATAGATATATTTTGAGACTCCTACGGGAAGTCAAAATTCCGACGCGTCACATTATAACAACCTTAAAACTAGTCTCCTCCTCGAGACATATGATAGAAGGTATGTAACATAACCTTAAAAGGTTGAGCCCCGTCTTAACAATAGATAACAATCTTGAAGGACAGCCCTAAGGATTAGAAACTACTTTCAAAAAGATGTATATAGTCATGTAGCATGTTTACCTCAGGTTCTCAAATGACCTCGGAGTTTTGTTGCTGTCAGATGACCTGCACCAAAGGTATATCCCTAAGACTCAACCGGTTCACAAGAGATCAATGATTTAGACTGGCTCTTTAGAAAACTCAGGTTTGTGACCACCCGAAGATCGTTGTAGATATTCAAGTACGGTGGATAATGGAAGTACTTCTTTAAGTTGGAAATGTGGAAGATGTCATGTACTCCAGCCAGATGAGGGTGAAGTGCAATCTTGTATGCTATACTATTGAATCTCTTAAAGATCTCAAGGGTACAATGAACCGTAATGCTAATTTCCTTTGCCCCAAACCATTGAACCCCCTTTCTAGGATACACTCCTAGGAACAGTGTTGTCAAAAGCGAGAGGCGCTCCAAGGCGCTAGGGGGTGCTAAACGCCTGAGGCGCTAGGCGCTCCTGAGAAAAGCAAGGTGTCGTATATAAAAATAAATAAAATTATGCACGAGTCTATGTAATATATGCACATACACACATGTGTGTAAATGTAAATATATGTATGTATAACTTATATTTCAATCTAAGACCAGTCCAATATATTTGTGGGTGTGTTTACACGCACGTATATAAATGTGTACGTGTACATGTGTGTGTATGTATAGTTGTAAATATATGTATGTATAGCTTATATTTCAATTTAAAATCAATCCAACATATTTGTGGGTGTGAAGCGTGTATATAAATGTGTGCATGAACATGTCTATATATATGTATGTGTATGTATATGCTATCACCAAATTATATTTTGTGATCAATCCACTATTTATTAATATGTGTATGTATAATGTATGCATGTACTTGCATATGTATGTATATGTATTAAATATTTGTGTTATGTGTGTATGTGTATGTATGTGTATCTGTATGCATATATATATATATATGCATACAAGTGTATGTGTTTATGTATAAGTATGTGTGCATGCCTATATAAACATGTGTGTTTTGTCTATTTACATGTGTAGATATATATATCTGTGTGTGTATTTATAATACTTCAAGCTAGTATAAGTTTGTGCCTTTTGCTTTCTCGACTTTGGAGGCTGGGGAATGCTCCTCTATATTAGGGGCTACTCTCGGGGAACTTCCGCTGGATTACCTGGGTTTACCTCTCTCGGTGGGCCGTGCGCGCTTGCGTGATTATCAGAGGGTGGTGGAGAAGGTTAAGGCCAGGTTGGCTGGTTGGCGTTCGACGCTGCTCTCCAGAGGTGGGCGTTTGGTTCTTCTTAAATCTGTCCTCTCGGCTATCCCCATCTATTTCTTATCAGCGCGCGGCTTGCCTATGGGGATACGGCTTCGCTTGGAGAAATGTATGAGGGGCTTCCTATGGGGTAAGAATGGAATTGATAGAAGAGGGATTCAACTGGTCGGCTGGGATGACATTTCCCGTCCAAAACGCGACGGGGGTCTGGGTGTTCGGCGACTGGAGGTGATGCGTGACGCTTTGCTTCTCAAATGGGCGATGAGGCTTTTAGGTCGGGAAGATAGTTTCCTGGTGCAGTGCCTCCGCGTAGCGGCGGGGAATGCCTTTCTTTCCGTCTTTGACGGTCGCTCCCATGGTCATTCTCCCACCTTCTGGCGCGAGGCCTTCTCTGTCTTCAACAGCAATCGATCCTTGTTTAGGCCGACTCTCGGCGATGGGAACTCTTTCCGTTTCTGGACAGTGGACTGGTCTGGTAATGGCATATTCATGAACCTTTTTCCGCGGCTATTTGCGCTGGCCGGGGACAAATTTGCGTCGGTGGCTTCGTGTTGGACCGATGGCTCCTGGTGTCCGACTTTGGTGGATAATCTATCCGATCAGCGGCTGAATGACTTCTCGGCACTGATGGCTTTACTTGTGGACGCCCCTACTCCCTCGAGGGGCCGTGATCACTTCGCCTGGAAGGAGGGGTCCTTCAGTTCGAGGAAGGCGTATTTCTCTATTCTCCCCATCGCCGTGCATTCGGAGCCGTCTTTTCTCGGTCACTGCAACCTCATTTCGGGTCTCAAGCTCCCGGAAAGGATTGGTATATTTCTATGGATTCTTAGACGTGGAAGATTGCTTACCCGCGATCGTTGTGCCTTAATTTTCCCAAACTTACCCAACGTATGCGGTTTGTGCGATTCGGCTGTTGAGACGCCCGGCCATCTTTTCCTTCACTGCGACCTCGTGCGGCCCATTTGGGATGACGTGGATTGGCTGAATCGTTCCTCGATGGAGACTTTCTGGGAGAGCTTATCTATCGCTGCAAATCGGCCGAGGACGGAGAGACTGATTCCCATCGCGTGTATCTGGAGTATTTGGTTGGGAAGAAACAAATCTCTTTTTGCTGAGCAGAGATTCTATAAGGAAAATATTTGTATTGAAGCGAATCGCTTTTGTATGGATTGGTCATCCGTGTAGCGTCTTTTGGGGGGCGAATGGTATCCTTATTGATATCATCTACCCCTATTTTTTCCATTTCGTTCCCACTGTAAGTATTCTCTATCTAGTTTCTTAATAATATGGGGCGAACACCTATGGGTGTATCCCCCTTTTTGGAGTGTCAAAAAAATATATAGAGAGAAGAATAGATACTTTTTAGTCAAAAAAAGTATATGTAATATTTAGAACTAAAACATGAATGTACATGTATATGTATATGAAATAGAAGTGTGTAAATTACATATACATGTGTGTGCATATAAATAAGTCTGTGTGTTAATGATACCTAGGACTAAAATATATCTAATATAAAAACCTAAACATGGATAAAAATCACACAAAGTGGGCAAAAAGCCTTACTTATGCCTTAGGCGATCAAGGGGAGTGCCTAGATCCTCAAGCCAGGCACTCACCTGAGCGGAGCCTGAGGCAAAACGCCTCGCCTGGAAGGAGGCAAGGCGCTAGGGCCTCGCCTCGCCTGGGACCTAAGCGAGCGCCTGGAGGGCTTTTAACAACACTGCCTAGGAAGATACAATCTCGAACTTCAAAGCTAAGATCAGTATGTCATTTGTCGGCATAACTATTTTACTTATTGTATGCAGTAAGTGACTTCTCTTGAGCCATCCTAATAGCCTTACTGGTCTCCTACAAGTATTCAACCTTGTGCAAATTATTATGTACAGCCTCTTACAAAATCCAAGATGTTGCACAATGCTTCATGTATAATGCCTTAAAAGGTGTGACTATGATAGCATGAAAAATATAGGTGTATGCAAACTCAGCAAACAACAGCAGGTCGTCCCACAAGTCTTTCTGCTCTAAATATATGCTCGAAGAAAATCTTCTAAATTCCATTTGATAAAGATCACAGCAAGGTATATCAATCAGAGTGCATGTCATAATCACAGGTATATAGTGTGCATACGTTGTTAGCATGTCAACTGCCACCTATATGGAAATGCATTAGGAAATCTCGTCACAAAGTCCATAAAAAGCCATCCCGCTTCAACTCAAAAATAGAATGGGGACTAAAGGAGTCCAAGTAACCTCTTATGCTTAGCATCAATCAATTGGCATCAAGGTGGGAATATAGGTAAACAGGTATTGGTTACTTGTCTATACGATATATTGTTGATATATCGACGATATATCAATATCATACTCGCCCAAATCCACCCGATTTTGCAAATGAAATGGCCTTGGAAGGGTAAATACCGGCCATATCAGCAATATATCGATCAATTGTCGATAAAGATATAATCGTCGAAATATCGAGATATCGCTTACCTTGATTGGCATGGCATACACTTCCCCACAAAGTTGGTCACATCACTTCTCATATCCCTCCACTAAAAAATTCAAAACCTTGTATATCTTGGTGCCACCGGGATGTATCGATAGTCGTGAGTTTTGTACCTCATGCATAATCTCATTCCTTTGTTTCATATCTACAAGAACACAAAAATGATTCCCATTTCGTAGCACGACATCTCGATATGAAAAAAAATCGACCAAGTTCCAAGCAAGGGTCTTATCTTTGCGCCTCTATTAACTCTCATATACAAGGGTGCAGCCCTTGTATCCCTAGCTCATAGGCCTTCCCCATTATCTAGCATGCCCCAGTATGTTCTGAAGGCTTAGTTTCTACTGATAGCACTGGTGATTTATCTATACAACAAGCAACATTATAGGTCGAGCAACTTTACATGCCACAAATTTACAAATGATCTGGATACGTCCATTGTTCTTAGAAGAGAAGATGCATGCATGCCACGTACCCTCTCGATACTCATGTTTATTCGAGGCATCTTTTAAAGGATTTCAAGAAGTTTGTCGTGGGTCTATCGGTTGTAGAGATTCCACGAACAAATCCGAAGGTAATGTGCAATAGTCAGTGGCATCTTGCTATGGAGGACGAGATGGTCATGCTACAGATGCATGGCACTTGGAGCTTGGTTATTGCCCCTATAGGGGCTTTTATTGTTGGATGCAAAGAGCATTTACAACAAAGTACCTTGCAAATCGTAACGTTGATCGCTACAAGGCTATAGATGTGGCTCGCGGTGTTCATCCAGACTTGTGGGGTGGACTATCAAGATATGTTCTCTCATGTGGTGCGTCATTCTACCTTTCGGATCCTTTTTCTTTTCCAGTGCTATGAGACTGGTCATTATCCCAGCTCGATGCAAAGAAGCATTTCTATATGATGATATGTAGGAGAAAGTCTACATGCAGCAACCACAAGGGTTTGCTGCTGAGGGGGAGCATCAAAAGAATTACAAACTTCATAAGGCTATCAATGACCTTAAGTAAAGTCACAGAGCATGGTTCCATAAGCTCTCAGACTTGATAGAGCAACAGGGCTTCACCATATCGATTGCAGATCATTCATTGTTTGTTCAGATGACTCAGAAAGGTATAGTTGTATATTGGTATATATGTTGATGACATCATTGTTACATGAGACGATGTGTGGAGTATTAATACGTCCACGGAGTTTGTTGTACAACAGTTTGTCATCAACAACCTTGGCGATTTACGATACTTCCTAGGGCTTAAGTTTACCAGGAACCAGCGAGGTCTTGTAATAACCCAATGGAAGTACGTTACGGATCTCCTCTTTGAGATAGGCAAGGAAGATTGCAGACCCGCCACTACTCCCATGGATCTTAGCATGAAGATATATGATGATAGAGAGGAGGTGGACAAAAGGAGATACATGGAGATCGTAGGGAAGCTCCTCAATGTGACGATTACCATGACAGACATCACCTTTGTCGTAAGAAAAGTTAGCCAGTTCATGAAGAAACCAAGACGAGCACCATATGGATATCGTTCATATGATTATGAGATATATGAATACATCTCCATGCACAAGACTTCTCTTTAACATAGGAACGCCCCTCGCTATTACAGTATGTGTAGATGCAAATTATGCATTACATCCCAGGGACAGTAAATCTACCTCAAGACTTGCAGTATTCGTAGAGAACTCTTTGGTGTCATGTAAAAGCAAAAAGTGAACTATGGTCGGCATATCCACTATAGAGCCATACTACAGAGCCATGATGTAGGGAAGCATTGTGATGATGTGGATCAGATCGACTGACCTAGCTATTGACATACCACTTCCCATGCATCTACAACGCGACAACCAGGTTTCTCTTTACATTACCAACAATAATGCCTTCCATGAGTGGAACAAGTACATTGAGGTACATTATCAATACACTTAGAAGGTTTTATCTTTTTTTTCTTACGTCGGCTCAGGGGAATAGACAGCAAATATTTTTATCAAAACTCTAGCCAGAGGGTCATTTCAAAGATGTTTTTTCCACATAAAGCATGATTGACATGTATGCTCCATCTTGAGGTAGAGTGTTGAGAGTAATTTTATATTTCCAATTTGTATGCATTTCTCTTTTCTTTCGTCTTTATTATGTAATCTGCTCAATAGGGTTTCTCCTCATTATATAAGAGAACCCTAGGGCCTTATGAATTAGCAATTCATTATTTTCTCTCCACACACATCAATAATCGTACAAGTATATTTTAGGACGTCGAGAAAATTTCCAAGACATTCTCAAATGAGAAAGCTTAAAGGTCGTAAATAAATCTCCCACAACACAATATATCCAAGTTTGTGTTCCTCTTTGACATTGAAGACTTACATTAAAAAACGTTCATTGCTTCAAATGTATCGGGATTTGTATTAGGAAAAAATGAGGCTGCCCCCTGTGCACTTCTTCCAAAATTTTTTTTCAAAATATCACCATGTATATTCATATATATATCCTTCCAATTTGACATTCAAATTTCGTCAGAAACAGAGAATCATATGACTTCCATCTATAACAGGTAATTTTAATGATCTAAACATTGTTGTAATCGACATGTTCTAGATGGAGGGAATAGGAGTCTTTGTTTCTTACGAAATTCGAATGGCATATTGGAGATATATATAGAAGAATATGTATATATGGTGATATTTTTGAAAAAAATAAAAAAATAACGGAAAAATGGCGTAGGAGCAGCCCCTCGGAGCAGGAATTATATATGTTTCGTAATATTATACAATTTTATAGATTAAATAGATTCTATCTTGGAAGCAAAATGAAGCTTACGCTTCAACCATACCGAATCAATGTATCGCCATGATACTTGGGAAAACCACCTCGTTTAGCCTTTAGTTAACTATAACATTAACTATATATAGGTCTTGCTCGCACCTAACTCTTTCGAAATGAGCTATATGGGATAAAACACGTGATTGGGTACTACACAATAGATGGAACTGAGAACACCATCTAATTATCAAATGGACTCAAGCCTTAGTTATTCTTTAACATACCCCTTGTGTTAGAGCAAACAACACTCAACGTGTATGAACGGAAAACTCTCTCATAAAGAACCCATAACACAAACTACCATAACTCAACGCATACTATGTTGGTGCATATTCAGGCCAAACAACTAGGAAGAAGCAAGACTCACGTAACGTCAACATCAACTAAAGTCACCATAAAAAGTCTCTCTTAGAAGAAATCCGACTTACTCTTATCTCTTAAGTGGCACATAGCTCCGTCCCTCTCAAAGGCCAAAAGAGAGATCTGCTTGCATACGTAGATCACAAAAATTACCTTTTCCTTGTAAGATCTTCAAAAGGATCTAACCCAAGCCGACATAATAGATGATGGGCTAAACTTGAACAGAACAACGTAATATATGGGTCTCATCACTAGATTCAATAAACAAGTTGTCTCAAACGTTTACTAAAATGAACGATAACGCTTTCCATTCGTAAGAGATAATCGAAATTCTAGAATCGGATTGCTTTCTACTGTTGTCTATAATTTATTTAACAGTAAAATGCCTTATGGTCTAGAATAGTTTTTTTTTTAAACCAAAGCACTTCGGGGGATACACGCCATGGTGGTCGCCCCAAATTTTTATTAAAAAGGCGAAGGAGAGGAGGAAGAGAGTTTTACAAACACCTAGGATCGAGTGGATCCCGCAGTCTAGAATAGTTTACCAAAAAATGACAGTAGAACCTTCTCTAACCTGATTTAGATAAAGTTGTATGGATCAAGCCATATATTGTGGAGCAGCTTATCGACTGCTAAGCAAAAAGGCATATGGAACAAAACATATGATCTGGAGCAGCATTCCATTAAAGCATTCTATATCCAGGAGTCACCAAGAAAATTAGTTTCGCAAAATCACAAGGGAATGTGATGAATATTTTTTTCCACATATAATTTAAAGAGAAATAAAAAACAGGTTGGAAATAAGCCATATATTGAGTGATCTTGGTAAGAAGATGAGTTACGCCATTGTAAAACATTTGCCGAAAGAAAAGACTGATCTGGAATGAAGACTAAACTTCAGCCAAGTTCCAGCAAGATTTATTTCAACATACATGAATCCCCATCAAGGTTCAGGAGAGCGGTATGCGTATGCGTTCGGACTGGTCACCGAATACAGATTAGGCGGTATGCTGGGTATATGCGGTTCTACACGGTTTTCAAACTTTTTATTTAAAAATAATATCTATGAATAGCATTACCGCTGAATTTATGTATCTAAGCGGAGTTAAAGATCTAAGAAAAACGTTTCATGTTAGATGGATGTGTATATATACTTTTAATTGCCTCATATTTAATCACAAAAAAACATTTACCAAAAAAAACTTCACATTATATGATTCGTAATAACAAAACTTCAATACGCATGCATGCACTATATAAGCAAAACCTCAATCGGCATATATCAAAAATATTCGACGATACATTGCATATACTCGTGAAAACAATAAATGAAAAAAAACAAAAACATTGCATATACATAATGGTATAATTCATTGCAATTGTATAGAAATGCATGTCATGTTCTAACAATTGAATGAAGAGGCGGAGTTACGGAATTAAGGACCTGAATAGGAAGATTGAAAAGTTGGAGTTGTTGGAGCAGTTGTGGGGCATATGTGGGATATGCGGGGCATGTGAGGGGCATATGAGGGCCGCATATGCGGGGAGGGCGCATAATGCACTGATTCAAGTAATCGGTGCGGTCTACATGCCGCATGGGCATATGCGGCCCATGCGGCCGATTTCGTGAACATTGATTCCCATTCAATATGTTTAAGGTTTTCCTTCCAAATATATAGTTTCTGAGCCCCACCGTAACCAAGGGAAAGTGAATTAACAGTAAAAAAGGGACATCAATATTCCTTCGACACGCAATTGAGTTTTGAAACACAATTCTTCCTCTTCCCACAAACTGCTATCTTGCAACTTACGATGAGCTGAAACACACTATATTGGCACACTATAAAATCACTCAAAGAAAAGGGAACATACAAATTACCATATAAACAGAGGACGCATAAACCGAACCAACACCACCCACCGAGAAGTAAAAAAGTTGACAATCTATATACATATTTTATTACAGTCACTATCAAATACAACTATGATAACAAAATGCAGTTCAGAGAATTGAAATCTTTGAAAGTAATGTATTCAGCAGCAATACTGAAGAATTAAAAAAATACCTGAGTGGCTTGCCCAGCAAGAGGTACCCTATATTGGCAAACAAAGACCCCAAATTCAGATATGCAGTAGAAGCGTAAAAGATAAACCGTGCACATTTTGGTGACAAAGCACAGAATCTGAGACAGTTATCATGATGGAACATAAAGAAGTAGAAAATATGTTCATTATGAAAATAACATGGTACAAAATATCATGATATATTGGCAATATATCCGCATCGACAAGGTGAAGATCTCGATATTAACATATATATTTTTTTCAGGCGATTGATATCTCGAGAGATATTGGTATATCAATCACAATTTGAAGATTTCAGTACAAAATATCCCAAATATTGGTCAACATCGACCGATACCCATCGATATGGGCCAATATCGTTCCATATCATCTGTGACACCTGTTTTTAACTTTTGGTTGATTCGCTTGGGATTTTGCTTTTGTAGCTACTCCAAGACCCCCGCAAGGGGAGCACCTCCCCCTAAACCCCTGCCTCCACAAGGCTCGTTGATCCGACAACATACTACCATTTTGAGCATAAGGAATTTCTTAGCGTGTTATTTTACCCGTTAACTTGTCCCATAATATCCGATATAGTTCAAGCATAATATTTACACATAATATGTGATGTAATATAAAGTTAATGTGCTAAACATGCCTCCTTGATGGCTTGAAGTCCCTAAGTTGTTATTGTTTAAATTTCATCGTTTCATTTCTAATATCTCTCAGTAATCCGCAATCAACGGTAAGCGTTGATAACAGCGGCGTGAGTGATATAATGTGTATTGGTGTGTTAAATATACCTCATTATTGTATATAAATGTATATTTGTATGTTATTTATTATTTTTAGAATTAGGATGATCTTAATTTGCGTAAAATCAATGTTTGCACCATTTCCGAGATTTCCATTGATATCATCGATATATCCCAATATATCCCTTTTAGATCGATCAATACGATATCGATATTTCGAACCATGGCTAATAAAGAAGACTAACAGAGTCGTTATATCTATGAAAACTATGCATTTTCCTACAACCATGACAAGTCAAATACAATAAATTAGATTATCACATATAGAAGTTGTTGAAGTTATATAAGGTATTCTTGGATCCAGAGTTCCAAATCATGCCTAAAATCACAGTTTCAAAAGATAACAATGAAGGAATGTAAGACAAGGTAAAGCCATTATGCCCCCATTGTTCCAAACACACCCAAAGCATCAAAGGCCAAATTCGTTGTCATCTCAGCAATGGAACATGGGGTTGGTCGATCCGAGATGCACATGAACAACCTTGTGTGCAAGAAAGCATGAAAACTCCCTAAGTAATCACATTTAAGCTTATCTTCTACTCTTCTCTAATTCCAGCTGTTGCACAACCCATATTTTTAATTTTATTATCCGCTCTTACAAATGCAAATGGGCACCAACATAGGAGATTATTACGAGCAAGGTTCTAAAAAGTGAAAAGTAGATTGAGGCGGTCTGTCTAGAATCGAGGCAAAGAGTAAGCCTCAAGGCAATCGAAACGTAAGTCTCCCTTTAAGAAGAAAATTTACAACAAAACTAAAATCAAAGCTATGTTACTTATAAATCCCAAAAACGAGAGGCCTTTGTAAAAAAACAAATTTTTATCTGTACAACAAAACTAAAATCAAAACTATTTTATTTATAAACCCTAAAAATGAGAGGCCTTCAAAAAACAAATTTTCATCCCACTTCAAGCATCGCATCAAGCTTTATAGATGAATTAAACATCCAAGTTCGTAATCTACAAATGAAGTATATGACAAAGCATGCAATTAACCAATCAAACACCAATTACGATACAAACAAAAAACATATACCAACTTATTATTCACTTGTGGTGGACTTCAATCTCTACGTTGGTCTCCTGGCAGTTGTAACATACGAATTTGGTTTTTTACAAGACGATAAAACATTTTAACACGGATTATCACAGTATAAGAGCGGCAATTAAGCTAGGACAAATCAACACAAGATACATTTTTATTTAATAAAAGCGTGTATCTTCATTAGCACTTAACCGGGGTTGCTTCCTCCAAATTCTTAGCAATTTCTGCATTATATGTGTGTGCATACTCACCCTTGCGCAACATCTCTTTTTTTGGACGTTTCTATGTATAGGAGTATGGGTGGGTGGGTGGGTGGGTGGGTGCGCGTGCACATAAGCATATATGTGTAAGTGTATACTTTTTTATGAAAAAAAAGAGTGCAAACTCGAGATGGTTTACACACGGATAAATTATTAATGTTTGAAGTTATGTGGACCAGACCTCGGTAGTGGCTCTAATAGAGTGTATTACATTCTTCTTGCTCTACCACTCATGTTTGAATACCACTCTATTGTGTGACAACCAATCAACCAAGCGACCACAAAAGGACATATGCACCCATCGTAAGAGACATTGTATACATAAGTCATTAACAACCAAAAACCATCACCACACAACGAGTCAAGCCACGGAAAGTCCAACCAACTTCCAATCTCCATCGAGCAATTATATCGAAACATGTGAACATATTCAACAATAATCGCACATCTTGGACACACATTATCTCAACTTTGAGTCCATTTAACTCTCAATTCCAATGTCATCAAATGCCTTTTATGCATCTACCAAAGAAGATCATGTTTTAATCAAACAAGGAAAATTTTACTCATGCAGGTAACATGGATCGTCACATCAATCTATAATCGTCAACCTCAACCCCCATTCTCACGTCAAGGTCCGATCAAAGACAACTCCACGCTTTCGTGACAGAAAATCTCCCATCGTCTCAAAGCCATACATCACAGTCCCCAATAGGGGCTTCAATCTTGCCGAGCCTAAGTAACATGTCAATATATTCCTACATACGTACATCCAAGACGTCACAAGTAAAAGAGGGGCCACACATACCACCAACCAAACTGTCTGCAGTGTATCCTTAATCTCCGCCAAAGTAAAAATCCACGGAAATCTCTCCCCCAAAATACCCAACCCAGACCGGTCATCCTTCCAAAAAAGAAACCAATCACCTTTACCCAAACAAGGTATCATCATGTGGATAAAAGTGATCATTAAATAAATGCCTCGCCAAAAAATGGAAGGACTGGGAGCACTCTTTGCTTCATATGGCCAGAACTTAAATGTCGGATTTTGATTTCGTTTTAGTAAAGCCTGGAAAGAGAAATTTAGTGGAATTTCAGTGAAACGGCAAGAAATTGGAGTAAGTACTTGAAAACGCATTTTTTTCCTAAATATAATATTTTCAGTATTCTTTAACTCCATAAATGAGATAGAAATACATGATTTTGCTAATAGTAAGATATCAACATGATAACTTACATTAAATTTCCATCCAATGGCCCCAATAGTCAAAAAAGTATTATACTGCTCAGAATCAGAAGCAAATAGTTTCACATCTCGAATATGAAGAGAATGGTGACATGTGCAATCATAGAAAGAAAAACATAGGTCTACAAACAGTGCTAGCAAATCAATATCTTTAGTAAGAAATTAAAGATTGAAGTGATAGCATAGAACTTATATCTAATCAAAATACTCTCAACTTAGAAAAATATTTAATTTTATGTAAAAAATAAGACACATGCATAAACACATAAATACAAATCTTTCTAACATATACGTCTAATAGATGCATTGTATAGCATGCTCATAAAATATATGTTATAAAAGACACAAACTAATCAATTAACAGCAAGAAATACGTAGCATTCATAAGCACAATTTATATCCAACCTGATAGTAGGCAAATACTTGCAGTTACAACATTTAGAAGGTTGCTAACAACCTGCAATTGGCACAGCCACACATACTCCTTGTAGTAGAGAAAAGTTGCTAGAAAGACAAGCCTTAAATTTTAAAATTCAATTTTGCTTCGCCAAAAGTCCGAAAAGAAAAATTTCGTAGAATCTTGGTAAAATCGTCGGAAATCTTGGAAATAACTCTAAACTTGACATTTTCTAAAAACTAAGGTTTTTAATATTCATAAGTCAAAACATAAAATAGAAATGCATACTTACTTGTAAAATAGAATTGTAAATACAAGTTTTGGTGTAGTATTATCATTATAATCATCACACGTGTTAATGTGTAGAGCAACATGTTTCCTAGAGTTAGAATTGTATGCAAAACTGGAAACAAAAGGCATGATACTCATTTTATCAATAAGAATGAGGTGACACATATAATAATTACAAGTCAAAACACATATATCAAAATAAAGAAAGAATCAAAATAAAACTCTTCAGTTAAAACATAAATTTAACTCTCCAATCTTGTGTAACTGAGTTGGTTTCAATTTATATATATAATTTAGAAACTTCTTTAAACAATTTAAAGCCCTTTAAAAACTCAACATATCGATTAGTAAATAAGTAAATAATCATTGAAACATGCAAATTTCGCTGAAAGTGAATGGAAAATTCCCTTATTTTTGATGTTTCGCTGAAACGACATACAATATTGATGAAATTCCTTTGATATTTCGTTGAAAACCAGGGAAAAGAAATAAGGTAGCGTTTCGACTTCAAATCACCTAGAAAACTGGAAATTTCAAAGAAATTTTGGTGAAATTTTATTGAAATTTGAAGCCATGTCTCAAGCTAGCCTCCACCATTGGATCAAATTTCGGTGAAATTCGTCCGAATTTCGGTCAAATTTCGATTTTGGTGGGTGATCGAAATTCAACCGAAATGGCCGATGTCGACCAAAATTTGGGGTACCCTATTCAAAAACTGACCGAAATGACCAAAATTTCGGACGAATTTTCACCGAATTTCGATCGAAAATTCATTTCGGTAACTCACTGAAATGGTGACCGAAATCGAAATTTGAGGCCTTCGCCTCCACCCTATAGATTCGATGAAGCAAATGAATGACAAGAACCTTATTTCTACACAAAACCCTAAAATTTTACTTAACAAGGAGGGTCGGATTTAATTCTACACAAACCTCAATCCTCTTTCGTTGAGTGGTAATTCCCCATTGCACCAGACAGGATGCTCGATCATCAAGCTCCATCCAAGACCAAAAGAACTGACTCGAAATAGTCTCTGAACGATGCACTATACCATCTAGAATATACATGGTCGATATGATATATAGAAATGGCAACAAAAACTGAATCCAATAGCATAAGTCTACCTCCTTTTAAGAGAAACACAAAACTTTCCAACCCACCAACAAACTTTCCATTTTTTCCATTGACGTCAACCAGTGTTGTACAAATCGGCCGACTAATCAGATTAGTCGGTCCGAATAGTTGACTCGGCAGGGTATCCGAGTCGACTAGCCAAAGTCGATCAATAATCGGGACTACCCGATTACTCGGCTGAGTAATCGGTTTAGTCGGCCACTTAATCGGTCGTTTTTTGCATAGAGTTTTTTAGTAATCGGCTCCCAAAACCAAATACCCCATTATATTCAATAGAGTAGCTTACTGTTCGACGGTAAGCTCCCCCTCGCTCCCGACCCTCAAATACCTAAACCCCTAAACCCCAATGGCAACCTCCATCGCCGCGCCGTCGCTCCTCCGCCAAACCGCGTCGCCGCCCGAAGGAAGCTCCGCCTCAGCATCACCCACCTCCAGGCTGCATCCAGTTGCAGCCAAAGAAATCGTTGGAGCTTCTCCAAGTCCCTAACCTTGTCGTCCAGGTTAGGGTTCTTTTTTGTTTTTTATTTTTGATCTTTTGAAGTTTATTGTATGATTAGGACACTATTTGTTGGTATTTGGATTTAAGTATGATTAGAATATTTAGATCTTTGGTTGAAACTTGTGAGTTAAGAATCTTTGTTAACACATATATGATTTGTTTGTTCATAGTTGGCATTTGGATTTGCTACATATTGAGGCTGGAATTTATCTTGATGATGGTTAGGGTTTCGGTATATCATGGCTTAGGATTTGATACATATATTGGCATCATGTCATTATTGATGGTTAGGGTTTGATGTATATCATGCCCATGGAAGGACATATCGATATCGATATCGATATCGGTACCACGTCGATACCGATATATCGCCGATATATCGGCGATATATCGACGCCATATCGTCGACATCGGGATTCAGCTCGCCTTTTTTGCGTGTCGATACCCGATATCGGACATATCGGCGATATATCGGTGACCTGTCGATACCGATATATCGGGATACGACCTTCCATGATCATGCCATTAATATGATCTTTGTTAAGATCTCCTCAAACAATGGTTGTATATCCTTGGGTTGGTTGTATATCACGACCGATTTTTTGTTATATCTTGACTATATAATGGTTGATATTGAATATTGAACATTTACAATTCTCTTACACAACAATTTTGTTATATGACTATTTTTGTGTGTATTTCTATAATTTTTGAAGCTCTTAAAAATATTAAATTGTTAAATATATAAATATAAATGAGAGTATATGTTATAAAAATTGATTTATATATTTCAAATAATTAAAAAAATCCAAACCGATTAATGTCTGACTTAATCCGGTTACTCTCCGACTGTCGATTAATCCTTAGCAGTGACCCTGTCGACCGAGTACCGACTGCCGACTTCTGAAACCTTGACGTCTACCAATGCACCCTCCCAAGACAACCACAAGGAAGCCTGATTGGGGGGAGCCAATAGCTATACAGCATCAATCTCGTTATGCGACAAGCCGAAAAGAAAAAATGTTGCTTTACCTTTGTCGATCCCAAGACCTGATAGAGGCCCAAAGATATCTAGCATTACAAACATGTTTCTAGCCTCCCACACAATGCCCTCGATGAAAAACATGTATCATCTGCATATTTGAGAATCGGAATTGACACAAATGTACCCAGAACCAAAGTCGCCACTGATTGCCTTCTTGGCCAGACTTGCAAGAGTGTCCGCCACAATCACAGAAAGTAAGGGGCAAGGAGGCATTTGTGTCGGATCCCCCTCTATCGCAGAAAGTATCCACCTCCAACCTATCATTCAGCAAAACATAGTAAGAAATCATCATGATACACTCTTCATACATGTGATTCAGGTGCCCGAGATGCACCTCTTACAAAGAATAGACCAAATGAATATGCATTAGAGAAGTCAATCTTCCATATTCCTCTTCTAATCGGTAACCATTTCAATAGCCAAGACTAACCCATCCATCATACTTTAATTAGGAAAAAAAAGCCTACTGTTCGAGAGAAATGATGCCATGGAGAACGTGCCAAAGGTGTATGGCCAACAACTTTGTCACGATGAGATATAAACCATTCGACAAAGGAATAGGGTGGATGTCTTCCACCCATGAGATCATGCTCCCCTTGGAGAGGAGGAAAATGTGAGCTCTATTCAAGAATTACATCTCCATATTGCCCTCCAAGAAAGCTTATAAAAGGATATTGGGAATCAATCAGAGCCAAGCGCATAATCATTGTTGAGTTCGCCATACCATCATAGATCTCCTGCAAAGTGACATCATTTACTAAGGTCTGAAACTTACGTCACCGAAATTTTGCTCACATGGTGTCCATGCTAGATCCTTTCATCGTTCGGACCATGTTTTCACAATCTATGAAAATGCTCAATAATGGTTAAACCAATCTATCGGACTCCAACAACTTCATCCAACGAACCTCAATGGAATAAATAAGGTTGGGAATCCTTCTTAAGCTGGCCATGTTATGGAAAAGCTTGATGTTGGCATCACCATCCATGATCTATCATTGCCTCATCCTCTACTTCCTATCCAACTCTACATTCTTGTCTACCTCTATCAACGTAAGTTGTTGACGAATATGCTCATGAACCTCGTCACCGTTCAGTTGCCTTTCATGTAGAGGAACATCACGCCAGCCACTCTCTTCTTGAAGACAATTTCTCACTCTTATTCTTGATTCTCAACCTCCAGTCTATATGACATAAACTTTCCTTTAAGGGCCAGTGGTTCCAGAAATAGCTTCTCAATTATCAATCCATGCACCATGTAACCCCATCAGAGTCCACTGACCATACTTTCATAACCTTGCGCCAAAGTCCATGAACGATCGAATCTGAAGAGAGGACGCCCCCTTTCAATCGATCATGCATCCTATAGTAGTGGTATACGATCTCAAGAAGGTGTATGTCTATGTAAGTGTATGCTTACATATGAGTACATGTATATTTGTATGTATATGTGCATGCATGGGTCATGTTTATGTATATGCATGCGTAAGTACATGTATATGCATATGCATGCATACATGTATATATATAACGAATGTAGTTATGGTATATAGAACTAATACATGTAAGAGAGTATATATTGATTGTGAGTGTCCAATTTCTTTTTGGAGAAGACGGGATAAACCTCCTTTATTTGTGTGTATATGTATAAAGTTGTGTGTTAACTTTGAATGTAAAGCTAATTTATCTAATTCAAACACGTAAAATTGAAACAAAATCACAAAATCATGGCAAAAGGCACTAATTTTCGTTTAGGCGCTAACTTCAAGCACATGGAAACTCGAGTAAAGCTTGCATGGGAAATGCCTAACTGCCTTTGACTACAATGAGTGGATGCCAATGATGATTACAGAATAGATGGGAGGATCTTGGTGAGGAACGTGCAACAAGATAAGTGGGAACTTAATGAAGCTTTTGAAATCAATGAGTGGATGTTATTGATAAGTGAAGCCAAGTGGACGTGTTGGGAACTTAGTTAGTATGCATTGTACTCCACTGCATGCCTACAAAGACAAACCTCAATGCCCTAGAGTCATAGTGTGAAGTCCCATACGAACCAAAACCACAGACTATCCACGAAGCATGACTATTCATATCTAGAGAGAATGATCAGAATTTATTCCTTTATGAGGACAATTTCCCTAATTGTTTCTTTTGCACACTTCTTAGTACCTTGTTGTAATTTTTATATCGTACTGAGCAACTTTCCTCATAACATACTTATGTGTTGGATCCGCAGATTCTCATAAGCAACCGCAGTAGTAAGTGGCTCGGAAATACTTTTTGTGCAACTACACGATCTTCTTTTGGTACAGTGCTTGTATCTAGTTCTTATTTGCAATTTTATCTAGAGACATGAGATCTACAATGTATGAATGGACACATTTACATGCATGCATGTAATATTTAATTATTTATGTGGACATGGATTGTATAAATGGAGGATGGCCATGTTATGATGAAAAGAAATTTTTAATTCCAATTTTCTTCTGTGCTATTTTCTCCTCCATACAATTATATTGCGTGTTTCGAATGTGGAAAAATATGTGCATGGAATCGATTTTTCGAGTACCAAGATCCCAGGAGGACGTTTGCCACAAGCGCTCCTAGACCAGTGCTTTAACCTAGATCCCACCACTGCCACCATCATGTCGTCTATCTTCCTCGACAAAGCCCTTACGTAGGCCCCATCTAGCAACTAAGGCTCCACGTAAGGGGATTCGGGGGCATTGCGAAGCATCGTGCGCATCTACAAAAGCTTTGAGCGCCTCCCCGACGCCATGCAAGAAAATTACATAAAGTAGACACAAGAAATAGAAAATTATACAAAAAAGACAAAGAGATATAAGTATCTTAACAACTTAGTCGTCATCCCCCGAGGTCCTTATATGTAATTTTTCATTTCTGAGTGCTTTAGGGTTTGGATCTATATACGAACCCCTAGACCTCTTCAATAAGATAACTTTATTGTGTTCTCTTATTATTCTCCACAATGTGTGTGTTTAATCAAGTGTAGAAACAAATTACAATGCAACGAAACTTAGGATTGCGGAAATGTTTTTTGTCTGGATCATACTCAAAAGATAATTCAATTCCCATCAACCTTGAAATAAAATTATACTGCAAGAACGTAGCAGTCATTAATCCTACAAACAACGAGGTGTAACATGATCGTAGAAAGCATGTTGAGCTCCACATGCAACTTATTGAGAAGAGATTGATGCAGGATGACTATGCTTCCTATCATCATATAAGAGGTCCACTTGGTTGATGCTTTTTAACATTCCTTTATCCCAGATAAAGGGACTACCGACTATTCTGGTATAAGTTATCACAAGATAAGAGATCACACCACAATTATCTTTATATACTTTGTCTCTGCCTATACTATATATCCCTTCCTTATCCCTCAAACATCCCACCTTATTTATTTTCACATCCAAGCGGCCCCTAAAGATTTCTCCATTGTGAATATGAGATGAATATGGGCATAGGGATAGACCACATTTATCTCTTATCCCGTCTTATTTATTATCTCCCGTGAAAACGGCCCCTTAAAGATTTCTCCACTGTGAACATCAGATGAATATAGGCATATAACACCCATTCCCAACTTAAGGGGAACATTGAGTAAAATTTGTCAAACGGACATTGAGTGTAGAGATATTTGTATAAATTGTACAAGCCCATCCTGTGATTTTCCTTCATCATTGATATATAACTTTCTAGAAGCTAAGTGTTGTCAACAGAAGAACATAAAACAATTGCATCAAAATTAATCAACCACTCCATATGTCAGAAAATGACCTTTTCACTCGAGATGACACCAGATTCCTGCAGAAAGCTTCAGGAAAAGACTCAAAGCGCTTTCGTAGCATTTCAGGTGATCTTATCTGGCATAGAACAAAATAATACATGAAAACAAATTACTACATATGGCCGGAATGGGATGGCCTATCCAAACTAAATGTTACAAGAAACCATCTCCGATAATGACAATAAGAATGTACCTCTCCAAGACGAGCCCGAGCACCAATGAGCCCACCAACAAAAGCAGATAGCAGAGTATACCATATATGGATATCCATAATGTAAATCTAGATCACCAGAAAACAATTAAACTATTACAAGCTAAACTGAATCAGACATGCATAAATATAATACATCTATACAATTTCCAAACGACTGTCAAAAGCACTAACACTTACAGCAAACACAGGAGCCCAGAGGCTGGCAACAGTCAGAGCATTTTTATTGCCTGAAAACACAGACATGGGACATAAAAATTATGATCGTCCTCAGATGACAATTATTCCATTCTCACTGAAAAAAATCCCCTGGCCATTACGTCAATCCTAGAACAGTTTTCATAGAATGATTAAAAGCATCCCTAAAGAAGGGGCCTTTTATACTGCCAGGGACAATGAAATGGGGACTTGGAAAACCACATGTATAACAACATGAACAAGGCAGGTACGACCACAAAACCATCCAGTTTTGATTGGGTGCAGACACCACGAGGTTAAAATAATTATATTTCCAGCAATAATCTATTTTCAAGTTAAGTTCGCTGTATTTAGTATTCTATATACCAAAAAACTAGAGTGTCTCAAGAATAATTAATATGTTTACACATTCTTGACTATGCAAAGTAGCACATCAGAACTTATTGCCGATCAAGGATGGAAATATCACGATATATAACTGATATACCGGTATCGATGGGATGCGGGTACCACTATACATGTAGATCCTTTTTCCATGATTTATCACTTAAAAATAATTGGTTTTTGTACAAAAATTCTCGTCTCGGATATCGGCCGATATCGTTGATATTTTGCAGATGTGTGTGTATAAGTCAATGACAATACCCTTGTAAGCTTTTACTACTTATTTTGCTACTCCTACTATTAATACGCATCGTGAATTATAGATTTTGTTTCGGGTCGGGAGTGTTGCCCCCGCACCACGCAAGGGGAGCTCACATGCTCCTCCTTGAACGCCCCCCCCCCCGTTTTTTAACCGAGCATCGAAACCCTCGTCTGGTAAGGTATGGTATGACAGGGGTTGCATAAAACGATTCTTCAATTGGTGGACTTTACCCTCTTTGGCAATAGAGATGAAAGAAGTCTAATGCTGATTAAGTTAAAATCACGAGTCTAGAATATATCTTAACAGTCAGTATTAACAACCAACGACATGTGCGATATATATGTATTAGTATGCTAAATAGACATCATTCTTGTATATAAAGGTGTATTTGTATGTTACTTATTGTTTTAATAACTAGAATCATCTTAATTCATTAAAAAATATTTTTGTGTTGTTTTCAATTATTTCCGCCGATATTGTCGATATATCCCCGATATATCCTTTTTCGAGCAGATACGATATTGATTTCGAACCTTGTTGCTAATTAAACAAATTACGATGATTTAGTCAACTCATAAGATCATCCAAAACTTTTTAAATGACAGTACGATTCTTTACCAACAAATCAAAATGATTTCCTGTTGTAACAATTCTAAATGTTATTGGGTTATACTTAGGTAGCCGCATACGATAAAAAGAGAGAGACCAAGTAGACCACACTTGAACTTATAAATTAATAAGGAAAAACAAATCAATTAATTATAGGGAAACAATACGAGTTGGGTAATTATTTCAATTTTACTAAAACTTAAGAGTTGTGTATAAAAAAATTACCTATTAATTTGTGGGTATAAAATTTAAATATTATCTTATTGGTTGGATTTGCGAATAAAATATCCTAGTGAATTTATTTAATTAGATAAAGAGGAGATAGTTAGTTGTCAATAAATTGAGATAAATGGGTTTTTTAAAATCAAAAAAATATGAGGAGATAAAGATATAATTAAAAGGGGAGGATAAAGAATGTGAATTACCATTCTATTTCTATATAATGGTGATAAGCCATAAAACAGTTTGATTTCCGCAACTCTCTTCCAACATCCAAAACACCCATCTCTCATCTCCAAATGAAGGCTCCATAGCATGGGAAGCTGCCCTAAGGTTCGCTGGTTCATCAAAGCACTCAAGTAAGAAGTGAAGGGCATGTATCCCTCCTCTTGTGCCCCATTTTAAGACATATTAGAGCCATAGTAAATATTGATTTCGTTTTTTCTAATTGATCATCCAATCTTTTAATGTTCTTAAATTCATGCAAATGAATCTCCTTTGCATAACAATGTTTACATTGTGTTTTTTATCATAGCGTTGATTTCTAAATCGTATGAAGTGGGATCAGATTTTAATGAGAAAATTTTGTGTCCGAATTAAAATTCGAAAATTAATAATGTTATAAAACACACTGTAATTTTGGGGTGAAACAAATTTGATTGGAACGGATCCAGACATCCGGGAATAAAACCATATTAAATTGGACGTTTTCGATATTCGGAAATTTATTCCGAGAGATCTAAACGTTGGATTTGAAATCCGAGCATTGCTTGACTAGATCGTTGAATCATTAAGCTACAGCTCAAATTTCATGCCAATCGAAAGTCATTTGATAGGTCAAATAAATTTTCTCATAAAACCATGCAAAATCGAAGAAAGGAGGATTTGGGGAGACCATGCTCCTGATTTTATCCACCCACCCACGTAGGCGACCGGATCATGAGGTGACACCGTGACATGCAGCATTCTTGCTCACCCACTGAAGAGAACAATTTTGACCAGCGGGGACCTCTTCATTTGGACATTTTATGGCAGTATCCCTCTTCTCCTTCCACTTTATACTTAAAGAACTCCGTTTTAGAGTTTAAATAAAAAGGTAGATTTTATTGGAAATTTTGTAGGCGTATCCAAGAGGATAAAAATAATTAGAAAAATGCCCAAGCGACTTTTGTAAAAGGAATTAGTACTGGTTAATTACCTTGCTATCTTTGTGAAATTGCATACATGTCCCTAAAAGTTTATCTTGATTTAAATGAGTGTTTTGATGTCCTAAAAATTCCAGAAAAAATCTATAAAATCATAAAAAAAATTGAACGTTTTAACAATTTGAAGAATTTCTGAAAATTGTGGAAATTACGAAATACCTTTTGTGCTCCAAGTATGCTTGTAATGTGTGTTCCTATGAAATAGAGCATGTATTGAGTGATAAATTATCTTTTCATTCGTATTTTTTGTAACAGGTATTGTTGAAATATAATTGAATTATATTTTGGTGTTAGAACAACAAATACTTATTATTATTATCAGATGTTATTTTCCTTGGTAAAGGTCAACATTGCTTAAACTTAGTGAATATCGTTATAACATTAATGATGTATAAAAGCTAGCATGTTTGTGATAATTGATGTTCATGCTAAAATTTTATAAAGTGGCTGAGAGTGCTTTGTGATCCTTTTAGTGCCATGTTTCTCTAAGTAACTTGCAAAGCTTGGAGATGCTTTATGTTCCTTTAAATGTATGAAGTCACTTTACTGCGTGAATATGGTGTGCTTAGTTAAATATTCCTACCTTAATGCCATCACTCAAAATGCAGTTTAGAAGTAGAGACAGGAACTTAGTTGTGTTGGGATACTAAAACACAGAGGACCACTGTCTTTGAATTACTTGGTAACTCGGAGTCGTACCACTTAGAACATATTCTTTGAGATAAGGGCTAATCTTCCACTGTATTTTCTAGATGTGGTCGTGAAAGGTATTAAGTGGTGTTGCAATTAAGTTGGATTATTTCACTGAAGTACTTGGACTATTATGAAGATAATAAACCAAGGGAGTCACAAACCCAAGGGGGATTGGTAAATTGTGTGATGGCTCAACTCAACCCTAAGGGGAAGTAAAAGAGATTAGGTCGCACGGATGGAGCCTAATATTACATATATATATATATACATGTCACACTCGTGTTATCTGTAGTGTGGCAATTATTGGTTATTTAGTCATTGTGTGAAGCCTCGTAATGACAAGCAAAACCTTATAACATTACCGATGTATCTTTAGTATAAAATAAGTTCAATAGTAGCCACTCAATCACACATAGTAAGGGGGTTTTGAAAGTCCTTTTAGATTCTTTCATGCCACAGGAATCTGGTTGTACTTTCCTCTTCGTACTTAGCAGCCAAAGTATGATTAATAACTTGTTGAATTAAGAAATTAGATAGAAATAGAAGTCCCTTACTTTATGTTGGTATGTTATGCTTATTTATACAATACAATTGCTCAAATCTTCATTGAGATTACTGTCATGACAATGTTGTTTACATGTTGATATACAGTTTAATATATCTACTTACTTGCAAGTGAATTCGAATTAAATGCATGTCAAGTCCTAATATAATTTTGATAGCATTCTTGTCAATTACTCGTTAAATGGATACTCGTTGAAATTTCTCATTACCTGACACTCTTCGTATTGACATCGCCTTATAGATTTGTATGTATTGCTTCATGCGGCTACTTAGCTCACCTTTCAATTTGTGACCTAGATAAAGGGATTGTTCAAAAGGAGACACTTGGTGACTATCTGGAGAATTAAGCACTTCTGATAAAGTGGTGGTCATTTGATTCTATTTTCCTAGACTATTTTGCTTTTGCTATAGTACGATGTATATCTGACAATGTGTAATAAAGGCTTTCTAAGTTTTCCTCTCTTTTGGGATATTATTTATATCATGGTATCTTCTTTCATGTTGAATATATGGACATCTTTCATTCGTGATGGAATTGGTCATGTTTGATTATGTAAATGTTTGGGTTGATTGATGAGATTATGTGTCATCTTCACAAGTCCCAGTAAATAATCAAATATAAGGGAACTATCGGGTCACCGGCTTCCCAGTTGCCCTCCAAGTATTTATTTACCGACTGATAGAAGCTATAAGTGATTGAATTTTAATCAATAAAATTATTGATTCAATAATTTTCTTGGTGACCTCTGTCGTGAAGGTGACGACAACAGCTTGTTTGGTTTCGAAGTTGGCAGCTCTCGGGTAAAGATTGTTGGGCTATAACATGGGAGGTATGTTTGCATTGTTCGTTGAATTGTCAGATGGCATTGAAATATATTACAAGACTGTGCATGGTTGGAGATGAGAGGACTCTCCTTACATCGGAGCTTGAGGAAAGCATGCTACAACAGAATGTGAGGATAGAGGACATGAAATATGAGGTTAAATGGCGCCAAAGATTGAGGAAATAGTTGATCAAAGAGGGTAATGTGAATATGAAATAGTACCACACTATATCAAGTGGAAGGAGAAGGTAGAATCGTATTCACTCTTGGTTCGCAAGTGGTCAAAAGATCTAGGAGGCCAATAGATCAAAAAGTGAGGATGTTCTGCACTTCAATGGCTTGAAAAGGAGGGTTAGCAGTAAAGGATAGAGAAGGTTGCATACAAACACGCCAGAAACCAACAGAAGCATGCAGATGATCTTATTCAAACCATTGTGGTAGATTACATTCGATGATGTGGAAGCAGAGAAAAAACGATTTTGAATCATGTCATAAGCATAATAACAATCTACCTCAATGTGCTCGGTTTTCTCAAGGAAGGGTTATTGGCAATGAAAAGAGTAGCATGTTTGTCGTATTGCAGATGTATGGGAAGAGACGTGCCAATAGCTAGGTCAGTCAAAACGGATCTGACACACATCATCTCAGTGCTTCCCTACGCCATGGCTATGTACTCTAAGATCCGACCCACATCATCTCAGTGTTTCCCTACGCCATGGCTCTATACTCTAACTCTACACTGGATCGGGAAACCATAGCATGTTTCTTGCTCTTCCATGACACCAAGGAGTTCCCTGTGAACACGGCAAAACCTGAGGTAGATTTCATGTCCTTAGGACATCCTGCATAATATGCATATACACGTGTTACAATGGTGATGGATGTCTCTCTGTTAAAGAGCAATCTTGTACAAGGGATGCCTTCATAAGTCTCATAATAATATGAACCACATCCATATAAGCATGTACCGGTTGCTCCATAAACTAGCTAACTTTGCTCGCGGCAGAGGAACGGTCTAGCATGGTAATGGTGACATATAGGAACTCATTGGCGGCATCAATACCCTGCATATCATCTCTTGTAGCAATGATATCATCAAGATAGACTGATATAACAAATATGCCTCTTTGAGTCCTCTGAACAAACTGTGAATGATCTGCAATAGATCTATATAAGTCACCATAGAGAAATCCATTCTTCATATCAGGCTAACACAATAGCTAGTCCATATCACCGCAACTAATAAGAGAATCCGCAATGTGGAATGACAAGCCACATGAGAGAGCAAATAAAATAATCCAGCCCAAAAGTCCTGGTGAACCCATGAGCAACAATCCTATCCTTGAAGTGATCAACGGTACCATCTGCACAGTGCTTCATTGTAAAGACTTATTTGCATCCTCCCATAGAAGCCCCTGAAGGGGCAGTAACCAAGCTCAAGTGTCACGTGACTGCAGCTCATCCTTCACCTCCATTGCAAAACGCCACTGATAATTTCGCATAGCCTCATGATGTACTCGTGGGATCTCTACAACCAATAGACGCACGACAAACCTCCTAAAATCCTCTGAAAGAACCCCAAAGAGACCTAATTAGAGAGAGGATATGTGGCACACATCCGCATCTGCTTCCATAGAGCAATTGACACATCAAGATCATTTGTACCAATTGTAACCTATAAAGTAGCCCCCTAAGAAGGCAAATGTACGTCCTATAGCAATTGTTGTATAGACAAAAACACTAGTGCCATCAGTAGAAACCAAATGATCTGAATATACCTAGGGTATGTTGGATGATGGGGAAGGCACAAGAGCAGGGGAGGCAGAAAATATCCTGTGAATGTAAAAATGTGGCAAAAACTGAGCCAAAGTACCATGAGATAGGGCAGAGGAGCAACCACATTAAGAGGTGGTGAAGTTGGTCAAGGTGGTGAAGATAGCGGTGGTGGAGCTCCACCAGCTGGAGGCGGTGATGGCGTAGGAGGAGGAAGCATGTAGACATCCTCTCCATAGTTAGATGGAGTCACCCTATCACCTATAGCGGAAAAATACATGACCGACTCAAAAAAGGTGACATCAACAATGACATAATACTTCTGTCGAACAGGATCAAAATAATATACCCATTCTGTGTTCGAGGGTAGCCCACAAAAATGCACTTGATAGCTTTGGGGAGAGCTTGTCACTACAAGAGTCAAATGATGAATGAAAGCCATAGAGCCAAGGACAGAGGGTATAAGAGAGAAAAGATCCTTCTCGAGAAATGCAATCGAGAAAGGAATCTTCTCTCCTAACCTACAGGAAAATCACATCACCCAAAAAGAGGAGGGAATACGGCTCTGAATCAAGAAATTCCCGGTCAAATAAAATAGCTGACAGTGTTTGCATTCAACAACATCAATTTGCTGGAAGCGTACGCAGACGAATTCGGGTGTATAATGCATAGAGACCTGAAAACTCAGAAAGTTGTAAAATGCAAAACTCCAAGGCATTTACAGAGCAAATATACTTAACAATAGCAGAAAAAATATTCTTTATTTCATTAATGGACGATCGAATGGCAGACCAAACCTCAAACTTGGTTTTCGAAAGTAAAAAACCCATGATAATCTAGACAAATCATCCATAGCGACAAGATAAAACATGTCTCGGATGGTAAGGAACGTGATTCGGACACCAAATGTCAAAATGAACTAACGCAAATAAACTATTGCTATTATGACTATGATGACCAGGAAAAAATGATCGATGATACTTCCCAAGCTGGCAAACCTCATACTGGAATATAAACCAAGAGGATATATGTGGAGAACATGACAGCTTCTACAAGAAAGGTGGCCAAAATGCATATGTCACATGTACAGAGAGACTGACCTAGTAGGAATGGAAGAAGCACCAACATATGGAGACCAGACAAGTCCGTAAAGACCCCCACCCATGAGTACGTCCGGAAATACAACAGAAGGGATTGACAATGCAAGTCATTAGAGACCTAACTAATAGATAGAAAATTCAATGAAAGGATTGTTGTATGTAGTACATTTTGCAGACGCATAGACGACAAACATACCTCATGTCATGTAATAGAGGAATTAGTCCCGTCAGAAATTACAATTGATTTGCATGGAGGAATAGAGTTGTATGAAGCAAACCGAGCCCCATCTCCACACAAGTGGAGAGAAGCACAAGTGTCATATATGTCATGTGACGACAGGTAAGAGCATATGCTATATGGAGATAATAAGTTAATAACCGCATCTACTGCCACTACACAGACCTCGTCAGCGATGGCCGCATCTCGCAGCAAGGACAGTACTTCTCAGTTGAAAGGGTATGGGGCTAGTGTCAGAAGAGGCGGACGTTAACGTGGTACATGCACTTACTACAATCGTCCCGATCATTCTTAGGAGATATTAGAAGCACGGATATCTCGTGTCTGCTCATGTAGTCGAGCATGTTAAGCCCACTGTCACTTCTACTCCTACAAATAAGAGGCTAAAGGATATTGTCTCCTATCTAAGGAGATAATGACTCATATTACCGGTACGACTAGTGCAACTATAGGTGCATCTGATATTGTGGTTGCTAAGAGCTTCTCTTCTAGCTCCTCAAGTATAGCCTATGACCTTACAAATTGTGGCAGGGCAGATGTGACAAAGTAGATCATGAATTCAGGTGCATATCACCATTTATGTGGGGACATGGCTCGGTTTACATTGTACGAATATGTTCCTCCGGACAGAATTAATTGTCACTGCAAATGGGACTCACTCTCCTGTTACAGAATAGTGGGGGTCTATATAACATCATCTATACACTTGCAAAATGTGCTACATGCATGGAATTTTTCAATGAATTTATTATCTATTAGTCAAATCACTAAGGACCTTACATTGTCATCTCATTTCTGACCCATCTTCTCATGTTTCAGAACATACTCACAGGCAAGGTAATTGGTCGTGGCCGTGAACAAGAGGGATCTCTACAGACTAGTCCAGTCTCCATATGATGGTGATTCTTCCATTCCTATAGGAACAGACTTTCCATACATGTGGCATCTACATTTTTGCCACCATCATCTACAAAGGTTGTGTCATGTCATCCCACAGATATCACCTTGGTCCACCTTCCAATGCGAGGCTTTCCATCTTAAGAAGCATCACTGATCTTTCCCAACTCCCAAGTCATCAAAGTCATAGTAGCAATAATTTATATGACTTGGTTCATTTTGACATTTGGGGTCCCAGACATGTTCCTAGCCAACAAGGATACATGTTTTATCTTGTAATTATAGATGGTTTTTCTATATTGTCATGGATATTCTTTGGAAAAACAAGTCCGAGGCTGGGTATGTCATTCAATCATTCATTGCTGAAATAAAGAGTATTTTTTTGTTATTGTTAAGTATGTTCAACTTTACAGGTTTTTGAGTTCTTCCAATCTCATGGCATTATACACCAGACCCCGTATGTGTACACTTCCTAGCAGAACGATGTTGCAGAATGCAAATATCATCCTTTACTTGATGTGAGCAAGACCTTCCTTATTCAGTTTCGTTCTCCACGTTCTTTTCGGGGTGACGCGACCGGCATTGCCCGTTACTTGGTGAAACATATGACATCCTCGGTTTTAGGATAGAAGGTTCCTTTCCCAATAGAGTTTCCCGAGGACTTGTTCTCCCATATGGCACATCTTAGGCTCTCTGGCATTCGTGCACCATATGAGTCTTGGTCATGACAAGCTCTCCCCTAGAATTGTCAAGTGTATTTTTGTAGGTTACTCTCAGACCCAGGAGTACAATAGTTTTGATCCAGTCGGATGAAAGTACTATGTCAGGGTTGATGTCACCTTTTTTGAGTTTGTCGGGTAACTTTCCTCCTACATGTAACAGGTTGACTCCATCTAAATCTGGAGAGGATGTACGTGTGCTCACCCGATGCTCGATTGCTCTCCACAACCACCATCTCCACCAACTCCTCCATCACTACCACCAGACACAATCTCCACCACCTCCACCACCATCTCTTACCATGGTTCCTCCACCCACGCCATGCAGTATGTTGGCCCAATTTTTATCGTGTTTTTACGTTTGCAGACCTCCCACTACTCCTGCTCATGAGTCCTCCCCATCATCCAGCACGCTCCAGAAATGTTCTTAGCACGTTGTATCTACTGATGGCACTGATGATTTGTCTATGTCGCAAGCTATTTTACAAGACAAGCATGTGCCATCATAGGAGGCAAGTTTACAGGTTGTTGAGGATGCAGAAGATCTCGATGTGCATATTCCTCTATGAAAGCGGAGTTGTATATGCGCTATATATCCTCTCACTACTCATGTCTCTTTGGAGCGTCTTTCATAGGATGTCAGGAGGTTTGTTGTGTATCTGTCAGTCGTAGAGATTCCACGAACATACCAGGATGTTATGTGACATAATCAGTGACATCTTGTCATGGAGGAGGGTCGTGTTACAGTTGTGTGGCACGTGGAGCCTTGTTACTACCCTTACAAGGACATCTGTCATTGGATGCAAGTGTGTGTTCACAATGAAGCACTGTGTAGATGGAAGTATTGATAACTGCAAGACCAGACTTCTTGCTTGTAGGTTCACTGAGACTTATGGGATAGACTACCAGGATACCTTCTCTCCCATAGCTCGCATTCAACACTATGGATCCTCATCAGTTGAAATGATACGGAACTGATAATTATCCCAATTTGTTATGAAGAATGCATTTTCTTATGGTGATTTACAGAAGGAAGTTGACGTGCAGCAGACATATGGGTTCGTTGGTGATGGAGTGTCAGAAGGTCTGCATACTTCATAAAGCTATTTATGGCCTTAACCAAAGTCCAAGAGCATGCTTCCAAAAGCTCTCAGACTTGATAAAGCAGCAGGGTCTCGCGAGATCTACTGAAGATCATTCATTATTTCTACAGAGGACTCATACTTGTTATACAGGTCTATGTTATGACATCATTACTAGAGATGATATGCAGACATTGGTACAGCTAAGGAGTTCCGTGAATAGTAGTTTGTCATCAAGAACTTCGGTGATTTACAATACTTCCTCGAACTTGAGTTTGCCAAGAACCAGCAAGGTCTTGTGATGATGCAGAAAAGGTACGTAATTGATCTTCTTTCTGAAACATGCATGGCAGATTGCACATCCACTACTACTCCTATGGATCCTATCATAAATCCATATGATGATGACCCAGATGAGGTGGATAAGAGGAGATATACGGATTCAATAAGGAAGCTCCTATATGTGACCATTTTTAGGACAGATATCTCCTTTGTTGCAAGCGATGGTAGCCAATTTATGGAGCAACCTAGACAAGGACATGTGGGCGTGGTTCACATGATTTTGAGATATATGAAGACATCTCAAGGTGTAGGATTGGTCTTTAATAAATGAACATCCCATGTCATTTCACCACGTGTAGATGAAGATTTTGTAGCATGTCCAAAAACAGGAAATTCACCTCAACTTTTACAGTGTTCATCGAGAGTTCCTAAGTGTCATGTAAGAGTAAAAAGCAAATTATGGTTGACAGATACAGGGCATCGTCAGATTACAGAGCCATGACTCAGAGAAGCATTGAGATGATGTGGGCCAGATCCATTCTGACTAGTCTTGATATTGACGCACCTTATCTCGTGCATATATAGTGCAACAACCAAGTTGTCATGTTCATAGCCAGCAACCCTATCTTCCATGAGAGGATCAAGCATATTGATGTAGATTGTCACTACACATGGGACATAGGACATGATATAGAAAGGTTTTATTTCTACCCCCACGTCAGCTTATGGAACAGACAGCGATGTTTTCGCTAAGGCTCTAACTAAAGGGCCATTCCAGATGTGTTGTTTAATGCTTAACATGATTAATATCTATGCTCCATCTTGAGAGGGAGTGTTGAGAACTGTTGCATCTTTTATTGTTTTATGCATTCTCTTTTCCTCATATCTCTAGTATATGATTTGCCCAACAGGTTTCTCCTCTTATATAAGAAAACCTTAGGGCCTCATTATTGATGCAATTCATTATACTCTTTCCACACCTCCGATGTGTGTATCACCTCAATATCTAGGAAGTATCGGAGTTGACCAAGGTCCTTGGTGATAAAATGTCAACTCTGTATCACCAGTGATAACCACATTATTAACATAAATAGCAAGTATCACGGTGCATGAGGACCGATGTCTGATGAACACAGAATTGTCATATGTCATCCTATGAAAACCCAGAGTTTTGATCTCAGAAGAGAGTTTGTTGTGCTCGTCGACTTTGTTATATGTTGTAGATATCTTTACAAAGTCGGCATACGTACTCCCCCTCTATCGAGTAACACGGGCACCGATATGGCGATATATCCTGATTTCCAGGCATTTTCTTCACAAAGTCTCGTCGATATGGGCGATATTTCAACGATATATCGTTGATATATCGTCGAAATATTGTATCGATACAATATCGAAACGATATCGATATCGATACGGCCTTTCATGCAAGAGTAAAGATAGCACCAGCAAAAATGGAGTCAAAAAGGAAATCGTAATATATGTCATGCTTTTTAGTGGACCCCACCAAAGATTTGCATCATTTGGATGTCTTGAAAATAACAATAGAATTCCTCAAAAATCACTATATACTTCGATCCAATGCATAACCTACGAACGAATAGAAGGTTCAAAGGAAAATCGAGATAATGGAAAAGTCCAGAAAGCCTGAGTTTAGAGGAAAACTCCATACTCTCAATGGTGGTAATGAGAGAGTGTACACCATTGGCTAAACGAACCGACTTTACAGCAAAAGAGGGTCTAAAAAAGAGCAGCAACCTACCTTCTTCAGTCAAAGGAGTATATGCACCAGAGTCAATAATTGATGTTGTCCCTGAGGTAAAGACAGAGTTGGCTACAGTACCTGAGATGGTACCATGTTCGCAGTAGGAGTCTCACTGGTAGAAAGTGCTTTGGTAGTTGCATCAGTCAGAAGTAGTTTATGCTAGAAATTTGGACATGCTGTCCATTAAGGTTCAGATCTAAAGGTATCTTTGCCGTAGTCACATCATAGACAGATGATAATATCATGTTGGCATGTGGTGGTTTGCAAAACATTGCCCAATACCTATCGGATGGGAGGTTGGACCTATGGCAATGAATGCAAGGTGTGCGACCACGATCACGACCAGAGTCACATACTCGACCTACTCGATGGTGCAATGGCCGCCTCTTCTATAGGACAGAAAAAGTGCAGAGTTCTCTGCATGAAGTAGAGGATGAGTCTGACAAGGAGAGGGATCAAGTTGTTGTAGTAGGTTAAATATGACATTGATGGATGGTAGTTTGTCAGACATAAGAAAATGATCCTTCATGGTCTAATAGCGATGGTGAAGGCAGGCAAGAAATATGTAAACTAGCCACCCAAATCTTTATGCCACATGTTTAGTACAACAGACTATATGAAAGATGACAACCTCCTAATAAAGGCACATGAGATGTCAATAATATGACACAACGAACCAACGTTTGATCCTCCCTGAGAAGCGGATTGAATCGCGTGTAGATGTCAACAAGGCGCGACTTGGTAGTCTATTGAGAGTAGGATTGTGCCATTTCATCCTACATGTCCTTCACAGTGTCATTGTAGAGAAGATTGACCACAATATAGAACATGCTACTAGTGGCCATCCATGTTGTAACCAGAAAGTTGTCCCAAGCCAGGACTCATGGTCTTTGGTTTCTTGAAGATGGTCATTCGTCGTGATTGATATCTTCCTTTGATCATTGATGAGCACCTTGACGTTCTGAAACCATAACACATAGTTGTCTGAAACCTTGAGTTTGATAGAGGACCATGAACCATCATTGAAGATGTGAAAAATAGGGGCTTGGTCTCAATAGAAGTCGCGCCCATTGATGTCAAGGAGAGTGAATAACGGAATGTTGAAAATGTCTAACCACGCATCACACGAATAGGAGAGAGCACAAATAGCCTGTTAGGGCAAACCTTGTACGAGTAACGAAGACCACTTACCGCACGCATGGGCCGCAGAGGGGAAGGAGGCGTACTAGAACATTATCATGTGATGCGGCGCAAGAAGGGCGTGTGTTGGGACACTGTGTGAGGAGGAGGCGCACAAGGCACAGCACGTTAGAGGTACATCAACGCAGCACTACGTGAGAAGGTTGTTGCATGCCTACACGCTAGAGTGTTGGGTATTGATGTTACATGCAGCTTCTACGCACGACTAGTGGCTACTATCGTGGAATAGATGGAAAACAGAGAGAGGGCCCTCACACAAGGAGGTGGCACGGAGAGAGAAGCTCGTGTGGGGAAGGTGGCTTGCGATGGTAGAGGGATTCTTAGACACAAACTCCGGTATAGGACGGTCGCTCCGATAACATGTGGATGTAAATGAGAATGCAATCGAATGAGTTTTACTCATGGGTGTGGGGCTTCTTACATGTGTAAAACCCTAAAGCCCAAAAAGTTGACAATCACATAGATATAGAGAATGAGAAGATAAATAAAAGAGTAAATAAAGAAATATGGATATATTAGCCAATAACATCAACAATGTGAATAAAGGAACAGTTTGGCCACAGCCCTTCACCGTTCCCTCACATGTATAGGAGAACTAACAAGTTAGGAAAGGCCCATCAAAGAAAAAAAGAAAGATGAGCTTTTTCTTGAGCCAAAAAAGAAAATTGTTCTTGCCAGGGAATTCCACTGCTCCATGGCATGTTTAAAAAACGGTGAAATTGATATGCTATCTTATACCAGATAGCGAAATCGGATTTACAACCAAAATTGTGGTACCAAGACAATCCTGAGAGAATCACTTGAACATGTATTCGTTGCAGCGTTCAATGGCCAACGGCAATGTATTTTAAGAGTTTTGATTAATCGTGCCTTCCGTTAAATACAGAAAATAGATGGGCCCTTTTCTCCTCTATCATACTCAATTACAATGACAGGTGAGCAAACGGGCAATCGCTATAATAATGATGTACACTAAATTGAACAGCATACAGCGTTCTACCAATAGAAGGGTACTGATATGGAACAAGATCCAATGACAGATGATCAGACGGGCAAGCAATACAATAATGATAGATGCTAAATTGAACAGGGTAGAGCTTTCTACCAACAGAAGGGTACTGATATGGAACAAGATTATAATATACTTCGTGTTATAGATGCAAACACCCACAATAATGATAGACACTAGATTGAACAGGGTAGAGCTTTCTACCAACAGAAGGGTACTGATATGGAACAAGATTAAAAAATACTTCGTGTTATAGATGCAAACACCCACGAATTTCAGTATAAGAATTTGCTAGAACTCCAGTTTGCATTTATTCAGGAATATGCAGTTCCATTCCATGAAACCATGGAGTGGAGCGAACTTCGTTCCGCTCCTAAACGTATATGCCAACAAGAGGGGGAATTTCGCATTCCGTGCATAAATATAAATTGAGTCTGCCAAAGAATCAAAAGCAACTAAAAGAAAATTCCTAACCCAATTTCAAGAATATAAGACTGAAGATGCATGCAAGCACAGCGAGGTTACTAAATATGCATGCAAGCAGACAACAAGGTTACCCTTCGATACAAGATCATGCCAAGAATATTCCAAATTGTGGAGATTGACTATCATCTTAGTCGGCGCCACCAGAGGCTTGACCTGATATAAAAATGCAAATTAATTTTGTATTATAAAGAAAGGTAGCCTAAGTAAACACAATAGAATAACAGAAAAATATCCAGCATCAAATAACAAAAACCTGGAGAAAGTAGGTGAATGAAAACTTCGAGGCAAATATAACAACCCAAAACAGAACATATCTGCATGACAAGAGAAATAGAGATAAAAAAGGGCAGAGTTTTGTAATCAGCATAAATGAATAAGTAGGTATCAGAAAATGATAACAACAAATTTAAATTACGGATTGGACACCAACCAGATAATACCACATATGTTTAGATTGCACAAACCCAACCGCCAACCCGAAAAAAAAAACAATATGTTTTCACGTAAATTACTTGGTCCAGCAGAAAATTAGGCGGAAGCTCCAACAACAAAATTCAGAGCATTTTCACACACAAAAAGGGTTCAGAGACTTAGAGATACACCAAGGCGAAGAACTTTGGCATAAAGACCAACTTGATTAAATTTTCAATTTACTAATCACTATGACGATCCCGAAAGGTCAGAAGAGATGTGTTTCAATTTTAATCTCAAAGGACACATTAAGAGAACATGTCTCAACGATTACTTTTGTTTTAACTATAGGAGTGGGGTCATATTTCGAAGCTTTGCATTCTCACGAGTAAAAGAAGGCATTCTTTCCCCACCCCTCGTCCCCAATCTCTTAATGGCGGACAATATTGCTCCATTTGTGGCGTCCTCGAGGCTGGAACCATCTTCCGACATGCAGGCAATCAAGGAAAGCACGAATTCTTTTGCCATCCTTTCAATCTAGGAGCTGTTTAGGTCTCTGATGGATGTCACCGACGACCTCAAGTGCAAGCTAGGGATGGTCAAGGTGTGTTCTCTCTCAATGCAGGGTTCAAAAAGTATCTAATTAACTTTGGATCATCTGGAGACCCCGATTCTTTCTGCATTTATCATTTCTCAATGTCCGTCAAAGTCAATTGCACTTTGACGAACAAAAGGCAAAACCAACAAAAAGAAAAGATGTGAACTATATATATGTTAAAAAAATATGGCAAAAGGAAATGGTCCTCACAAACGCAAAGGTAATCCATAGTCCTGTCTATGAAAGGAAGAGAGAGTTGACAAAATGGACGGAAAAAACTAAAATAAAAGTACGAAAGAGAGACTTTGACTAGAGTATCGTTCATGAACGATGGAAGAAACAAATATGATGTCATTGAAGTGTATGGGATCTCCATACACCTGTGCATTCCATTTCTATTTGTCTCTGGTGTGACGTTTTGGCAAACTAGGGGCTTATAATGTCCAGAGATTCATGCTCTTGATAGCTTATCTGCCCGCCGTAAGAGAGATAAGATTCCCCTTCCACAATCTAAAGTTTAAGGTTATGCTAATCCAAGATTAAAAAAACATATGAAGAGCTTCATCGAACCGAATGATCCGATAAAATAAGAAAAAGAAACCCTGACAACAAATGCAGCAGTTCGACAAAAGGAGGGTTGTGTATACCGGTGCACAAGTATATTAGGCAAGTTTCCCCAACAAGAGATAACTCCTAAAATGCCCCCTATTCGGTCCTCCATTCCCCACCCTACCCCATTTGCCGTGTGGAATCCCAGTGGGATCCTACCCTCGAAATTTTCTGAAGCCAAGGGGGATGGAGCTTGGCCCCTCTTCGGCCAATAGTGGGTAGGAAATGGAAGAAAATCGTTCTTATCATTAGAAATATCTGAGAATCCACTGATAACAGCTTGGAAAAACATGCAGTTGATATTTGGACGGAGGAAAAAATGACGCGAAGATTTGTAGGAAAAACGCAAATGCAAGTGACGATGATGTTGACTCAGGGAACCCACCTTCCTCACCACGCATCAGCAAACTCCATGTATTGTTATTTGAAAGACTATAATAATTCTATCAGGTGCAATGGAAATCAGGAACTTTCAGGAAATATTAGATTTGATAAAATGTATGCTTAATTGCGCTTCATTTTTATATTTATTCAGCAGTGAATTAACTTCTTTTTGCTTATAAAATGAATGCCAATACGTTCTCTTGGAATATTAGAGGGCTTGATGGCAAATATACTACCAATAAACTTTTAAGATTATGGAATAAGGACTTTATAGAAGCCGCTTTTATTCAAGAAATATAAATAGACTCAGTTGCCTACATTTTTGCTCAAAGCACTGCCGGCAAATTGGAATACTATTGGCAAACCTGCTAGTAATTGTAGCAGGGGCCAAATTACTCTGTGAAACACCCCTGAATTAAATTTGCTTATTAATATTAACCTTAAGGTTGATATCATTGAAACTCTTTTTGATGGTATTAACACCACTGGGACAATGTTTATGGTTCAGTTAACTGTTCATCAAAAAGCCGACTAGCATATTCTCACCTAATATTTTTTATATGAAAGAGAAAAAAACGTGCAACTCCAACAATACACACGACCAAAAAGAACTATATATTTCCTCATAGTAATTTTATCTTCAAGTGAGAATTTAACATCACAAGATCGCACATTGACCGTTCCTTAGGATCGTTATTGTGTTCAGTTGCCTGGGAGCTGGATGATCGGGTGTCTGTTGCAAAACTAAAAGAAGCTAGATTGAACAACATATATACAGGGACTAACTAATTGCAGGAGCCCATCAAATTGTTAATGATGAAACCCAATTCAATCAGTTGAAGATCATCGATGATCAGAGCATACAGATGTGAAACTCGCATCATTGTTGCTATGTTTTAGGACCATGACGTTTATTAAATGTTGCTGCCAGTACTGAGACCATTTCCAGAAACGATTAAGATGTTAACTGATGAGATTGGAAACAAATAAAGCCTGAAGCCTACGTCGCGGAGCTTTCGTTGAGAGCATCATTTAGGCCAATGCAGTCCAAGTTTTCTCCAGAAAACTTTTAAATAATCTCGACACTTGTCACATATAGTTATGCATCAAAACACAAGATATACCCTGGTAGAGTGATTCAATGGAACGCAGTACCAAGGCGAAGCTTCATCGACTCCTCGAGGAAGAAAAGCTTGACTATGAGTCAAACTTTTGTGTCATTTGCACCGCCAACCTACTGGAACCAGGAATTTGTGCAGGGATCATAGTTTGATAAGACTAGCCCTGAGGCGGTCGAGGCGTACGCCTCGATGAGGAAGCCTAGGGCATTTTTGATGAGGCGTACGCCTCGAATTACTGGCTCTCGAGGTGAGATGTGGCCTCGGATGCAATCAAACTTTCATACTTTTACTTCTTCCATCTAAAAAATTAAGCTCACCTTGCCGTTGTCATTTCTCGTTTAGTGTTTCTCATAAAGGAAACATGCATCTTGCTCTTTGGGTAAAAACTTTACATGAATTCCCAATAAAACCATCAAATGAACGCTCATTGTAAAAAAATACATTTAAATTGGGGGGGGGGGGGGGGGGGGGGGGGTAGCCGACTAGACCAGGCCTAGTCGGCCAACCCGACTAATCAGGCCGACTAGTACGCCTAGTCGGTCGACTAATCGGCTGACTATTACATAGAGAATTTTTATAGTTTTTTGATTTTTCTAAAAGCAAACTTATTCTAATATGCTTAATATAATATTTAAAGACAATTACTTTTTTATTTCATTATGATGGAGAAAATGTACGAATCAATGTAAATATATAAAAATGTGTTTATAAAAATTGAATTGTATATTTAGAATAATTAAAAAAATCAAAACGGTTTAATGGTCGACTAAACCCGATTAGTCGTTCAACTACTGATTAATACTTACCAGTGTTGTAAAAGTCACCCGACTGGCCCGACTAGTAGGTTCGACTAGCCTAGTCGGTGTGGTGGCTGACCGAGTACTAACTAATTCCGACTAGGCATACTAGTCGATCGATTTTTTCTTAAAGATATTGTATTTTTTATTTTTTGCTCTTTATAAAAGAAAACTTATTATTATACGCTTAATGTTTCATTTAAATTCAATTACTTCTTTTATTTCATTACAATAGTATAAAAATATACAAAATCTATGTAAATATATGTATCAAATGATTTATATATTTAAAATAATCAAAAATTCAAAGCCAAGTAAAGCTCGACTAAATCCAATTAGTCACCCGACTACCGATTAATCCTTAGGCCCCGTTCGGTACATGGGTTACCGGCGGGTTTGCCAAGTTTACCCCCCTTAACCCACATCCCTCTCTCTCTCCGTGGGCCCCACTTTATTTCTTTTTAAAAAATTAAATAAATCAATTTTAAATCATTAATCCTATCAAAAAATAATATATTATACCATCATATCATATAAAAATTATAAACTACTCCACTTCTACTTACTTTTCCAAACTTCAATACAATCACATCATAATAACTACTCACTTTTTCAAATTCCAATACAATCATATCACAACAAACCCACTTCTAACCCACCCCCAGTTTAACCCTCTATCCAAACACCAAAACTCAAAAATGGGTTACCCTCTACCAGTTTAACCCGCTTTAACCCGCGTACCAAACGCACCCTTAGTGACCTGACCGACCAAGTGCCGACTACCGACTTTGGCAACTTTTATCCTTAGTCAGTGACCATGCCGACCGAGTAACGACTACCGCTTTCTGCAACCTTGCTTTCAAAAATCAACTATGATATACCATATGCTATAGGAGGAACATGTTGAAGAGACTTTAAGGATTACCTACAACCACGCCATTGACAATATTAGCATTATTTAATAAATCGAGAATAGCAGCGAACTTTTTCACATGACAGATTAGAGGGTATTCTATAAAACTGCCCAAGCACAATGTATCAAATAAGCCACAAGATAATAGCAGACAACAAAAACCAGCAACAACTTTAAATATTTTAAACTAAGGATAATGAAACCTGAGATAGTCACTCGTTCGTTCGTATAGTCCACGCCCCACAAAGTGCCTCTCCTAGGGTTTAAATTGAAAGGATGTCAATTCCAAGGAAAACAAGGCAATACCTATACGCAGCAACTGAGAAATAACACACCTGATATATCCATTTAAAGAACTGGAAAAAAGGCCAGCGATCCGAAATGTCCGAAATCACATGAGAAGCAGGAAACTTCACAACTATTGCAAATGACAAGCGCATTGCAGAATAAACACCAAGAACAAGAATATAAATCCGAAAGAAAGTTGAATCTGAGTTCGGTTTGTTCCTCTCATTCAGAACCTTCCTGTCATTCAAAAGATAATAAAACAAAATTAGAGACTCATGGGCATGTCACCAAAACATTCAATTCAAAAGAAAAGCATGTACTCACACATAGAGATATGTGACGAGAACTGAACTTATGCCAAACCAGAGAAATCTGAAAATAAGCCTTGAGATGGCAAAACCTCTAGCAGTTGTATAAGCCCCAAACATGAGCAGCACGTCCAGACAGACTAACAATAATGCAAGACATCCAATTCAACAAGTGAAGGGGAAAACAAACAAAAAAATCAGTCTTACTAATCGCCAAATTGCACAAATTTAAAAATCACATAGAAGCATCGTAAAAGAAAATAGTGGACTCCAACAGGATGGCACACTTCTAGGGTATCTTATTTGCATGTATGACATCATGTGATCTAATGCCATCATATCCCTTTAACTGTGCAAAAATTGCAGCCCCTAGTCATCCCCATTATTCATTATTTAAGACGAGATAATGCTAGCAGAGTAACAGGAATTGTCAACCTCCCACAACTCCCGAGTTTGAATAAATCAAAGAGAAGCTCCACAGCATGAAACATCTGCTATGTGGAGTCCCCCCCAAACCTCCTACAAGGCTGGGAAGGGCAGTAAAACTTGAGTAAAAATAAACATAAATATCAGCGACCCATTCGAAAAGTCAGCATGAGATATCAAATTCAAGAGCATACTCTCAACAAAATTCATGATAACGAAAGTTGGTCCAATGCTCAAGATCGACTTAAAAGTATTGACATTCATTCTTCCACCATTGAAAGCTAAAATTGTCAATCCCTGCATATTTTCAAATTGAGAAGTAAGCTATTTTGAACACAATACAATAAGATCTTTTCAATTATTTAAGTTCATGAGTGATGACCTGAAACATTAAAATTAAGAAGATCCACAGGCGATGAAAGCTCCTATACAAATGAAGAAAAGTGCGATGCTCAACAAAGCTGCTTTTCGCCATCTGCAAAGCAGAAAAGAACATCTAAATACAAATGTACAACGTTTATATATACACACATATTCAACAGTAGAAGGATACACGTATTCAACATTAGAACTAATTGTTTGTTACTCATCCAGGCACATAGGAAGTCCTTGGCACCATCTACTCATTGGAAGCCTTGACCTAACTCTCACGAGAGGAAGGGACAAAGGCAAATCATGATCGTTAAGTGTGTTTACCCAACGCGACTCTGCCACCCATTTTTGTTAGAACATTTTCTTCTTTCACTAAGAGCTTTTTTTAATGAAAAATAGATGGGAACAAAATGAGTAGTGGAAAGATCACAGTAGAATGAGCTGCCATTATAAAGAATCCATGTCTTCTTAACACGGAGGACGGAGAGGAAAGAGGGGAAGTCCCGGAAATTAAACCCACCAAGATCAAAGGTCAAACGAGATACAAGACCAGGAGGTCCACTCTAGATTATCGCTACAAAACGAGTAGTCCCAGAAAAACTCTACAAAGGTTTGCTCAAGCTTCTTAAAATCGGAAATAGGGGGTCGACTGACAGACAAAATGTTCATAAGAATAGAAATAAGGGCATGCTTAATAAGGAGGCACCAGACAAAGGAGAGAATGATGCCTTCAAAAACAATACCTCTAAGTATGAGCGCATGCAGACTTGTCTATAATGAACCACACCACCTTCCCGTACAAGTCCATCATAATCATTGTGGATCATAAAATAATCAATGTTCACAATTTCGATATCGTATTGATCAACTTGAAAAGGAATATATCACGGATATATTGGAATATAGCGATTATATCAGTGGAAATCTCGGGAGTGACACAAAAACAAATCATATTTTTGCAAATTAAAATCATTATAAATCTTAAAACAATAAAAACATACAAATACACACCTATATGCAAGAATAACGTGTATTTAGCACACCAATATACATCATATTGCACATATCGTTGATGTCAATGGTAACTTTCAACAACTTAGAAACATAAAGGACATGCATTTAGCATATTAGCTTTATATCACATTACATATTATATATAAACACAATGATGATCAAAATCAGATAACAAATAAATAAGCGAATGAGCATAATAAAACATAGTTTTTAAAGAACATTCATAGTTTTGAATGAAAGAAGATGGATAAAAATATATTAGAAACAAACTTTCTACCAGAACTAAAGAAAACCAATGACTGTCAGAGCAAGGTCTGAATATCGATATTGATATCAATATCATATCGATAGGTCTGGGATAGATATATCAAGATATATTATAGAAAATCTAAAAAAAGGTCAGAAGAGAAATTTCTCATCAACTAAAATAATCTTAGTTTTTAAAACAATAAGTAATGCATGAATACACTTATATGGACGTTAAGGAGATGTATCTAGCAGGTTAACAATGTATTGCATTGTATACTCTGTATCATAGTATGAAAAGGCTAGCCTCGAGGCAGTCGAGGCGGAACGGGGCGGGCCTATTTAGGCTCGAGATGTACGCCTCATATGGTATTGATGAGGCGTACGCCTTAAAAGGTCGAAGCAGTCCGAGGTGGTGAGGCAGTCGAGGCAGAACGAGGTGGTATGCGAGGCGCTTTCTGGATTTTAAAGCATTTTCTAAATATTTAAATTGTATTATAGGTAGTTCAGATGCTTATAAATGTATAGTTGTCTATTATATATTTACAAGAAGAATGCTTGGAACATATTCATATAGAGCATTAAACTTGTCTAATTTTTTCACGAAATTCTGCATATTGCACTTTTAAATACACAGTTCATAAAGCTTAAAGAAAAGATAGTGTTAAGAGAGGTGACATAATGAACGATGTAATATACCAACTAGAAAAAATAAGATTAGATTCAAGGCATGTCATGTTGTCATATTTTATATATTAGTCACATAACGAGTACATTTAATTATAACTTTCTATGCACCGCAACATTTTTAGCGAAAAATATGTTATCTTTGATACTTTAATGAAAATTATAGCCAATGATTCTATCTTTGAATGGGTGGAAATTTAGTAGATAGGTTTATGAAATTTATATATCCTTTCTTTTACATTCTTATCTACATAATTTCATCATATATTGCAATGTTATATATTATATTATGATAATTTAGATAATTTCATTAGTAAATATATTTATTATGCTTTTTATAAGTATTTTCCAATACAAACTGAGGCTTACGTCGTAAATTGAACGATCCAATTAGCAAGCAAATCAAAACCCTCAACACAAATCCCCTTTTAATTATATGTATACATGCAAACCATATATGTATACATGTATTGATTACTAATTAATGTATTTGTGCATGTAACAAACCTTTTTCCATTCAAAAAGAAAGACATGATGCTTCGGAAATTGAGCAGATGATAGACTAGTACAGAGTTAATTTACAAATTAACACATGGGTAAAGATAAGGAATAGTCTTGGAAAATACGACACTAACAACCACAGAACTATAAGAAAGAAAAACAGCAAAAACTATCATATAAAAATAAGGATAGCCACTAAAACCATCCCCCACCTTCAAGCTGTAAACACGCATAATCTATTATAAACGGCCGCCTTACACAAACAGGACATATAACATTCCCATCACTTATTAACTTAAAAGAAAAACCATTAAAATATCAAATCTATTGGAAAAATACAATGGCGTAATACCAACCTTCCTGTTTTTCCGTGGCTTCAATAAATATGGAGACTCCTTGTTTGGCGGCCAACCTAATTTAAAGCAAGAAGGTGACCTGCAAAGAAATGTGACAGGCTGAATTCTTCAACTTAACCAGAAATATCATGAAAAAGTTATACCAGAAATATTCATTGAAATCATCATAATTGCGCCATGCGGTATGTGATGCTTTTCCATTTTTATTGTTATCAGCTTCCTGAATAGTAAAAAAACATTATTAGAGTAATTATCAGAAACAGAAAACAGATGTCCCTCTTGAAAATCCAACCCATGAAAATATTCAATCAGTGTTCCTTGCATTTTACATCTCCACCACTTCATGCATCAAAAGAATGGACAATTTTCATAAAATTCTGATTTGAAACCGAATCCGACCAGCTTAGGGTCCATATGATCCAATAAAACTATAAATCGTAAATCAAATTTCATTTGGAATCAATTGACCAAAAATCGATTGCATCGTAATTCGTATCATCGGAAAAACCATGACGTTATCCGAACCGCAAAAACAAACCAAGACCATCACAAAATTTAATTCAACAAAATAAGACGAACAAAATCGACTGTTCGTCGACCGCATGTCGTTTTACCATTTAAAATCACAAAATTTAAAAATAAATCAAAACCATATCTCGGCAAATTACTGAATTCATCTTAGATTAGAAGTATATGAATATTATATTTATTTTGATCGTCATTTAGAGACTGTCAAAATAAGCTATTCTTATATTCTTAATCAGAGATTCGAGGTGGAAATGTGGATGACTTTGATATTTCATATAAGAGAGATATAAAGGGTTCAAAAAAATAAATTACAAGTGTCAATTTCCAGCCCTGCACTTGGCCCCAACCCAAAACCCCTCCACTGTCAAGACCTAAAGCCCCATTCCTCCCCTATTAATATCACCCGAAATCTCTCCTACTTTCTATTTTTTTCCCAATTCCTCTACTTTTCTTCACACCGAGGGAGACCTACCTCTATTTCTTGGGATGCAAATTGCAGCAAGCTGCTGCCTGCTGCCATAGTAGCTGCAGCAACTCCAGCTGTTATCCAAGAAGCAGCTGAGGTAGCCGAGTCTTTTGTTGTTGCTGCTACAGCAGCCGTTGGAGCAGCTACAGCAACCACTGTTTCTGTTGGAGCTCCTGCCAGCAGCTACTGCTGATGTTGCATGTAGTAGCAACCACTGCTGCTGCTACCTGTTGTTGCTGCTACATGCAAGATCAAGCCCAATATTCTCCAAATTTTAGAGAAATCCAAAGGTAAAATCCATCCCCACCTCTTGTTGCCACCTATGTATTTGGATTCTATTTCCGTTGCCGGCTTAGGGAGAGGCGGTGGAGCCGACGGGCGGAGGTGAACAGCTTGATGGAGGGGGTGATACGCATGAGCGGAGGATCTGTTGAGGCAGCTGGACCAGCTGAAAAGGGGACGGTGGCTGCGAGTGCAGACAGGGGGGAGGTAGAAGGGGTTTCATGGGAGCAGGGGGTGCTGGGTGGGCCGGAGAGGGGGGGGGGCTTCCACTGGCGGAGCAGGAGGAATCGCAGGAAGGAGTGGGTGAGTTGGCCGGAGCTGAGTTTGGGATGAGGAGGTAGGGGAAGGCTGCCGATACCCGGGGGTGGACTTGGAAACGGAGTTAGCAGATTGTCCAGCACTTGTTTTGGCTTTTTAGGCCGGATGTCGCCCAATTGGGACGGCGACAAGTCATTTTGGGTGAAAATTGTCGGCTTTGAGATCCTATCTCAAGAAGTTCAATAAGGAGAATCGTTTGCAGTGAAAGGCCGGGCGTTTGAGGGTGCAGGAGGAGGTATAGAATTGGATGAGCAAGAGGATGTTAGAAAGCTCATGGCGACGGAATCAGTTGCAAGAAGTGGATGCCTTAAGGAGTTGTTGATTGAAGATAGAAAGGAGGAGGTTGTTGAAAGCAGAGGTCAAGGCAGAAATAGGTCAGGGAGGGAGACGCCAACACTAAATTTTTCCATGTGGTGGCAAGTGGCAAAAGAGGAAGAAACTACATCCACTTCATCTTCATGGGAGGAGAGGCAGTGAAAGGGGATCGCGAGATAGAGTCAGCTTTCCAGTCTCACTTTAAGGAGTTTGGTAGGAGGACGACCAGGGCAGGGTGGGGATGGCGGGGAAGAGGGGTCTCATCTATCTCGAGGGACAATGCAACATTGCTGGAGAGGGAGTTCTTCGTGGAGGAGGCCAGACATGCTTGTTTTTTGTTAAACGTTGATGGAACACTAGGCCCCAACGATTTCCCGATCTCCTTTTATCATGATTTTTGGGAAATGTTAAAACCTGATCTGATGGACGTGCTTGACGAATTTAAGATGGGCATCTTTGGTGCATTGTCTGTACTCTGACATCTTTGGTGCATTGTCTGTACTAAAGATCAACAAGCGCAAATCGATGGTCATCATCTATGAGATGAATGACGCTGAGAGAGCCAAAGTTGCAGCGTTGGTGGACTGTTGTTGGGCAACCTGCCCATTTCCTATTTGGGGCTACCTTTGGTCGACGGGAAGCTCAGAAACTCTGACAGGGACTATGTTATCCACAGAATTGAACAAAGACTGGTCGGTTGGAAGGCGGTCACCCTATCAAGAGGCGGAAAGCTTATTTTAATGAAACATGTACTCTCGGCCATCCCCATTTTTTATTACTCTACATGGATGCTGCCGACGAGGGTCAGAAGGAAGATTGAGAGGTTGATGCGAAGGTTCTTCTGATCGGACGGAAAACAACAGAAGCCCGACGTGCATCTGGTAAGCTGGAAGCAGGTAACGAAGAGGAGGGGAGAAGGTAGGTTAGGAGTACGTGACGTGGAGTGCATGAACAAGGCCATGCTGGCAAAATGGGTCCTCCAGATATGGGGACCCTCATCATCCCTAGTCATAAAGCTGCTCCAGAAAATTTATGGTGTATGGGGAGATCTGGTGGCAAGAAGGGTACAGTTGGAATCACCTTTACAGGCTGGAGTTCATCAGATTCTACCATTACTGGCACACAAGTTACGCCCAGTAGTGGGAGATGGGCATTCATTCAGATTTTGGCGCGATAACTGGACGAGGGGAGGGCACTCTTGAGAGTAGGCTCCCCATATTGTTTTCTTTGGCGACGTCGAAGGAGGGGGTGCTCTCACAGGTAGCTAGATCATATATGTGGTCATCCAACTTTGTGACACAGCTATCGAAACAGCGATTGGAGGATTTTCTTCGGTTACATGTCGAGGACCCAGCACCGGAGAAATTTAGCGAAATGGCGGACCATTTCTTATGAGAGGGGTCTTTCTCGACTAAAAAAGCTTTTGAGGATTCAAAACTCCAGCAACTGCTCAGAATGAGGAACTTAACAACGACCTGAAGATGATATGGGGAGCTAAGATCCCAACCAGAGTCAAGGACTTCCTTTGGAGTCTCAAGAGGGACCGCTTGTGCATCAAGGAAAGAAGGGGGTGTTTGTTTGGGACGGAGGATGTCTTCGGCAATAGGTGTAAAGGGCATTTGGAGGATGTAAATCACCTATTTTTCATATGCCCGACATCGAATTTAGTCTAGAGGGAGCTTGGCATATCTTGGATGGAGGCAGATGGCATAGAAGGTTGCTGGAGGTCAGTTCGAGCTGTAGGGTCTAACTCCCCTAATGACGTATCGATGACCCTTGCGAGCTTTTGGGCGATTTGGCTTGTGTGGAATGACTCCATTTTCAACAACCAAAGATTCTACTCAGAAAATGTGGTCTCACATTGTAAAGCACTTTACAACTTTTAGACACCTCCCTAATGTAATTTACTTATCATTATTAATGGAAACTTTGCGGTAACTCTCACCCTGGGGGTCTACCCTCTCTTATACTCAAAAAAAAATGTGTTCGAGTCAAATTTCAGACCTAATAAATAGCTCCAGATCTCATATGATTAAAATGAAAAATGTGGGGGTTTTACATGAATCAAATCCTAATTTCAGACCTATTAAATTGCTCTAAATTTAATGATTATAGGCATGAGAAATTAGATGTTTTTACAGGTAATTGAGCCTAAATTCATACCAACATTAGGCTCCAGATTTATTATTATAAAGACGAAAAGTTTATGGTTCTTGCATGAACTCTAAATCCAGATCAATTATTAGTTCTTAAGTCTCATGACTTTAGAGAAGTTTTTTTAAAAAACAAATATTAGGATATTGATACCCTTCTCTTAAAAGCCAACAACTAGTTGACCCCTATGGAACCATTATCCAAGAATAGCAATTATAAAGATTTGGGTATCAATGTTCAAGAGGTTTGCCTATTCATAAATAAATAACTTAGAAATGATTAAATCAATCTATGATAGCATGTGATAACCATTGATAGGTTGTGACAAATTACCTTGATCTGTAAAATTAATAACACAAGGCATTATGAAAGGGATGTGTAATCAAGTACGTCAGGATGATGTTGAATCAGTGATGACAATTAATAGTGCCGATTATGGTGACCCTTACACCTGACTATGCGAGGGTGTGGTGACCATCAACTGGACATAAGATAGGAAGCCTAGTTAAAGTAACGGTCACCTAGTGTGTGGGTCTATGATCTCAGTCTTTTCTACGGCTTTTTTTACGATCATCTAGTGCGTGAGTCACCTAGGCTGGAGGATCCTTGATTTTTTTACGATCTCCTTTTGCCCGTACATCGATCGGGCCGGATTGGAGTGGCTCGGACTGAAGAGTCTCTACCACCTGTCTCAGGGGTGTATTTTGAGTACTCCTAGCCTTTTTCTAGATCGTTCTTCCACAGGAAGGCGAGACAAAAGAGTCTCTTAGGAGGTTTCCTCACCATTTGAGTTTGGTTACTGTAACGCAGTAGGTGCTGGCGAGTATAGAGATTAGATCATGAAAATCTTCACCACTCATCAAAATCGAATAAGAACGCAATCTGACCGTTTGGGTGGGCAGTGGAAGCAAGCTTTCCTTCTGGGATTGTTTATGAATTTTTTTCCTAAAGCGTCTCCCCTATTTCTTTGTAAATGTTCTACTTTATCAATGAATCGTTGAGGTAAGCCCCCATTGGGGCTTCGCCCGTATTTTTATTTTCAAAAAAAATCGAATAAGAACCATCTTCACATCTTACATTTCACAACAATGATAAACGAAATAGTTTAGATCTAGATCACTCATTCCATCATGATCTTATAATGAAATAAGGAAAGTAATAAGTGTTAATAGTTGATCTGTGGTGAGTTGAAGTATAATAATTGAAAAAAGGGGATCATATATGGAATAGCGAGAAAACTAAATTTCGATTTCGATGCAAGTAGCTTAATAAATTTAAATGCCATCACCTATCAACTTGCTCTCTTTTGTAACCACTTAAATAACTGCTTATTTTATTAATATATAATTGTACTCAACTTTTGTCGATTTGTTCCTAACATAGATGGTAGGGAAGGCGCTTGTGTCACAGTATTCTGACAATTGGACTTTGAGCGTCTGAGGTTCAGACGATTTCTTTTGACGGTACACATTATAGCCATTGTACATATAATGTAAATCTCGTGTGTTTTCCTTCTCTTCTATCGTATTTTGGGGTACATGTAAAGAATGAAAATGTTTCTTGTTGATATATGTAAATTATGCAATACTATATGATTATAAATGCAAATGTTTCTGCAATGACATGTGTTAAGATGTGGATGGTTAAATAAAGTGTGAATGTCATTAAATTGTGAAAACTTTTCCTCGTTTTCGTACATTGGTACGATCAATCATAAATTTACATGTGAATGTTGTGTAAATAGGTAACCCGGATACGGGGTCGTTACAATTTCCAACTAAAATAAGTTGTTCATTGAAATCATCGTAACCCTTGGTTTCTACGGGGATAAATTAAATTAGTTAAGTTACGTGTCTATATAGGTATATGATTATAACAGAACATATTCATATTTTTTTCATATCATTAACAAGTTGGAAGACTAACTATTTTGTTGATTTAATCATCGTAAATTTATAAATGGCTTTAAATCGAAAGTTTATAAATTCACCATAAAATCATTCATTCCCAATATTATAACAAAATATTATAACATAGATGCAAGTTACTTGTGTAATTAAAAGTTTGTCACTAACTTAGAGGACTAAGTACTTTATGTGATAAAGTAATAATTTAATGATGTTCTAAGTAGATTTTGAAAAATGTTCATCGCTATATGAAATTATCAACAAAAGGGTTTCTTAATATATCGCACTCAAGCAACAAAAAAATCTCATTCATGTACTATTATATTTAATGTAGAAGGTTATAAAGGTAAGAACGTAGAAAAATAAAATACTATCAAATAATCAAGAAAGGATCTAATCTACTATAAAATGTTATAACTATTTTAAGAATTTGTTTAAAAATTGAATATTCTAATAAAGTTATTATGCCTGAGTTTCTTCAATATAACCTACAGAGGGCATAAGAACACATTTCTTCCTCTAAAATGTCTTCAGATTCCCTAGATAATCGAAGCAACACCTCAAGACTGTCTTACCGCCTTACAACCTCGATACCACCTTGGATAATCAAGGCATAAACCTTAGTTACCTTACTAAAGTAGTTCGAAGCTATAGCCATTCCCCAAAATTCCCTCAAGGGTTAAGCCACAGTGGCTTGAGGCAAGTTTTAAAACAGTGCTTATAACAATCTCCCAATCACATAGGGCATTATAATGATTCTAATCAAAATTGTGTATTGCAAGAAAAGAACTCAATGAAAGGCTTGCTAAATGCAGTACATAAAACGATATCTTTATCGCATGGAATTTAGTCCACTTTGTACTTAAATGAGAAAAATATGTCCATTAAACACAAATCGAATATGTACTTACTGCAGACATAGCCTCATAAATAGGAGTAATAATTTCTTGAAGAAAAGATACGGAACCAGTTTTATCGATGCAACTTTTAGCTGGTTCTGCTTCAGGCTGATTAAGCACTGCATCTAATTCTTTTGCCATCTGCATATTACACGATGCTCATACTTCTCATACAGAGTTGGCAAGAAAATAAATATAACCATTCACAAGTACATAGAAAATTTGCAACTAACATCTAGAGTCCTATCAAGATATTAAACAAAACCATTCAAGAACAGTTTCCAGATTAGGAACAATGAGACTTGAATAGATAAAAGTTACAAGATTAACCTTACTTCGGATTACGGATCAAAAGATTTAAATTGATGTTAGAAAAATACAGCAGTTAGTCAATCGAAGTCAGCCACTGAATACTGACCAGCGATTAATGTTGCATGATATGAACTGGTGGTGACTAAATACTTGTAAAATTGTGAAAAAAAATACACGAGCAAAAGATCCCCTCGTTATTTATAAGCAAAAAGTATGAAATTCTTCCAAGCAAATCCACCCTTTATGCTTATTTATTTCTAGACTGCAAAGTTCACTAGAGCAATGCTCCTGCATAGATCCACCCCTTTTGTAAAATAACAGGAAAAATAATAGCAACCTTATCAAATATGGCCATACAACTCCAGGTCCAATTGGACGAACATCTCAGTAACAACTTGCTAATGCAACAAAAGACGTTAATCCTTGGAGCCAAGGGTTACATCTAATAAGACGCATTCAAGATAACACAGAAGAGTCACTTTGGCACCAGTTTTTGCACTCAACTCATACACAAGATTCTAAAAGAAGAGAGAGAGAAATATTGAGCATAAAACACAAGGAAAACAGAGTTGTAGATCAAATAAAACAGCATGTTGCTTGACAGGCAAGTCAGGAAACATTAACAAAAATGACTGACGCAGTCTCACATGGTGAAATATATAGCAGATGCATTCAGGAAGAAAACGAGCATTTGCCGCTTCACCCCAGATGAGGAAATATAGTGAAACCAAAATAAGCTTCCGATGCCTGTTTGTGGCCTCAATACTGCAGAAAAATCCAGTTTCACATGTCAGATGGACTTCCCTCTTATAATACTATCCATATTAAATAATGACATAAGAAGTTCTAAACAGAAGTTGGTCGACTCTAGCTTCGGTCCCCAAAAGCAGGAGATGCAAAAAATGTATTGCATGCCTTGATCTCAGAATAAAAGGACACACATGGAATTCATAATGAATTTTTTCAATATTAACAATAAAATCCAGTTGGGCATGACATAGAATGATAGTGTAAATATAAGCATGGAAGAATAGGGATCAACATGGAAGAATAGATTTAAAAGAGTGAAAAAGTGGCGAGAAGTAGTCTAGAAAATAGCATAAGCCTAAGTTATTTAAAGCACGATCGGCGCAGTTCAGTAATCAAGAAGACGGAATCTAAAATAAGAAAGGGCACGAGAATCGCATAATACCTGTTCCAAGCAAGTCGTATACCAAGATACCTACACCACTTGATGTAGTTATCCAAAACTTTAAGAAAAACTTCAGTAATAGCTCTGTCATCAATCTTCTGCATGTTTAAATTACAAATCAAAAACCATGTTGAAAAGATATAACAGATAGCTGAAGAAAAAACAGATGAAAAATTTATCTAAGAAAGACCCTTGAGGCTAAGGTTAGGTTTTATCCTGCGTTCTGTGTGCAATTAAGTTTTTGCAGCTATCCAATCATGTGCAATATGCTGGTCAATTTAGGTAAAGCATCTGCAGCGACATATCTTCGATATAGAACTCAACTACCAAAAAGTTAAGATACACGATGCAGATGTTTTCATAACATGAGTGTCCCTCACCGGATCGAAGTCCATAGGCAGGCCAAGACGAGTCTGTGCATTGGCTATGGTCATAACAACATTTTCACGCTGGTTCCGGATATTGTCTTTCTGCAAGGAACAATTATACACAAGAGAGCATGAATGACATCAGGCATACTAGGGAACACAGGATCTAATAAATCAGTAATAAAGTAACATCCATTTTATCTTTTTTCAAATAAAAAAAGTAATACCCTTTCGATTAGTTGAAAGATGGTTTGTGTTTTCTACGACTAAATTTTATTCATAATTACTTTTCACAGTTTCAGCTGCATGAAAGTTATTATTCAGAATTCCATTAACTTGATTGAACCTGAGACAATTAAGTTACAGATGTTGTCTTCAAATATGAAATGGCAATGATTTATGGAAACCTCTCCAATATACGTCACCCTAAATAGACAACAAAATTTCTGGACATACAAAAAACCATTTTCTGAGTATACGGACTCTGCTATAAGAAGAGAGTATACTACATCAATAACCACTGTAGTAAACTTAATCACCTAACCTTTCAAGAGAAACTGCAAGTTCCTGTCTGATCCAACCCTATATACTCAAACTTGATTTACTTTTTCTCTATCAATCAACTCTGTTTATTATATTCACGTTTCTATATTGCCTTTTCACCAACGCATATCTAGCTACTGAAATACCATTCAAATGGATGGAAAATAACTAAAATCAATAAAGCATAATAAACAAGGAAATTTTATAAACATATAATTGATACAAGAGACTATTGCATCTCATCAGCGTCAATAAGATCTTTGGACTATTCTTGCATCTCATCAGCATCAATTAGCTATGGTTGATATCAGCGTGCACGAGTTTTTGCAAGCTACTTCTTGCATCAGCACAGACTGCTCCGTCACCAAAATCCCATAACACGTAACCAACAAAGGATACATTTCCACATCGCTGCGACTACCATTTAAGCCAACCTCCCAACACCCAACCACTTCATCCACCTCATTTCCGATTTTCACCTCAACCACAACCATTTCACATAGCCTACACCCTAAATCTCATTGGGACTCTAGCAACATTCTGGGTGTAGTCAAATTATTATTTATTGCTATCTCGATGGCTACAAGCGAAGGAATCCACCACCAAGACTGTTGATCGGATATGTTACAGAAACTAATAGACTATTTATCCTTTCTAAGCAGGTCATTTTTCAAAATTAGTTATTTAAGTCCTCGTCTTTCACCAATAGGGCAATAGGTGAAAAATCATTAGCATAAAGACAACCATCCGTGAGAGAAATTGTTTCAAAGTAGAGAATGACGCGTTTTTAAAAAATCAGCAATTATTATCGTTTATAGTTGGGAATTGTGATCTATAAATGTCAAGATGAGTTTAAAAGGCTTTTTAATTAGAAGACATTTTTTGAAAAGGAACAAAATGACATTCACCGTGATTCCGTGAAGGTGCATGCCACTCATGTCCGAATCCGAGATCCGCACCACTACAGGATGCTACGTTGGAGGATCATCCTAGCACCGCCAAGAGATAAGGTTTGGGCGATACTCCCCTGATACCCCCCACCCCCAAATCTTTGTGTGGGACAGATTCGTACCTCGCCTAAGTGAAAGGTACCGAAGATTTCATCAACAATATGGATCTAGCCACTGGGATCTCGCCAGTGACCATCGACGATGCATTGCTCGTCTGATGGGGTCCATCCTCTCCAACCAACATATGCACCTGAAGAGCTGTTGATGTGTGATCAATATTCCACGTCAGGCACTGTAGTTCAGTTATCGAGGGGTCATCCAACACAACCACCAACCTAGTGCCATTTCCTAGGCACATCCCATCGCAGACGATCTCGACCAGAAAACCAACCCAGGCGACTGCCACCTTCAGTGCTTCGACACTCCTACTTAAAAAAGAAATGCTCAAAATTGATGCCCTCCAACTTCGTAACATCTCTGATGCATCTAAGGAGATGCGGAACTATGGGTTTCGAAGAGTCTTCCAATCCCTCAGCTATCACCAGCAAGGCTCCTTTAACAGAGAGGCCACTGAGACAAAGGGTGCCATCAGTCAATGACACCGTATCTAGGCTAACAACCTCCACTCTCACCCAACCTAGTCGCTCCTTCAAAGTTCCAAGGTACTAAGTCGATCATTCCCCATTATGCATACCATTGATCAGAGCAGCAATTGAATCACCGTCAGCCGCCATCATCCCAAGTATCTCGATTAGGTCCAAATCTTTCCTTTTTGCACTCTTTAAACCTTCAACCTTGCTCCCAATCCCATTCACTCAATAACCCCTTCATTAATGACCTGCTGACCGCAATAAAAGCACATTTGCTTTTGGTGTAGAACAATCCTTTGACATATGACCATTTCTACCGCACCAAAAACACCATGGATTGGTGTTTTAGGTCTCAGTGCACGATCTCAATATCGATGTCATTTGGGTTCCTTCCGCTCGCTCTCCTCCAACAAGCCAACCTCCTCCATCATACGGTTCTCCCACTTTATTGGTGGTGATATCTCTCTCTCTCTTCACTCGCATCCCCAATATCTCTCCTATTCTACATCTCTTAATTAGAAGGCATAAGTATCTTCCAATTTATGTTGATGCTTCTCTATACAAAAGTTGAGGGCCTTCATATATCCTTTAAGAAGGCATGTAATGTGATGAAAAGATAGTAGATAATAAAGTGTTTGAGTTGCCTTTGGCATATTAGTCAACTTATTTTTTTCTCTTCCCTAACCATCCACTCTTTTCCCCCACCTATCTCATGCGGCATCGTGAGTTCCTCTCTTTCTCTGAATTTATCTTCCAATTTCCAAAAGAAACTATGGGATTGTAACATTGATCATACGAAAACATAGGCATTGTGCATCACGGTTTCATTCTTCAAGTCATTCACCTCAGAATCCTACCTGAGCATTCCTTTTACCTACCATCATACATGACAGAGGAATGAGGAATCACGAGCTCGGCTGCACTTATCCATGCTCATCTCAAGAACAAATAATCCAAGAAAAGGTACTGAAAATATCTCTTACCAGATCAGAGAGGGGTTTTACTAGCTTACTAAGCCCAAAATGCACCTTGGGTGTATTCCACACCCATCTTCCATTGAAGTACCTGGACATTATCCTTCCCATGTCATATGCATTCAATGATCCTGATCTTCAAATAGACATGAAAGATCAAATCAACCTAGACTCACCATGTACGAACATGAATCCAAATTATTTGGATCGTGCAGTTGCATAGTCATTGGATCCAGTATGTTGAGACTGGTTTCACTATTATCAGGACCCAACCGCAAGAAGACTGTGGAGGCCTGCCTCCTCCCTAAACCTTGTGCAAGTGTGTTGTGGGTGTGTGTGGGTGTGCGTGTGTGGGTACGCATGTGAGCATGTATGTGTGCGTGTGTGCATACGTGTGTTTCAGATGTCAAAGATCTCCATGAACACTTTTTTAGCACAGATATGAGATTCAACAAAGGGATCAGACCAGTTAGATGCCAGATGCATCACAGCATGCAAAGTTGCAAACTTCAACCTCCATTTATGTGTAAAAAAGTCAAAGATTCATGTTTAAACCTGAAAACCAAAAACATATTCCAGGAGATCAAACATATCAGGGCTCCTCCTCATGGAAGCTTCAATATCAGCAGGAAGCCTGGCAAAATTAGGATTGTAACCGATTGCTGATATAGCAGCTTTAACCTGAAATTTTCAAACAAAGCAGAATCTAAACAGTGCGCATGTCGAAACAGTATATTGCCAGAGATAAGTTTTATTTCTTTAATATCTTGATAGAGATAGTATGCTTATTCCATGTAGAAAGTAGCACAAATAAGACACCTGTACTAACAAAGCAGAATGTCATCCATCATGATGATATACTGTGATCCACCTTATACAACATATTTCACTAATTTAGTCTCAATAAATTATATTAAAAATTCCAAATGTCCAAATTCACAAATGATTGCAAGCAGCCATCTAAACAGCAAAATAAAAATAAAACAGAAAATATGAACACCGACTGAATTGTCCTTGTTGGCATAATGAAGTCCTATTAAGAAGAGATCAAACTCATTCTTCTAAGTATTCTTTCCAAAAAGTACGAAGTACATCCTCACATATTAACACCTGCATCCTCAAACTTTTCAATTCAGGTGGTATAAGATAATAAACATAAATAGTATAGAGATATTTACAACCACCCAACTACCTGCTATAAAATATAACATAAATCTCAAAAGCTTGACTCCTTTCCCAAGTATCCGCACAATGAAAAACCCAGCCGTTGAACTCTTGGTGTCAGCCTTATACTAACTTCCTCTCTATTAAAGAATACGAACTTTTGAAAAAAAATAGACAGCAACATGTCATCTAATTCTCATAAAGTGAGAATTGCACAAGTCAGAATTTTAGATAGATAAGATAGCAAGGTGTGAAATTCATGTGAAGTTTCCTCCAAAATCGCATCATATATAGGTGTTTACTTGCGGAGTCGTATTTCACATCATTTGAAATATACCTTAATGACCACCATGCAAACTGCACCGACAAGAAAGATGTAACTACATATTCAAAGTATTTGCAACATATTTGAATGATACAAACAATCAAGAATTCGTCACTCGATAAATCTTGGATTAACATATGTATCATGCACCAAAAAATGATTGAGGTTCCAAAGCTCAAATTACATAAACGCAGAAAGAAGCAGAAACATACTTCAGGGAAAAAACCAATAGCATTGGTTAAAGATGGTGCATCGAGAGGTACAATGTTGTAGGGTGTGAGTTCATCCTTTAATCTTCCATCTGTCTTCTTTCTCTTTCTCACCTGAAAAATGCACAATATATATCACATAATAGGATGAACATTGCAACCAAGAGTCACCCGAATAGTGGTTAACATTTCCTATTAAAAAGTCCAGAATTGGGACCATGTGAAGTATGCATGGAAGCAAGCATGCATGGGGAGAATCCCAAACCACCATAAAAGAATCATGCTTTCGATATACCAATATTTCAATGCGTTATAAAATACCAATTTATAAAAGATCCTTAACTTTGAGGAGAAATATCGTTGGGTTTCTCAATCATAAGATAGTCCCATAACTGCTCCAAACCTTTAAAATAATCTTTCTCAAAAAGCTTTAAAAATAGCTCCTACTCATCCAAAAGGTGTAGCAATTCCCAGTTCTTATTGTTGTTACTCAATGGCCTTTATTCACTTGAGAGATCGTTTGATAACAAAAGGTATACTAAATTTTTTAAATAAAAAAACGACCTACTAAGACCCAGCAGTGGTGATGAAAACGAATACAAATATACCTATGTATGCTCGTATTCGTCAAATAGCGGATATGGATATCATTCTCTTATATCAGGCGAATAAGAATGCGGATACGAATATAAAAAATCAATATTCGATGAATACGAATTTGATATATTTAATTTTGACAAATACGAATATGAATATGAATGTTCAAATTTTAAAAGATATGAATACCAATAATCTTTTTTTAAGGATACACATACCAATACAAATGTTCAGATTTTAAAGGATACCAACACTACTATGGTAAACATACAAGTATGGTAAGTTTTCTTTTATAATTTAGCAATTTTTAAGTTTCTTTTACTATTTGATACTTTTTAGGTAAATATTCATTAAAATATTTATACTACAAGAAATTTGACTTATAGCAACAAATAATTTGAATATTTGTTGACATATTTCCGATGTTAAATATATAACAATGAACGTTATTCATTACAAAACAGCTTTTGTTTCGTAATTAGCAACAAATTTTGTTTCTGTAGCTAAAGATTTATAAAACGACGATTTATCCATTAGTTTATTCGTTAAATATTAATCATTGCTAAATTTAACAAGGATTAGAAGGAAAAAACCAACGGGCAATCGTTGTTGTACTATTCACTAATAGAAATAGAGCAAAATACAGTAATTAGTGTAAATTTAAATAATCAAGTAACGAATATTATTTCTAATTGTGTACTTAACTACATATATATGGCAACATTATATATTATTTGTTGCCTTGGGTTAATTTGTTGTATTGTTAATGTGCTTTTTATATATTGGATATTGTTATGAACCTAAATGCTAATAACTTTTAAGTAAATTGGATATGTCTATTCATTAATTAATTAGCACTTGTTTTCATAAATATCCTTTTTCGAATTGTCACATGTTTTGCATTCATATCATTTTTTATGATATGATTCTTCATTTTACACTTTTTTGTAATATTCGCATCCGGATTTTTTTTAGGAAATCGTATCCGGAATTTAAAAAGGATAAAGATATGATATTGCCTATCTTTTTATATGTATCCAAACATGTCCATCCTTACCCAGCAGCCCTTTAGTTATCTTCGATCCTTTTTATGTATTCTCTTTTCTTTCCATCCACACTATCTAATTTGCCCAACGAGTTTCTCCACTATATAAAAAAACTCTAGGGCCACATGAATAGATAGCTTATTGAATTCTCTGTCCACAAGGTATCCAAGCAATGGTCCTATATCAGGGATTATACCTAAAACTCGCCGCTGCAACCAGCTTCCATCCTCCTCGAGCATTGCATGGACCATTCTTCCTCGGTGGGTTCCCAAGGCCTACCCTAGTGTTACCCAAGCACTACCCAGCGACTAGAGCCTAATGCTACCCATACCAAGAACGAGTTTGCTCAAAGTCGATTGTGGTATGAGCATACACCCACAACCACCCCCCTTGATGTCTGTGTAAACACCCTATCACGTGTCTACAATTATAGTCATGTACAAATCCGGCACTATGTCAGAAATAGAGCTCATATTCCATCCACATGTGCCTTTAAAGGTCCGGCGCCTATTGTCAAGATAGATGGTACAAACTATGAATTGCGGGTGATGCAGTTCATGAATCTATTGCAGAACCCTGATAAGAAGCATATTCTGGCGGAGGATAAGCAAGCCGAAAAGACTGGACCAATACCTCATGGGAAGTTGATGATGCTTATGCAAAAGTTTGGCTATCTGGTACTGTTTCTGTGGAAATAGCCAATGATATCATGAGTTAACCTACAGCGAAAGCAATGTGAGACATCCTCGCAGTGACTTACTCTCAAGCGAGGAATGAGTCGCAGATCTTGCAACTCCAGCATGATATCTTAACAATCAAATAGGACGATTGTCATCTTAATGCATTGCACACATCTGTTAGGAGTATGTTTGAGAGACTCCATAGCTTCATACCTCCGACGGTCTCACCAAAGCAGCAGAAGGCTATTCGCGACTCAGTTATGACAGAGGTCTTTCTAGCAGCCCTTAACCATGAGCATGACTCAGTCCGCTCTCAGTTAAATATATCAAATTCGTACTGGATATTTGTATTCGTATTTGTCAGTCAATATTCCATGAGCATGACTCAGTCCGCTCTCAGTTACTCACAGATGCTACTATATCGCATGAGGAGAAGGCGTGCTGGAGGTTGAGTAGGCCACGCATCCTGTCTGTTGCATCTTCTCAAACATCATCCGTTATGGCAGCTTCGCGTGGTAGAGGTGGTTTGCCTCACTTCAGAGGACATTGGGCACGCGCAGCAGAGGAGGCTCGTGCCCACACTAACCTTATTCATATTGTCACCAATTCGATCATTCAAAGGACATGTCCTACTCCAAGCACCACTTTCCAACATCGGCTCGTGTTGCTGAGCATGTCCAGACTGCCCCTGATTCTATCCATCATCGTTGAATTTATTGCTCAGTTGAGCGACAACATGCCCTCAGCTACTAGATCATCTAGTTTTTCTACTAGTCCATCAGATGTTGATGCTTCCGCATCCAACACACTTCAGGACTTACTCATGCATTTTCAAGTCGCACCCGACCATATCCTTCAGAATTGATCATGGACTCTGGAGCTTCTCATCATCTACATAGAGATCATACACAGTTCAGTCCTTATATCCCTATACAGCATGGTAGGTCGGTGGTCATTGCAGAAGGGTAATATTCTCTCATTGCCAGATATGGGGAGGTCCATATAACCATGGCCTCAAATTTCAGCGAAATTCGGCCGAATTTCTGTCGAATATCGATATCTTGTCGAAATCGAAATCCGACCGAAATACGGGGGTCCTAGTACAAAAAATGACTGAAATGACCGAAATTTCGATCAAATTTCGACCGAAATACCATTTTGATCGATCACCGAAATGGTGACCGAAACCGACATTTAGGGCCTTCATTTGACTCCCTCCACGCGTCTACAGAATGTTCTTCATGCACCATAATTCTTAATAAATTTATTGTATATCAGTCAAATTACAAAAGATTAACATTATCGTGCCATATTTGACCAGGATTCCCTTATTTTCAGGATATACTTACGAACAAGATGAGTGGATGTGGTCGTGTGCATGGTGGACTTTACAGGTTGATCTAGTCTCCTTATGTTGGTGCGAGCTCTCTTTCTACTGGATTGATTTCTCTTTATACTTGGCATCTTCGACTTGGTCATCTTCCATTGCAGAAGATATGTTGTCTCATCCTTGACATTTTATCAAGTCCATGTTTCATTATGAACAATGTCAACTTGGAAAACATCACCGAACTAGCTTTCCAAGTCATAGTAGTCAGTCCTTTTGAGCATTTTCGTTTTGATATGTAGGGTTTGAGTCGTGTCCCTGACCATCAGAGGCACAGGTATTATTTGATTATTGTGGATGACTTTTCCAGACTATCATGAGTCTTTTCATTAAAGAATAAGACTGATGCTAGTATTATGATTAAGAATTTTATGATTGAAATGAAGAATCCTTTCTCTACATCTATTAAATGCATTCCTTCTGATAATGCTCTAAAATTATGTATTATTCAACTATCTCGATTCTTTAGCTCACACAACATTATCCATCAAACATCGTGCCTTTTATACTTTTCAGCAAAAAGGTATTATTGGACACAAACACTGTCACTTTCTGGATATCACCAAAACTCTTCTCATACAGAGTCAAGGTCTTCATTCCTTCGGGGGTGATGTTGTGATGACAGCATGTTACCTAATCAATCAGATGTCCTCTATCCTTCTGGGTGAAAAGGCACCCTTCTATTTTGCTTTCCTGAGAAAGACCTTTTCTCTCTTTACACCACAGGTCTTTGGTTGTATGATATTTGTTCAATTTCTGCACCCAAGTCATGACAAACTCGCTCCTAGAGATGTCAAATGTATGTTTGTTGGGCACTATCGTACCCAAAAGGGATATAGGTGTTTTGATCATGTCTAGGGAAAATACTATATTAGTGTTGATGTTACTTTCTTTGAGTCCGTCATGTACTATACTCCTACAAATGACAGGTTGAGTCCCTCGAAATCTGAGGATGATGTTGTTCAACCACATCCTCCTACACATATAACTCAACATGTTCTCCATGCTCCCATATCTCCACCAACATCCAACACGCCTCAGAATTTTAAATTTGATTTCAATTGATGGCCCTAGTGGTGTGAATGGTGAAAATGTTACAGGATGAGTAGGAAGATAAGGAAGCATAGGGACTACAACATGAGAATGATCCGAGGTGGCCTATTGCCTTGTGCAAAAGCAAATGTAGCTGTGCCAAATTCCCCCTCGCCAGGCATGTGTCTCCGGCACAACTTTCGATGAATTTCAGGAAGTTTGATGTGGGATTATCTGTCATTGAAATCCGACGCACATATCAGGATGCTCTCAAGAGCGACTTACCGTAGAGGAGGAGATGGTTGTGTTACAGTCGCATAGCAGATGGAGCCAAGGGTTTAAATATCGGTTTCGGATATCATATCAATACCATGTCAAACGATATTTCGTTGAAATTTCGCCGAAATTTGAACGACATTTTGCCCATATCTACCACCATTTGTGAAGAAATGACCGAAAACTGCTCTCATATCGCCATTTCGCTCAAGATTTTGGTCCCTTGTCGAAACCGAAATTTCGTCGAAATTTCGCAAAATCTGAAATAATACATGGAGCATTGTTACAGCTCCTACAAGAGTGTCTGTTGTGGGATGCAAGTGGGTATTCACAGTGAAGCACCGAGCAGATGGCAATCTAGATCACTACAAGGCAAGCCTTATCACTCACGAGTTCACCCAGATATATGGGGAGGACTATCATGATACTTTCTCCCCAGTGGCTCGACATTCTACACTAAAGGTCCTCTCTGTTGTAGTGACACGGGACTAGCCCCTATATCAACTTGATGTGACGAATGTGTTTCTATATAGTGACCTATAAAAGGAAGTTTACATGCAGCAACCATCATTTATTGTTTGTTTAGAAGCCTCAAAGAGGTATTGTTGATATATTAATCGATGTTTGATGATATCATTATTACAATGGATTATGTGCATGCAATTCAAGCAGCTAAGGTATTCCTTAGTTAGCAGTTTGTTACGAAGGACCTTAGAAGTCTACGTTACTTCCTTATACTGGAGTTTGTCATGAACCAATGACCTCTTGTGATGACATAAAAGAAGTATATTATGGATCTTCTCTCTGAGATGGGCATGGCAGATTGCAAGCATGCCACCACTCCCATGGAATGAGCATGAAGTTGTATGATGAAGACATTGAGGAGGTAGACAAGAGGAGATACATGGAGCTCGTTCAGAAGCTCTTATACGTGACCATCACCCTGCCAGATATATCCTTCGCAGTGAGCCTAGTGAGTCAGTTCACGGAGTAGCCTAGAGAGGCATGTATGGATGCAGTGCATATAACTCTGAGTTATCAGAAGACTTTACCTGGCATTGGTCCTTTATTTAGCATAGGCACATCCCTTGTCATTACAACACAGATGCAGATTATGCAAGATATCTCAAGAACAGGAAGTCTACCTCGGGCATTACAGTGTTTATAGAGAGCTCCTTGGTATCATGGAAGGGCAAGAAGCAGATGACAATCGCCAGATCTAGTATAAAATCATAGTACAGAGCTATGGCACGGGGAAGTACAGAAATGATGTGGTCCACATCCGTTTTAACTGACCTAGATGTTGAGGTGTCTCATCCATGCACCTCTAATGTGACAACCAAACTGCTCTTTTTATTGTCAACAACTAGCCTTCCATTAGAGGACCAAGCATATCGAGGTAGAATGTTACTACATTCGGGAAATGATCCAGAAGGGTTTCATTTCTATCTCTTACATCAGCTCAGGTGAACCGACAGCAGACATGTTCATCAAGGCTCTAAATAACGGGTCATTCCAGAGATGTTATTTGATATCTATGCTCCAGTTAGAGAGGAAGTGTTGAGATAATAGTTATCTTCTATCCTTCTTATGTATTATCTTTTCTTTCCGTTTACGCTATTTAATTTGCCCAACAAATTTCTCATGTATATAAGAGAACACTATAGTCTCATGAATAGATAACTTATTGCATTCTCTCTCGACAACCTCAAAAATCATGTGTGTAAGGGGAGTGTTAATAGAAATTTTCCTATTCCATGATTTCCACCTGCTTAGGGGTACACTCGTCTTTTTCTCTATATAGTGACTTTTTTATTTAATACTAGGCCTCTCCCTATATATAAAGAGCCTGGGGGTACTATATTCGAATAAGGAATACTCACATCCCGTCCAACTCGTTTCTTGTCCTTATTTTATATTTTTACGGTGCAACAATATCGAGGAAGGTGTTCTCACGATTGGTGTTCCATTATTTGGAAGTTATCTCTTCTATCTAATGAGGCTATGATAATAGTGACTATGAATTCTTCAACAATAGCAACTATCTTATTATGGATACGATCTGCGACCAGATATTTCTTTACATGTGAGGAGGGGAGAGGATGGCGACTCAGAAGGCGACCGGGAAGGCGATCGTGCAGCCGTCTTCGCGGACTTTGGCTCCTAGCGAGCCGGCTAAGGGGAAGGGTTGCGCGTCGAGTTCGCAGGACATCAGCCCCCAGTTCGTTGCTGCTGAAGGGGAGGAGAAGCTCCATCAGGAGGCAGGTTGGGTGGCGGTCTCTCGCAAGAAGCAAGGGCGCGTTTGCTGGCGGTGCGGGGTGAGGGGTCATCTGGCTTCGGTATGTGTTGCGAGGCCTCGTTGCTTTGCATGCGGAGGGTTGGGGCACAAGCAAGCGGGCTGTGGTGCAAGGTCCAGGGGGGATGTCGGTCGTTTCTCTCTTGGAGGTCCTCATGCAAAAGGGGTTGCTGGCGGTTCGGGGGCTCCTCATGCAAAAGGGGTTGCCTCGGTCGATGCACGCAGGTCTTTCGCGCAGGTGGTCGCGGGGGGGCGCGCTCTTCGGCGGAGGTAGGCTGGAGCTGCGGGAGGAAGGAGTTTAGCTCTCGTGCTTCGTTCGCCTCGAGGGGGGTGCGTGTTGTTGGGGGCTCACCGATGGGGGAGGCCGCGGTGGCGGGGGGTGCATGTTCCTCGGAGGGGAGAGCTGGCGATGCGCGCGGCCCGCGTGAAGGTAGGGTGTTGGAAGGGGTTTTCCTGAATCAGTGCTTGTCCGTCGAGGAGGTGAACAACATTCTCGAAGGGCTTCTGGGGACCAGCTTCTCGGGAGACCTGTTCCTGCTGGGTTCGAAAAGATGCTGCGTTAGAGGTCTTTTATTGGACCAGCGTTCCCGTTTGATTCATGCAGGGCCTCATGGAGGCATCGTGTGGAGGGATTTGCGTTTTGCAGACGGTGCTTGCCCAGAGTTGGAGGTTTGTGCAGCTGAGGTCAGGGGGGTCCCTTTCTTGTCAAGATCCGTTCATCGCCTTCGGCGACCTCTAAGAAGGTGGGGTGAGGTGTTGGCTGTTACCAGCGACGGCTTATCGCCGGGGGATGATCCAGCGACCACGAAGATTCTAATGGAGTGCAACAAGGCCTTCCTCGATCGGGCGGATGGCCAGGTGTTCTTCGAAGAGTTAAACTTGGGAAGATTCTTTTGTAGAATCGAGCTTTCGGTGGTGGTGCCTCCGCCGCCTCCCTCCTTGCCGGTCCGGTGGGATCTTGGGGGGAGGACAGCAAGAGGGTCGTTCCGTTTTCCGAGGAGAAGCAGCCGCTGTGGGATTTCGCCTCGACGATCTCGCCGCAGATGGGTACGTCTTTGGGGGGTGCGCCGTGCTATGATGTTTACGTAAGGCCTTCTCCCGCTATGGTACGTGAAGCCCATCCCACTGCATGGAATCGGTGCATGGTAGCCGCCATCGGGAGTATGCGGGGGGACGTGGCGGGCGTTTGGAGTGACGAGGAGGGTAGGTGCACCAATTTCGGAGGAGATTTGACATTCTCGGTGGGGTCGCAATGTTCTGCCTTCCGGATCTTTTCACCAGGCTTTGCTATCCTTGGGCATGACGCTTCTCCATCATTCGGAGCTGCGCGTCATTCCATAAGTCGGGTTGTTGAGTTCGACCCGAACAACCTTTCAAAGGCGGATCCTCTTCTAGTTCCGGGTCGGGCGGGGGTTGATTCGGGTTCGGGGGCACAAGCGGAACCTCTTCTGTCGGTGGACCCCGGCACCTTGAGTTTTTCATCTGCATTGTTCTCCGCCCCGCATTCGGCCTCTCTGCTTCTCAACCAGCAGGCGGAACCATCGTCGCAGGAGGTCTCTCGTGGGTCAGATCCGGCTGTTGAGGAGCCCCTTGATGATAAGGCTTCAGATGCCGAGTCATCGAAGAGATCTTGCAAGCGGTACAGAAGAAGGCGAAGCGCTCGCTCGCTGTCAAGGGAGCACCACTCGTGTCAATCCTTCGAAGAGGCGGTGGCGGAAGCAGCGGGGGTGGTGCCTTCATGGGTCTTCAACAAGGTTACTAAATGAAGATCCTTTCCTGGAATGTTAGGGGCATGGGGGATGCGGCAAAGAGAAATATTCTGGGGACCAGATTCAGGGAATGGGGGTGCGACGTCGTTCTTCTGCAAGAAACCAAGTTGGCCTCTCTGGATGATGATGTTTGGAGCTCTCTCGCGACGGGGGATCTTGATGAGTTTTCCGCTTTATCTGCATCTAGGAGTGCTGGAGGTTTGCTTATTGCTTGGAAATCATCTGTGTTCTCCCTTGTCTCTACTGTGAAGGGCAACCACTCTGTCTCTGTTCTGCTCACCAGGAAGGAGGACTCTCAATTGCTCGTTTTCTCTTGCGCTTACGGCCCCTGTGATGCGGCTCGCAGGAAGGAGCTATGGGACGAGCTTCGCAAGATCTCGCTGGACAACGTGGGTTTGCCTTGGCTGATTGGGGGAGATTTCAATGTCACGTTACGTTCCTCTGATAGGCCCCGGTCCAGGGGAGGCTCCGACTCGGGCTCGGCGGAATTCGCGGACTTCGTCAACGGCCTGGCTCTGCAAGATTTAACGGCATCGGACGTGAAGTTCACTTGGAGGAACTCTTCCTCGAAATCTTGCATTGACAGGTTTCTCGCGTCGATGGTTTTCATGGAGCTTTTCCCTCTGGCGGTGGTCCTCTCTAGACCTCGTGCTTTCTCGGACCACACTCCGATCATCTGGGACTCCAAGGTGTCTTCTCCGGCGGCAGGGTTCTTCAGATATGAGAGGTGCTGGCTGCTTGAGGATGATTTCCGTGTGCTGGTGTCTTCTTCTTGGGCGGAGGCTTGCGAGGGTCGGTCGGCGGTGGTGAGGTTTCGGAAGAAGCTCGCGCGTCTCAGAGGCGTCCTTTCACAGTTCAAGAAGAGGTCGCGGGAGGCTAGGATGTCTGCAAGGAAGGATGCGGAGGCCGTCGTTGCCGAGCTGGATTCCTTGGAGGGGTTGAGGGAGCTCTGCGCGGAGGAGCTGCTCTCCAGGTCTGCGGCTGTGGCTGCGGTCGAGAGGGAGGAAAGAATGAGGGTGGCGGAATGGCGCCAGAGAGCGAAGCTGAAATGGATCAAGGAAGGAGACGCAAATTCTTCCTTCTTTCACAGGGTCGCCTCTAACAGGAGGCGGTCAAACTTGATTCGATCGATTTCGTTCGGGGGTCGCGAGGTGGTGGGCGAGGAGGCGGTTGGGAATGCGGTGGCCGACTACTTGAGGGACTTCTCTTCGGTTCGTATGCCTCGTCGCTGGTGCTGGGTGGGGGAGGATGACTCGAAGCTCTCGTCTGCGCGTTGTGCGGAGCTGATTAAGGAAATCTCCTTCGACGAGGTCAAGGCTACTGTCTGGGATCTCAATGCCGATGCCTCGCCTGGTCCCGATGGCTTCCCTATTGCCTTTTACAAAGATTTCTGGGAGGTGGTGGGGTTGGAGGTCTGGGAGGTGGTTGCGGAATTTTGTACGGGAAACTTTGGCTTTGATGGGATCAATAGGGCTCTTATTGTTCTTATTCCTAAATCTCAATCCCCACTTGCTATTGAAGACTTTCGGCCGATCGCTATCTCAAATGCTTTATACTTGATTGTTGCGAAAGTGCTGGCGAGGAGGCTTGCGGTGGTGCTGGACGATTTAATTCATCCCTCGCAGGTGGCTTTCATTCCTGGCCGCCTGATCTCCGATGTGACGGCTCTTGCCTCTGAGATGGTAGACAGTTGGGTGCGGAGGGGGAAGCAGGGGATTCTTTGGAAGGTGGACTTCGCAAAGGCCTATGACTCCTTGGACTCGAACTTTCTCTGGTCGGTGTTGCGGGCTCGTGGTTTTCCAAATGTGTGGATCTCCTGGATGCGCTGATGCGTTACTACAGCATCTTTCTCTATCATGCTAAATGGCCGAATCGTTGGTAGCCCCTTTCAGCCTAGGAGGGGTGTTCGGCAGGGGTGCCCTCTGGCACCCATGCTTTTCGTTATTGCGGCGGATGTGCTTCCAAGGATGGTGGATAGGGTGGTCGCGCGAGGCTTCTCCTCGGGCTTCTCTTGCGACTACAGGAACACTCCTACTCTCCAGTATGCGGATGACACCATCGCCTTCATCGAGGGGGGCTTGGAAGAGGTCAGAGGGATGGCGGTCACCTTGACCATTTTTAGTGAGCTCTCGGGGCTCCGCATCAAACAATCCAAGTCCAAAGTGATTCCTTTCGCTTGGGATGAGCGGTCCGCGGCGGCGTGTGCCGTGCTTTTGGGAAGCCCCCCATCTTCTCTTCCGATCGATTATCTGGGTTTGCCGCTGGGCGCGAGAAGGCCAAGATTGATTCATTGGAACAGGGAGATGGACAAGGCGGAAAGAAGGCTTGCTGGGTGGAGTGCGGCTATGCTCTCTCGGGGTGGCCGACTCGTGCTTATTAGGTCGGTCCTTGCCTCTATTCCCGTTTATTTCCTCTCGAATTGGGCTATCCCGGTGGGGATTAGGAGGCGTCTTGAGGGTCTTATGCGGAGCTTTCTGTGGGGAAGAAGGGGTCCCGCGTCGCAGGGCATCCATCTGGTGGCATGGAAGGAGGTGGCGAAAAGAAAGTGCGATGGTGGACTCGGCATACGTAGGCTGGATCTGGTTAACGACGCGTTGATGCTAAAGTGGGTCAACAGACTTTGGGGTAGCGCCACCGGGTTCTTTCCTTCTATGTTGCGGGATGTTCTTTCGATCAGGGTGGACATAATGCGGGACGCCGACTCTATGCGCTCTGGAACCCCTTTCTGGAGGGGGATCACTTCGGCGGTTAGGCGATTCTCTCATCTGTTCAAGCCGGCGCTGGGGGATGGCAACTCTTTTCTTTTCTGGCACGACGCTTGGGCGGGGGACACCTCTCTCGGTAACTCTTTCCCTCGTCTTTGTGCTCTGGCTTCTGACTCTAGCGTGTCGGTGGCGTCCTCTTGGAGCGGGGGCGAGTGGTTCCCTACTTTTGCTAGCAACCTTTCCGACGAGCGATTTGATGACTACTTAAGGCTCCTGCAACAGCTTAGGGTTGTGCCAAAGCCCTCGACTACCAGGGATCATTGGGTTTGGCGCGACGGCATCTTCTCTTCGAGGCGGGCGTTCAAGGTCATCTCGCAACAGCAGTCCTCTGACCGGAACCTCCTATACAAGGATCTTGGTTGGCTGTGGCGCATAAAGCTACCAGAGAGGGTGATTTTCTTCCTATGGCTCTTGAGACGTGGGAGGGTCTTGACCCGAGATAGATGTGCAAAGTTTGTCTCGGGGACTGACTCCATGGACTGTGTGCTGTGTGGCGACAATGTAGAGACATTGCAGCACCTTTTTTTCCTATGCCCCAGCTCTGGCACAATCTGGGAGGACCTCAATGTTTCTTGGGTCAACGCATCTTCGGCTGGCTCGTTTTGGGACTCTATGCGCTCAAGTGCAGATCGGCCAAGGAGGGAGTTGCTCCGCCCCTTCGCTTGCATTTGGGCGATGTGGCTCGCTAGGAACGCAAAGATTTTCAGGGGTCAAAGATTTTACAAGGAGAATGTTTTAGCACACGTTGATCTGCTTATGAATGACTGGCAGCTCCTGTAATGCATTTGGCGTGTGTTCTTTCTCTTTTGGGCTGGGGCCTCAGGCGGGATCCACTTGATCCTTAGTGTCTGTATTTTTTCTCTTCCGCCTTCTCCTCTTCATCGTTTTTTTAATAATATTTGGGGCGAACACCACGGCGTGTTTCCCTCGAAGTGCTTTGGTTTCAAAAAAAAATCTTATTATGGATAGATGCTAGGTCGAACAATAGCAACTATCTTATTATTGATAGATAATATATCTAACAGAGTATTCTAGGCTCTTTGTGATTTTGCAAATTCTTAACATTCTCAGAAGAATATTTAGGATGATGCCCAATCCTTTTCTTCGTTGGATGATAGCCAATAGGACAATCATAAGAAATGGGGGAGATTTCCAAAGATTGATGGATCTTCCTTCTATTTTAAAGTGCGACGGTAGATAATTGTTGGTCTAATGTCTTAGATAGCCACGATATTCGGGATCTTATCTTAAGCTCTCTTCTCCTGGACACTTGATGAATCTCCATCTCATCACCTTTATTCTTTCATTTTGGCATTAAATACCAATCTAAATGCATGTAGCATTAATTTTCATAAAATAACATTCATTATGTAACTTATAAATACAGTGTAAATAAATGTAATAAATAGTTAAAAATAATAAATGAGTATATTAATTAAAAGTCAAAAATGTATTTGCACTGTATTTATAAGTTGAATAATGAATGTTATATAATCCTTGCATTTTTTCTGGTTGGTCCACGTGGACCAACCAGAATCCAAGGATTGTTTACTGCTCGGTCAACTGTCCTCGTTCTGACGTATGTTACAAGAGCACCGTCTTCTCCCCTTTTTCACGCATCCTCCGCGCTTCCCTTCTCCCTCGAGCTCCGCCCTCTTGCCAGCTCCCATCACCCTAACCCATGCTAGAGCTCTAGCATCCACCAACTACACCTCCTCAGCACGCAATCGACCGCCCCCTTTTGCCAAAAACTATGTCTATAAATAAACATCCCCTCCCATTTTCGACGTTTTGATCCTTGTTTCTTCCTCGTAACCCCAATAGGACCATCTGAGTAGAGATCTCAGTGACAGCGTGAACTCCTCAACATTGTCGGCACGAAAAAGGGCAAAGAGAAGGACGGTCCAGATTTCGTCGAGCTTGTTCTGGCAAACCTCCTTTGCTCCATGATCATGTTAGGTACGAGCTGTTAGATTAGCATCTTTAGTTTGCAATTTCTGTTCTTAGCATCGTTTAATCAGTAGGTTAGCAAAGTTTTCCTTGTTCGAACGTAATTTAGTTTCTTCAAAGTTCGTCAGAGCTCGGCTCCAACACCATGTTTCATTGTGCTCTGATTCTATTTCGACGGCATATCGTCCCCATTTCGATCTTCTTCACTTTCTCCATCGAATCCTCCAACATTTCCACCATGATTATGCACGAATCAGGTCCACCGAGCTTCATTTTCCACCCTACGTCGAAGCTCCTCTGCCCGATCACCTCGCCTTGCTTTCAGTTTCATTATTGGGTCAAGGGATCCCCTCTCGAGCCCCTGAAACTTTTGGAATGGGATTCAGGACCTGAGTGAGGAGCCATCTGGGGATCGAACGACTGAAGAAATACCCTCCAGGTCGCTGAAGCGAAGAAGATCTCCAGGTCCCCATCGCCGGGACTTGGACGTTATTCAAGCCTTCCTGCAGACGCGGTTGACTTCCAGGAAGGCATAGAGCTTGTCGGAGCTGAAGAAGGAGGTCGAACCAAGAAGGAACCGAGGACTGTAGCAACCCCCTTCGGCTGGTCTTGAGTGTTCTTCCACCAGTCTCCATCGTTGTCGGATGACAAGCCCAGCCCAGATCTAATATGGGTCGTTGAATATAAGGCGAAGCGAAGCCCCTCCTCCGTCGCTCGATCAGCAAAAGTAGGCAACATGGCGCATGGAGAGCCACTAAATCGCTCCATTAAGGGCAAATATCAAAGACCCCCCACTGCCTTTTTGTAATTTTATTTAGTCTTGTAAATACTAATAGTGTAATTTTTACTACAAAATTTGCAAGTGGACCCATGCTTTCTCTTTTAATTACAATTAGCTCCCTTACCAGGTCATCTCACATGTCTGTGCACATGAGGGCATGGTCTTTTTGCATCTAAACCCCTGCGACATTGGATATTTATATTTAGACCCATATTTTGTATAAATAATGTAATATTTTGGGACAATTTGTGTGCAAGGACCTACTAGTTTGTTTGATTGTATTTATACCCCTGTAGGAGACTATTAATGCGGAATTATTCGGATAAATTGCTATTGTGCCCCTGGACTTTACTTTGATGGTTATTGAATGCATTTAAAGTTAATTTAAATTGATAATAGATCCCTGCCATTTCTTAATTTGTATTTTGTGTATATTTATTATTAAAAATAACATTTTACTTTTTAAAAATAGTAGGAAAATTATATAAGGTGCCAACTACATATTTATGTCATATATATTTTTTGCATGGCATTTTAAGTTAATTTCATATTTATTAAAAACATAAAAAGAGTTATTTATTCCATGTTTGATTATTAAAATCCCAAAAAAAACATGAAAACACTCCTATAAATTCCAACAAAAATTATAGTACCTATGTTACTATATATTCTACCTTCAGACAAAAAATTACTAGAAAATACAAAAAGAAAACCATAAAATTGTGAAATCTTAAAAACACTATAAAAATCAGGAAAAATCAATTGAAAATCCAAAAATCGTGTTTTTTCTATATTTTCCTTTATTGTATATAGTATATATTGAAAATAATTTTGGAAATTTTTAAGTCTATTATCTATTTTTTAAACCCAAAACAATTCGATCAAATTACTTTATTCATTGTTTTGTACATTTTAATACATTAAAAATACCTAAAATTTAGCAAAAATGGTATAAATCCTAAAAACAGAGAAAAATATCAAAAACACAAAAATATTTTATTTTAGATATTATGAGTATGATTATGTATATTTAAAAAAACCCTATATATCTTATATATACTTTATATTACTTATATAGTATATAGTATTACTATTACTAAATGGGTAAAATGGGGCTGCCCCCAGGGAGTAGCCAACTTGGCTACTCCCACCCCTATTTTTCCCTCATTTTTTTATTTTTTTGGAAAATAAAAATTTGTATATTCATCATTATATCCCTCTCACATTCTATTAAAATTGCGTCAGAAACAGAGACTCGTAAGCCCTCCATCCAGACGTCATTTTTTTAATGGTCGCAGGATTTTTTAAATCGACCATGTTTAGATGGAGGGCGTAGGAGTCTCTGTTTATGACGAAATTTTAATAGAACGTGAGAGGGATATAATTATGAATATATAAATTTTTATTTTCCAAAAAAATAAAAAAATGAGGGGAAAATAGGGGTGGGAGTAGCCAAGTTGGCTACTCCCTGGGGGCAGCCCCATTTATCTCTTGCTAAATATAAATACATATTATATCTCAAAAAGAAACTAATGCAAAATTAAAAAGAAAATAAAAATAAAAAAATATATAACCATTAGAAATCCATAAAAATCAAATATCATTAAAAATATGCAAAAATTAAAAAAGGACTGAAAAAAATAATTATTATTATTAGCTATGTATTAATTAGTAATAATTATACATGTCCTCTGTTGCTCCCAGTGGTTCCACCCTACTACTTGTCAACTATACACATTTTTGTAGGTATAATAAATTGGGTAAAATGGGGTTGCCCCTTGAGGGGGAGCTAATTTTGCTCATGTCGCCCCATTTTCATCAATTTTTTATTTTTTTTGAAAATTTCTTCCGGAAATACTCATCACTATATCTCTATATTATGCCACTCAAATTTCATGTGAAACAGAGACTCCTACGGCCTCCATCCAGAAGAAGTCGTTTTTAGCAATTCTTACTGTTAAAAAAATGATTGTCTGGATGGAGGCCGTAGGTATCCCTGTTTTGCACGAAATTTGAATAGCATAAAATAGGGATATAGTGATGAATATTCAAGGGAAAAAATTTCAAAAAATAAAAAACATGGGGAAATGGGGCGGGGGGAGCCAAGTAAGCTCCCCCTTGAGGGCAGCCCCATTAAACCCTAATAAATTTCATCTCACCTAGTTTTTATTGCATATATTGTTGTTGGTTGATTGTTGATATATTCGATTAAGTTGAGTATCGAGTGCCGAGAGGGTCGATACAGCGATTGTCAGATCCGACTTATCGAACACCGCGGGCTCCTCCAAGACCAAACGTTAGGTATTCTGACTCGATTGAATTATCAACACTCAGCAATATGCTTTTAAAAGGCGCGCTTCGAGGTGTTTTTTTGATAAAAAGCGTCTCTAGGCTTAAGCGCCACCCATAAGTTGTGAGGCGTAAACCTCAGCGTATTGTGAGCGGCCATCTAAATCTCACGAAATTTAGGGGAAATATCACCGAAATTTTGGTATCGATGACTTCTGTATCTCGAAACCTATATGCATGTTGATTTTCCGGATTTCAGTCGAAATCTCGTGAGATATCAGTGAGATTTCATGTCATCTCGTCATCTCGCCCAAAAAAGCGAATCTACCACAAAAAATACCCACTTTCGACGAGATAGACCGAAATGTCGGTCGAAATTCGCCCATTTCGACCAATTTTGTGCTGCCAATTTCTCCAAGCTTCCTCCAAGGTCATATTTTGCCCCTTGCTTCAAGGTAAGCCAAAATTGGACAAATCTTCATCAATTTCCTCATTTTTTTAGGGATTTTACTCTTAAGGTTTCATGCCAGGTTGAGGTAAGTTTCCAACGTAAAAGAAAACCAATTCGGATTCATGCCAAGTCGCCCAACGATTAAAGCCATCCATTTGCAGAGAACAATGGAGATTTATAGAGCTAAAAGAAAGAACCTTCATATGATCTTTATTGAGTTGGAGAAGGCCTATGATTCTGTCCCACGAGAGATATTGTGGAGAGTGTTGGAGAAGAGACAAGTACACGTCCTATACATTAACCTCATAAAGGACATGTGATAGGGCTTTATCTTGTGTAAGGACCCTGTCTGGGAAGACTGGATATTTTGACATCAACATTGGTTTACATCAAGGTTCTGATTTGAGTCCATTTCTTTTTAGTTTGATTATGGTCGAGTTGACAAGTCACATTCAGGATGAGTTACCTTGGTCTATGTTATTTGCTGATGATATTGTGTTAATTGACGAGACTAGAGATGGAGTAAATGAGAAGCTTGAGGTTTGAAGACATGAGTTGGAGACTAAAGGATTTCGTATAAGTAGGGCTAAGACAGAATATATAGAGTGCACCTTTGATGGAAGCAATGGTGAAGGAATCGAAGTGAAGATTGGTGACGATAACATTCAGAAGAGAGATTCCTTTAGATATATGGGATCTACTCTGCAACATAATGGGGAAATTGATGGAGATGTTACTAATAGAATAAATGCAGGATGGCTAAAGTGGAGAGGAGCATCTGTTGTTCTTTGTGATAAGAAAATTCCTTTAAAATTAAAGGAAAGATTTATAAAGCAGTCGTGAGACCTTCTATGCTTTATGGATCTAAATGTAGACCTGTGAACCATAGACATGTGCAGAGAATGAATGTAGCAGAAATGAAAATGCTAAGGAGGATGTGTGGACACACACGTAAAGATCGGATTCGGAATGATGCAATCAGAAAGAAAGTTGGTGTAGCTCCGATCGAGTATAAGATGCAAGAAAAACCGCTTAAGATGGTTTGGACATGTGCAAAGAAGATCATGTGATGCACCAGTTAAGAGATGCGAGTGTTGGGATGTTGAGCCGGCTAAGAGAGGGTGAGGACGGCCCAAGAAGTGTTGGAAAGAGACCATACGAAGGGATCTGAATGGAGGCGAAGAATTGTGAATATAAGCCCGGAATTGACCCAAGATAAATCTGAATGGAGGCGAAGAATCCATGTAGCCGACCCTACTTAATTGTGGGAAAAGGCTTTGTTGTTGTTGTTTTATCCTTAAGATGTTGATTTAGCTTGGTGTGGTGTTTTTTAGAGATTTCGAATATCTAGCTTGATTTTTGGAGACCAAAATCAGAGATTTTATGTAAAAACGCACAATAATGATGAGTTATGAATGTAATTACTCGGATCTCGTGTATAACATGTACTAAAGCGTACTTCGAGAGCATTTTGTGAGATCTATGATAGAGAAAATTAGGGATTTTGTGTTTTAATGTAGAATCATAATGAGTTATTCAATGATAAACTCGAATCTTATGTTATGGAAGTAGAAAACATGTTTCGATTTTTTTTAAATGAAATTTAAAAACTGAGTAAATCCGAAAAACAAATCTTAGATCTATCCTTTTTTTACATATTTTGTGTCTCTTAGGTAGTTTTTCTCGAAAATGATCCCCTAATTGCTAGATCTACGTCCCTAATGTATAGATCTACGGTGTTTTTTCTGAAAATCAGAATTTAAGAGTATACTTTCAATTTCAAACATCAAGTCTTTACGATTTTGTGTGTATTAGGTACTAGAGAATTTAAAAATATATTAATTCTGAAAATTAGAACATAAAATAATTAGCAAATTCTAAATCGGTCGCATTTTATGGCTCTTGAATAATTGTTCTTCAATTTCCTCGTAAGTTTCGGTGGTCATCATAATGGCACATTCCGATTTCGGATCACGATCTGACGGTTCTGAAGATCAGAGGGGCGATTTCAGTGGGGACATTGGTTGGAGGTATGTCTCTGCTCTTAATGGAAATAAAGTCAAACCACAATGCAATTTCTATGTGAAGAAGTTGGGAGGAGGCGGGATCACGAGGATGAAGCAACATCTTATTGGCAGTAATAAATATGTTGCCAAGTGCACGTATTGTCCCAAAGATGTGGGGGACAAGCTGAAGACCAGCTTGGACGGGAAGAAGGATAGGGATACAGAGAGAGTAAGGGATGAACAATTCAAGGAGTTCATGTTAGAGAAAGAATTCAACGTCCTCTCATATTCGGACGACGATGACTTTGTCTACCCCGCTGACATTCAGACTACAGCAGAGAGGAGGGCATACAGAAGGACAACAAAAAATCAATGAGGAGCGAATTCGAAAGGAGAGAACTCAGTGGTGCATGAAGCGGCTTTTATGGTGCAGGTGGCAATGGGAGTGGTTCTGGAGGTGCACCAGTACCACCACCCACCAAAAAACACAAGGGGAAGGGAATTGAGTCCTTTACGAGGAGTGGATCCATGCAATACAAGCCAAGCAAGGATCCGAGGCAGAAGACGGTGAAGGGTGTATTCATCAATGCACGAGAAAGGGTAGGAAAGGTCATCAGCAAGCTCTTCTTTGGGGAGAGCATTCCTGCCAACATTGTTAGCGGACCATTTCTACAGCATACCATTGATGAGATCGTTGCAGCGGGAATGGGAGTGAAGGCTCCCACATCCTACGAGATAATGAACAAATATCTAGGGATAGAGAAGGAGGAGATGAATGAGTACATCGCCAAGCTGAGGAGGAGATGGCCAGAGTATGGAGTGACGTTGATGTGCGATGGGTGGACGAGCTACATGAGAAAGCAGATCAACTTCCTCGTTTACTGCCATGGGAAGACAATCTTTTTGAAATCTGTTGATGCATCTGATCATGTGAAAGCTCACAAGTACCTGCAGAAGTTGATGAAGGACATCATCAAAGAGGTTGGGAAAGATCACATTGTCAAGATTGTGATAGATAATGGCAGCAACTTCAAGAAAGCGAGTGAAATAATAATGAAGTCCAGCAGCTATGGCATTTTTTGGAAACCATGTGCTACACATTGCATTGATTTAATTCTAAAGGATTTCAGCAAAAGGAAGGTCATCTCAAGGGTGGTGGAGCAAGCACGGACGATCACCACATTCATTTACAACCATTCCAAGGTGTTGGCGTTAATGAGGCGGATGTGCAATGGTGAGCTGAAGAGGCCTGGCATCACAAGCTTTGCAACCAATTCTATAGCGTTGCAAAGCCTCAAACAACACAAGATAGGGTTGAAAACCATATGTTGCCAAGGTGAATGGTTCGAAATACCTGAAGCTCAGACTGAAGGACGTCGGAAAGTGGAAACATCGATCAATGATCTCCACTTTTGGGATGATGTGACTCGGGTCATGAAGATCATGGATCATGTTATTTCTGCATTGCGGATCGTGGATGGCGATAAGAAGCCCACCACGGGAGTGATCTACGAGGCAATTTGTTGCATGAGAGAGAAAGTTAGAGAAGCAATTGGAAAAGAATCCAAAGCATGGTTGGACATCATAGACGAGCTTTGGTCCAAGACGCTCTCACATCCTCTTCACAAGGCCGGTAATTATTATGTAATAACCTAATTTATTTTCATTTTTATAGCTCTTTAGAATCTGAAAATTGTGCTTATTTGTGTCCATCTTATTACTTGAATCATAAGTAGCAATATAAGTTACAAATGCTGACCTTCTAGCAGTTGTACAAATTGTGCTGAAGAAGCTCGTCAAGGACGGGAAGTTACAGATAGGGCTGCTAATCTAACCGAACTGTAACGAACTAACTTATGTTCAAGTTTGGTTCAATAAAAAGTTCGAGTTCGAGCTCGGTTCGATAAATGTTTGATAGAATATGTTCGATTTCAAGCTCGTTTATAAAACGAACATTCGAGTTCGGATCGATAATAATTCATTAACGATGTAACTTAACTAAAACATGTTTATATGAACAAGTTCGAAACTTGAGTTCGATAAAAAGGTTTGATAAGCAGTAAAATTAAGAAATTAATCTAATTAAAGTAGTGCAAAATATAATAAAAATACCATAATTTATTTAACCTCGAAATTTATTATGTGTATAAATACGAAGTTGCACACACATATACATATATAGAACTCAAACTATTATTAAACGAATATATGCTATTTTCATGTTCGATTCGTTAAGCTATCAAACTAAAATTTGATGTTCATGTCCAGTTCATTTAGAAACGAACGAATATTTTTCGAACTATTATCGAACGATCTGTAATCAAATACGAACATGTTCAGTTCAATTAGCAGCCCTAGTCACAGACCTTGGCATGAACGAGGTAATCTTGATTTTGAAACTAGATTAGGACTCACAAAAATATTCTTTAAGAGTATTGCATAACAATTTATGACTTCAACCTATGTGCAAGTTAAGTACTTCAGGGATGCCTTGGGTTCCTTTGGTCGAATTACTGCGGTAAATGGATGGGGCAATACTCCTCCTGGTAGGAATGAAGAGAAATAAGTCCATTGATTGTGTGGTGATTTATTGCTACTATTGATTTATCTCCTTTTGGTTTTTCCGCAGTCGAATGGTGGTTACTATACGGGGTGGAAGCTCCCAACCTACGAAAAGTGGCAGTGAAAGTGTTGTCTCGAACCGTATCTGTTGGTGGTTGTGAGATGAATTGAAGCACATTCAACTTGATCCATTAAAAGAGACGGAAGTCACGGAACAGGTTGGGAGAACATAAGCTCAATGATCTTGTCTACGTGCATTACAACCTAAGGCCGAAGATGTAACATGCAAGGAAAGACAGGACAAAGAGGACTACACAGACCCTATTGATCTTGCATATATTTTCAAGATGCACGATGGCGATGCTGATGAAGATGTTATCCAGAGGTGTGGATTCCAATGGTGCTCTCGTTTTCGATCAACCAGATGGAAGACCAAATGAGAATATAAGCCAGCAAATGAGAGCATACTATATGGCAACATCCGGGCGGATTACAGACCCTCTTGGAGGGTTGGAGGCCGAGGTTGATGCAGTTGTTGATGAAATTCTATCCACTAGCTCCAAATCCAAGTACAAGTCAAAGGATGACAGTGGAGAAGATGATGGTGGTGGTGGTGGTGATGGTGGTGGTCGTGGTGGACCTGGTGATGGTGGGGAAACATACTCAGGTGGGTCAAAAGGGGGTGATCGTAGGCCACAAGATACAAGATTTGAGGAAGGGCTACACGCAGGGCGTGAATATATGGAGCGACAAAGGAACACAGATGGGCAGTTTGTTCAAAGTCTGAGTCCAGGACCTATGGATTACGAATACAGTCGTGGCCATCGTCCAACCGACAATTACATGGATGATTTGATATCATATGTAGGTTCCTTAAGTTGCATGGATATTGACAACCCATATAGGGGAGGATCACCAAGTCCTTTAGGCGGATATGGATCGTCGCACGATGAGAGATCATTTGGCGTCTTCCCGGAATGCTTTCACGCTCCTCCTCCACGACCTCCTCCTCCTCCTCGAGTGTATGCACTTCCATCATATTCATATGGTTACAATGGGTATGGGGATATAGTAGCTACAGCGGTGAAAACTACCAAGGTAGCCAACCTGAGCAGAGTCAGGGCAGCGTCTTTGGCGGTGACAGTTATGGTTTCTTCCCTAAGTACACGCCAGTTCCTCCTCCTCTGCAGAGATCTTCTCCTACTCCGTCATCGTCGTCCCGAGGATCTCAAGCCAGTACTTTGCAGCCTCGTCGTGCCAATACCGGATCTAGAGTTGCTTATCCTCGTCTCGGGATACTCATAGGCATCGATGACCACAAATACATGCAATATGCAATGGATTACAAAGCCATGTACTCGTACATGACATGAGAGAACTAATGTGAGTTCATTGAATCTGCGATGCGTTATGAGAGACAACAAGGAAGGGAGAGCGATTCAGATCCACTGCAGAACTCTTGGTTCTGAACCAAACATATCACCAGGTAATATATTTTAATATTTTCTTGCACTAATCATTAATGAGAATGTTCTTATTACTCTACGTGAATATATGTATTTTCACTTGTAAGATGGTTACTATGTTATTAAGTATTAAGTACTAACAACGATATGTTCGATATGGTGTGTGGCATACCGTCATAGTCGTAGATGATAAGATGATTGATATCCTTTTCTTTGCTTGTCATGCGGTATCTCAGATCTGGCTGAACTCAGAGATCCCATGGTGCCGGTTAGATGACTTCCATTCGTTTTGGAATTCGATCCACCTGGACAAGGACAGACCTAGAACAGATCGCCTTCTTTCGATGGCTTACCTTTGGGCGATTTGGCGTGGCAGAAACAACCTCCTATTCTCCGGGCAAAGATTTTATGAGGAGAACGTGGCTTTCCTTGCGAAAAGGCTAGTCGAGGATTGGATGTTGTAGCGCTTTGGCTCTGTTTCGGAGGGCTTCTTTTATTTTTTGTAAGGAGGGGTTATTCTGTTCTTAAATCTGTACTTTCCCTTATTTCACTTTTTGTTTTAAATAAATTTTTGATGGGGAGAGTGCCTCCGACCACTGCCCCCTGACCAGCAGACTTTCAAAAAAAATAAGATGATTGATATGTATGTTATAAGCCTATAAGTGTATACCTATTGTTTCATTATTTGAAGTACTCAGATTAACTCCATTTGCAATATCTATCATATTGTACAATATGACCGATATGATCGATATGGTTGATATGAGTCATATGACCGATATGTAGAATATAAGGGGTATAGATGAGCAATATGTGAAATAATTGTGTATTTATAAGTTATTTATTGTTCTAATAACTTGGAAGATCATAATTTACAATAAATTGAGAAAAAATGGCTTCTTGAGCCATTTCCGACATTTCCACCAAAATCGTCGAAATTTCCGATATATCGACAAAATTTCAGTATTAAGGATGACCGAAACAAAATCAAAATCGAGATTTCGAACCTTAGTTGTGAAGCACATGAGGCGGTGACACAGTCGAGGCGAGGCGGAGGCGTAAGCCTCAAGTGCGAGACTTTTTTTTACTTTTGAGTTATGCACTTCGCACATGACCCTACTTTGCCCTAAACATTATATATTTTTATGCAAGTGTTTTTGTTTCCATGTTAAGCCTTGTATATTTCTATAAATAGGGCCATGCAATGATAAGAGATTGCTTGAAACAAGCAAAGCTCGATGATCTTGTATACACATTGTTCAATATATCATATTCCATCGACACATACTAGTTCTATTGTACACAACATAAGCGATTGTGTTTGAATTGTAACAAATTTTTTATACTAGTTGCAAGTTTGCAACTTGATGTTGTTATTTGGTTATTCTTAAAATAGTTATCACATATATGAATAAGCGTGGTTGAAAAGAAACACATGGAGTAAAATAGTTATTGTTTTTTTATCTTGAATAACGGAAGCAATCACGGACAAATACAATCAACAAAGCAAGCACAAAAACACGAATTTACAATATTCATATGTAACTGGGGTACATAGAGCCCTAACTCCAGGGGAGTCTATATACTATTCTCGTACGTACGGATGGAGTTGGAACTTGATACTCTGCAAATTAGTGGCCTAAAATTAGTTTTTTGAACTTCGATACTTTCATCACTTATGTGTTGTATCTTCTACTAGTATGAAATTATTTTTGAATGTGTTTTGGCAAATTTTAATATTATTAAATATTTTTAATGTAGTTACATAATTTTAATTTTTCTTTCCAAAAAATTGAGCCTTACGCCTCGCCTCACAAATCGGGAAAAAGCCTCGTGCATTTTCAAACCTTGCTCAGCAAAGCCCTCCCAAGATGGTTGTGAACTATTTTCAAACCTCTCCCCAGAGATGTAAGCTTGGTGGCAATGGTAGTAGCGATCTTTTTCCAATGTCCCAATCATTTTTAGGTAATATTTAGGGAATAGAGTTCGTGCGGATTTGTTTTTTTTCCTCTAGACAAACTAACAATGCCAAAACTAGGCTGAATTTTTGTGACGTTGGAATAACAGATGAGAAAAACTAAGGCAATGAAAAAATTTTACTTATGGTTGTTAATATTCCACTTGGTGGAAAATAAAGTCACTTGCTACATATTGGTTTCAACTTGAATTGGTTCGACAATAAAGTTTCCTTATTTAGATTGTGTTAGAATTAAACTAGCAGGACATCGCAGCTTCTTTTATTAAGTGTGTATTTTACTTTCCAAATACATCAAAAATCATGTATGGCATGTAATTTAACAAAACTATAAGTGGAGCTTTTCTCAAAAAAAAAAAAGCAAGCGGAGCTGAATCAGAAAACTACCTCGTCCATTATCTCTCTCGCAGTTCTGTCTGTACGAGAATTATCAACCAACATCTCTAAAACATCAAGCAGTGCTCTCAATGTTGCATACACCCTTCTTAATCCAGAAGCACCTACATCTAGCCTGACTCAAGGAAAATGCATGAATTTAGCATGTGCTAACAATTACAGGATAGCATATCAGCAGCAAGTTCAAGTTGCAATTTAATCAACAAGTACTTCTCCTAGGAAACAAGCACAACTAGATTTTTTAAAAATACCTTCTCGTGGAAATGAACAGCAAAATATCATAATCATGTTTGCGCACAAGGATGTTAAAAGCATTTAAACGCTGAGAAATATAGGTGAAGTAATGGAGGAAGAAAGGAAGGACTCAAAAAGTCACTAAACGAAAGGACAGAAAGACAGAAATAACAATGCACAAGTGGAAAGATTAATTCTTGATAAGTAAATAGGCACATTACATGCAGGCATTCAGAAATTTATAAGTAAAACCCAAACTTGCACCAAGCACTAAGTTGTAAGGCATCGCCATGAGAATGAGACAAACAGACGTGGCACAAGATATGTGAAGAACTTCTCCCAGAGAAATCCAAAATAAAAAGCATTCGTAATTCACGAAAGGCATCTCAGACATGTCTCACTGACTATGTATAATCAAAAGGTGGACCTAGTCAAATTATTAAATTGGAATTGAAAATAATCAAGAAAACAACTTAATGAAAATTATAGTGATCAATTACTATATTTTTCTCTTTTCGATATATGTGTGTGTATGTTTTTTCCTTAAAAGAACAATTAAATACCAGAATCCTAACTAAATTGCAAGTTCTTTTCAGGATTGGTAGATTTGGAAGTGCATAAGCAGAAGAGTATATTTAATGGACGGGACAAAAATTGTGGAATTAAATCCTCAGGCTTAAAGGAATTACAAAAAGAAATGCTAAGACATGGGAAAAAAAGATGTTAACAAACTACTCTTGTGGGGAAAATATAAGAATCAAGCCGCTTCAAGTGTCCCTATGGTTCGTCTTGTGGTCAAGCAACTCTTTATAAGATGATTTTCGAAGCGGGGGAGACTTGGTGCAAGTATGAATTAAGATGGTCAAATTGGGGTTCCATTAGGTTTTTTCAGTTTAATATGGATTTCTATTACGAGTAAAATATATCAAGATCGGTGGATAATTTAGTTGGTTAAATTTAAATTAGTTTTAGGAGTCAATCGAGATTTGATATAATTTAGTTTATCTTTCCTTTTTGTATTTTGTAATCTCAACCCTCTCTGTATTAATAGAATATTATGGTATCGTAGAGGGAGATAAGTTATGAGCAAAACAGTAGTTGACCAAACCTATCCCATTTTTTCTTTATTTTTATGTGTGAATCCACCTCTCATCACTGCATCTTCTCTCAACCTATGAAGCTTGTCGTGCCTATTTCCATCTCTTATCTCACTCCGAATCTCTATTTGAATGCATGTTGCTTCTTCTCATGTATGAAGTAGACCATGTCGTCCGCACACTGAAGCAAAGCTATCTCCATGACTACACCAAGCCAAAAGACTTCCCAAAAAAACTATAGAACAAACCCCTCACTACATGCTCCATACATTTCAGATGTCAATGACTCAACGCATATACACCACCAACACAAAAAATAAATGCTGGGAGAATCTCCGTTTCGTCACCTTTATTCTTTCATTTTGGCCTTTAAACCCGAGCTAAATGCATGTATATATCATTATTTTGCAAGAATTAACATTCATTATTTATTGTATAAATATTGCATAATGACATTGTTTAAAGCCAAAATAAAATAATAAAGAAAAGAAAAAGAAATAAAATGCCAAAGGTATTTTAGGACCCTAAACCCCGAGACCTAGGCATCATGATGATTGGGTCGACAAGTAGGGGGAGGGTAAAATACATAATAAAACCCTTAATTTTTAATCCCCAATAATTTATTTTTGTGACCCATTTTATGCTTCATTATTTATACTCCAAATAAAGTAACTTTGTACATGAAATTTGTAGATAAAAATACACAGAAAAATACAAAATTTACTTCATACAAAAATAGTATACAATGTACATTTTACACTCTGAATAAAAAGCCAAAACCCAAACTTCCCAGACCCATATTTTCTCCATGTGAACTCAAAATGTACCAAAATCATGTTTAATTGTGTATAACTTTTTATTAGCTATTTAACGAAGGTGGTTTCATCAAATTTGGAGTAAAGACGTAAAAGTTAGGGACACAACCTTCTCCCAAAGAAGGAGATAGATGACCGGAGCGGGACTCCCACCTGCAAGAGGACAAGGAGGACAGCCCCGAGGCCCTAGGCGCTTACTAGAGGTCGAGCTATTGGGGCCCCATGCTAGACTAGATCTGAAAGAGGGAAACCTAGCGGGGATGGGAGCAGAGGCGGTGGAAGCAGAGGCGGTGAGCGAGACGTCCCGTGGGGTGAGCCTTATCCACCTCGGATATTCAACTCGACGATAATCTACCCCTCGACGCTCCAAGAACTACATTTGGTCCGATCACTCCCTCACACAGTGCAAATTTCACTAGCAATGAAAGCAAACAACATCATGGAGTACTGCCTAACCCACCACCCCTTTGCCCCTACCTTCAACCAGCCATCTCTCATCAACATTCAACTACTCTTGTTTTGATATTGTTCTTCCAAAATGTCCATTGATTCAAAAAAATGTCCATTGATATTTTTTCTTTAAATAAAGAAATGGCAATAAAAAATGACACGCCCATCAATCCTAGATTCTTCGACCTATCCCTGTCCAAAAATAGCTTCATATGCATGGTCGAAACTTTTTTACCATTAACATATAGCATACCATGTAGAAGAAACCCCCATGCGTAGTTAGAAATACAAAGATAACAGCAGTTAAATGACAAATTTTATCTCCTAAAAATCTGCTAAATGAATCAAGGCACGAGAATTAGGAAAATGTACATTTAAATCACGCAAGAAACACAAATATTGCGATGACAGGACAAGAATCATACCCTCGAATACTTGTGCTAATGCTAATAGACCCAGAATCTCTCCATCTTTCTTGCGCTTTTTCTATATCGTCCACTCTGTTTTGAGCTTTATACTTCTGGTAAAATTCCCACAGAAGTTCAATATCACGTTCTCGGTTTATCCGTCCATCTTTCTTAGACAATTTTTGCTGTAGAGGTCACACAAAATCACAGGATAGAAAGAGCAAACCTAGTTATCATTAAAAAAAGCAGGCAATAAAATTGGTGATAATGTGCACCAACCTTAATTATAGATTTTAATCCTGTCTTGAATTGCAGTACCCCTCTTCCATCACTGCTTGGGTCCAGTGCTTGTGCCAGAGAGTACGCTTGTTCACATACTAAAGATCATGAAACAAAATAACAGGAAGAAATAAAAATAATGGCTGAGAAAACTAAATCAGTCATTTTTTGGATACCAGATGCTTTAAGGCAGATGATACAAAGCGTTGCCCGACATTTCTAAAACACATCGGAACTTTTGAATAAAATATTAGTACATCCTGTCGATAATATCATTGTTGGCGTCATTTGCCGTACTCGTTTATTTTAATCAAAAAATGGAAGACACACAAAGTGGTGCCCATCCCAAAATATGTTAAAATGGTTTAGTTACAAAATTCTCCCCTTCAAAAGAGACCTAGCTAGGTGGGATTGTAGAAAACGATAACACGGAAGCGGAATCATATGAAGAACAGATAACGATCATGAAAGAACACGGGAAGTTACATGGGATCCTGCTTCATAAGGATCGGGATGAAATCACGATAGAACCGCCTCAAAGTGTCGATGTGTATATTGAACTCTCTCTCGATGAATACAGGTGGCGTGGGGCAACTTATATAGCCCCGCCAATATGACCAAGTCCCACTAATAGAAGTCGAATTAACATGGGACACATATTCTAATACTCCCCCTCAAAAAGCCGGAGCATGCAATGCTCAGCTCGGATAAAATGAAAGAAAGTACTCACTCATTGAATACAAGATATACTAAAGATATTATCAACTCAATGCATTCTCTATCGGTTGCTTGCTGAGGACATTGCTTCTCATGCCATGCTTGGGAGGTGGAACTGAAGGACTGGAGTATTATGAACTAGCATGGGTGCTTTGTACTGCGTCGGTAGTCACCGTAACTGAAATGAGTCTCCTCCACGAAGAACTCTAGCATGCAACATGTTGGAATTCAACGCAACATGTAAAAACTTTCCCTATCTCTCCGAAGGACCAAGCATAGTGGGAATGTCCATACATATATCTTAGAAGTGGTTCAATCTCATAGGGACCTCAAAACGATTTCATGATGGAGTTCACGAACATTGAAAAAGTTGTGGGAATATCGAAACTGGAGTTCGCAAGCGTTGGAGAAAGCTGTGAGAATAATTGTATCGGAGATCACGGCTGTTGAATATGGAGACTGAACTGAGCCTCTATCTGGAGAACTCGAAGAAATCGGGTCACTCGAATATAGAATGCCTCGAGCGTGGTTCCCATCAATGTAACCCCATCTCTCGAATGCTCTTGGTCACCATCTCCACGGTTGTCTGTAGATATTGGAATGTGATGAGTAGCGAGACTCGCATGGTGGAGATGGATAATGCATGCAAATTGGAAATCGTATGAGCCTGGGGTGTGCCTCGATGATGGTGCTGACGTTTTTTCGTGTGCCTGCTAAAGGGAGGGGGTCGGGGTGGAGAACGACGTTTGGAGGGTTGGAGGCGGTGCCTTTTTTTGTTTGATTTTGATCGGAGAGGGCTCTGTTTCTTCTCCTTCCCAATCACTTCACGACATCGAGCAATTTTTTGTAGCTAGAATTTCCTTGAATCTCATTGGATTGCAAATTTGCAATGCATGAAAGGAGGCAATCTCAATATAGATGGTGTATCGCCTGGAGATGGGTGTCGTGCGCACGAAGGCTAGTGCAATTGGAGTTCTTGACAGCTAAGGTTCCATCTGGGAACCTGCATGACCCGCGATGTCGCCAGCGCCACAAACACATGCATCACCGCTACTGGAACATTCTTCATCAACAACTTCTAGTGGTAACGTCCACCTGTGCAAGATGAAACAAACGAACAACTTTCTTCGCAAAAATAACTAGGGTTTCATGAGAGAAACCCAACAACATCTTCACAAACAAAAAATCCTCGAACATTAAGAATTCGTGTGCTAGAAACCATGCACATTCAAATCGTAGCAAACGCTCTAGGATTGCATATTGCAGAAACCATAGATTTTTTGGAACCGACGATAATGACGTGATCTTTGCATGAACCTAGGAATTAGGGATTTATAGATCCTAGAATTTTTCTTCAATCTCAAACGGATCACGAACATGAACATAAGAATAAATCTTCAAGAATAAACACCATAATTGAACTCACTTTGATACCATGTAAAAAACGATAATGTGAAAGCTTTAAAAGATTGATTTGTTAGATATTTTGTATAATTGTTGAATACAAATTCAACATGGATGCTTAATTGAAAGTATGATTATACAAGAAGGGTTTTGTTTTGAACGCAAGCCTTGTCTTCCAAATTTGATGAGGGGGATCAAACATCTTTGCAATTGATCATGACATATGATGCAGCACAATATTAACAAATAGGGCTTGATTTTTTATCCGTTAATTGGAGTCTAATTTTATTTACGTGTATTCGAGTCGTTGCAGAAAGTGGAGAGGAGCCTCCGCTGTTCTCTGTGATAAGAAAATTCCTTTAAAAATTAAAGGAAAGTTTTACAAAGCAGCCGTGAGACCTGTTATGCTTTATGGTTCTGAATGTTGGTTTGTAAACCATAGGCATGTGCAGAGAATGGTTGTAGCAGAAATGAAAATGCTAAGATGGATGTGTGGACATACACGTAAAGATCGGATTCGGAATGATGCAATCAGAAAGGAAGTTGGTGTAGCTCCGATCGAGGATAAGATGCGAGAAAACCGCTTAAGATGGTTTGGTCATTTGCAAAGAAGGTCAATTGATGCACCGGTTAAGAGATGCGAGTGTTGGGATGTTGAGCCGGCTAAGAGAGGGCGAGGACGGCCCAAGAAGTGTTGAAAAGAGACTATACGAAGGGATCTTAGTTTTTTGGATATAAGTACGAGATTGACCCAAGATAGATCTGAATGGAGGCAAAGAATCCATGTAGCCGACCCTACTTAATTGTGGGAAAAGGCTTTGTTGTTGTTGTTGTGTATTCGAGTCGTTGCAACTTTTATTTAAATAAAGAGATCGCATGTGATCTCAAAATAGTTAGTCGATTTTCAATTTGAATTCCGAATTTAAAATTAGAGTCAATTAGGATAAGGTAGAATTGAATTTTGATTCTAATCAATTAGAGTCAATTTGAATTTGTTTCTATCCTTGTAACCCCACCCCTCCTATATAAAAGGGATGGTAGGGAATTGTTTTAGACAGTTCAGTAAAGTTAAATTATTTTGAGATTTTATATATCTCTCTTCCTTGTCTCTCTTCCCTCCCCAACGCGATCTTCATGGTTCTGTCCCCAAATCTCGCGCAAACAACGCACTTTCTCTTCTCAATCCCTCCAATTTCTTCTGCCAAATAAATTTCCACCATTAAATAATTATTTTTCATCGTCACAAATCCTTATTTCCATCAATTGGTATCATACCATGGCAACTAGATCGTCCTGACGATCTAACGATACGTACAGATGTTCACGTCAGCATGCAACGAAGGAGTATCGTTCGTCGGAACGAAAACGGCGAACCAACAAAGCTTACAATAAGGATATGATGGGTATATTGCTTGACTTCCAAAAAAACTACGAGATCTGGTTGCTACTTTCAAGACCCTATGCGCCACCAAATCGAAGTCTCCCACCAACAAAGTCGTTGTCAAGGCCCTAAATGTCGATTTCGGTCACCATTTCGGTATCGACCAAAACATAATTTCAATGAAATTTCGATGGAATTTCGACCGAAATTTCGATCATTTCGTCATTTTTTGTACTAGGACCCCCATATTTTGGTCATTTCAGTCGAATTTCGATTTCGACTGGATATCGATATTCGACAGAAATTCGACCGAATTTCGCTGAAATTTGATGCCATGGCATTGTACAGATTTTCGATGAAGAAAAACTCATCGTTGACAAAATCTGCTTGTTGTCCATACAGATTCAGACTTGCAACCACCGGAGAACTCGACTCCAACACCACCCACGGCCGCCTCGCAGGTCCCCCTCGTCATTACCTCACCTCCAGCACTCATCCTAGCCCTGATGCCTGCCTCGCAACCTTCCCCAGACCCAACCCCTCCTGTCGCCACCCTCGCACCTTCGGCACCCCCTAGCCCCGATGCAGCAGGCCCCTTTCCCCACCGAAACAACCCCACCACTTCCCCCATTGCCATTCTCCCCTCCTCCCGCGCCACCAGCCCTCCCCGCCCATTTCTCTGGCACCTCCACCGACCCCTCCCACCCCCTCCTTGTGCCACCACCACTCTCGCTCCCCAACCCCATCCCCACCAGCCACGTCGCCACCCCCCCTCTATATCCCGTGCCGCCAAAAGCCAACCGCAAAACTCCGTCAACGCTGCCCTTACATCACCACGCGCCGCCGCCACTGGGGAACCACGCGCAGCCGTCCTCGCGTGATCGTGCGCTGCCACCATCGTGCACTCATGCACCTCCAAAGCTAATGGAACCCTAACCCTAGGGTTCGGCACCGCCCACAACGATGGAAGGAAGAACGAGGTCCACGATGGCCACCTGATTTATCTCCAAGGAAGACCTATCCCATAAAATTAGGAATTTGAATTGGTTCCGCGAAAATTGCAATGAAGACCACCCTCTTGTCGAAAGTTTTTATCAAAAGGGTCAATTGGAGGAAATATTATGCTATGAAATCCTTTTAAATGAAGGGGTAGAATATTTGCAGCCGTACCCCTCAATGGAGAAAAAATATAAACGTAACATTGAAAGGGATCTAATTTGAGAGTTTGAAGCTCCAATTTCAAGATCGAATTTTCCAACGACACATCGAAGATCAAGCAATTCATCGGGAGACAAATTTTTCAAGTGGAGGAAAACTGATGCAGCACGATAGTAACAAATAGGCTTGATTTTTTTATCCGTTAATTAGAGTCTAATTTTATTTACGTTTATTCGAGTCGTTGCAATTTTTATTTAAATAAAAAAGATTGCATGTGATCTCATATTAGTTAGCCGGTTTTCAAGTTGAATTTCGAATTTAAAATTAGAGTCAATTAGGAATTTAGGATAAGGTAGATTTAAATTTTGATTCAAATCAATTGGAGTCAATTTGAATCTGTTTCTATCTTTGTAACCCCACCCCTTCTATATAAAGGGGACGGTAGGCAATTGGTTTAGACAGTTTAGTGAAGTTACAATTATTTTGAGATTTTATATCTCTCTCTCCCCCGTCTCTCTTCCCTCCCCAACACGATCTTCGCGATTCTGTCCCCAAATCTCGCGCATCCTGTGCGCTTTCTCTTCTCAATCCCTCCTATTTCTTCTACCAAATAAATTTCCACCTTTAAATAATTATTTTCCGCCGTCGCAAATCCTTATTTGCATCAGCATGTCTACGTACTTATTTCATACATGTTAGTATATTATCATTTACTACTTAATAACTAAGACTCTAGTAATATAAATCGAGCAGGAGCTTCAATTGGTATTAATTGTATTTATTTCAGTACAAATTTTAGTTTCAAATTTATTTTTATGTCTTCTTTTTCTTTTAAATTTGTGATTTCTATGAATGGTATATGCTCTCTTCTTTGTTTGTCGTTTGATAACGCTCAAGGTATTTTTTTATGTAGTATGCGATATATTGTGTTGTTAATGTGATATACACACCCTTCATGTTATACAGAAAAGAGTGTTCCAGTAAGTACTGAAATTATCTTAACTCGCAAGAAAATCACCTTTTTGAACTATTTTTCAAGGTTTCCACTGATATAAGTAATATATCCCCATTCATCTCTGTTGATCAAGTATGAAGGTATAACGATGACTCACCTCATTTATTAAAAAAGATGCATTCACCAACGAAGAAAATCTGATCATTTCAATAACCATGGAATGGAAATGAGATTGAGGATATTGGCAACCATCGCATTAAATTTCATGACACGTCGATGATATTTCGTTAATAGGTCGCTATCGTTATATCGGTGATATCAAGAACCTCGTGTTATCTTTTCTTGTAAGTCTAACAGAGATGTATTAGTGACATGACGGCAACGATACATCGACAACTTCCTTCAATTTTTTAAAGGAAAATGAATCGATTCAGGCGATAGCTTTCTCCATTTTACACATATTTCTCCATTTTACACATATCGTCTGAGCTACCTTCCAAATATATTTCCAAATGAGCATATATGTTAATCATAGCATATAGTATACATGCAAATACAAACTTCAAAAGTCAAACCAATATTTACATAACTATATAACTTAAACATGAACCCTTAAACTAAATTCCCTTTAGGTGATGTTGCCCCCAAGCCCCCACGTGAAGGGAGGAGGGGGTGCCTCCCCTCTCAAACCACAACACCCCCCCCCCCAAACACACACAGAAAAGCTATACAAGTTTTTTATTTCAACTTTCTCATACATTCCTATGAGTAAACTTTAAGTGCATGCATTGCTTAGTAATACATATCAGCATGTGCGGTGAATCGGTGATTATGATAACAAACTCTTGCAAAGCTTGTATTTAGAACTTTAATTTAGTAAAAGTGGGTATTTCTATTTTATTTGTTGATTAAAGAATGTCGAGATATTTGTGTATTTATATATTCTATAAGTATTGTTTTCTTATTTGTATTTCTGTTTTTCCTCCTTATGTAATTTACCCATAGGTCTCTCCTCTATATAAGAGAGCCTAGGGATCTCAGGAATAAATATCTCTTATTTTTCTTCCAACATGGTATCAGAGCGGCGGTCCTAGATCGGAGCTCCTATACCCTAAACCTAGATCCCCACCCGCCAGCCTCCCCTTCTTCCTCCACCCGTGCCGCCAAGGCCACACCGGCCCCTCGTCGGCTGCTGCCAAGGCCTTCCCCTTCTCGTCGGGGGGCACCACTGCCCTGCCCAGCCCTTGGCGGCATCTCGACCGCGCCGCCCAGCCCTAGTTGGCATGTCGCCATCGCCGTCAGGGGGACCACCGCCCCGCCCAGCCCTTGGCGGCATCCTTCTACCGCCGCCTAGCCCTAAGTGGCCTCCCGCGGCATCTCATGGACCCTTTGAAGAATGCCTAGGCCGCCGGCTTCAAGTGTCGTCGGTCACCGTTGTTGACTTTCGTCTTCTTCGCGCAACTCGGATGATGGATTTGATTGCATAGGTCTACATATGCAATCAAATCCCCATATGTCATTGTAGACAAAATCTCTTCTTGTCTACATACCATGTGATCTTCATTCGGCATCATGTCAGAGAACAAAGTCGACGTACCCGCCACAGGTGCCTTCAGAGGTCCGACACCGATTGTCAAGATGGACGGGACGAACTATGAGCTCTGGGCTATGCAGTTCATGAGCCTCATGAAGTACAATGGTAAGAAACATATTCTTACCGATGATGAGCCAATGGAGAAAACAGGGATTCATGCCACATGGGAGGCGGATGACGTGTATGCCAAAGTATGGCTATCTGGGACGTTGATGATAGAGATCGCCAACGACGTACTGCATCAGCCCACGGCAAAGGCAATGTGGGATATTCTAGCCGCGACATATCTCAGGCGCGGAATGAGACCAAGATATTACAATTGCAGCGTGATATTTTTACGGTCAAACAGAATGGACGTCCTCTTCACTCATTGTACACATCTCTGCGAGGAATGTTTGAGAAGCTACATAGCTTCATGCCTTTAACGGCCACTCCCGAGCAGCAAAAGACATACAGGAATGCTACCATGGTGGGAGTATTCATGGCTGCACTTGATCCAGAGTACGATGTTGCCCGCTCACAGATTCTTGCTGACGCCACTATTCCTCCCATGGAGGAAGCTTTCCGTCGACTTAGTCGAATCACCGTCCCAAGCTCTACTACTACCCAGACACCTTCAACGATGGCTGCTTCCAGAGGACGAGCTGACTCCTCTACCTTTTGTGGACGTGGTCCCTGTGGCAGTGGGGGTCGGATCCGTCAACCCTGCACGTACTGTCACCGCCCTGGACATTCCGCGGATACATGCTACTCTAAGCATGGGTTTCCAGTCTTGGCTCGAGTAGCAGCACAAGTTGAGTCACTGGCACCTTCTTCTTTGAACCAGCATTTCAATGATCTCGTTGCCAGACTGAGGAACATCATGCCTCCTGACCCAGCTCCAGGAGGTCAATCAGATGTGGCAGCCTCTGTGTCTGCCAGTACATCCGCTACAGCCAGTACGTCATGTAGTTCTTATGCTCTCACCTCTTGTGATGGCTTTATGCTTACATAATGGATTATGGACTCTGCAGCGACACATCATCTATGTGGGGACAAAGAGCAGCTTACTGCATATAGAGAGGTTCCTCCAGGGCGGACTGTGGTGATAGCTAATGGGACACATTTCCCAATTACAGGATAGGGGGAGATTACTTTAACGTCATCTATGAGATTACAGAATGTGTTATAAGCTCCTGATTACTCTATGAATTTACTGTCCATTAGCCAGATTACGAAGGATTTGAACTGTCGAGCCATTTTTGATCCATCGTCTCTTGTTTTTCAGTACATACTCACAGGCAAAGTGATTGGGGGTGGTTGTGAGCAGAATGGTCTCTATCGTCTGGTTCGTACTCCCTATGTTGGTGCATCTCTTCACTCTACAGGATCAGCCTCTCCTTACACCTGGCATCTCTGTTTTGGTCATCTACCCCTTCAGAAGATGTGTCGTGTTCTGCCACATATTTCTCCAAGGACGTCGTTTCAGTGCGAGTCGTGTCAGTTGGGAAAGCATCATAGGTCCATTTTTTCGAGTCGTCAGAGTCGGAGCAGTAGCTCTCTTTTTGAGTTAGTCCATATTAATAATTGGGGTCCCAGTCGTGTACATGATCATCAGGGACATACGTTTTACCTTGTTGCAGTAGATGTTTTTTCTCGCTTATATTGGGTGTATTTATTACAGAATAAATCTGAAGCAGGAAATATGTTCCAAACGTTCATCAATGAAGTTCAAAATGTTTTCTCTTCTGCTGTGAAATTTGTGCATTCTGATAATGCTAACGAATTTTGTACTCGTTCTCTTTCCTTGTTCCTTTCCTCATGTGGTATAATTCATCAGACATCTTGTGTTTACACTTCACAACAAAATGGTGTTGCAGAGCGGAAATATCGTCATCTATTGGATATCATGGAAGGTTGTATCCCGACCGGCGATATATCGACGATATATCGGTATCGACAGGTCACCGATATATCGTCGATATGTCCGATATCGAGTATCGACACGCAAAAAAGGCGAGCTGAATCCCAATGTCGACGATATGGCGTCGATATATCGGCGATATATCAGTACCGACATGGTACCGATATCGATACCGATATCGATATGTCCTTCCATGTTGGATATCACTTGGACCCTACTTATTCAGAGTTGTGCTCCACATTCTTTTTGGGGTGATGAGGTTCTCACAGCTTGTTATCTAGTCACCCGCATGCCATCGTCTGTCTTGGGTGAGAAAACTCCTTTCTCTTACGCCCCGTGTTTTTGGCTCTGTCGCGTTTGTCCACCAGTCGGCTCCATGTCTTGATAAGCTCTCTCCCAGGACTTTCAAATGTGTATTTGTAGGGTACTCCAGAACTCATAAGGGATATCGTTGCTTTGATCATGTTCGGGGAAAACATTTTGTTAGCGTTGATGTCACATTCTTTGAATCTGTGATGTTTTTCTCTTCTACAGGTGACAGAATGACCACTCCCGAATCTGATACCGAGATCTACATGTCACCTCCTCTTATGACTCAGTTATCTCCGGTGCCACTCATACATCCAACACATCCAGCACCACCTCCACCACCACCACCATCTCCACCACCTCTGATGCCTGTGACCGTGGTTCCACCATTACCAAAATTCTATACTCGTCGTCCACCTTCTGCTCATGGTCATTGCCAATCAACTAGCATGCCCCAGGTTTGTTCTTATAGCATGGTTTCTAACGATGGCTCTGGAGATGTTTCTATACAGGGATCAGTGCAGGATGAGGTTCCTGACGATTTGGACGTACCAATTGCCATTAGGAAGCAGAGGCGTACTTGTGCGACCTATCCACTTGCTTCTCAGATTTCCTTTCATCGTCTTACAGGGACTTCCAGAAATTTGCAGTTGCTCTATCCACCGTGGAAATTCCATGAACTTACCAGGATGCATTGAGAGATAGCAGATGGCGTTTGGCTATGGAAGAGGAAATGGCAACCTTGTAGTCACGTGGTACCTGGAGTCTAGTTTCTCCTCCTCCTGGAGCGTCTGTTGTCAGTTGCAAATGGGTGTTTATTGTTAAACACCGTGCAGATGGGAGCCTTGATCGTTACAAAGCAAGGTTGGTGGCACGTGGTTTTACGCAGACCTATGGAATTGATTACAAGGACACGTTCTCCCCGGTTGCTCGACATTCCACTTTACGTGCTCTCCCTTCAGTTGTTGTGGTATGTAACAGGCCCTTATTCCAACTTGATGTTAAAAATGCATTTTTGTATGGAGACCTACAGGAATAGGTCTATATGCAGCAGCCTCCGCGGTTTACTGCTGATGGGGAGTGCCAACAAGTTTGTAGGCTCCATAAGGCAATATATGGCCTTAAACAGAGCCCTAGGGCATGGTTCCAAAAGCTTTCAGATCTGATTGAACGATAGGGGTTCAAGAGGTCAAATGCATATCACTCCTTGTTTGTGCAGAGAACATCCAGAGGTACAATTGTCATCATGGTTTATGTTGATGATAGTTATTACAGGAGATGATGAGCAGGGAATAAAGATGGCAAAAGGCTTTCTGGGCAGCCAATTCGTGCCTAAGGACCTGGGTACCCTAAGGTATTTCTTAGGGTTGGAATTTGCTAGAAATACGCAGGGTCTTGTGATGACCCAAAGAAAGTATGTTACAGACATGCTTGCAGAGACGGGCATGATCGGGTGTCGACCTTCTACTACTCCTATGGACCCTAGCATGAAGTTATATGATGATGATACAGATGAAGTCGACAAGAGAAGATACAGAGAGATGGTGGGAAAACTTCTTTATGTTACAATCACCAGACCGGATATCGCCTTTGTAGTGAGCCGAGTGAGTCAGTTCATGGAGCAGCCTTGACAAGTACATATGGATGTTGTATACATGATATTGAGATATCTAAAGTCGACTCCATGAGCAGGATTACTCTTCAAGAAAGGAAAATCTCTCTCTGTATCCGCATATGCTGACGCAGACTATGCAGGTTGTCCTAAGGATAGAAAATCGACTTCGGGTTTTGCAGTATTTGTTGGCAGTTCCCTTGTTTCTTGGAAAAGCAAGAAACAAACAGTTACAGCAAGATCAAGTGCTGAATCTGAATATAGGTCTATGGCCCAAGCAAGTACAGAAATGATGTGGGTTCGAGCAGTATTAGTTGACTTGCATGTAGAAGTTCCTCTACCCATGGAGTTACATTGTGATAACCAGGTTGCTCTTTTTATTGCAAACAATCCTGCGTTCCATGAGAGAACAAAACATATCAAGGTAGACTGTCACTATACCAGAGATATGATTCATAAGGGTTTTATTTCCACTTCTCATGTTAGTTCTAGGGAGCAAACAGCAGATATCCTTACCAAGCCATTACTCAGAGGACCATTCCAGAAGTGTTCGTCCAAGCTGAGCATGATTGATATATATGCTCCATCTTGAGGGGGAGTGTTGAGATATTTGTGTATTTCTATATTCTATAAGTATTGTTTGCTTATTTGTATTTTTGTTTTTCCTCCTTATATAATTTACCCATAGGTCTCTCCTCTATATAAGAGATCCTAGGGTTCTCGGGAATAAATATCTCTCATTTTTCTTCCAACAAAGAACATTGAATCTTGGTTTTCATTAAAAAACAAATTGTATAACCATTTTGACAAAACCACGTCTTTCCAATGAAGAAGCATGAACAAAATATGGTGCCTTATTGGGGGCGGACACCATTGTGTATTTCCTTCTTTTTTTAATTCGAAAAGAGAAACTGTAATGCCCTTGAAACCTTGTCAATTAATGTTAATAAGTACTACATCATTCCCGGCCCATCGGATGGTATGCACTTGACATCATTTTCTGACGTAATGAATATCTAACAGTTTTTCTAAGGTATCATTTTACTTGACATTGTCGCCGCTCATCACATTTTGTTAAGAAATTTCGAGTTGATATGATAATTATAAGTCAATTACCGAAACTCACAGACTCTCTTCACATAGCCACCGATAGACAATGATCATCCAAGAGATGGAGCCCGTGGAGCTCCGACGAGCAAAAAACTTACATATACGGGCGATGTTGGGATCCTCGTCCTCGATCTCATCTGCCGCCTGCAGAATCGCGTCAATGTTAGTCTCCTTGCTGAGGGAGGGGGGGACGAAGGCGGCGATGCCGGTGGCAGGGCGCCCGGGGCCCGGGCCGACGTTCCGGAGCTGCTCCCTGTCGAGCGCCGCCCTCACTAAACGCTCCCAGTTCTTGCTGGCGGACGCCATCGCCGGCAGTGCGGAAACCGAGCGAGATCGCGGAGATCGAGCTTCTCCGCGCTGGTGGAGGGAGTGGGGTTTGAGGGTTTGGGGGAGATGGAGGGAAATGAGATTGGGGAATGGGTGGATTGGCGGTCAGAACCCTGACGGGGGAGTGCCGGGGAAATAAAAACCGTGGGGTTGGAAACGTGGGAGGTGTCCCCACGCGTTCGTTCGATATCTGATGGGGAAAGGAAGACTTGCTTTTGCTTCTTGTGTGGTTTTTGTGGGTTTGGGTTCGTGCCATAAAATGATTCCGGTGTGTCGGTCCTTTCAATTTGAGGTATTCTCGTAATTAAGTTTGTCTATTAAAATCATATTTCGGGGCAGATCCGATGAACCTCATCAAACATAAATTAAAGATTTATATTAACGACGACGAGGGAAGATATAGTATTAGTGGAGTCCGGATCATATTTTGGGGAGATGATATTTGGATAATAAGATTTAATGAAATTATGTCACGACGAGTTTTTTAAATGCAATAACGTGGGATTAAAATGAAAGATTTTTAACTTATAGAACTTTAAAAGTAGTGTGAATAAGAAATATAATAAAATACCTTGCAAGCATCAATCTTTGAGATGCATGGATGTGTGGTGTTGGGACCTGCATATGGTGAAATGCATTGGACCTATGGTATACGTGCGCACTCGAACACGGGAGATGAGATACTTTGCATACTCAAATCTAGGATGATCAAAAAAATCTCAAGTTCAGAATTCACTCAAATTTGATTAGAATCGGATTTCTAAAATAAACAATTCGAACTTAAAAACAAGCTTACATTCATAAGTGTGTGTGTGTAGAGAGAGAGAGGAGTGATCCTACGAGAGCAAAATGTTGTGAGAGCATGAGAGAATGATCCTGGACCACATGATTCTATTTTCTCTCTCCTGGTCTTCTCTCTCCTAGGTGAATCATGTGGTCCAGAATGACCCCTCTCATGCTCTCACAACTTTTTGCTCTCATATGATCACTCATCTCTCTCTGTATATATAGGGCTAAATGAGGTTTCCCACCCCCATTTTGTTTTTTTTTATTTTTTCATCACTATATCCTTATATTATGTCTTTCAAATTTCGTGCGAAACAGAGACTCCAACAGCCTCCATCTATACAGTCAATTTTTAATGATCGCAGAATTGTTGAAATCGACCATGTCTGGATGGAGGCCGTAGAAGTCTCTGTGTTTCGCATGAAATTTGAATGGCATAATACATGGATATAGTTATAGACGGAAGAAAATTTCAAAATATTAAAAAAATGAGAAAATGAGGAGATGGAGCTAAGTTACCTCCCCATAAGGGGCATATCCATTTTTCTCATGTGTGTGTGTGTGGAGAGAGAGGGGGAAAGGAGGAGTGATCCTGTGATAGCAAGAAGTTATGAGAGCATGAGAGGAGTAATTCTGGACCACTAGATTCTATCTTCTCTCTCTTGATCTTCTCTTTCCTTTATTGAAACTAGTGGTCCAGAATCGCTCATCTCATGTTCTCACAGCTTTTTGCTCTCATGGGATCACTCATGTGTGTGTGTGTGTATGTGTAGAGAGGGGGGGTTGATCCTTTGAGAGCCAAGATCTGTAAGAGCATGAGAGTAATGAATATAGACCACTAAATTTGGTAATCTCTCTCCTCATTGATTATAGGATTAGATAGAAGAGCATAATCTAATGGTCCAGATTCACTGCTCTCATAGATTTTGGCTCTCAAATGATCAGCCATATATGTATATATATATATATATATAGAGAGAGAGAGAGAGAGAGAGAGGAAAGGGATCCTACTCTGTGAAGTAGGTAACTTACCTATTTCACAATTCATTTTTTTTAGCAATTTTTTTTATTTTTTTTTGAAAAATACCACCATGAGTTTTCATAATTGTATCCCTCTAATATGTCATTCAAATTTCGTTTGAAACAGAGACTCCTACGGCCTCCATCCATACAGTCATTTTTTAACGGTCACAGATTTGTTGTATTTTACATGTTCTGAACGAAGGCCGTAGGAGTCTCCATTTCTGATGAAATTTGAATGACATATTAGATGGACATAATTATGAAAATCCACGGTGGCATTTTCAAAAAAAAATTGGAAAAAATGGATGTGAAGTATGTAAGGTTACCTACTTCACAAAGTAGGCTCCCTTTCCTCATATATATATATATATATGTGTGTGTGTGTGTGTGTGTGTGTGTGTGTGTGTGTGTGTGTGTGTGTGTGAAACATATGGGGATTTACTTAATTTATTGAGTAGAATATGTATTTCGAATTTCATGCAAAAAAATTCCTAACATGCCCATCCAGACGGGGTCGATTTCAAAAAATTTGAGACCGTTAAAATGTGATAGTCTTGATGAAGATGAAATAAGTGTCGAATTTAATTGAATTTGGCATGAGATCATGGTGATATATGGTGATTTAAACCCCCCTAGGTTTCATTTCAAAAACACAAAAACTCGATGACAAAAAATGATCAGATGCAGCTAGTTGGATACACCCTCAGGTGTAGTTCCCCAACCCATGTGTGTATATGTGGGTGTGTGTGCATGCGTGTGTGCGTACGTATGTATGTATATATGTATGTATATAAACAAATTGGACATGAATTATGTAAGTTCGTTCATGTTCGATTCATTGCGTCTGAGGTCTGTAAAGGTTTGATTTTGCTGTGGAATTAGTGATTTCATATCATAAATCATCATATCTGTTCTAGAGTGCTTCATGTATTGACAAGAATTGTTATGCGCTAATTTATATACACAACTGATTTTCATGTATGATCGTGCAGAAGTTCTTTGATTATTCTACACCCTCGATCGCGTCTTTCCTGGACACATTTTTCGTCATTTTGAGAATAAGGTTGCTTTATCCTGCTCTGATGCACAAAGTTCCAATGCTCATCATTAAGATGGATGGGACCAACTATGAGCTATGGGCCATGTAGTTCATGAGAATTATGGAGTGGTACGACAAAGGGTACATTTTGATGTAGTCAGAGCCGATTGACATTAATGCTTCTTGAAAGCAATAAGATGTGGATGCGCGAGTATGGCCATCTGATACCATCACCACATAGACAACCAACAACACTCTTCGCCATCTCACTACCATGCCAGCGCGAGACATCCTCGATGCCTTATATTCTAAGATGGGGAGTGATACGAAGATCATGCAACTTCAGTAGAGCGTCAAACACATGGAACACATGATGTAGCATGGTATATTATTTACAAATAAATAATATAAGTATATGTGTATATATAACTATGCACAGTATTTATCAAATAGAGTGGTTTTTATATATTTGTATTTGTTTTATGCTATTTTTTGATTTTATATTTCTGTATTTTTTTATTTTCTTTTTTTTATATTTCTTAATTTTTCACTTTTTCCTTTATTTTAAAATAGATATGATATACATGGTTATATATAAAGTAAATATACAATATAGATTAGGCTAGATATAAATGATATAAAAAATAGTCAAAGACGCGAAAAAAATCTTTTTGAGTTTTAAATATTTTTTACTACTTTTGAGATTTTTGAGGATTTTTTTTTCTAATTTTTATATATTTTTAAAGTTAAATTTACCCTAAATCAGGGTTTTATTAAAATAATTGAATTGAAAATGGAGATTAAAACTATCAAACAGACTCAAAATCTCTCCAAATTAATTTGTATATATTAATAATAATATAGAGAAGAATAGAAACATAAATTGATATTTTTAGGATTTTTGAGAACTTTGTAGATTTTTATAAAGATTTTTGGGTCTTTTTTAATTTTTAAGTGTTTTCTTTTATAATTTTTAGTGATTTATGGTCTGAAGGTTAGTGATCCTTGAAGAAGCATAATATATTTTTTGGAGAATTTTTTGAAGTGGATTTATATTTGTTTGGCTTTTAAAAGGTAAATAGGGGTTAACTATGTAATATTTGATTTTTAGAAATTAGTAAAAGGACATAAAATACAAAAACAAATCGATAGCATGACCAAGCATGCATCCGGGTACTTGCTCATATTTTTTTCTCGTAATTTTTATTATTTTCAATAAATAGAAAAAATACCCAAAATTATTTGGCATGATAGGGGTATACTTGCAATTAAATTTAAATGCATGACAACAGTGCAAATTTTACCCAAACTTTAGCACCAAATTCAAAACTTTAAATACTAATGTACAATTACGAAAACACGAGAGGAATTTTAGTGCAAATTTCACAAGATAAATGTGCACCTACATGTAACTCAAGAGGGGACTAAATCACAATATTTAAAAAGTTCAGGGGGTGCATGAAAATTAGTCCGCAAATTTTTAAATCAAATAAAAAATTTATAGGTCTGGATAGCAAATACAAAAGGTGAAGTAAATCTATAAAATTTTACCACTAAAATGCCGGGATCCAAGCATCTAGAAGCTCCCGCGTGGCTGATCGGGTGGCTTTTCTTGCGTACCCCTTCATGATTAATCAACGGTCCACAGATCTGGGTTGTTATTCTTGATCGAACGACGTGGAAGGCCACTGGAAGAATACAGAAGAACTCTCCGCCGACGAACTTCGATTCATCGTTTCATGTTTGTTTCGACGGTCGGTCTCTCATCCGACTAGCCTAGAAGGTAGATGAGCCTCCTCCGCGTGCGACAACAGGTTCTGATGAAGGTGAGAGGGCTCGAGTTTCTCCGGCAAAGGTAAACCACCTGGGGAAACTCCATGTGATTGTAAAAGTCCCAAACGTGTCGAATGACTTGTAAAACATCACCAAAAGATTCCCATGTGCGAGGACTATCTCCTCTACCAAGGGTTTACGCAAAACGATAGGAGGAATGAAATGGAGGGAGATCTCCGGCGAGGTTGCGGTGGAGGGATCTCGAATCTCAAATCAATGATGGATCTGGATTGGATAGGGTGTGGAATCGATGGAGAATCAGAGGGGATTGAAATGCCGTGGAAATTAGGGCAAATCGACAGTTGGATCACTCTGAATTTGAGGTGAACCCTAAAGTCCAGGATTTGGGGTTTTTTCGATTAAGCACTAATCACTCGATTACACTAGAAAATAAAGGTGTGAAGTGAAAGGCAAGCTATGAAACTACATAGGAATGCAAGAAATGGGGACTCGACCAGCCTCATACGACCATGAGTAGAACTTGTCGGCAGTGCTCCGGTGGTGAAGTTGGATACACTTCCTCCCTTTCTCTCCTCACTGCAAATTAAGGGCTAAACCAGAGTTGGATGCGTCAAATATCGCTTAATTAAAGTCAAACAGTCAATTTTTATTTTTACTTGGGCAAGCCTAAAGTCGAACTCAGGGACACGAGCCTCTTAAGTAATTATCTAGACTCTTATTACCTAAATTAAGCGTTAAAGTAGAAATTCATATGTCAATAAATGTAGACATATGAAGTAAAAGGATCTTATTTGATTTTTATCATGAAACAAAATGCAAGTTACAAAGGTGCAAAGATGCCCAAATCATATAGAATCAATGAGCAATAAATAGTAGCCAATTTCGGAAAGAGTTCATGAGGCCATTTTTTATTGACAAGCTACTTGATGGCATGAAAATCATTGAATAAGTGACACTATGTAATTAGATTTAATCAATAAAATCAAAAGTGTCAAAACAGAACAATAGCTATGCCATTAGAAAGATGATTAAATTAGCTTCAAAACAAGACCAAAATCAACTCAAGCACCTTGAATGCTCAAGATATGCAAGAAAGAGCTCATGGGCATAAACGTAAAGAAAATATTGAAAGAAAATATAACAAACATGTCCCTGTAAGGACTGAAATGTAAATAACAAAAGTCACGAGGCCTTCCCTGATATTTGCCCTTCACGTATAGGGGTAAAATTGTAATTATTAAATCCACAAGGGATTGTATGCAATTACCCATAGGGCGCGTGGTTTCCTTGTGATGGCAGGACCTATATGCAAATTGAAGAAGTTGTGAGGACCTCTCTGCAAATTACCCCACCTGTACGTGACCGAGCGCGTGGGGCGAGGTTCGGTGGAAGGCACAGGTTTGGATTGAGGCTCGCAAGGCTCAAGCTGAAGGATTGGCACTCCGAGCCTGAAGGATTGGCGCTGACGCTCGAGGTTGATGATGTGGACGCTTGTGAACCTTCCGATCAAGAAGATCAGATGGCAGCTGTAGCATGCGGAGGAGGTAATGTGGCCATCTGAGGGCCATTGATTCCTCCTCCCTCTGTCGTGGGAGTTGGAGGCGAGATTGGGGCTCCGACGAGGCCTCCCTTGCTCCGCTTCCTTTCATCAAGCTTGGTGAATATCCTCGGCCACTCTCAAAAAACTAGATAGCATCGTTGAAGCTCGGTGGAGCAGCTGGGCTATCTGGAGAATGTTTCTGCTACTTGTACGCTGGAGACGAAGCTTCATAAAGATGCTCTGGCGACGACTCCGGCCATTGATGAAGGTATCCTGTAGTGTTAGTGCAATCGTCGAAGCAAGATGTGTGAAGTGGTGTGAGTGGGATGAAGTGAAGTGGAGGGTCGTTATAGGGCAGAGAAGCGAGTGGCCCGGTCGTCTCCTACAGCGAACTTGGCAAAGAAGGGAGTGGATTAGTCTAAGTTTGCGGAAGAAGGAGAGGATGAGTGGAGTTATGCGCGAAGACGGTGGAGGCGTTGTGAAGCTCGGTTGGTGGTCAATAGAGGATGAACATGTGTAACGAAGACTAATTAAATAGGAGAATTGAAAGGGAAATTAAACAAAGGAGCAGAGGAGCTTAACTAGGATAACGACAGAGCGAGGAGCCTAGGATTGAGGTCCTAAGTGGACCTTGGGTCTAAGCTGAACTCCCCTAGCTACGAGGGGCAACTCGGCGGTGGCGGAGCACCGCAGACCTGGCCTACCATGGACAGGGGTCGCACCGGGGCCTTGTCATCTTCGTGGCACCATCAATCGATCCTCCCCCTGTCATGGGGAGGAAGCGTGGTGCTGGACGGAGCCCCATGTAAAGGCGGACCGAGGTTACGGTGGCTGGCGAGGGGATATTTCAATGTGGAGCAGTTATGGGAGACAGTGATGGAAGTCATGGTTAGCAGGAGAAGTTCTGAGCGGAAGAAAAGGAGGCGTGGAGAATGTGGCCGCTCGCGAGGATAAGGGAAGAGTGGACTTGGCTGGAGGATGGTCATCGAGTGGAGAAGGTGGAAGATGAGGTCGTGAAAAAGTAAAGGGCATGTGGTGTGTGCGAGGTGGGAGGCATGGGTGAGAGGGGGGACGGAGGTAGGAGATAGCCTCTTGGCCATTGGATCTCGTGATCCAACGGTTGAGAGGTGGGTGATCAGCTGCCCGATTGTAAAGCCTTGAACTTGGCATATCTCGGATCCTATATAATAAGATCCGGCTCGTCAAGAGAAAACCAACGAAATTTGTTTCGTGTGAATCGGACTTTGTTTCGAATTGTTATGATTTTCGGAAGAAAGAGAAGTAAGGAAGGCAAAGATGTCATTAACCCATAATGACTGTCATTAGGACTAATTAAACACGATTAAAGAAACTAATGACGGATTGAAAACCGCTAATGATCATTAGTAAACACTAATCAATAGTTAGCAAAAGATAAACGTAAGCCGCGAAAGATAAACCACGATTAGTGTTAATTAAGCGTCATTAGCAAATCTAGAATCCTCTGGAATGTTCTAACTTAAGCCCCAAGTTTGGGATAGGTTTTGGCCAAAATCATGGGCCAAAACTATGGGCTGTTAAACCATGGTTAAGGCCTAAATCATGGTTTTCTAACCAAGGTTAGTGGTTTTCCGGGGCCTATAAATAGACCCCCCACCCATTCATTCTCTACGACTTCCACTACCACCACCACCCCAAGGGCTAGGGTCAAAAGGTCGGGAGGAGGAGTGGGAAGTGAGGGAGGAGTGCTAGCGAAGCGCTGCCGGGAGAATGAGAAGGAGAAAGGTACGATCCTCTCTTAGTTTGCTTCGTAAGCTAGGCTTTCAATTCATCCTCTTGTTCTTCCAAGTTTTGTTCTTGATTCATCTTTCTTTCCGATTTGTTTTCTTGTTGTGGATCGAGGAGAAATCTGTGTAACACCCTACTTAGGTGTGGGCGGCTATGTACGTCAGTGACCTTGTGATTCGTCACACGTTCACTCATCTAAGGCACGTGGTTTCTACCGATTCTCCATCGTTTATGTTTCTATTCTTTCTATTATGCTTTTATAATTATTTTGATGGAGAAATCAGTGTAATACCCTACTTAGGTGTGGACGGCTATGCACGTCAGTGACTGTGATTCGTCACACGTTCACTCACCTAAGACCCGTGGTGTCTACCGATTCTTCATCTCTTGTTATTTGAGTATATTCTTTCAGTTTTGCTGTTGTTTTTCTCACGATTGATTTTATAGAGGAAACTCTATCGAAATTTTCCGAGAAATATGTCCCGATATAAGGGGGTACTCTACCGAATTTCTCCGAGAAATATGTCCCGATATAAGGGGAAACTCTGCCGAAATTTTTCGAGAAATATGTCCCGATATAAGGAGAAACTCTGCCGAAATTTTCTGAGAAATATGTCCCGATATAAGGGGAAACTCTGTCGAAATTTTAAGAGAAAATATGTTCTTGATGTTCTTCATGTTCTTCACGTTCTTCGTTCGTTCTTCGCGTTCTTGACACGTTCTTAACGTTTTTGATACGAAAATGAAATTCGATCTTTTCAGGAGCCTTAAAATAGCCTTTCTAAAAAACGAAACACGATAAAGCCTTGCATACACGAGAGAGAGCTCAATTAGGTAACGAAATCCTTCCTTTTGTTGTTGGGTTTCATACGAGATTATTGAAATTCTTGATTTTATTTTCTTTGCTATTAAGAACCCTAATTTTGGTCATTTCTGAAAAGTCTGAAAAAGTTGCTTTGTGATTCCCACTAAAATAGGGTTTAAGCATCAAATTGATGCGGTGGCTTTAAAAGTTAGGGTTTGGGAGTTAAAATAAGCATAAATACAAGTATATATGGTTATGAATAATATATATGTAAGTCTATACTAAATATTGCTAATTATGCAAATCGAAGATTTACATCATCGGAATTGATGTGGCTTGAGTTGGATCCTGAAAAGGATCGTGTGTCACGTTAAGGATGACTGAGAGTAGAACTACAGGTCGGGCATGCAACCTATAGGTTTGTCAGAAGGAACCCGCATTGGCGTTTCCCTACCTAGGTGGTACACGGTTGCCCTGTTATGATAAGTGCACACAAATTTAATGTTTTGCAACGCGTGGTACCGGGAGCCAATATATTCGGGTTGGAACGACGAAAGATGTGGTCGTGCCATGTGGAGGCACGGGTGGTTCAATGGCGGCTGGATCACGATAATATGCATTTAAAGCCGCTAGGTTATATGATTAAATGTTAGCCTGAGGTTTTAAGCAACCGAGTCCTCGAGGACGGTGTGCTCATTTGATTTTCCAGACTGAGGGTTTGAGACCCTGTTTAATAAAAGAAAAGGAAATTGTCGGGGTGGTATTGGATGATTGGTTGAGGCGACATGCGGCGACATAAGCTTACCAAGATCAACACAATTTCCAATCCGAAAGTGTCCACAGCTTCGGAGTCCAAGAATGGTGGAGTTCCCCTGGACTAATCCCTGATGTGGAATAGAAAGGAACAGGACTTAAATTAATGAGAAGGAATGAAATTTTTGTGATATCAAGTTTTGAAAAATTACCCAATTTGTTTGCTTTTCTCTTCTTCGTTACTTAGCATTCGCTAATTTTTATCCTATGATTTATGGAAAACCCAACAGGTATCGGTGAGCCATCGCAAGGACTTTAAAAACTACATCCAGTTTACATACTAGACATCCAGCCAGCCACAGTAGCTTTACTCTTTAAGGTAGTTAGTAATCTTTTGTATATTTTCCTTTTAAGCTGATGTACATGTAAATGATTATAGCAGGACAGTGTATCATCTGAACTTTATTTTATGAATAGAAAGTGCTGAAATACTTTCTTCTGAGTATTTTTATTTACAGTCTATTTCTGAATGTTAGTTGTGATTGCTAAATAAATTATTGCTGAATAACCAGATCCGGATATGGGAGGATCCGACGGCCCGGGGAAACGGGGTCGCGATACCGATAGACTAAGGTAAATATATCACTAAGGTCGTTGTGACATCAGTCACTCGGGGCTCAGAACTCAATCAAGAAACAAAATCAGACCACCAATCAAAAAGATAAAAATCAATCAACACAAAAATAGCGGTCTTGCTATGTGATTAACCTGGTATAGCGCCCAAGGTCGGTCTCAAGGAGCACGAGTTGGCCTTGCGGCCTACGAAGTAGTCAAAAATGAAGGGAAAACAACATTTTTTGGTGGTTTTTAATATTTTTATATTTTTATGGGATTTTTGATAATAAGGAAAATAATAAAAAGAAAAATATAAGCAACTTCAACCAATTATTTAAGCACTCAAAAAGGGTCCAAAAATTCCAATAAAAATATTTTTATGTTTTTTAGGTTTTTTTTACTATTTTTGGTGAATTTTTGCGATTTTTTTTATTTTTATATAATTTTCTAAAAATGAAAGAAGGCAACAAAAAGGGAAAACTGTCCAGTCAGGCTGGGAGGACCAAATTAAAATATAAAATGGTCCTGGAAGAGCATGTATTTTTTATGAAAAGTAGAAACAAAGAGGAAAATCCAGAAGAAGAGTTTATTGTTTTTGGATTTTTCTACTATTTTTTTTAAGAATTTTTTAAGTTTTAAGTGGTTTTTCCATTTTTAGGGTTTTTACATATCCAAAAATAGCCAAAAATGCATAGAAAATAAAGCACACCAAAATTAACAAATACTAATTTTTTTTAGAATTTTTAAGAGAGTTTTTATATTTTTTTTAGGATTTTCTAATCTGAACAGAGGTAAAAATGAAGGTTTTTGAATTTATAAAAATACAGAAATCCTAAAAAATGTACCGAATTTTTAGTGAAAATTTTACACAGTGGCAGGAACCACATGTCTAATTTTCACAAAATTTGGACTTGATTTGATATTTTATTTAAATTAAAAATAGGCTCACAGTGCACAGGGACCTAAATGTAAGGAAAGTTATTTCCAGGGGCCAAAGCATAACACGTGTAAGAAGAAGCTTAGGGGTCAATCATGCAAAAATCCCACACAACACGCGCAAGTCACGTGAACCAGGCACGGAAGGACTAAAATGTAATTCCTATTTATAAAAATGCAAACATTAACACGCAAGGAATACAAGGAAATAATGCAAAAATACCAAGTCCTCACGTGTCGAAGCACATGGTCACAATCACAAGGACTAATATGCAAATAAAGAAAACATAAAGGTCCTCGATGCAATTTTTATAGAATAAAAACAACTACTGAAACTATTTACAGGACTAAAAAGTAAATGCAAAACATGAGGGGGCCTAAGTATAAATTACCCCTTATTATCCGAGGGCTGGAGGCGCTCCACGTGGCTGATCGGACGATGGAGATGCTCTGCGCCTCTTCGAAGGACTCCCGCTCGGATCGGACGGCTAAGGGCCTCCCACGTGGAGGATCTGACGGCTAAGGTGCGCTATGGGAAAACCCTCGCTGGATCAACGGCTCAGAAGAGGGCACGTGGAGATCGGACGATGATGGCTATATCGTGCCTCTTCGTCTGAGTGGATGGTCCAGATCAGACCTCTGGTAGATCCGACGGTGAAGAGATGGTGTGGACGAACGGTCGGGATCAGAACTAGGCTGAGGTGGTGATCGGACGGTGGCAGGACGATCTCCAAGAACTCGACGCCGGCGAACTTCGCCGGCCCAATGTGCGCGGTGGAGATGTCCCCTGGAGCTGCTGAAGTGGGGGATATCTTCGTCTCGATGGTCCGCAGCTATTAAGCTCCTCCGATGACGCCGAGGAGCTCTGGCGATGCAGGTGGAGCCTACCTCCTGTGCTCGAGTTGTAGACCTCCAGATGAGGTCCTTCTAACATTCTAACATGCACAGGAGAAACACGGGGTCGAGGGCAAACTGCCTCGACCCGTTAAAGCACGCGGAAGATGAAAGATGAGGTGGCGTGGAGTCCTCCGGCGAATCGACGGCGGAAGAGGACGATAGCCCTGCTCCGGGACGAGCCAGGGGGAATGGAAAGGCGGAGAAGATGGAGGGAAGTCTGGTGAACGTGAACGACGAGTCGGAGTGGCAGATGGGTGGTCGGAAACGGTGGGCGATGGCGGCGGAGCTAAAGGGGCTGAAATCGAAAAACCTAAATCTAAGCTAACCTAAAGGAAATCTAAGTTACATGGCGGGCGAATTCGACTATGCTGGAGCTGGCGGAGCTCCGGGGGTTATGGACTCAAGGGATCGTCGCGTCCCGAGGCTTGGTGCACCTCGCGGCGGCGCACAACGGTGATATCGCCGGGTCAGAGGCTCCCGGCTGCCCGAGCCTCGCTGCTACTCATCTCCACACGGCTGTCACTCTGACGAAGACGAGGAGGTCACTGGCGTCGAGGGGGAGGGCCAAAGATGGCGTGAAGAGCTGGCCGGAGACGATGTTTTATATGACTGAGGGTCCGACAAGATGGTCGTGGAGCGCGCATTTTGAGGAGCGGATCCCTAAGATGATAGGCGGGCGTGGATCGCGGATGAATTACTGATAATCGGAGCCCAGGGTTTTGGGTTGAAGACGAGTGGATCATGCCAAGAAAATGAGGGAAAAACGGGTCGGGGCATGGATCCGCGCAAAGTGGTCCAGGGGGGGCAATTGACCGGGGGTCAACGTTCCCCCGTGGACCAATCAGAAGCCAGCTTTTATTAAATATTTTAAAAATTCATTTTAAAATAATAAATGACTGATTTTCAAAAAACTTAAAACATGAAAAATGTTCATTTATTTTTAAATTATTTTTGGTGATTTTTATTTATTTTTTGAAATATAATTTAAGTATTTACAAGATATTATTATTATATGTAGGTATATACATATGTATTTTTATTTTTTGATTTTTTAATTGTTTATTTTTATATATTTATTCCAATTTTATATTTTATTTATTTATAGAATAAAATTTGGAATAATAAGGTATTTTTATTTTATTTTTATTATTTAATTACAAGGGTGAAATAAATAATTTTATTTATATACATACATGGTATATATACAATGTTGGAAATTGATTTTATTTTTATTTCTTTTTATTTTATTTTATTTTTATGGTTTTTATTTTACTTTTCTACATTATGGAATATGGAATATGTACACACATTTTTATTGAATTTTTATTTATTTATTTATAAAGGGAAATAAATAGATAAGTGGTTTTATGTACATGGTGTATATACAATGAGGAAGGGTATTTTAATTTCTTTTTAATTTTCTTTTTCAAATTTTATTTTAGTTTTATATTTACAAATATATATAAATAAATACACACCCATTTTTATTTGTATTAATAGGAAAATAATTTTTATTTATTTATATGTATATGTACAAACACATGAGTTTCCCTATCTCCCTCTACTTGGGTTTTATGCGGTCAAGCCCATGCTGAGCGCTCCCTTGGGATTAGGTCGCTCAATATTTATTCTAAATATCTCCCTCTTTTTCTTTTATTTCTTTATTCTTTTATTTATGCACAAAAACATGCTAATTATTCATTTCTACATAATGCATGTTGAATGGTAATTATTGCTATTTACAAGTATCTACATGTATTTTGCATAGGTTTTGTAGCTAAAATAAAAGAATAAAGAGTGATGAATGGGAATTCATCAGTGGGCACGCAAATGCGATTTAGATTAGATCCATGGAGGCGAGATCAAGGACTAGGATAGAGCCACGTATCGCAAGAGAATGCAGGCAGACACGAACGACTGAGATGAAGTATGGTTCTTGATCGGATGGTGGGAATCTAGGACGGAGATGAGCGGCTGGGATTTGAAGGTTTTGGAGAAGATAGGGCGGCTACGGAGATGGATACATGGCACGAGGAGAGAACGGCGTTAGCAAACGGGCGAGATGTGAAGTAAGAGCCGATCGAAGGGCTGGAAACGAAGCGCAAATGAACGACCGTGATGAGGGTGCCAAGAGGAAATCGAGCGGTCCAGAAGCAAAGGCGTATGACATACAAAGAAGCGGGCCACGTGGTGCAACCAGAAAGCGCCACGTGGCCCAATCAGGTTATTCAAGGAGAATACCACGGAAAAGAGTAAGAAAATGGTCGAATTTGGAAAAACTCAAACATGAAAATTGTAGATCTCGATGAGATTTACAAATTTCATGTTGACCAAAAACAGAAACATGGTCTAATATTTTTATGAGCATTTTTAAGGGCTTAAAAACACTACAATTTTTAGTTTTGTTCTTTTTTGTATTTTAATTTATCCTAAGGATCATACATATACAAAAATTTATCTGGTTTTTATTGACAATAGTCTAAGTTAGGGGGTTAATATCTGCGAATTAGTGTAATGAAACCGAGTTTCATCAATGGCTCTGGGTCGCGTCATAGCATATTCACCATACCACTAGGCTCAGGACCACCATGCCTTGCCCAAGCCTACCCTACATCTCCACGTGGACCCATACATTGACCCAGAGACCTTGCGCCCCACCCAAGCATTAGCCCTCACATAAGCAGACATTTTGTAGCTCAAGTCCAACTGATTTCTAGATATTACACTTATACCCCTACCCCTACGCACATTGAGAAATTATAGAGAAGCCCATCCGGCTTATTTTAATTGTATATGAGCCCTTGGTCGTGCTTTTTACGGTGTTGTTTTAAATTGTGGTTTTATTGCAAATAGGCCCATGAACTCTTTTGTAAATAACTTGAGCATACGAACTCCGATTTTGATGAAATTGGTCTTGTCTGAAAGTTTGATCAATGTTCCTTATGGTGATGTATCTTATGCTCTGATGTTATGCCTAGATATTCAAATATTAATCAAAATAATTTCCCTGATTTTCCGTCCTTTCTTGATTTGTGATTGATTGATTATTAATCCAATAAGTGCTATATTAAGTGAACCCTAGAGAGCTTGATTCACCTAGTATTTAATTGTGGAGCCAAATCATTAATTTGAGACTTTTAAGTCCATAATTTGATATCAACAGTGGGTTATTAACTAATGGATTTAGGTGGATATGCTTCGACCATCACTTGGAATTTGGAACACAAATAGATCTTTTCATTTGAGATTGAATTTTTGCAAGAGCTTGAGAATTAATTGTAGATTTCAGGAGCCATTTATGCTTGTACATGCATTTCATGTTGCTTGCATTTCATTCATTTTGTAGCATCTTAACTTGCATGTAAATCGATAAAAATCCATGCTTTTGCACCACGTTCACGTGATTGATCCATAGAATGAATAAATTAGTTAGTTGATCATATGATATCATCGAATACACATGTCTCCTTGTGATCGAACTTGGGCTTATACCAAGGAAAATCAGAATACATCACTTTAATGAAATTACATATCTTTGAGGTTATTTTTGATTGAATCTCTCCACCCGTGCTACAACATTGACATCATATCTAGAGTAGAAAGCGGTTCATCAAGCACACATATGACGTGGGTCAGATCCATTCTGACAGACTTAGATGTTGACATGTCTCTTCCCATGTAGCTGCTTTGCAACAACATGGTTGCTTTATTCATTGTAAACAATCTAGCTTTCCATGAGAAGACCAAACACATTGAGATATACTTCAGTTACATATGAAATATGGTATAGAAGTGCTTTATCTCTGCTTCCTAGGTAAGTGCAAGGGAGCAAACAATATACGTTTTCACCAAGACCCTAGTTAGGGGATCGTTCCAGTGGCGTTGTTCCAAGCTGAGCATGTTTGGCATCTATGTTCCATCTTGAGGAAGAGTGTTGAGAGTCATATTGTATTTTCCTATTTACTACGTCTCTCTTATGTAATTTACCCTATGGGTTTCTCCTCTCTATATAAGAGATTCCTATGGTCCTGAGAATAATCGATCCTTTCATTTATTTCCGCAATGCAATTTAACACTATTTTCATGTTTTAATAAGAAGTCTCATGTGTGTTTATAGTAGAGTTTTTCTATGTGTTTTTACAAATGATCCATCCTTATGTATGAGAAAAGCAATTTATTTTGGTATGATATCGATTTTTTCATGTTTTTACAATCTTGCTTGATATGTTGGGTCTGAGCCAAGATTCGTGATATATTTGATTTTGCATTCTCGATTGACATATAATTGCAAATAGTCGATCAAGTGATGAGATGACTCGTCGAACTTAGCTGCTCCAAGTTTCCTTGATCAATCAACCATACTAAATGGTAGTGGACTAATCATTAGTAGGTCAAATACGAGCATATGCTAGTCGACTAACTCTGGGTTAGTCGACCGACCAGGATCCCATGTGAGTTGAGTACCTCGAAATTTTTGACATTGGTTTATGTCTTGGTTTCTTATTCTGGTCGAGTAACATTATTGTTAGTTGGACAAGACTCTTTTTGTGACTTTTTGGGTTATAAGTCGATTAAAATGCATTGTTTTAAGTCAATCAAAATGCTTTTTGAAGCCTTAGATCGTAATTGATCGACTTGCACAAGTTGTAAGTCAATTGCATGTGTGATAAATAGTTTGATCCATTTATAAGTCAAGAGTCAACTCCTTAGTCGATTTGTGGTCTTTGTAAGTCGGCCATTGGGCTACTAGAAACTATGTTTGACTTTTTCTTGGGTTTTGTTGGAGGATTAGGAAAGGAATTTCAACCCAATGATCCTTATGTTTTGGATGTCTTATCCCTATTCCAGTACTTATGTTTACATGCTTTTTATGCAATTTAGTACATTATGTCCTTATGGTTCTATACACTCTTTCAGTATTGGTTGATGTACGTTAATGTAGCTATGATGTTGTATTATGAGATCATGCTTTTATAATCCTTTAGCACTTCCAAATGATGTGTGTGTAATATACGTGTATGTGTGCAAGTGCATCCATAAGTGTATGTTTGTGCATGTGTGTTTACTAATGAATTGCCTCTCTCCATAAGGAATGATAAGTAGGCAATTCTGAATTTAATAATAAGAAAAGGGCAAAATCATTATTTACCTCGTACATTATATTTCTCCTAAAAATACAAAATCACATAAAAATTATGAAATAAAAAAGAAACAAAAACAATTATATCAAACATAGGTCTTTTTGGCGCACGTTATAACTTTTTTATTTACATATATTCATTTTATAAAACCAAAAATTTTAAAAATGTATCTAAATATCTTACAATATATAATATTATTAGGAAAATACAATATTGTAGTATCATTAATAAGAAAACAAAAATAAAAATTGTAAAACTCAAGAACTGGTATTTATACCTACAAAAATAGGTTTAGAGTTGTATTATTGATTCCATGCATTTTTTGGACTAATTAGATGTGCCCCTGTATTCTTACTGAATTCTAGTTCTGTCCTTTTCTCATATCATTTATGCCCCTGCTTACCTTAATGAAAGGGCAAAATTGTGAATTCTGTAAGAAGGTAGGGGCACAACCGATATTACAAAAACGGAGGGATATAATTGATATTATAGAAGTTAAGAAGGACACAAGTGATAGAAACCCTTTTATTTTGAAGAAATTTCTTTGTTGACTTTTGTTCGTTTGAAATCATTTATTATGTTTTTTAAAGTTATCTTTGAATTTATAAACCTTGAATTTTGTTATTGAGTCATATGACCTTCTCTCCGCTCAGCCATCTCTACGATCACGACCATCTAGAGGTGTTCAAAAATATCCAGGTCAACGCGTACCCAGCTTGACCCGTTCCTTTTGACTCTAAACTCTCGAGTACTCGTTTGAAAATGATGGGTCGGGTACCCGCATTATCATGACTCATGCCCCATATAAAAAACCTGACGGGTACCCGCGGGTACCCATTTGGAAATTTCCGCTATCAATTGATTCATAAAAATGCAAATAGTTAGATATAAGTACCAATATAGATGTAACATTATTCTTATCTATTTTGAAAATATAGAAATGTATGTGGATACATTTCGGTTAATGTGGAAAACATATTGTCAAATCATTAAAAATGAATATCGGTATGAAATGGATGCAAATTAAATAGGAAAAATAATAGAATCAAAAGTGTATAGATAAGATTGAATTTATATGTATGGAAGGGCTCATATATGTATCCATTTTGAAATCGAAATATATATATGGATGTCAAAATTTGAATTAACATATATGATAACGAATCAGATACGATACAAATCGATATACATACATTCTGACATCCAAACATGATGATAATGAATACAGTTGAATGTATCCATACATGATGATAATCGATATACATACATCCTGGCATCCAGACATTCACCCTTGACGGTGCAAATGACAATTGTATTGTAAAGAAATGTATCTATTTTTGTGTTCCTCTTCTCTGTAGTCATATTTCTGAGACACATGTATAAATGATGAAAACTTCTTTTGATACATGTTGTACCATATGAATATAAACACAACTGAGATGACACATGTTATTATGTAGTTGGTTAAATGAATTGTGAATGTTATTCAATCACGAAAATTTTCCTCATTTTCGTAACTTAGTACAATCAATCATAAATTAAATAATGTGAATGTTGTGTGTAGAGATAGTTTCACTATTATTATTTTACGTATCCAGTTGTTATTTCTTTTTCTTATTTAGACTCCTTTGTAATTTACCCTTTAGGTCTCTCCCTATATAAGAGAGCCTAGGGTTTTTCTTTAGGTCTCTCCTAACATTGTCGATGGAGATCGCTAACGATGTCCTCCATCAGCCCACTGCTAAGGCGATGTGGGACATCCTTGCTGCTACGTATTCGCAGGTGCGAAACGAGACCAAGATGTTACAGCTTCAACATGACATCTTTACAATGAAGCAGGCCGGTCGACCTCTTCACTCTCTATATACATCCCTGAGAGGGATGTTCGAGAAGCTATACAGTACTATTCCTCTTACTGCTACTCCGGAGCAGCAGAAGACGTTTCGGAACGCCACCATGGTGGGCGTTCTACTTGCAACTCTCGATCCTGAATATGATGCTGCACGGTCACAGATTCTAGCAGATGCAGTAATTCCTCCCGTGGAGGATGTCTACAGGAGGCTCAGTCGCATTCCAGTTTCCTCCAGCCCCTCTATTCCACCCCCATCTGCGATGGCAGCTTCGCGTGGGAGAGGTGGACCGTTTTCTGGACGTGGTCGTGGACGTGGCCGTGGACCTCAAGGAAGAAGCCGCTTCAGTCAGACATGTTCTTATTGACACCGCACGGGACACTCAGAGGACACATGCTATTCTAAGCATGGATTCCCAGCCTCGGCACGTGTTGCAGAGCATTCTCAGTCTCCAGTATCCTCTACTGCTGATAGTCGATTTGATGAGCTTGTGGCCCGTCTTCGAGATATCATGCCACAGTCATCTGGTGATGTGTCTGGTGGCTCCTCAGATATTGCCGCCACTGCCTCTGCCAGTTCATCTGCCGCTGCGAGCACCTCAGGTAGATCTCTTGCATTCACTACATCACATGATATATCTGACTGGGTTATAGATTCTGGAGCCACGCATCATCTCTGTCGAGATCGAGGCAGATTACACGCCTATAGAGATATTTCTCCTGGTCGGTCAGTGCAGATAGCAGATGGTACATATTCGCCCCTGGTTGGACAGGGGGAGGTTTTTCTATCCTCCACTATGCAGCTACAGAATGTTCTACATGCTCCTGAGTTCTCAATGAATTTGCTATCTATTAGTCAGATTATGAAGGATTTGAATTGTCGTGCTATATTTGACCCGTCTTCTCTTATTTTTCAGGACATACTCACGGGCAAGGTGTTGGCTGTGTCTCTGAGCAGAATGGTTTATATCGACTGGTTCGGGACTCCTATGCTGGCGCCTCATCTCTTTCTGCTGGACCAGTCTCACCGTACATTTGGCATCTCCGTTTTGGTCATCTTCCGCTCTAGAAAATGCGTCATCTTCTGCCTCAGATCCCTCCTAGTTCGTCTTTCCGATGCGAAGCGTGTCAGCTAGGAAAGCATCACAGGTCGAGCTTCCCACGTCGTCCGAGTCGGAGCAGTAGCTCCCCTTTTGAGTTGTTACATGTTGATATACGGGGTCCGAGTCGTGTTCCCGATCATCAGGGGCACATGTTTTATCTTGTGGTAGTGGGGATGATTACTCGCGTGTGTCATGGGTTTTTCTTTTGAAAAATAAATCTGAAGCAGGAGATGTGATCAAGAACTTGCTTAATGAAGTGCACAATGTTTTTTCTACCTCTTTCAAATATGTTCGAACGGATAATGCCCTTGAATTCTGTACACGCCCGCTTTCTCTATTCCTTTCATCAAAGGGAATTATTCATCAAATCACCTGTGCGTATACCTCACAACAGAATGGTGTGGCGGAAAGAAAGCATCGCCATCTCTTGGATATTACCCGAACACTGTTGATTCAGAGTTGTGCTCCTATTTCATTCTGGGGCGATGCTGTTCTTACTGCATGTTTTCTGGTTAACCGAATGCCATCCTCTGTTCTTGGTGATAAGATACCTATCTCTCTTATTTTCCCAGACAAGGAGTTATTCTCACTGACTCCACGTGTTTTTGGTACTGTGGCTTTCGTTCATCATCTATCTCCCGGACTTGACAAACTCTCTCCTAGAGCAGTCAAGTGCGTTTTTTTTTGTTATTCCAGAACTCAAAAGGGTTACCGGTGTTATGATCCTATGACTCAGCGGTACTTCGTGAGTGATGATGTCACGTTCTTTGAGTCGGTCATGTATTTTTCTCCTGCGGGTGACAGAATGGTAACATCCACTACCACTGATGATATCTATGTTCCTCCACCACCTACATTGAGTACTCCTGAGTCGTCGTTTGTACCCGTCTCCACGCCAGTACCACCACCTCCACCTCCACCTCCACCCATTCCACGTCCTACCATATCACTGTTACCCAAATTCTATACACGCCGGTCAGGTCCTGCTCAGACTACACACCAGCCAATCACCACGCCTCAGGTATGTTCAGATGGCATTACTACTGACGGGTCAGGTTTAGTACATGTGCAAGATCCTTCAGTACAGGCAGATACTAGCCCATCCAGTACGCCAGATGGAGATCTTGATGTCCCGATTGCCATTCGGAAGCAGAAGAGGCAATGTGCCTCTTATCCATTTGCGTCACAGGTATCCTTTCACCGTCTTACTGGTGATTTTCAGAAGTTTGCCATAGCCTTGTCTTCTGTGGATATACCACGGACATACCAGGACGCTTTGCAGCAGGATTGCTGGAGATTAGCAATGGAAGAGGAGATGAGGGCCCTACAATCTCGTGGTACATGGTCTTTGGTCCCTGCACCGTCTGATGCCTCAGTTGTGAGCTGTAAATGGGTCTTCACAGTCAAATATCATGCAGATGGCACGTTGGATAGGTACAAAGCACGCTTGGTCGCTCGTAGGTTTACACAAACATACGGTGTGGACTACATGGATACATTCTCTCCAGTGGCAAGACACTCTACTCTTCGTATCCTTTTATCAGTTGCTGTGGTCCGTGATTGGAATATATCTCAACTAGATGTCAAGAATGCCTTTTTATATGGGGACTTACAGGAGGAAGTCTACATGCAACAGCCACCTAGGTTCACTGCTGAGGGGGAGAAGCATATGGTCTGTAGACTTCACAAGGCTATATATGACCTCAAACAGAGTCCGAGAGCATGGTTCCAGAAGTTGTCCAGTCTAATTGAGCAAGGAGGGTTCAAGAGGTCAAATGCCGATCACTCATCGTTTGTCCAGAAGTCATCGGCAGGTACGGTTGTTATTATGGTTTATGTAGATGATATCCTGGTTACAGGAGATGATGCTCAGGGCATAGAGAGGGCGAAGGCATTTCTTGGCCGTCAGTTTGTTACAAAGGACCTTGGGACTCCGAGATACTTTCTGGGGCTGGAATTTGCTAGGAATGCACAGGGTTTGGTAATGACCCAACGGAAGTACATTACAGACTTCCTGACTGAGACTGGCATGGATGGTTGCAAACCATCAAGTATTCCCATGGATCCCAGCGTGAGGTTGTATGATGGTGATACTGATGAAGTAGATAAGAGGAGATATAGAGAAATGGTGGGAAAACTCCTCTACATTACCATAACTCGCCCAGACATTCAATTTGCAGTTAGCAGGGTGAGTCAATTTATGGAGCAGCCAAGACAGGTTCACATAGATGCGATACACATGATACTGAGGTATCTGAAGTCTTCTCCAGGGTCAGGGCTGCTATTCAGAAAGGGCACAGACTTATCCATCTCAGCATGTGCAGATGCAGATTATGCAGGATGTCCGAAGGATCGGAAATCAACCTCAGGGTATGCAGTCTTTGTTGGAGACTCTTTGGTTTCTTGGAAAAGCAAGAAACAAACTGTTGTGGCAAGGTCCAGTGCTGAATCCGAATATAGGGCCATGGCTCAAGTCAGCACGGAAATGATGTGGGTTCGTTCAGTACTAGAAGATCTATGTGTAGCGGTGCCCCTACCTATGAAGCTTCAGTGTGACAATCGGGCAGCATTGTTCATTGCCAATAATCCAGCCTTCCATGAAAGGACCAAGCATATTGAAGTTGACTGTCATTATACTAGGGATCTGATCCAGAGAGGGTTGATATCTACTACACACGTGAGCTCAGGAGATCAGACTGCAGATGTGTTCACCAAGCCACTGCTCAGAGGACCCTTTCAGAAATGTTCATCCAAGCTGAGCATGATAGACATCTATGCTCCACCTTAAGGGGGAGTGTAGAGATAGTTTCACTATTATTATTTTACGTATCCAGTTGTTATTTCTTTTTCTTATTTAGACTCCTTTGTAATTTACCCTTTAGGTCTCTCCCTATATAAGAGAGCCTAGGGTTTTTCTTTAATCATATATCGAAGACTCCTTTCTCCTAACATTGTGTAAATTGGAAACCTGAATCTCGGGATCGTTACAATTCTTGAAATTACATTTGTGCCCCCACCCGGGCTAATTGCAAGAGAGACCCTATCATCTTTTAATATTCATAGATAATCCCCTTTGAGGAATTACACCTGTGCCCCCACCCTGGGCCAAATGCAACAGAGACCCTATCATCTTTTAATATTCATAGATAGTCCCCTTTGAGGACTAAAATGAACTTTATTTATTTACAATTTCGTCCCTTAAACTCTATGATTAGATATCTTTCTCAATTTTTCTATGAAAATTATGCATTTTATGTCATTTTAAATCTTGGTTAACGCTCTATCATTTTATATACTTTATACATATCAAAGGCATATTTAATTGAATTATTATTTGATGATTAAAATCTCTAATGCATGCTTAATTTGATAAATATTTTGTAATAACATTTGAGGGCACCACATGTTTTTGCAGGAACTTGATTGAGAAGCATAAAATAATAATTTCCTTATTATTAAGGATTAAAATTATTCGTCGATGTATTAATTATAGTAGGGAAATTGAGGAAGGGATTTTGATCTTGATTAATGTTGCGGGATTAATTTTGATTTTCCCTAACCTACAACATTGGTCTTAGACATGTTAATTAATTAGAGATTCTATTGTTCATCTTATTGGAGATTAAAATTTACCATCACATATCTATCTCTTTCTCTCTTTATATTATTTTCTTTGTTTATTTTGATTCTTTCTTTTCACATTATTATCTGGTATAAGGATTAGTGTCACGATTAATTGAATACTTAGACTAACTTAAAATACCCAACTAAAGAAAAATGTCCCCTGAGTTAAATCTTGGTATAGTTATCAAGTTGAAATTTCCCACCTATTCAAAGGGCGGTTTTTGATGGTATGATTTCTGTTTCCTATACTACAAGAATATGATGTTATTAATAGAGGTGGAAAGGGGGACATCAGCTAGCCGTCGACAATTTGGACATCCATCCGTAAGTTTTGGTTGTCCATTGAATGTATCGTTCCACAAGCTTTTTTTTTGCTTCCCTCGGTTTAATTTCCTTGTACAAGCATGTTTGAGGTTGTAAGAACCCAACTTTATTGGCATGCAAGTGCTGAAGTTCTTCATGTTATTACATGAATCAATAGAGACTGGCTTTCGGAGATCGTGTTTAGATTTTATCACGTCAGAGAATACTGATTTTTTCATCCACCAAAGGAAACATGTATTTGGAAAATTAAGAGTCGTTGAAACTGGTTAGATCAACAATACCCAACCACCATTCTCTTTAAGCTGACATAATATTTTCCAAGCTACCTTAGGTCCTTTGTTGGTTGCACTATTTCCATTCTATAGAAAATTTCTTCTAATCTTGTTAATATTCTTAATTATGAAGCCCAGGACTTTAACATAAGGCATCGTGAAGGTGGTCAATGGTACAGGGGAGCTAAACAGAACAATTCATCCCAAGATTCGAGTTACATGAAACTTCTATGCAGGGCTCAAGTTTAAGCACTTTACTGATAAATTTTGATGATGTCGACGATAGTGTTCTCAGACCGCAGTCTATTTACATATAAATCTTGTCAGCAGTCCATAATTGTTGGGGTACGGATTGGTATTGCCTCTTCTCGGATATTGGTTGGTGGAGATCAAACACCAGATACAAACACCGATACTGATGCACAATCCACCACCACCATAGAAGCAAGTGAAAAAGAAGAATAAGACTATGATATGATGATGGCCGGTCATCTCTCACGAACCACTAGAGAAGAAAATCACTAAGAAGTGGAATGAGTACAACTCTCATCATTCCTTCGCTCTCGCCATTCTCTTGTCTCCCACTCCCTTTTTTCTCCTGTGATGTTCTCTCTTGTTGTTGTATGGAGGTAATGCCCCCATCCTCCTCTACATGTAGCCTAACTACAAACCCTTAATCATATTCCCATTAGGACTATCCATAGAATATTAGGATCAAGAGTCCCATCCCTTTAGGATTCACATCATAATATGACTCTTATTTTTATTAATAAAATACTCTATTTATGCCTTGAAAGTTTGCTTCTACCCCCTTAACCAATCCATTAAGGTGAGAATGTTGTTTTGAAAAATCTCGTCTTCGTATTTCCCTATGCAATTTAACTGATTGAGAAATCTCTCTGTGCATATGCATATTTGAAAAATTCATAATTTTAGACCTTAATATCCTCTTTTGATTTGGATGTGGCCATGAATGTGTTTCAAATCTGAGCATGTAATGTTCTGGGTTTAGGTATCCAGTCCATTATCGAGGAAAAATGACATTGACAATTTGTTAGGACCCGTTAACAACCACCCAAAATGATTAAGCTCGATTTGTCAAGTAGTAATCCCCATTACTTATAAATCACACTCACACTTCGTGAGTTTTAGATGTAGGGCTATATTTGGGGGTGTGGGTGTCACAAACTCCCTCACTTATATTCGAAACATCCTCGTTGCGATATGACCCATGACTTATTTCGAATGACACTAACGGTGACACGTTTTGGGTAGCCATTTCCTCCTAATTCTTTGTAGGGGGGTTCCACCTCTCGAGTAGTCCTTTCAACTATTAGAGGGAAATTGGCTCTGATATCATTTGTGATGTCTCGTGCTTAGATCCCCGGTCCGTTATCAAGAAAAACCAATCCTAACAACTTGTTGGATTTATCCTAAATGGACTCATTGACAACCACCCAAAATGCTTAAACCCAAGCTAAAAAGAAGTAATCCCTATCACTTATAAACCACACCCACACTTCGTGAATTTTAGTTGTAAAACTATATTTAGAAATATGGGTGTCACAGATCTAGCACTATATTTTCAGAATATGCTAAATGCCGGAGATGCAGGATTGGTTTTGTAATTACTTATATTCCTGAAGTCTTGACCAACAAATTTCACATGGTTTTGACCAACCTCGTTTCTTCCTTAACTACTTATCGAGAATTCAAATCTCACTCAAATCTAAAAATTATTTACTTGTAATCCATATAATGTCATCGTTAAAGGTAAACCTTATCATTTTAATATAGTATAAGACCACACAAATTCATAGTGCCATGCATATTCACGAAACTAAACTTCTCTAATGAAAGGTCTTGTTCCTAAAATCTTCAATTTAGAAGGACTTCAGGTCCAGGGTGAAAACGTGGGAAATTTAATCACATCATAAATGAATCAATAAAAATAATGATTCGCGAGTTACCTCCTTCCATCGTAAATCAAATAAAAACTTGTAACGGAGATGATGAAGAAACTGACAGTGATCTTTTCTTCCTCCTTCTCTCCTTCCCTTGACCCCAATCGTTAAGACTCTCTCAGATGGTGGAGAGTTTTGATGCTGGTTCTCTGAATCTATTGATTCGGTGTCTTGCATAATGAACCATCACGTCTCTTTTATAGGAGAAGAGTTGGAGGGTTCAAAAGGATAACAAACCCTATCGTAATCGACTCCTTATAATCCACTAACCATCAGTGTGGTCAAGATAATGTGGGTATGTCTTATCCATTGACTTGCTAAAACCCAATATTTATCATCTCATAAATATTTTATATGGACCACATAAGGGATAAATTCCAACATTCTCCCAATTAGTCCATATAAACTTTAATTATTAGATAATAACCTTAAATGCACCTTTTCATGGGTTTTATGCAATGTCAATTAATCATATAATTTAATTGAATTAAACTCATATGATCATGGCGGTCACACATCATATAACTTGACACGATCCCTTCCATGTATCAATATCAATTCAATCCAATCACCTATAATTTAGAAGAATAGCATCTCCTTCTTTAATTCCATTTCGACGATTATGTTATCTATTTGCAAACATACAAGTATAATATAACAATGAAATGATTCAGAAATATAAAACAAATAAGATTGTCATAATCATAATGAGCACCAAAAATATACTAATTAGTCTTTCACAACAAGGACTTCTTTAGAACACCCATTCTTGCAACATGGTCAGAAAAAAAATTTAGGTGCTAACCCTTTAGTTAACGGATCGGCAATCATAAAATTAGTATTGATGTGATCTATTGACATTCTTTGTTTATGAACTTCTTCCTTTACTGATAAATACTTCAATTCCACGTGCTTTGCATCCTTAGAGTACTTATCATTCTTTGAGAAGAAGACTGATGCGGTATTATCACAATAAAGTTTCAACAGCTTGGCAATGCTGTCGACTATTCCAAGTCCTGAAACAAAATTTTACAGCCACAATCCTTGAATTGTAGCCTCAAAGCATGCTAAAATTCAGCCTCCATAATGGAAGTAGCAATGACGGATTGCTTCACACTTTTCCATGACACAGCTCCTCTAGCGAGTAGAAATACGTAATCAAAAGTTGACTTTCTTGTATCGATGCATCCCACAAAATATGAATCTGAATATCCGATAATCTCAAGATTATCAGATCATCTGTACACGAGCATATGATCTTTGGTGCCTTGTAAATACCTGAGAACTTTCTTTGCAGCTTTCCAGTGGTCCATACCAAGATTAGTTTGATATCGACCCGACATGCTAGTGGCAAAACTAATATTAGGTCGAGTACATGTCTGAGCATACATGATACTCCCAACCACTGATGCATAAGGAATTTCTTTCATTTCATTACGTTCCAATTCATTCTTTGGACATTGATCCAAGCTGAATCTGTCCCCTTTCTGAATGGGAACAACTCCTGCAGAGCACTTGTCCATCCTTAATCTTTTCAAGACCTTCTCAATATATGCCTTATGAGGCAATCCTAACAATCCTTGTGATCTATCAGAGAATATTTCTATTCCAATCACATAGGACGCCTCATCCATATCTTTCATTTCAAAGTTCTTGGAGAGATACTTCTTTATTTCATGTAACAAACCTAAATCATTAGCAACCAATAATATGTCATCAACATATAGGACTAATAAAATAAAATTGCTCCCACTAACTTTCATATAGATACACCTATCAACAATATTTTCTACAAAACATACAATGTAGTGATATTGTTAAACTTAATATACCATTGACGAGAAGCTTATTTTAGTCCATATATTGACTTATTTAATTTACATACAAGATTTTCCTTTTTTGTGATCCTAAAACCTCCGGATTGGTCCATATAGACATCTTCCTCTAACTCCCCATTCAGAAAGACGATCTTTACATCCATTTGGTGAAGTTCCAAATCATAATGGGCCACCAAAGCCAAAATAATTCTTAAGGAGTCCTTCTTTGAATCTGGAGCAAAGGTCTCATTATAACCGATGCCATCTTTTTGAGTAAAGTCCTTTGCAACAAGTCTAGTTTTATATCGTTCAATGTTACCTTTAGAGTCATGTTTGGTCACGAATATCCATTTACACCTGACTCTTTTAGAACCTTCAGGCAACTCAATAAGATCCCAGACATTGTTATTGGCCATTGACTCGAGTTATTCTTTCATAGCATTCAACCACTTTTCGGAATCATGACATTCTATGGCTTGATGGAATGAACTTGGATCTTTATCAATGCTTAAGTTACATTCACGTTCAAGTACATATATTATATAATCATCAAAATTTGCATGTCTCTTTTACCTTTCAGAGCGTCTTAATGCTACTTCTTGTGATTGGGTGCACTTGGCTCATTTACATCTTGTTCATTAACAATGACATCATCACTTATTGTGGGTGCCAACTCTTGATATTCCACGTCATTATATGGAGATGAATCCACATGAGGAATGATTACTCTAGAAGATTCGGCCAGATATGGAAGCGACACTGTCTCCCAATCTTCTTTTATTTCCACATTCCATGAAACTTGGCTCCCACTAATATTGTCATTCTCAATGAAATGAGCTGCTACGAGCATTGCCACTCTCAACAATTCTTGTACCATAATTAGGATAATAAAATCTACACCCCTTTGACTTTTTAGGATACATTGAAAAATCCACTGACTGTCTTTAGATCTAATTTCTTTTCATGTGGATTGTATACCGACTTCCACTTGACATCCCCAAACATTTAGATGTCTCAAACTTGATTTCCTACCTGTCCATAGTCCATAATTCAAAAGGTGTCTTTTGAATTGCTTTACTAGGAATCCTATTGAGTAAATATGCTGAAGTCCTTAATGCATATGTAGACAATGAAGAGGTAAAATACTATTATTTATCATGCTCCTAACCATTTCCATTAATGTATGATTTCACCTTTCCGCGACACCATTTTGTTGCGGTGTTCCAGGCATTGTGTATATGCACAAATATCCTTACTTTGAATTTTACAAATGGACCAGGATGTTGACCTGTCTCATCACGCCTTCTAAAATATTCACCACCTCGATCAGATCTCATAACTTTTACTTTCCTATCCAATTGCCTTTCCACCTCATTAATAAATATCTCAAGGACATTTATTAATTGAGTCTTTTCATGCAATAGATAAATATATCCATACTGTAAGAAATCATCTATAAAAGTGATAAAATATCTTTCCTCTCCCCGTGATGAGATATCAAAAGGACCACAAACATCAGTATGTATCAATTGTACAAGTTGGGTAGCCCATGTAGCCGGCTTCTTTGATGCGTGCTTGGATTGCATTCCTTAGATCAGTAAAGTCTAATTGAGGCAATATGTCATTCTTAGTAAGTCTCAACATTCTTTCCTTCGATATATGACCTAGTCTTTGATGCCATAAGAGAGCAGAGCATTCATCAGATGCATTCCTTTTCACATCCACATTGCATTCAACATAAAATAAGGAATTCATAAATTTATTATCAAGATTAAAACGATAAAAATAATTCTTCAAAGTACCAAAATCATAAAAGTACTTATTTCTAAACATAGAGAATGATCCATCAGAAATCTGGAAAGAAAATCCTAAACTATCCTGTCTGCAAACGGAAACAAGATTTCTAGCACATTCAGGAATGTAGAGACATCTTTCCAGATCAACTTGACATCCAGTGTCCATAATCAATCTGTAAATCCCAATTCCATCTATTCGTGGCTTCATCCTATTTCCCATGAGCAAATATTGCTCACTTTTCTTTATATTCTGAATTGTAAGGAATCCCTGTAATATGTGAGATACGTGAGTAGTTGCAACGGAATCTAACCACCAAGTATCGTTAGGAACATCTATAATATTTGCTTCGAAGCAAACGTAAACGTAATGCATACCTTTCTTTTCGAACCATGCTTTTCGGTTAAGGCAATCTTTCTTCATATGCCCGATCTTCTTGTAAAAATAACATTTGATTTCTTTGGAATTTCTCCCATTAGCTTTTCCTTTGTTCCTTTTGCTTGTGTTGCTTTTATTTCTACTAGCTCTTACCGTAGTCTTTTCAGTAGCCATGAGGTTCACCGACTGTTCTTTTATCTTCTTTAATCTCCCTTCTTCTTGAATTAGCATAGTCTTTAATTCTATGAAACTCCACTTATCCATCAATGTGTTGTGGTTTACCTGGAATCGCCCAAATTCAATAAGAAGAGAATATGTAATAAACTGTACTAAGAACATCTTGTTGACATCTATCCCCATGATTTTCAGTTTTGCTGTGAGATTACACATTTCAGTTACATGATCCATCATCGAGTTGGACTAGTTAAATTTCTTCGTGGTCAACTCACTCATTAAATTCCCAACAATGGACTTATCAGCTATATCAGACTATGGGTACTCCTTAATTTTTCTTTAGAAATTCCTTAGCATTTTTGTCCTAGGCATTGACGGTTTGACGTTTTCGTCCATTGATATTTTCATCAAGCTCAAGCAGAGACTATTCGATCTTTCCCAAGCCTCATAATACAACCTTTCATCATCAATTCTATTTTCTGTAATGGCTTGTAGTTTTTGATCTTCAACTAATGCATGGTCTAAATTCATCACTCCCAAATGGAAGAGAATCTGTTCTGACCAATATGCATAGTTGAGTCCGTTGAACTTGACCATAGAGTTGCCTAATGCAAATAAGTTCGTAACTGTAACGACCCACATGCAATTAAGAGGAACTGAAAAAAAGAAAATAATTAAATAAGAGGGACGGTTATGATGGGACAATCAAACCCATTCTCATGTGAGAGAATTTCCCATTTTGTGATGGAACGTGCTTGGCGTTTTCTTTTTAAGGGAGATAGAGATCTAGAGAGAGAAAGACCAACAACAATAGTGAGGAAACTTACCTCCATCCCATCTCCACGTAAAGGAGACCCACACAAAAATCTAAGGAATGTATTCTTCTCGGTACGTCAGATGACTTTGGATTGTGTCATGGGTCCTTGCATTCGAGGAAAGAAGTTGGATGCGGAGCCAATCTCCTGGGTATCGTAGTCATCCAGAAATGATAGTTCGATATCGAATTTGATATGGTGGAATCGGAGGCTCATGCAGTGAGCGCCGACGACAACTTTTCCGTCGACGTTGAATTCGGATCCGACAAATGTTTCGTACATCGAGTTATGTGTCGAACCCTTAGGATAATGCGATATATAATGTATGATTCACAAAAGTACTTTCTATTGATTTTTTTTGGAAAATACGTATGCGTGTCGAATCTGTATAATATAGAATATATGAGAAACTTGCAGTTATATTTCGTCACCACATCAACAATCCTAGAATTGATGAATAGTCGCATGACCTAGTGTATTGTATGTGTATATGTGTGCACCAAATGATGCTGGAGTACATTGCAATAAAAAATTATACCACTTTCGAAATGGAAATAATAATCCTTATGATTTCATATGAAATGTTTGTGCTAGAGGTTTTATTGAAGATTTAGTTAATTTTTTATGTCATGTTCTTCTGATGGATTCGTGAACAATAAGCTAGACTTGATTTTGGTTAGTATTCATGTGTGTTGATGATTTAAAATCGAGTAGATCATGTGACATGATGTTTTGATATAGGGCTGTAATTCACTAGTAATCTATACATATTATTACGTTTTATATATGTCTAATAATTATATAGGCATTATTGTCATGTTATTACTGTATTTAGTAACCATCATTCTACCGTAGGAGAAGAGGAAGTGGCTCCTATAAAACGGATATGCCCTATCAGAAGTCTGAAACCAAATTATTGTCTTCATCTATATATACAATCTATGTTGATAACTTAGCACACGTGTGTTCCTTGTAAACATCATATTTTATATTCAGAAGGTACATATGCTACGTTGTGAAACATTAATTGCACTTCACCATTATTATTTTATTCTATTTGCAATATACAAAATGAACCAAAATAATTAACCATAAATTCTTGTTGTAGTAGCCTTCTTAAGATCAGGGATGTTCCGTTATGATGATTTTTAAACAAAAAGATATTATATGGACGAAATGTTGTTCTACATAAATAACAAAACGAGTATTCTAATTCCTTTGAAGTCATAAAGATTTTTGTTATCGACTCGAGTTAGTGGGAGTTATTCTCAACTTTATGGAAAAGATATGTTGGTAAGAAAAGAAAGAAACTGTGTATGGATATAAATGTGTATGTACGTATGTATAAGTATGTGTATCGTCTATAAATGGTATATAATGCATATCTCTTTGGTTAGTGGAATCAAAAGATTCACATGGACCACTATTGCATGAAAAAATATATGCTTAAAGGAATAAGAATTTCCTTAATGTGAACAACGACACTTAAACGTTAAGCGGAGCTAAGTGCTACACCTAACGATGGGAGATACCTCTAGAGTCCGTTTATCAAGAGCCTAAAGGACAACACCTTCCGAAGGTGTCGAGTTCAGTAGAACATTGTGGAAAGTCCACCATTGACTCAGCGCTAATGTCATCATATTTTATGCAATGATTGAGTGACCGCTTGTGCCAGCGATAAAAACCACCAAAGCCACCCAACAAATTATGAGATAAGACAATCTGTAATGAATAAGCTAAGTGCTTATGAGGAAGCTAAGTGCTTTTTTGAAAGTTAATTATATACGTGCAATTATGTGAAATGTTAAGTTTATGCGTGCATTCATGTGAAATGCTAAGTGCATATGTGCAATTATGTGAAATAGTAAGTGTATATGTACAATTATGTGAAACGTTAAGTGTAAATGTACATTCATGTAAAATGCTAAGTGTATATGTGCAATTACGTGAAATGCTAAGTGAATATGTGTGATTATGTACTGTTATGTGCATATGTGCAAATATGGTTAACCTTAAAGGCATATACTGAAAGTATGGCATGCGTTGCATGAATATAACAAGAATATCCTTTGTATGCATAACTACGTTTATGAGTGATCCATATGATGCTATTGAATGACAACAGCCAAATATTATATTCACTATTATAAGAGTATTTTGGATGAATATGCCATGACACTACTTTGATGTATGATATGTTCTATGAAAAAGGATATAAATATGATGGAAATGAGAACAAGCTATAAAGGCTTATATGTGAAAACTCATATCAATAGTTGTATGGGTGTAACACAATTTCATATATGTAATCATCTTTATGTAATTATTGATATTATAAATTTGATAAGAGAAATAGTGAAATCCATGCATATTATCTTATGATTATGATCATATTCAAGGAATGTATCCATGGATAATGCATGTTGTGAACATTATTTCAGGTTGAGGAATCTATAAAATATATAAGGATCCATTGTAGAAAATTCTTATCCAGACTAATTATCTTATGCATGGACTTTTTTTTTGAAATAGCATAAGGAGACTTGATTTTTCGTTAGCTGGTTTGACCTTATCTCGACACATGCTGAGCGTTAAGCTCATACCATATATTCTTGTATTTTTATTGCAGGTCAATGTGAGGACAAATTTAGTGGCAGCTCAAAACTTATTGCGAGGTCTGAAGGAAGGATATTATTGTGCCCACTGAAACAAAGGATCTTGGTTTTGTATGAGAGTTGTATATTTTTTTATGGATAAAAGAATGTTAAGATGGTTCCTATTGTTATTTGTGATATCACTGATATTCAGAATAATACTTGGATCTGATGTGGTATTTGATATGTTTCCGTTTGCCACCGGGGATCCGGGCTGTTACAATAGCTGCTGTAACTATAAACAATAATACACATGCTCACAATAATGCTTTGAGAAATAAATTAATAATCCATATACAGGAAATGCATATTGAAATTTCTTTCACAATATGTTAATAATCACTTTGGGCATAATATTAACATATCAATAAATGCATAAGTGATGCAATTAGATATATTTTAATAGGTAATTGAATAAATCATGTCGAATTTATTTTTCCATCTTTGGATGTAAAACTCATGATTCATTTATTAACCTCTTAATGTGCATAATTATGGACAATAGTCCACCATTGGGTGATCTCCTAGTCCATGATTATAATATTCAGGATAATATCACGTCATTAAATTTAATTTGCATCAAAACACGATGATCATAATATGGCTTCAACTCCACACATGGTTACTTTGGTGACTAACTATTAATTAAACACTTCAATTCATTTATCAACTAAAATATGTACTTTACATAATTATGGTTACTAACCCCAATAACTAACATATATGGTTAATTAGAGCTATAATCATTGCTATGATGTCTTAAGGATTATGCCATGAGATTCAAAAACAACTCATGAATCTGCACATTATATGAATGATCTAAACAATAACAAGGGTTAAAGGTAAAACCACCATAGACTCATCATCTCTAATATCTTTCTAATTATAGAAAAGTTACTTTAATAATATCATTAAAAGTTTGTGAGTCAATTAAGAATCGTATCCATAGTTAGACAATTATTTATCTTGTTCTATTTAATAATTGCATATAACGTGAGTAAAGATACAAAAACTTTATCGGAAAACACAAGTAAAAGATGCTGTCAAACATGATCGGGTTTAAAAAATAACTTTCCATCAAGATAATCATGACAATAATAATAGTAACAACCTTATGGGTTTGATCAATACAAAATAATTTAAAAATCCATTCAAGCCAAGGTACAGTAACCTGCTCTGATAACAGATTGTAGGATATTTAAACGCAGCATAAACAAATCATTAAAAACAATGATTCGCGAGTTACCTCCCTTCATCGCAAATCAAATAGAAACTTATAACGGAGATGATGAAGAAACTGACGGTGATCTTTTCTTCCTCCTTTTCTCCTTCCCTTGACCTCAATCGTTAATACTCTCTCAGATGGTGGAGAGTTTTGATGGTGGATCTCTAAATCTCTTGATTCAGTATCTTGCATAATGAGCCATCACGTCTCCTTTATAGGGGTAGAGTTGGAGGGTTCAAAAGGATAACAAATCCTATCGCAACCGACTCCTGATAATCCACTAACCATCAACGTGGATCAAGATAATGCGGTTACATCTTATCCATTAACTTGGTAAAACCTAATATTTATCATCTCATAAATATTTTATGTGGACCACATATTCAACAGAGAAAACATATGCAAATTGATCAAAACTTAAAATCTCACACTCTTTATAAACAAAGAAATGCTCAATAGATTCAATATTCCCACGTCATCAAAATTCCGCTCAATTTTGGAAATTTAAAGGGAGATTGATTATATATTATAGAAATCTTCAAGCCGAACACAAAAATGATAATTATATTTTTTTCTATAAATTTCATTTATCAAGCTTGATTTTCACAACATGTTTTTTTTGGAAAAAGGATTCAAGTTCATTCATCATAAGAAGCAGCAAGACAAGGAGTTAAAAGTTAGTTACAGATCAGAAGGCTACACCTTCAAACCACCACACTAACCCCAGTTTTAAAGAAGATCAGCAAAAAAGCAACCCCAGTTGGATTCCCAACACCAAAAAACCACATCACAGCGGAGCAGCAAACATCCATAAGCGTGAAAGAGTTCCAGCTATCACCAAAGCTCATGCAGAGAAACCACACCCAAAAAGACACCAGTCTTCAACATGCTGAAAGGGCTAGGAAGCCATCCACCTACTAGGAGATCCACCCGATGTAGAGACACTTGCAGCAACCAAGAACCAACCAGAAAAGGAGAATCGAGCAAGGGAGGAGTTAGAGAACAGAAAGCGGAAAGACAGTAGGTGAAAAGGGCGGTTTGCAGGGAGAAAATTTATCAACCCCGATAACAGAAAATTACATCAAATTTAAACCGTTACGAATAGAGCAGATTTGGATAGCTTCTTTAATAATAAAGTTTGCATCTGCCGAAACTCCCTCAAAGGCTATTTTACAACGTTGTTTCCAGATCAGCCACCAAACTGTAAAGTTAATTTCCCAGCACCACCAAGCGTCATCCGTTAAAGCTGTTTCCCCCCTTCCTAATAATAACGAATTGAAGGTCTCAAAAGTTGATCTAATAGCACATGTATTGAAAAGCATTTTAGAAAAGGCGCATTCACTAAACAAGTGGAAGTAGTTTTCCAGGTCGTTATTGCAAAGGTAGCATCTGTTGACAGAATGGATTTTCAATCTCCCGAGTAGATCCTGCGTGAGTATTTTCTCGTGTGCCAAAAGCCAAATGAAGTAGTAAACTCTAGGATCCAGCGGCTTTTTCCTAAAAAGTTTTGCGACAGTTGATCTAATCCCTCCATCCCCCAAAATTGTATATAATTTTTTTGTTACTGAAGTATTCCTTTCCGGTGGCCAAGTCGGATAGATCGTCACGTCCTTTTTATTGTGCACTAAATCTCCCTCAACACGATCCAAAAAATGCTGAATGTCACTCGCTCTAATCCAAAGACCTATAGGAAGGATTAATTTCAAAGCTTTAAACCAATTAAAGCGAGCTCTCCAGTTTTGAAGTCCCCTTTCAACCGAGATGGCTTTGTTTTTAACAAAAGAGCATAAAGCTGGATGAGTTTTAAGGATTGGATTAAAACCATTCAGCTTGTCATTCCACAAAGATGAGTAGGCTCCATTACCCAATTTTTTTTGTAAAATTGGTTGAAGCAAGGTATAACCATTAATGATGTTTTTCCAAATTTCAGAGTGTGATCGTTGCGCTTTTTCTAGACAGGCAATGGGTCCTCCCCTAAAATGAGTGGCACTAATCAACTTAGATACCCAAGGTCTTTTAAAATCGATGATATCGATGGCGTGTTTGGTAAGAAGAGCGTTATTGAAAAGGGAAAGATTTAAAATACCCCACCCATCATTAGCCGTGGGTCTAGTTAACTTACCCCAAGCCACCTTAGCCATACGCCTAATGGAGGAGTTTCCTAACCAAAGGAAATTACGTCTAATTTTGTCAATTTTACGAATAACTCCCTCCGGGAGTTTGAAGCAAGACATGACATGATTAATAATCGGAGTAAGGGAGGAGTTTAGTAAGGTTATTCTAGCAGGAAGAGAAAGAACCTTCGCCTTCCAAGCCTGCAATTTGGAGGCAAATTTACCCACCAAGGAAGCCCAATCGTTTGAGGTCAGTTTTTTCTTTGGTAGGGGAAAGTCCAAATATTCTAAAGGAAAGGTACCCAACTTCCAGCCTAAATATGTTGACAATCGGAAAGCTCAGCTTCGGAGATGTTCAGACTAAAAAAAGAAGATTTTGTGTGATTTATTTCAAGGCCGGAGATGTGGCAAAACAATTTGATAGTATAGAGGACATTTTTTAACTCCTCTAAATCGAATTCTAAGAAGATAAGTAGATCATCCGCAAATTGTATGTTGGTGATCATTGTTTCCATCCCTTTTCTAAAGAAGCCTCTACATTTTCCCTGATCAGATAATTTTGCCAACATAGCATCAAGAACCGAGAGGGAGTGAATAAAAAGAAAAGGTGATAAATGGTCACCCTGCCGAACTCCTCTTTCAGGTCGAAAGAAGCCCGCAGAATTGCCATTCACTTTGAAGGAGATACCAGTAGTTTCCAAAAGCGCCTTAATCCAATTTATAAAGATGTCTGGATAATTTGCCGCCTTAAGCGTATTGAGAATGAAAGGCCATCGCAAAGTGTCAAAAGCCTTACGGAAATCAATTTTAAGAATTAGGGCTTTTGTACCCCTTCGGTCCCAATCATTAGTTATCGCAGTTGCAACAACAAAAGCATCACTCGCAGATCTTTCTTTCAAGAACGGACATTGAGAAGGGGGGATGTTTTTCGCCAGGAAAGGGGCCCATCTGTTTGCGATTGCTTTAGAGATGATATGAATAGGCATATTTATCAGGCTGATCGGTCTAAAATTTTCAATTTCAAAAGGATCACCCTTCTTGAAGATCAAGGACACAATAGTGTTGTTCAGGTGACGTACATTTCTCCCCAGGAAATTTTCGCTATGAAGATCCTTCACAAGATCCATGAAGTCATTTTTAAGTAGAGGCCAACACTTTTTGATAAACTCAATCGACAGACCATCAGGACCCGGTGCCTTGTTGTTTTTGAAACCCGCAATCGTCTTTTCGATCTCAGGAAGAGTAAAAGGAGTTGTAAAAATTGAGTGGTCATCAAACTTTTTTATAAGAGAGGAAGGAATCGCACAATTTGGCTTATCTTTGTTGGGGTCCTCGAATAATTTTGTGTAGAAATCCATAATCACCCCACACATCTTGTCATTATCCTGAACAAGAGTGCCATCCTTATTTCGCAAGGCGTGGATGAAATTTTTCGAAAATTTGGCCGACGCAATGGACTTTAGGAATTTTGTATTTTCATTTCCATCCAAGATGTATTTAATCTTAGCTCTTTGCTGCCAAATCATGTGTTCATCATCCCTTAGGGAAAGAAGTTTCCTATAATTTTCCTTTAAATTTTGTTGGACTGATAGATCCCCACTGCCTAACCGAAGCTCTAAATTGCAAATTTCTTCCTCCGTAACTCTGATTTCCAGGTTTATGTCAGGAATCATCTCCCGCTTCCAAACTTTAAGCGACCTTCTTAGGTTTTTGGTTTTTGTGGACCACTTATGGAAAGGGTTGTCAGAGGGGAAGCCCCTCGCCCAACAATTTTCCACAAAAGAGTAAAAGGATGGCCGCTGAATCCAAAAGGATTCAATTCTAAAAATTCTGTTACCCTTGAAAGACCCACATGAAAGCCAAAGGGGATTGATGATCAGAGTACGTTTTTGGTAGTCTTTTAACCGAACAGTTTGGAAAACAATCGAAGTACTTTTGATTCAGAAGAAATCTATCAAGAATGGACCAAGATGAACAGTCGGGAGATCCAGACCAAGTGAAGGTGGTACCCTTATCCTTGAGATCAATAAGACCCAAGGAGGTGATCCAAGCATCGAACAGTTTGTCATACCGTTTTAGAATTTTCACAACATGTTGGTCTTGGTGTCTCTCCATTGATCCGTTTGTTCGGTCCCTCAATTCATTGGCGAGTATGCTAGGAAGGCAGAGATTTGATTAGTAGTCTGCTTCAACATTTTCACATATCTTATAACTAATCTAATTATTTTGTTGTTGCATGAGTATTCAAACGATTTTTTTTCATAGATTTTATTGCAAAAAATATTTTTGTTTCAGGACATGGCTTTAGTGGACGTTACCAAGGTGAAGTATGCTCGTCTGAATAAATAGAGACATCGCGGGTGAAAGGCAATGTGATTGCCGAGATGAGCAGCAGTGCAAGATATAATATTACTAGTGAAGAAACGATGGACATAGAAGTTTCAGATAGAAATGCAAATAGATGTGTAAATATATCCTTATTGGATCCATTATCGTACCTGTTTATTTATATTTTGGTATCAGTATCCGTACCACTTCAAAATAGACATAGATATAGACAGGAATATCATCATATGTGAGACATCTAATACATGTAAATTTAAGCTAAATATGTACAATATTTATACTAATATTTGTATATAATAAGCATCTATTTCTTACAAGTAATTATTTTTAAGTATTTGGTAATATATTTCATATACAACAATATACGTATCCGCTCCACATTCATATTCTAAAACAAACAGAAACAATATAACACCTTTCTATACTCATATCCATATTTAATCATTTGCATCCTTTTGAGTCAATGGGGCATGAGGAAGCTTCCAACTATATACCCAATTAGGGATGTCAATTTGGGTATATCCATTGGATACCCGACCCAAATCTGCCCCACTTAAGGACCCAGAACCCGTCTCATTTATTTTTGGATGAGTTTGGGTCATGAATTTACTGCACATGCTAATATGGGTATGGATTTGGGATTGCCTTGTGGGTACCCAAACCCGCCCCAAACCCGAATAGATAAAATATATATATATATATATATATAGAGTATAGTTACATGTACCTTGGTGCAAGCTCCCCATCCTCATATATATATATATATATATATATATCTGTATGTGTGTGTGCGTTGCATTTTAGTCAAACTTATCAAATCCACTTCTTATCTAATAGATGTCAACTTCTCTATCCATTAGTCATATTCAACTGTCTTTTTCTATCTTCATTAAATAAAAATTACCAACCCAAAAGAGTTAAACACCTAATATATATAAACTTTAACATTCTCCACACATTACACATCTTTGTGTACCACCATATTACATGATCTTCCTCTGTTTAATCTATGTATGAAAATTTTATGTACATTTATTAATAGCTTGTAGTTTTATTATCTCAATATGTGGGTACCCATTGGGTACATGGATATCCGTCGGGTATATGATTACCCGGTAGAAATTACTCGTTTAATAAATGAGCGGGTATGGGTAGTGATTTATAAATAGGTACGGGTTTGAGAATATTGATACCCGCCCAAACCCGACCTGTTGACATCTCTATATCCAATAGGTACCCGCTTTTTGATATTGGACGAACCATAGGACATAGTAAAGCGGCTATCCTACCATGATTTTTTCAAATGAGTATCTGTGAATTTATGGTCAAAATGCACGAGTCAAGTTGAGTATTCATTGAACCAGATATATTGAACATCCTTGTAGTACAGGTAAACTTTCTACAATACAGATAGTGATGATCATTGGGCTAGGTCCTTTCAAGCCAAGGGCAACTCAACCCACATACCCAATAAACTAATGGGTTGTGGGTCAGGTCGCGAGGCCCGGATTTTTTTCTCCAGCTTGGCCCACGACCTAGTCTGACCCTATTAATATGGGTTAGGGTTTGGGTCGGGCCGACCCTTTACAAAAACTTGGGTGGGTGCATGGAAAAGGAAAATGGGTGATTAAAAATACTTTACTGTTGATGGGACAACGAGGAAGAATGAGATAAGAGAATTATTACTACATGAATTATGTGTTAAAAAGTAACAATTCACAAAGAAAATAGAATTTATTATATGAGATACATTCATGGAGGAACAATGATGAGAGTGGTACTCATCGTCTAGAGCGAGAAAAGTAATGTTATGATAAAGGTAATGAGAAAAGCTTAACCACAAGTTTGTTCTAAGATAAGAGAGTGAACAATTATGTGCATGTAGGTAGTAAAGATTGATGAGAAAAGATTGATGAGAATATAGAGAACTGTATTATGATAAAGTGGAATTGTGGATTATTATATGAAATATCTTATTGAGCCCTTGTTGGTCGGGCCGATGGGTTAACATGTTTAGATCGAGGTCAACTCCAGTCCGATTCATTTATTTAATGGACCAAATTTTAGGCCCGAGCTCGGCCTGTTATACACTAGATCGGACTCTAGGGCGGACTTGTGAGCTAAGTCGCCCCGATCGAATCCAGTGCTCATCCTTACACGGACCCATTCTTCATTTATGTATAATAATCTGAAAATGGAAATGCCATTACAAGTAATGATAATTACAATCGTTATTTCGACCACAAGCTTAGAAAAACATATAGAGTAGTACCGTGATCATCCCGAGACTTCAACAACGTATGTATATCACGGAGACAACCTTTTATGTACCAAGTTCCACTTTGGAATTTCATATAACTATGCAAGCACATATTTTAACATATAAGATTCCTACCAAAAAAATATGCAGACAGCTGTCTAACTTATAGTTTTTTTTCCTCTCATTTTAATCTCGACATGCCAATTAATGTGTGGATGCACATATTTACTAATGCAATCAATCATATGCTTTCTTCCGCTCAAACCGGATCAGAGAATATTTATTTATTATAAATGGAAGAAGAAGAAAAAAACAACAAAGAAGGTGCATCCCAATTTAGAGTTGTCATTTTGCTCGAAAAATCTATTTATGGCACCGAATAATTTCGTATCCTTTATCATATTCTTCACAGTTAAATGTATAACGACGAGTACTATTCATTGCTTGACTCTTTTAAATTCACAATGAATAATACATTCATCATCATACTGCTAACAACGAATCATATAATAACAATTATCTATAAACTTTTTTTTGTTAATCGTTGCTAATTAACAGCTGCTAATATATATTCTTAACTAAAAAATCAACGGTCATTATATGAGAGCAAATTATAAGAACAAAAGATGATTTTACAACAAAGTATTGTTGTATTTTTAATATTGGAAGATACGCTAATGAATATTGAGATTACTTATTGATGTGGATCAATTTTTTTGTTGCAGTGTCACCAAATAACAGAAAAGACAGCTGCTATGATTTATAAAAAAATAAGTTGAGAATCTTCTGTATAAATATAAACCATACAATGTACTTATGTTTACATGGTCACAAGTACCGAAAGAAGATGATTGCATGTTATCAAAATTGGCATCTCCAATGTGCCTCATTGCATCCCTCAACATCACCACTCTAAAAAAATATCTAAGTTCGGTGCCCATTAAAAACTCCTCCAACGAATATCAGCCAACACTCCCTGTCACCTCATGTGTTTTCTCTCGTCATCCACCCTCTTTCTACTTCTCCAACTTGTACTTGTATATTATATAGCTCCATGATCATGATCATCATCATCGTTGTCGTCACCGCCACATCGAGCACCTTTTCTCTCTCCATCTTTCCAACTCCTTCGTTTCATTTTCATTTCCATTTCCGTTTCTATCACTCTTTCTCTTTCGTCTCCACATCTCACCTTTCCTTCTCTCGCGACTTTGCTCCACCCATGGAAATAAGCAAAACATACTTATTAGATATTGAATCTAGAGTGGTATTTATTTAAAATCCGATCACTATATCGTCTGTTGTTAAATATACTGTGACGAATATTATCCATTGCTAAATGATTTTTTATACTAAAAATTAGCAACAAAAGCTATATCCGAGTTCTATCATGAGCAACACTCAATATATCAATGCCTATTTTTGGCCATTTTTGAAGTTTGAGCTAATCCTCACTAGTTTTTTAATTTAAAATTTAGCGACAGCTTAAATTTTGAAAAATAATAATAGATAATCGTTGCTACTAGAGCATTCTAATGATATATCAACATATATGAAAATTGTCTCTAAAAAATCTGTCTAAAAAATCATTTCACCATCGATAATACTGGTCAGTATATATTTAATAACGACCAATATAATGATGGATTTAAATTGAAACATCACTAAAGACCCAAATTATTGTAATAATGTTGCATTAATCTCCTTATTTTAAATGTGTTTATGTAATATCCCGTTTAAATAGTAGGGGTTGTTTTACAAAAATTGAAAACTTTATTAGGAAATTAAAATAGAAGGTTATATAAGGTATATTATATAAATATATATAATAAAAATGAAACGGCCGCCCTTGGAAATCGGAAACAAACTGAAATATAAATTTATTGAAATAAAAATCAAATGATATCACATAAGATTTAAAAATAAACGGCACACCATGTCATCAAAAAAAACAATGAAAAAAAGAAGAAGCTTAATGGCAAGGGAATCGTTGTGGAAAAAAACAAAAGTTTAATTAATTAAGAAAAGATGATAATGGTTTGATCGAGTCCACCAGATTAAAAAAAAACCGCCTTGCGTTTGTTCTCATTCACGCCGTTACTCCATCTTATCCTCTCATTCGTGACTTTAAATAAGTCGTGAATGCTCTCCCCAGAGAATACCCCAAACCCTGCAATCCCCCACGCACCTCTTTTTTTTTTCTCTGCTTACCGTGGCTGGCCTCGTGAAGCCTGCAAGTTTCGACAAGTAGTGGCGAAGGAGGTTCCTGATCAAGTCGAGTCATTCCGTGTAGAACTTTCACCGAGGTATTCTCCCAGATTTTTTTTCGGATTCTTATGCATTTAATCTCTGAGACATGTCGTTTGAATACGACACACTTTTCATGAGAAAGCTTCTAATTAACCATTACCACTTTGATCAAATTGTGTTGTTATAAAATGAAATCTGAATTATTGTATGTTAAAGATGTCAAATCCACTTAGCTTCGTGTCATCTTACTTTGCACACATGTGGTGATTTCATCTTCGTATGATTATTGGATTAAGCTTAAATGATTGGCGTTGTATTTGGTCCAATAGGATGTTAGAGCAACTTGTATGCAAGTTCCGAGAAAGTCTGAAATTAATGCACCCTTAACTAGTATTATTTTATTTTGATCGAAAAAAATTAAGTATCACCATTCACAAAAAAAATGATGTTGATTGACCCATGTTAGATACTGAATAATACGCATACACGTGAATGTTGAAGATAAATAATTAAACAAAAAGGATAGAATCGGACAATTGATAATCGCATAAATCTCGACGGTTGGGATTTTGGGATAAGATGCTTTACGGCATGCACATGACATTAAAATACATCTCTTTTGTTTAGGTGTTAATTGATCATCGTGGATTGGAAACTCTAGAAAATTATCCGTATTCATTTCTTATTCAGGTATGTACATTAATCTATGTTTCATACCATTGTCATTTATACCCCACATTTAATTTTATTAGTTGTTGCAATGGAGCTTTTATGATATCTCGTTAAACTTCTTTGATTATATCTCTGTGTTATAACTTTATGTAATTAGGTGCCAAGTTGATATTTAGCCATAATGCTTATTCATGGATTAGTTGTTAAATGTAAAGAGATAGATACATTATTACCTTTTGATATATAGGTTAAAATGTATTTTTTTATTCAAATATTTTATTGGAAAATTTATTATTGTTTTTGACACCATCATTGTGAGGAAGTAGACATTGTTCATTGTTTGCCCATTAGAGGCTTTGACCTGACCGGGTGCCGCGCGGACGGTTAAATCCACCAATTGACCGTTGTAGGCGGGTAATCCTACACTACTTCCGAACAATTTACCGCTACGGCGGTTGACTCAGTACTGATGTCTATTGTATTGGGGTTTGGATAGGAGGCCTCGTATTGATATTTGTTTTAGTTTAAAATTTTGATTTAAGGGAACGGGGTGGCTTCTATCCAAGCTCGGGCTGCCCGGTGTCGGCGGATGGGATTGATTTATATTTGATATAGATATTGATATTATGGTCACAAAATTTGTGATATTCAGGGAAATTGATTGAATTGCCATTGTTATCCCATAATGAGAGGCATACATGAAAAAGTCTTTTATAGTTATTGTTTATTGAGTTATAGTCCTTATTATATGGAATTGTCATCGTAATTTCTTTTACTTATTGTATATAGTTCTGATGGTATGTCTCATAAATTATTGGTGCATACTTAGTCAAATTCGTTTGACTAATATTGAATTACAACCTTGCAGCTTAGAAGGAAGCACGAGGTTCGCCGTTGGCTGGATTGAAGAGTCTTTGATATTTTCTATCCTCTTGAGTCATTGTACGGATAGACTTATTTAGTTTCATTGTGTAGTTCAGACTTGATGAGTCTTTATTTATTGGTTAATTTCCTTTATTCTTCCATTATGTATGGCACTCTGAAAGTTATTAATGGATTATTGAGTTTTGTCTCGCTCCTGGACTCGAAAAAAATAAATTTTCATTGTTTTGGGATGCTTCCCCAATGTTTCCCATATTTCGAGGTACGGGACGTGACAACGTGGTATCAGAGCCAAATGGAAGATTAGAGGAATATTATACAATTTTAGGATGACTTAGAATAATTATAGATTGTATTTGGAATAGCTGACAAATTGACCGTCGCTATTCGTAGATGTTGACCGTCTCGAACCGTAAGCGGAGTCGTCGCTCCATGGATTTGACAGCCCAGAATGCCAAATTAATGAAGACGGTCGAGGAGCTCTCCCAGCTGATTCGTGATCAAGCTGATCACCACCAGAGCAAGGATAGGGATCAGAGAAGTCGCGAGAGGCGTCTTGAAAAAGAAAGGCGTCTTCGTAAGGAGCGCCGTGATGATGTCACCTTTGAGAGATTCTTAAAGGTGAACCCGCCTAGCTTTGACGGTATAGTGGATGCTGAGGTAGCAGACCGATGGCTAGAGGAGACAGAAAAATTGTTTGATGCAATCAGATGTCCGGATCATAGCAAGGTCTCCTTCGCTACTCATCAACTGAAGGGTCCTGCTAAGGACTGGTGGACCAGTTTCCAGTTGCGGAAGTTTGAAAAAGGAGAGATTATTCTGTGGGATGAGTTTGTTAAACTCTTCCGCGAGCACTATATTCCGATACACTTGCAGTTGATCAAGGAGCAAGAGTTTATTAATCTGAAGCAGGGAGATCTGAACGTTGCTGAGTATAACAACAAGTTTCATCGTTTACTGAAGTATGCTCCACACTTATGTCCTGATGAGTACCGTATGACTCAGAAGTTCATTGAGGGACTTCACCCTGCTTTAAGATCGAAGGTTCTTTCCAGCATGCCGAAGACTATGGAGGATGCTCTAGCCAGCGCCACAACTATGGAGCGAGATTTCTTGCGAAGAAAGGAGGAGAAGCCACGCAATGATCGGCATAATCGATTCGGGAGGAACAAAATTTTCAAAAATTCTCAGAAGCAGAAGCAAGCCTCCAAGCCGGGGCAAAACAGCAGAATTCCTGAATGCTCTTTCTGTCATCGTTTCCATCCTGGGGAATGCTATCTCAAGAATGGCCAGTGTCTGAACTGTGGAGAGAAAGGACACTTTGTTCGTGATTGTCCGAAGCCTAGGATGCAGCCCGCATCTCAAGGACAAGATCAAAGGCCAAAGGTTCCTACACGAGTATATGCTCTCACCACTGGACATGATGCCGCTAAGGAAGACAAGGTCATCGAAGGTACCCTTCTTATTGATAATTTGCATGCGAAGATTCTTTTTGATACTGGAGCTACACATAGCTTTATTTCTGATGCACTAGTAAAAAGCATGGATGCCAAACCAAAATGTTTAGATATTGATTTGATGGTTATCACACCTACTGGGGGAAGTGTGAAAGCATTGGAGTATATTCAAGATGCTCCACTGACAATTGAGGGTCGTGAGCTGCCTAGTGACCTCATTGTCATGAAGATGGCTGATTTTGATATTATCCTTGGGATGGATTGGCTTTCCCGATATCATTGTATCATTGATTGCTGTAAGAAAAGGGTGATCGTTGCAAGCCACCAGTTCCCTGGGATAGTCATTAAAGGGCATGGCTCTACCTCTGAGCGGTGCATTATTTCTGCCATGAAGGCACATCGCATGATCTTGAAAGGGCGAGAAGCCTACCTTGCCAGTATTATTAGGGTTGAGCCATCAACCGTATCCTTACCTGATCTCGACGTTGTTCGAGAGTTTCCTGATGTTTTTGCAGAAGAATTGCCTGGACCCCCACCTCAGCGGGAGATTGATTTCACTATTGAGTTGGTTCCTGGAACGGTACCAATATCCAAGGCACCATATCGTATGGCTCCTGCTGAACTAGCTGAATTAAAGAAGCAACTTGAAGAGTTGCTTGACTTGGGATTTATCAGGCCAGTGTGTCACCATGGGGTGCACCTGTTTTATTTGTTAGAAAGAAGGATGGATCTCTTCGTTTATGCATTGATTATCGAATGCTGAATCAGGTGACTGTGAAGAATAAATATCCGTTACCACGGATAGATGATTTATTTGATCAGCTCCAATCAGCAAAGATCTTCTCGAAGATTGATTTGCGATCCAGTTATCATCAATTGAGGATTCGAGAGGAAGATATCTCGAAGAACGCTTTCCGAACACGCTATGGACATTATGAATTTTGTGTGATGCCGTTCGGATTGACTAATGCTCCTGCCGCTTTTATGGATCTTATGAATCGGGTCTTTCGACCATTCTTAGATCACTTTGTCATTGTTTTTGTGGATGATATTCTTGTTTATTCTCAGAGCGTTGAGCAAAATGAGAAGCACTTGAGAATCGTATTGGAGACTCTGAGGCAGAATCAACTTTATGCCAAATTATCCAAATGTGAATTCTGGTTGGAAAAGGTCATGTTCCTTGGGCACATTATTTCCAAGGATGGGATTTCTGTAGATCCAGCCAAGGTTGAGGCAGTCTCAGAATGAAGGCAACCGCAGAGCGTAACAGAAATCAGAAGCTTTCTTGGTTTAGCAGGAAGATTTTGGAAAAAATTTTAGGAGGCTTTCGGTACAAAGCTGAAGTTTAGTACTGCATTCCATCCTCAGACAGATGATCAATCCGAAAGAACTATTCAGGTTCTCGAGGATATGCTTAGAGCATGTTCTTTGGATTATGCTCGAAGTTGGGATGAGAATCTTCCGCTTATTGAGTTTGCCTATAACAACAGTTATCAGGCTAGCATTGGAATGGCTCCGTATGAAGCTCTCTACGGGAGACCATGTAGATCTCCTCTTTGTTGGAGCGAGGTTGGTGAAAGAAGATTGCTCGGACCGGAACTTGTGCAAAAGTGTGCTGATAAGATCGACTTGATTAAAAAGCGGCTATTGATAGCTCAAAGCAGACAAAAGAGCTATGCGGATAACCGTCGTAGAGAACTAAAATTTGCTGTTGGTGATCATGTTTTTCTCAAAATTTCTCCAACTCGTGGTGTATTGAGATTTGGACGAAAGAGAAAACTTAGTCCCAGATACATTGGTCCTTTTGAGATATTGGACAGAATAGGCGAGGTAGCCTACCGCATTGCATTACCACCTCAGTATTCACACATCCACAACGTCTTCCATGTCTCCATGTTACGGAAGTATATTCATGATCCATCTCATCATATTCATTATGAGCCTGTCGAGGTTCATAAAAATTTATCGTACGAAGAGCGCCCTTCACACATTGTTGATCGTCAAGAACATCAACTTCGAAGAAAGATTATCAAGATGGTGAAAGTTGCTTGGCATAATCATTCGGATAGGGAGGCTACTTGGGAACTTGAAGATGAAGTTCGAGAGAAATATCCTGAACTTTTAGGTATGCCTGTTGAATTTCGAGGACGAAATTTCTTTTAAGAGGGGTAGAGTTGTAATATCCCGTTTAAATTGTAGGGGTTGTTTTACAAAAATTGAAAACTTTATTAGGAAATTAAAATAGAAGGTTATATAAGGTATAATATATAAATATATATAATAAAAATGAAACGGCCGCCGTTGGAAATCGGAAACAAACTGAAATATAAATTTATTGAAAGAAAAATCAAATGATATCACATAAGATTTAAAAATAAACGGCACACCATGTCGTCAAAAAAAACAATGAAAAAAAGAAGAAGCTTAATGGCAAGGGAATCGTTGTGGAAAAAAAACAAAAGTTTAATTAATTAAGAAAAGATGATAATGGTTTGATCGAGTCCACCAGATTAAAAAAAAACCGCCTTGCGTTTGTTCTCATTCACGCCGTTACTCCATATTATCCTCTCATTCGTGACTTTAAATAAGTCGTGAATGCTCTCCCCAGAGAATACCCCAAACCCTGCAATCCCCCACGCACCTCTTATTTTTTTTCTCTGCTTACCGTGGCTGGCCTCGTGAAGCCTGCAAGTTTCGACAAGTAGTGGCGAAGGAGGTTCCTGATCAAGTCGAGTCATTCCGTGTAGAACTTTCACCGAGGTATTCTCCCAGATTTTTTTTCGGATTCTTATGCATTTAATCTCTGAGACATGTCGTTTGAATACGACACACTTTTCATGAGAAAGCTTCTAATTAACCATTACCACTTTGATCAAATTGTGTTGTTATAAAATGAAATCTGAATTATTGTATGTTAAAGATGTCAAATCCACTTAGCTTCGTGTCATCTTACTTTGCACACATGTGGTGATTTCATCTTCGTATGATTATTGGATTAAGCTTAAATGATTGGTGTTGTATTTGGTCCAATAGGATGTTAGAGCAACTTGTATGCAAGTTCCGAGAAAGTCTGAAATTAATGCACCCTTAACTAGTATTATTTTATTTTGATCGAAAAAATTAAGTATCACCATTCACAAAAAAAAATGATGTTGATTGACCCATGTTAGATACTGAATAATACGCATACACGTGAATGTTGAAGATAAATAATTAAACAAAAAGGATAGAATCGGACAATTGATAATCGCATAAATCTCGACGGTTGGGATTTTGGGATAAGATGCTTTACGGCATGCACATGACATTAAAATACATCTCTTTTGTTTAGGTGTTAATTGATCATCGTGGATTGGAAACTCTAGAAAATTATCCGTATTCATTTCTTATTCAGGTATGTACATTAGTCTATGTTTCATACCATTGTCATTTATACCCCACATTTAATTTTATTAGTTGTTGCAATGGAGGTTTTATGATATCTCGTTAAACTTCTTTGATTATATCTCTGTGTTATAACTTTATGTAATTAGGTGCCAAGTTGATATTTAGCCATAATGCTTATTCATGGATTAGTTGTTAAATGTAAAGAGATAGATACATTATTACCTTTTGATATATAGGTTAAAATGTATTTTTTTATTCAAATATTTTATTGGAAAATTTATTATTGTTTTTGACACCATCATTGTGAGGAAGTAGACATTGTTCATTGTTTGCCCATTAGAGGCTTTGACCTGGCCGGGTGCCGCGCGGACGGTTAAATCCGCCAATTGACCGTTGTAGGCGGGTAATCCTACACTACTTCCGAACAATTTACCGCTACGGCGGTTGACTCAGTACTGATGTCTATTGTATTGGGGTTTGGATATGAGGCCTCGTATTGATATTTGTTTTAGTTTAAAATTTTGATTTAAGGGAACGGGGTGGCTTCTATCCAAGCTCGGGCTGCCCGGTGTCGGCGGATGGGATTGATTTATATTTGATATAGATATTGATATTATGGTCACAAAATTTGTGATATTCAGGGAAATTGATTGAATTGCCATTGTTATCCCATAATGAGAGGCATACATGAAAAAGTCTTTTATAGTTATTGTTTATTGAGTTATAGTCCTTATTATATGGAATTGTCATCGTAATTTCTTTTACTTATTGTATATAGTTCTGATGGTATGTCTCATAAATTATTGGTGCATACTTAGTCAAATTCGTTTGACTAATATTGAATTACAACCTTGCAGCTTAGAAGGAAGCACGAGGTTCGCCGTTGGCTGGATTGAAGAGTCTTTGATATTTTCTATCCTCTTGAGTCATTGTACGGATAGACTTATTTAGTTTCATTGTGTAGTTCAGACTTGATGAGTCTTTATTTGTTGGTTAATTTCCTTTATTCTTCCATTATGTATGGCACTCTGAAAGTTATTAATGGATTATTGAGTTTTGTCTCGCTCCTGGACTCGAAAAAAATAAATTTTCATTGTTTTGGGATGCTTCCGCAATGTTTCCCATATTTCGAGGTACGGGACGTGACAGTTTATGTAGCCATCGTTGATCGTTTAATATAAAATAAATATTCCACAATCATATTCTAACGTATTTGATACCTTGTCGTTGAGGAAAAAGGGCTTCGAGATATACACAACACTCAAGAAAAGTTAATGGCATGCAAGAAAATTCTATTTTTAGGTTCTGGACTAGGAATGAAATGTCTACATCGTAAAGACAGAGCCTGACTTATAGATTTTTATTAGGGTTGTGTTTTTCAACTATTATATCCAAGTAACGAGTGGTAAGAATGAGAAAATTGTATCTATGTCATATATAAACATTTAACAATTTCCAACTTAGGATGACAATATCCTCTACATACCATTGCATGAGTAGTCGATGATAATCCTTCTCCCTCCTTTTGCATCGAATTATAATAGTTAAAGTAACAATATACATGATGCCGTGAGTAATCGAACCAATCCTAATCCTTCTCCATGTGACCAACATACACTGATAGAAAAAATATCCACACTTCGATTCTTTGGTTATCTTGCTAACGGAAAGGAGATTTAAAAGCATGTCAGAAATATGAAAAGTGACATGGATTGAGAATTTGTTAAGAAGAGAAATAACCTCTTATACCTACCATTGTTAAGTGGGACCCAATCTGAACAATAGGTTGAGTGAATGAACTGAAAATTTTGCTCAATTGATATGGATGTCCGATATCATGGAGAAGACCTTAAGAGCATGTTTGGTTGCCCGGGTACACTAGGATACTCTGGCATATCCTTAGCTCCAACCCTGCATTCCTGAGTTGGGATTACCTGTATCGACCTCACAAATTTTTTGGTATAATAATTTTTAATCATGTTCAAATACACTTATTAATATAAAAAATATATTATAACCACTAAATAGTTAATATAATATATAATCAATGTCACACCGCATCACAATTATCATTCCAAACACTCCACAAACAACTACTATTCATCGGAGGATACCCCAACCTAACCAAACCCAGTAACCAAACATGCCCTCGGTTTGGTAACCAGGTTACCTCAGGGTAACACGGTTTACCCCGGGGTAACCCGGTTTACCTCTCTCTATTCTTGGGTTGGAATTTCATCACAAATCATAGTGACATCACATCACATTTCTTATTCCAACCCTCTCCATCCCTCGTAACTGTCCCAAACAGCTACTATTCACATCAGGTTATCCCAACCCACTCCAACTCAGTAACCAAACAGATCTTAAGTATGGATGCCACATTTCTAATTGTTTTTTTTTGAACCTCTAGAAATATGAGGAGGTAGTCTGCAAATTTTTTTTGGTAGTAGTCTTCGTTTCTGGGACAAAACCCATTGATAAGGTTACACTTTGTGAGATTGTTCATGAGCTCATCGCAAATTTACAAAGTATTTATAGTCAGTAAATGCGATAATGGTTCTCCATATTGTACTCCACTAACGAGCTTAAAAAACCCACCGAGTTTGCATTAATTCGCATGGAGATGGCGGTTGTGTTCAAGATGTTTATAACCTAAATCGCCGAGGAGCGAATGATCAGATTCTAACTTAACACATCAACTGATTTCCTCAAGTCAATGTTTAATATGACCGTTTTGGTATGGCTCATACTTTCTTATACATAAAAGTATAAATACACGTATTCGTAGATGGATAATAATGTGGCAATACCTATGTAGGTATATGCTACATCGCTGCAGCTATTTCCTGTCCCTCCACTCCTTTTCTCCCATTTTTAAAAGCTTAAAAAACACAACAGTGTCTTCCCCATTGATATTCCTATATCTCCTGGATGTGGTAGCCATGTCCGGATTGGATCTGAGCATCTCCCACTTTCTCAACAACCTCCACCGCCCAGACCTCCACCACCTTGAGCAGCAGCAGCAGCACCACCAAGCTCCTGATATCGATGACCACGGCAACCACAGTAATTACACCACCACAGCCGACGGAGATGGCGACGCTTCCCGCAATCAGCAAGATCCCCCTGGGGGCTCCTCCGACCTTGTAGCCCGCCGTCCCCGCGGGCGGCCCGCGGGTTCCAAGAACAAACCCAAGCCGCCGGTGATCATCACGCGGGAGAGCCCGAACACGCTCCGTGCACACGTCCTCGAGATCGGGGCTGGCTGCGATGTCTTCGAGTGCCTCTCGACATACGTTCGCCGCCGACAGAAGGGCGTGTGCATCCTCAGCGGTACAGGAACCGTCTCCAATGTCTGCATCTGTCAGCCTCCACCTGCCGGAGGCACGGTTGTCATCCGGGGACACTTCGAGATCCTTTCACTCTCGGGGTCTTTCCTGCCGCCGCCGGCTCCCCCCGGTGCGACCAGCCTCGCCGTGTTCCTCGCTGGTGGGCAGGGTCAGGTTGTCGGGGGTAGCGTGGCTGGAACCCTTATAGCTTCGGGGCCGGTGATCGTGATAGCATCGTCGTTTACCAATATCGCATATGAGAGGCTGCCGCTACAGGAAGAGGAGGAGGAGGAACAGCGGGAGCTGCCGGTGCAATTATCACAAGGTGTAGGGAATCCTTTCTCCGATCCTTCCTCCGGTTTGACCTTCTTCAACGTGCCGCTCCAGCTGCCGGCGGAAGGGCTCGGTGGGTGGCCGGACGCCGCCGGCCGTACACCGTTCTGATAGTTGACCCCAGCTGTCGAGGGGATGACAAACGGGTGGAGCTCAGATTTGAAGAAAGCAAGGTCAGATCAATGATCTGAGTGCTTAGTTGTTTCTACAATTTCAAGTGTGTTTATGTTCTTCGTATCACGTATTTAGTCTCTCCGGTTTGATTTCTTGACATCACTATATATGCTTCTTTGTTGCTGTTGCTAATGGTAGCGAAGTTTATATTGTTGCTGTTGATCTCATGATTCGTACGTATACAAGCCATCTGTAGATTATGAGCATCTATTTCTTCATTAGGGTTTCATTGATGAGTGTTGGAGTTTAGGTTTGATTACTTTGAGGCAACCACGTGCGGGTCTGAGCGCTTTTCTCGGGGTCATCATCTCGCATGGAATCCTGCTGCTGTTGTCGTCTCTCATGCATGTCTTTGATTATATATATCAAGTAGTGGTCGTTTGCCTCTGAAATTGAAGATGTCGAGGGGTTGCTTCGGGACCTTGAGACATGCACATTGAGATTCCCCATTAGGGTTTGCACTAACTGCGATGGTGCTATTAAGTAACACGGCCAGAAACAAGTGGAGGCTCTTGTTTTCATGTTGCGACTGGTCGTGCTCCAAGATCTGATGGGTAGCTAAATCCTGCTCTTCCTCTTGCTTTTGGTTCGTTTTTCTGGGGTTCTTTGCTGGAATGCGAATGTGGGATTCAGTGGGATTTTTTTTTTCAGATGGCAGAAAAGAAATGATTGAGGTAAAAGGAGCTGTTATACATAGGTTGCGTTAATGAATCAAGTATATGTTGGGGTTGCTTGTGATGTGTGGTCTGTACACTACCTTGCAATAGTTGTGCACATGAGATATTTCCTTTTGTTCGATCGATATATGTGCTTATGATTTTGAACAGAATGCAGCTCACTTTATTATGTTGCATTGAGTTCTCCTCGGAAGATTTGTTTGACATGTAATTGCTCAGTTATTCTGCTTGATTGTTTAGTATATCTTATGTCCACATACGACCACTTGCAGTTTCTTCAGCATATTGTTCCTTGTATTCTGCAATAATTTTCATCCGCAAATTGAGGGAGACAAGAATAGCATACAGCTCTAGCTAGTTTATAAGGTTGCATGATACATGCTGCCATGGCCCTTTCATGTTATGGTCGAAATGACTCTAATTTTTTATCTTCCTATTCCAGTATGTTTGACATGTAAGTTTAGCTGTAATGGTTTCATTTAAAATTTAAACAGATATAGGTTTCGGTGAGCAAAATATAAAATGATGAATGGTTTTTGGAACAACACACTGAAAAAATGAAATGAACGTTTAGGGGAGAGTCAGATTTGTTGGTGGCAGTAGCTTTAGCTAAGTAAACTCTGAGAAAATGATATGAACATATTCCTTGCTTGGTATGGATAAAGAACCTTGGTTTTGATGTTCTCATCAGGTTTTGGTAGATGTTATCTATAGTTTCTTTAGCTTATACATTGCAGGCGAAGCTTCTCAGTGCTCTGTTTGAGTGTGGTTATATAGTTCCTCTTCTTTTGCGGGGTTGTGATTACTAGCTATGTTCATTGATTGTATACCTTTCTGGATTTGAGCTTCAGTATTTAATCAATTTGAAGTTGAATGCAATAATATTTACTCTCTTATTTCGAAAGTTAATTGAGAGATTAGTTTGGGTTCATATAACAACAGAAAAACATGTTGGAGATTCTATTTCCGGTTGTTAAGACGGAATATATTGAAGCATCATAATGAATATATCTACAATAATCACACAGATAACGGACGTTACACAGCAAACAGGTTCTCACCCAGATAAAATAGGGTAAATAGGTACTAACTCAGATAAAATCTACATTAATCACACACTAACGGGACGTTACGAAAATTTATACATCAACCATGATTTGTTTTTTTAGAAATTTCATTTTTAGGAAAAGATTTTGAGCCCTTTTTAAAGTAACCTCGAAGATTAGCTCGATCAATTGTATTTCGGAATTTTATTTTTCGTTTTCATTTTGATCAGGACAATTCTTGTAGGACCTTGTATTTTTCTTGGGGAAAAAGTCAATTCATCGACAGTAGCGATAGCTATACATACACCTAGAGTATTACATGCCAAAAGTCATAAAAAAATATACATATGCGATTTACAGAAGTTGTCAAAGAGATCCAAACACTCAATCAATCACAAACAAGCAATCACCACGTAGAACACACTAGCAAAGAGAGGTTCTAATATGAGAGAAAACATAAGTACAAATGCATGCAAGAACCCCATAAGGCGATAGCTCTTTCGGAATGAGACTCTCTGATAACCCACACCTTAACCCTACAACACACACACACGCATGCACGCACGCACGCACACACACACACACACACTCTCTCTCTCTCTCACACACATATATAGGGATAATTGGTAAACATATCTTAGTCGAATCTGAAAATCCGTACCATTAGTCGGTTCGGTCAAGATCCATTTACGGAATGTACTAGAGTCGCAAACGGATTGGTACTTCAAGATATATTTCAAAAGTAACGCTTGGATAAAGATCAAAGCACAAAATATTTCTTAATGTAAAAAGTAGTCGACCCTTTGAATAAAACATTCCTTCACACCAAAAGCAGTCTAAAAACCCAGAGAATAGCACTACTATATTAATGCAAGGATCAGAGGGGCTTGATCATAGTGAATTTTTTCCCCCGAAGCTTGTGAACTTGAAGATAATCCCCTAGGTCGCAACTGGCGAATTAATGGCATGAAGGATCGGACCTACAAAGAAAGCAAGTGAGGGATTGAGAGGAACCTTACCAAAACTCTAATTCTAATTGAAAATTCCTTATAGTTAACCCCCATCATTTAAAGTCACGAGAGTGCTATCTGTCTTCGATAACACTCAAATGATCCGGTCGTCTAAAATCGAATTCTCAAGTGAGCCTTTGTGCAACGTGCCTTCCAAATCAACTATCAAATAACTGATCCTCGATGTTTGGCCGTAAATGTTCATGTTTGAAGTCTATCAAATCCATCGAGAAAACTCTTGTATTATGAGTGAATCGTGTGACAAACCACAATCATAATTTTTTGGGTAATACCACATTCAAATAAAAATGTAGAATTTTCAAAGTTAGTCTTACAATGGAAACAACAATCGAGCTCAGAGAAGCCGGGCTTAGCCAAGAGGTCCTACGTAGTAATTTACCCGCAAAATAGAAACTTCCAGAAGCAAGAGACATATGATCAAATGACTCGTTCCAATATTTTAAGTGGATTGGTGATAAAATCCCTCCACTGATTAAAAAAGTATATTGCTCGTTCAAAGCTAGGTTAGGACAGCTTGGTAAGCAACATCGATCTCGCATATTTTGGACTCTTTAATATTCTGGAGCGCAATTCTTATAAGGATTCAAAGCATGGGAGTAAAGCCAGTCGTGTTCTATTGCTCAAGGACTTGAATCTATTCCTTACACATATATCGTTCAAGAAATAACCACAAGAGAATTCTTTTTATGAGTCGATAATATAATATCTTTATTCCTCGATGATCACGTTAAACTTCTTTGAAATATAATACACATTCATTCATACATACATGCATGCATAAAAAGATCATTCTACAAACTAAATTGACAAGGAACGCCTACATAATTCCACATGAATTGGCGTTCTCATCACTGAATATGGCGAGGGAGTCGTGAGGTATGTGAGGGCAGTAGATGACATAAGGGACCAAAACCTTTGCGGCTTCTTTGGACGATTCTGTTTCTTTCTTCTTTTCTTCTTCCTTACCCTTATCTTTCTTCTCTTCTTTTTTCTCTTCTTTCTTTTCCTCCTTGGGGGGTATAATCTCGGCATGCTTGTTAAGCTTCTTGCGTGCATACTTGACAAGCTCCTCGGGCTTAATCGTGCCTTCCACGATGCACGTCTGCTTCTTCCAGTCGGTCTTCACATTGACAACTCCTATGCACAAACCATTCCGAAGTAAATCATATGCATGATATTGAAGCCATGCTTTCAAAAGATTGCACTCCAAGAAAATTGACCTAAGGCAACGAATAATTTGAATATTCATTGCCATATCTCCTGATGTTAAATATATAACGACTAATATTCGTTGCCAAATCAGCTTTTGTGCTTGTAATTTGCAACGAATATCATATTCGTTATTAAAGGTCCATATAACGACGATTTTTTCGTTTAATTATTCATTAAAATTTACACTAATCGTTACCAAATTTAGCAATTATCAGAAGAAAATGAAAACGAGTAATCATTGTTATATGATTCATTGCGAGGAATATAGCAACAAATACCATTATTCATTACGAATTTAAAGAAATAAGCAACGAATAATATTCGTTGTTATATATTTAACTACGGAAGATATGACAACGGATATTAAATTATTCGTTGCCTTAGGTCACTTTTCTTGTAGTGTTGACATTTTTTTTGAGGAAAAAGAGGGTGACATCCCAAGTTGGGACTCGCCGCAAGAAAACTTTTTATTAATAAAAGGAGAAAATATACATTACCTTGTGGACCAGAATCGGTAAAGGGAAAGACATGATGAAATTACATTTTCCGGATAAAAACTCTGATTTTTAAAAATTAACTCATTTCTTCCTCCCCAAATGGCCCACAGAGTCGTCAATGGAAGTGCACAGTCATCCGTCGAATTCTTCCCCACGGTCCTTACAGATTCCCAAAATTCTGCCATTCCAACCTGAGAGACCCACAGAGGCCCTACCTCTTTCCATACCTGCACAGACAAAGAGCAAGTAAGGAATAAATGATCCGCGTCCTCAGTTTGTGCACCACATCTATCACAATGGATGTCTGGAATCCCAAACAACCTGCCCCTTCTTGCTTTATCACATCGTCTACCCCTTCTAAGGCACCACAGAAAGATCTTCACTCTGCAGGGGATGTTGCAAGCCCAAATTATCTTCATGTCTTAAACCAAGTCAGCGTCCAGAACCTCTGTGCTTCCTCTGAACACTTCATATGCCTTCTTCACTGAGAATTTTCCTCCTCCCAAACAAAATGGTCCCTTCCTGATGACAGACAACTAGGAGAGGGTAACTCAGCGAGCAATCTAACCAAATCCTCCTTCTGCCGATCCGAAAGTCCAGACAAGAATTGAGGGACCCACGAACCCAACGCACCAACATCAGCCACAGAGCAACTCCTGTTCACTGCTAACGCAAATAGCCTTGGGAACCTATCTGAAAAAGCTCCATCTCCCGTCCAGTTGTCCTGCCAAAATCGAAAGACTTCCCCAGCTCCTACCATCTGTGTCAATTTCGGCTTTATCTGGGATAAGATATCCCTCACCCCACTCCATAGGGAAGACTCAAAACGTGTTCTCCCGACATCCAAGGAACCCTTAACCTCGTAAATGGTGCGTAAGAGCTTGGTAGCCAAACTGCCATCTTTACCCCATACCCGCACCACCCATTTCGCTAGAAGAGCTTTATTCATGCAGTACACATCTCGAATACCCAGACCACCCTTGTTTTTCTGCTGCGTGAGTTCATCCCATCCAACTAGATGTATGCCAGATCTACTCCGCCTCCCGTCAGACCAAAAAAATCTTCTCATCAAAACCTCTATCTTTTTTTCTGACCCCTGCTGGCATCAATGTAGTGTTGACATGATAACTACATTGGGCGTACGTTTAATTTTGATCCTAGGCTCCGTCTTTTTAAGAGCTATAATAATACCTGTAATATGATATACATGATCCTAACTATATATTTTCGGCATTTTACATAGAAAAAGAATATGAAGCATGTTCTATGCTAATGCCACTTTTCCTAAATTTGTATTAATCAACCTTCCACTTATAGCTTATAGAATACTGAAAATTGCAGACATTAATTATGTAAAGTCAATGGAGAAGATTGAGAAAACTTGATTTGAACACGTTAACAGGTCAATATTTAATTGGGAAAATTACAATTTGGGCCCCCTTTATGGGTTAGATTTCATAATGGGTCCCATCTTTAAATTGTAACAATTCGGGTTCCCAGGCCGTTTAGGAAACAGAAATTTTGGGGCTCACGACGAAAATGCTCTTGTCAAGTAGGAGAGAAGAAGGGAATAGAGACTGGGTTCCAACTTTTAAACAAGGGAATATTCATCATCAACCCCAAAAAGTTCATTACGTTAATAACCCGAGGACTTGAATCATTACAATTTAAAGATGGTGATCCATTCTAGGATCTTACCCATAGATGAGGACCCAAATTGTAATTTATCATATTTAAATAGTAAAAGGCCAATATAACATTGGAAAATGCATAAACTTGGTTAAGATTTATCTTTTTTTCAGATCAAAGGGTTGGTTGACAGGCCAATATCACTTAATTCCCTTTTACATGGTAAAATGACAGACAACTCTAACTAAATTGGCAAGAAACATTTGTGATATTTGGGTCGTAGTTAATCAAGGAATACTATCTTAAGAACTGAGAGATGGATCCGATTTCGATTCAGAGAAGCATTTTGCATACCGTAAAACTTAAAAAGAGATTTTTTCCCAATTGCTTCAATTGAATGCAAGGAATATTTTCAAAATTACCTTTGATTTCGAGCATCGTCTTCTTGAGATCATTAGCACACTGCTCGCAATGCATGTCAACCTTCAACACCGTGTTCTTCACCTCCTATATATAATCAAGTTACCATACATAGATACCAATTAAATTAGCTTGAACAACTAATGTAAAATAAGAAACTATTAAGGGAACAAGTTGACCCTACATCTTTCTTTTCTTCCTTCTTCTTGTCCTCCTTCTCTTCCACTTTTTTCTCTTCTATCAACTCAACCTTTCGCTTTGCTATTTTCTCTATCACCTTCAAGATCTTCTTCGCATCTATCTTACCTTTTATGCTGATTTTATTCCCTTTAACATCAATAATCACCTTCTCAACTCCTATATCAAGGATCCATCTCTCATACTTGACAATCATGCAATATTATTACGGAAAAATAACTAATTTTATTAAGATTAATTTCAGATTTGATACGTATAGGCAAATTACCGACATACCCTCCGTTTTCGAGAGAGGCTTCTCGATGTCTTCCGCGCACCCAGGGCAGTGAAGGTGCAGCTTATACACTGCAGTGATCACCTCTTGCCCTTTCTCCTCTTTCTTCCCATCTCCTCCCATTTTCTGCAAAAGCAGATCTAGTTGAGGAAAGAAGACGAGGTAAGAGTTGAAGAACCAGAGGGACCTTTATTATGATATAATTAAGATTGGGTTTGGTGAGATTCGGTTGAGGGTTGTTCACTGACCGTTGATTGCTTCCTCATTCATAGGTTTAATTTGTACCTGTTGGCTATTGGAGAGCAGAGGCTGACCAGTTCCTTTGTTCGCTTGTAACATATTTAGAGCAAGATGATGAGTACATGATTAGTTTAGAGAGCCAAATTGGAGAATGGAGTAACCAATGATGGGAGCCCATCTACCTTCATTAGTGATGCAACAAACATTTAATTACTACCTTCAATCCAACAGTTATGAATTAAACTCAAAAAAACAAAAAAAACACCTCTTCCTCTTCCTCCTCCAACCCCCCTTCTCCCCCACTCTGCTTCCGCAGCATGCGACAGCTCCGCAACCATCTCCTCTGGCTCCCACTCATGTGCCACCCTCTCCTCCACCCCTCCTTCCAGCCACCCTCCTCCGCCCCCTTCCAGCCACCTCCACCGCTCCCATTAAGCCCCCTTTCCAGCCACCTCCTCCACCCCCTCCAACCATCCCTCCAGTCCCCTCCTCCGCCCCTTCCAGCCACCTCCTCCGCACTCTCCATTGCCGCCTTTCTAGCCACCTCCACCACCCCTCCAGCCCCCTTCCAATCACCTCCTCTACCCCCTCCAGCCCTCCTTCTATCCACCTCCTCCGCTTACTCCAACCTCCCTTCTAACTACGGAGGCAAGGTGCTCGCATGCGATGACGAGAACAGAGGGGTCGAGCTCGAAGCTGTAGAGGTGGAGGTCGAGAAAACGATGGTGGAGAAGACATGATTTCAAGAGCTACTGATGTCGTTCAATTATGATGAATCATGACTAGATGCCGATGATGCAGTGTTCTGCTCAGATCAGTTGTCAGCCTCCTCTTATATGTAGTGGGGCAAGGAGGGGCGTCTTCATGATCGTTCAACGTAAGGAGGAGATGGTGGTAACTATTAGTAGATATTAGCAACCTAAAGGGTTAAAATTGAAATTTTAAACATTTTTTCATTAACATTTAATGGAGAAAATGGATGGAGATCAAGACAATGTCATGTCATGTAAGAGTAAGCTCATTCGGAGTTTCTCGTGCAATTCATGATTATCAAAGGTTATGTATGTAAATACAAAACTAGTCAAGGTTATAGATATAAATATCTCAACTATAAAAATGGGTGCTTCAGCAGCATCGAGACTTAGAAAATTTGTTCGAGTCAATGTTCTGTATCTTCTTTATTGTCTTCTACGCATAGAGTATATACATCCTCCGTCTCATTCAACATTCCTTAATGATGAACTCCTCTACTATCATATCCACAATAATTTCCTTCTTGGATTGTTGGCTCATCCTTTCCATGTAATGTCCAGTTAACATAATACTTCTACTAATCCTATTCTATCAAGTGGTGCATCATCTCCTTTTTATCTTGAATTGACTTGTTTTAACAATGCTTACATGGGTATAGTACATATCCATAGCTTTCACTTTCATGATGAGATGTCATTCATCAAATGTCCAATCCAAGAAGTATAATATACCATCTTTGTATTTTCAATAATCAATGGAGTGTAGTGATTTTCACGACTTGTCCATTACAAATCTATATTAAAATTGTGATAATTGAATTGAGTCATTGGTTTGACAAAAATTCCAAAAAAATCCATTCAAATTAAAACTAATCGAAGATGAATTTAATATGTGGATTCGATTACCAAATGAACGAATCTAAATTAATAGGAATTCGTTCGATGATTATTCGATTTGGTTTGTTCCTCATATATATACACACACATATACATATTTTTATTTGGGTCATATGTGGCTGCCCCCTAGGGGCAGCCAACATGGCTGCTCCCACCTTATTTTTTGAATTTTTTTTATTTTTTGGAAAATAACACCATGTATATTCATCCCTATATCCCTCCTCTATACCACTCGAATTTCGTCAGAAACTGAGACTCATACGGCCTCCATCCAGACAATCATTTTTTAACGATAACAGAATTTTTTAAATCGTCATCATCTTGATGGAGGCCGTAGGAGTCTCTGTTTCTGACGAAATTCGAATGGCATATAAGAGGGATATAGGGATGAATATACATGGTGTTATTTTTCAAAAAAAATAAAAAAATTTGACGAAAAATGGGACGGGGCAGCCCCATTTTTTCCTTTTTATATATGTATATACATACAAACATATATACACATTCATATGCACGTCTATGCATGTATATGTACGTACATATAATTATATCAGTTAATGAAGGTATATCCAGTGGTACGAAATAGAGTAGAAAATTAGCCATAAAGTCTAATAGGAAAGAACATATACTTAAGAGTTTTATCCCAATTCCCCACATTATTTATTTACTTATGCCCACATTCTCTACCACAACTTTTCCCTTCATCTTTTCATTCTTTATCAAATATCATATATAAAAAGGCAGACATTGGTGCTCCCTCTTCTTGCACGTGACTACGATTGTCATGTTACATTGAGTTCCTACTTCATGTCTATAGTGGTTTGTGGTATATCAAAGTATTCCTCCTCTGCCTTCCTATTTTGTCGGTTATCTTTGCAAGATAATCCATGGATGACGACTATCATTGTGAAGTTGACATTAATGATCACCACAATAATTTGCAAGTTTCTCTCATCATCACGTTAGTTGTTCCTATATATGTTGAAAATCAAATGTGATTCATGACTTTGTTTTAAGATAATGATGATCATCACAATGATTGAACAAATTTTATCTTGTTAAGTTATTTGTTGATATCCTCGTTGTTTTATATAATAAGACCATATTGTATTAATTTTTGTAGGAGGATGGGTATTGTTTTAACATGCAATGGTAAATAGCCACAAAGTCTAGCAGGAAAGAACATATATGTAAGAGTTTTAACTCATTTCTCCGCCTTACATTTATTTCCATTTCTCCACATTCTATACCACACCTTCTCCCTTCTCGTTTTCATTCTTTATCAAAAATCCACCTATCATAAGATAGACAATGGTGCTCCCTCTTCGTGCACATGAATACGATAATCATATTATATTGAGTTCCTCGTTCACGCCTATCGTGATTTGTCGTATATCGAAGTCTTCCTAATTTGCCTTCTTATTTTTGTTGGTTATCCTTGTAGAAAAAATCCACGGTGATGATTATCAATGTTAAGATGACACAAATCATCGAATGAATAATTCACAAGTTCTTCTCACCATCATGTTAGTTGTTTCTATGTATATTGAAAATCCTGTGCAATTCATAACTTTTGTTTTATGATAAAGATGAACATCGCGATGCATGAAATGATTTTATCATGTTAAGTTATTTATTATTATTCTTGTTGTTTCAAATAAAAAGATCACTTTGTATTCGCTTTCTTTAGAAGCTTGGATTTATTTTACTTCAAAATACAACGTTAAAAATAATTTATTAGATGTTTTCATAATATTGTATTCTTTTAATACGAGTTATATAATTATATTTTACTTATATATATATATATATCTTTCCTCATAGAAAAGAGTAAATGTAGATCGCAAAAGACATACACTATATGTAAAAGTTAGGTATTTTATACATTATATATTATTCAATTACTAGGTGTCTTCCTTGATCATATAGTTTTTCAACTCATCTTTGTAATCTTTAGTAAAAAATAGAATTATAAAATAAAACCTTTAAAATTATAATATTCTTTATATAAATAGTTTATATAAGAGCTAACATTCCAATTCAACATAAATCGAATCAAATTTGAATACTTGAAACTCAAAATGAGTTAAATACGAATTCAAGTTAGCAAATTTATTTAAGATTCGATTCGAGTTTGGATTCGAAAATTTTAGAACGAATTGAATTTGAATCCTGGTGATTTCGAATGTATTCCATTCTATTAGCACTCATAATAACAACTACGAAAATATCGTATATATCAATAAATATTTATTTTACAATCCAATTAGACCTTTGTGAAACAAATGAAAAAGGTCTCAATGAATAGAGATATGCTACTTAGAAATCATGCTTGAAGTTCTCATATTACCAATGAACAACTAGAAGAAAATGTAAACATGGGATCCATATGAAAATACATGAGTCTTTCATGTGGTCTGTTACCCAATAGATTATATAGGACCTACGAGCATCCCTCCCATTTGTTCAAGGCATGCAGTGATGAATCTCCCTTTCATCACATTTATTCTATCATTTTGACATTAAAAACCCTGGTAAATGCATGTGAATACCCTTAATTTGCATAATTTAACATGCATGCGTTATTGTGTAAATACTGTATAAAATACTATTTTTAATACCAAAATTATAGAATAAAAAATAAAAGAAAAAGAATAAAATATCAAAGATATTATATGAACATAAACCCCAAAACCTAGGCATCTTGATGACTAGGTTGACAAGGAATAAAGTAGGAGGAGATAATGGTCCAAAATACAATAAAATTCCCCTTTATTTATTCATTCTTTATTCATTTTTGAGGACCTATTTTATTTTCTACTTTATATACATCAAATAAAGAAAGTTTGAACATGAAAGTTGTAGATAATAAATATAGAAAAATACAAAATTTAGTTTATACAAAAATAATATATAGTGGAAAAGTTACAGTCTAAATAAGATTCCAAAATTCCAACTTCCCAAACCCTTATCTCTCAAATAAAAATAAAAAATATATCAAAATCACTTTAATTGTATGTAACTTTTAATAACTATTTAATGAAGGTGTTCTCATATTTTTTGGAGTTAAGGTGTGAAAGTTAGATTTTGGACCCTTATTGCATAGTATACTCGATTAAAATATTCATTTTATTTAATATTTATTATTTTTATAACTTTATATTTTTATAATTTCGTAAATATTATTTATAATATACATACATATTAAAATAAGAAAAAAAAAGTAAAGAAAGTATTAAAATAAAATAAATATCTAAAATATATAGATGAAATACCTATTCCTATACCTATATAATAAACACACCTATTTAATTAAGTGTATATAACATATCCTAAAAATATAATAAAAATATAATCATACATATAAAAATAAGTTATAATTATATAAAATAGTAAAATAAATTAATAAAATAAAACATACAAAATAAAAATAAAAGACTTTAAAAATAGATGAATATACCTATATCTAAGCCCTAAAAAGTAACTTGTAATTAAAAAGCCCGAAAAATAAGTAAAAATAATAAAAAATACTTTATAGATTAATAAATTCATTTATCTAAGGTTGTAACTGTTGGTGTTGGTATTGCTGAGGTATGCCACCATGAAACTGGTGGGTGGGTTTCTGAACCTGTTGTGAACCCAATTGGACTTGCCCTGATGTACGAGGCTGGTTTCGCTCACGGTCGAACCATATACCGTTCACCTCCTGAATGATAAACGGAGTTGGATCGTTTTTCTCAGGAACATATGGACCTTCTTGTTGGTACGGAACAATCTCTTGTGGTTAATGCGGGACCTGATCAAGCATATGCACATAATAAACATGCTGAGCTGTGTATGGTCCTCTAATACTCTGTTTGGTGGAAGAAGTCTGCTCCCAAGTAGAAGTGTTGGCTGCTGCACTCGCGTTATGGACAAGGTTGATCATATTAACAAGAAGTTCCTGGTGCTTTGTACAAGTTCTTCATCCTTTGTTCTATTACATGGATATTCTTAAGCTCCTCAGATCATTTCTCAGTTATATGAACTTTGGATAGGTGATTCCCAATTATGTATTGTTGTCATATTGACAACCTTCTGGGGCATTTTAAGAGAGGTAAAATGATGCTTGTATAAAGAACGTGAAGAAGAAAGAACTGTTGAGCTCTCTGCCATCTCCTTAAATAATGATAAAGGACATCCACATACATGTTCAAGTGTCTTCCACCACTATAGACTTCTACAAGTTATTGGTATTCTATTCTTACCCCAGAGAAATTGCGCACTAAGCTCGTCAAGGGAATATCATGGTGGGATCACTTCTCCGTCAAGTATTTAATTCTTTCCCACGCCTTATGAAATAGCTCCTGCAACATATGGGAGAAATTATATTTATTTTAGAATTCACAAATATTTTCCAAGATGATTTTTTGGTTGGTCCACATGCACCAACCAGGGCGCGGCGCAAGTTGACTCCAGTCAACTTTCTGCCATCGTTCTAGGCTTGTTAGATCTGCATTTTGACCATTGTTCTCTCTTTTTTCCAAGTTTATCCGAGCATTGACTTGGGTAGATTTCTTATGCACTTTTATGCCTCGTGCATCAGTGATTCACGCCTTAATGAATCCTTGGGCTTTGGATCGCTATAGCACCTGTGTCTCCTCACCCTTGGACTCCTCGCCACCACCTGCATAAAATCTCACCTCCTTCCAAACTTCACTTTTTGATTCCTCTTCTGTCCGTAAACCGTAAGTCTAAAATCCGAGTGCTCTTCTTGGTGACAACAGGAATCTTCTCTACCCTTCAACAAGGCATTTAGGCATCGAATCGAGGTTGATCCAGGAGCTCCGCCATCTCCTCCACCGCTAGCTTTGCCTCCAATGGACCTGGTCTGGCAAGATTCTTATTTCCTTTCTCTTTTCATTCTTTCAAGTAGTCTTAGTCTAATTTTGGTCTGAGCCTCATGTAATTTAGAATTGTTTTCCTCGAATTTGAAAAATCCAGATTGCCGGAGCCCTAACTCTACCACTTCATTCTGACTATCCTAGTCATGCTCCGCCTCTACTAGAACCTCCATCATCTCCCCCTTCTCATTCTCTCTACACCACTGATAATCATAGGAAAAGAGAGGCTCGCACGGTTTCACAAGGTGAAACAATAGTCGATGTGTTGACCGCTCAATAAACCACGTTTGATCAACAACCACAAGATTAAATAAAAGCAATGAAGTATACAAAGTGAGTTAAAATTTATTAATCTCTATTATAAGATGCATATCACGTAAGCATGTAGAGGTCGAACCACAGAGGGCAAAACAGGCAACCTATGGTTATTTATATATACCCAAGTCATTTATTATGTATATTCATATATCTTTTTATGGGTTTTTGATTATATATATTATTTTATTTTTGTTTTATATTTTTGTATTTGATTTTTAATTTTCTATTTTATATCTTCTTTTTATTTATATATATATTAACATACAATATAGTATATGTAACGCTATATATAAAATATAGAGTAATATACTTATAGTTACTAATAAATATAAATAAAATCCGAAATTGATTTGGATTTTTAAAATAGTAAATAAGATCCAAAATTACTCAATTAGTTTTTATATATTTATATAAAGAGAATTTTAAGACAAAAAAATATATTTTTGGATTTTTTAAATGTTTTTTAGATTTTTATAAAAGATTTTGGGGTTTCTCAATTTTTAAGCATTTTTTCCATTTTAGTGATTTTTAGTCGGTAATTAAAATAGTGCAAAATAGAGAACATATAATTTTTTTGGAATTTTTAAAGATGTTTTTATATTTTTTGGTATTTTCTAAGTTAGACAATACAAAATTAAGTTCTTTTTGATTTTTAATTAATGGATAAAGAGACAAAAAATGCGAAACAAATTCATGGAGTAAACGTACATGGCAAGAGGCATTTAATCCTATTTTTATAAATTTTTAGGATCTATGTGCTATTTATAATAAATAGATCAAATGCACTAAAATACATGTCCTGACAGGGGCATCTTTGCAATAAAAATAAACATCAGGGGTACAAGTGCAATATTCTCATAAATATGCAACATATTTAAAATTTTCTTAACTTTTTAACAATATACAAAAATGTCAGGGTAAACAATAAAATTTACCCAGTCACGTGGTACTACACATGACTGGTAAGGAAGGACCTGAATGCAATAATAATTAAGTATAGGGGTCCATTTACAAAAATCCCATTTTATTTAACACACTATAGATTATTTACAAAACTATTTAATAAATACATAAAAATGTGGGGTATGGTGTGAGAATTACCCCATAAGGCACGACATCGGATGACGCGAAGGACTCCACTAATACACGTGTCACCATCCGAGCGGTCAGTATCGCTTCGCTATGGACGCTCGAGATTAAATTGCCCCTAGTGATCTGACGATCCTAGCTTGCTGCATCCAACGACGTCCGGAGGATTTAGAGGAGTGGCTCGATTTAATAGCTGCGACCCTCCTTGTAAGAATAGGAAGAACAACGTGGATGGTGAATTTCGATCGATGCTACGACGCATCTCCAGTGGTCTTCATCTTCTCCAAGGGCTGCAAAAGGGAGAAGGTGTACCCCTCTATCCGCGAGAAGTTTTATAATGTCTCAAGGTTAACCGGAGCTCTCCCAAAGGGTCGGAGACGAGGAAGAGCTCCAGGAACCTTGGGTGAATCGCAACGCAGCTCCAGCTGTCTTGAAAGCTCGTGAGACTTGCAAAAAAGGTCCCTGGGTCGAGGGTAAAGTGCCTCGACCCCTTAGCACGTGAAATGGATGGTCAGCGGAGCGAGGCGGCGTGCCTCCAGCAAGCGGAGGATGGGAGACACGAGTCTCCAGATTCACTAGGGATCTGGGTGGAGTGGAATGTCTGGGGAGTGAAGAAGCGGTAGGAGAGAGATATGGAGATGGTAGCGGGGTCGGAAACAGGTGGATACATGGTGGAAACGTTCGCCGGAGTAGAGCTCCGACGAACTACGAATCAAATCGATTAAGAGAGATCATTACCCTAATCACTGAAATGAAATGTTGGAATTAAAAGCTATGTAAAAATAATTGAAAAGGCGCAACTCTTATATCCGAGAGAGCTTAGGGAGCAGGGTGGTCAATGACGACTGCCTGGGTTCACCTCCATCCTCCTGGAGCGACTCCAGCAACAAAGACGATCCTCCTGTCACGAGGATGCTTCTGTGACCCAAGAACCAAGCTCCTAGACTCGAATTAGTGACCAAAGAGGTGATTGAAGACGAAGATTTTTATTTTTATACAAGGCTTGGCACCCTTATTGACTGTTGGAATGGGGAGAATCGAGATGATGTACAAAAGATCTAGAAGGTTGGCGTGAATTTAGGAAGATCAAATATCATTTTTCCTAAAGAAAGAAAGCGTGATTGAAGGATGGATCATCCGGAGAAAAGGCAAGAAATCGCGGGAAAAGATAGCTCTGACAGGTTAGAGCGTTAGGGGAGCGAGTTGACTAAAGGTCAACATTCATTGCGCAACACTAACCGACAAAACAGATTGGATTATCCAAAAATAAAGAATTACAAATAGTATTTAATTTTATTAAATTTTAATTATAAAATAAAAAATGTTTATTATTTTATGTAGTATTTTAATATGGTTTTTATTTATTTTTGTATTATTTATTAGCGGTTATATTTTAGGGGTTTATTTATAGGTATATTCATATATATTTTACCTTATTTTATTTTTATTTTTTATATTATATTTCATCATTGTGTTCTCTTATTTATATATTCACAGCTTATTTTTATGTACATAAATATTTTTTATTATATTTTTATGATATATTTTGTACACTTAAATAAATTGGTATATAAATTATATAGGTATACTCATCGGTATTTCATTTATGTTTCATATACATTATTTTATTTTAAGATGTTTTCTTGGATTTTATTTTAGCTTTATATTTTTAATAGAATATAAATAATATTTATAAGAGTATAAAAATATAAAGAATAAATAATAAAAGAATGAATTTCACTTTTATTTATGTACAAGTATTATTACAGGTATTTTGCCTATGTTTTTATACGGACTTATTTTATTTTATGTTTTATTTGTGATTTTATTCTAATTTCAATATATACATATGTTATAAATAATATTCACGGAATTATAAAAATATAAAATTCTAAAAATAATAAAGAATGAATAAATTGAATATTTTATTCAAAGATAATGTACAATGAGGGTCTAATACTTCAAAAATTGTGAAACCACCTCCATTAAATAGCTTATTAAAAGTTATATACAATTAAAGATGATTTTGACACATTTTGAGCTTTTATTTGGAAGATATGGGTCTGTGAAATTGAAATTTTACTTTTTATTTTGTGTTTAAAATGTACGTTGTGTGTTATTTTTGTACAAACTTAATTTTATATTTTTATAATCTTTGCGTTTAAAATGTACGTTGTGTGTCATCGGACAGAGCTCAGAGCATCGAAATTTTGAAGATCCAAAGTCAGTCAGGCCGTGTTCTTCGACCGTGGTAAACGATTATTTTATGCGTATTTATTTCGCATTGCTTTACATACGCATTACGAAAAAATGGATCTCCATTGCTTTTCGAATCCCTCCGTTGTTAAAATATAATAATGTTATTTATATTTGAAGTCAGCACGGATGCCATATCCGTTGTTATATAATAATACTTAACCATTTTTAGTTTTCAATTTTTTTTACCAATCATGTTCATTTTTTTTCTTCAAAATTTTAACTAACTATCGTTAACTTTTTAGTTCAAAATTTAGCAATGATTATTTAAAATTTTGAACATAACAACAATAAGCATTATTATATAGATTGTTGCTAATGATATAACAAATGGATATTATATTCTCTGCTTATTTCAAGTATAAAAGATAATCGAGTAAGTTAAAAAAAGTCCACCAACTGCACACATTTTCAGTGTCATACATGAACTTTAAAAAGTAACAATGTGGTACATAATCTTTAAGAGTTGTCTTAATGTGATCCTTGACTATTGAAATTTAGCCGATCATTTTGTCTATCTCACCTTAAATCACAACAGCTCAAAATCACATTGGAACACATTAAAAATCTGGTATTGCATTGTTACTTTTTAAAGTCATGTATGATGCCGAAATCGAATGCATTGCTATGGAGTTCTGTGTAATTAATTTACGAAAGATAATTTGTCATTATCATATATTTAAAAACGACAGATATAATGGTGGATTTCAACAAAAGTGTCGACATAGATTTATTCTGTTGCAGTGACGGGTCTGCTCCTGTCATTGCAAATGTGTGTTATGTCAATATTACTTTGGAGAAATATCTATAGTTTACATCTCCATGCATCTGATTTTAAATAAAATTAAAAGGGTGGAAGAATTAGAAGTTCAAATCTTCCACGGTCCGGCACCACCGAATTATAATATTTCAATTAATTCTCAATACGTAATCGCCGAGAAATACGTACATGTAATCAGCCTACTTGTAATCTTATGCATGGTGGACGTATGCAAGTTTTTTACACAAACCCTAATAGGTCATGTTGCTTAGTACTAAATCCGAAGAGGCCTGGCTATTTTTCGCTACATACTCCTTTTTTTTAACCGAAAAAGATAAAGAATTTCATATAAAATTATATTAAGGAGACTTATCTCATAACATGGGCTTTTAACAATTGATTTTATTTAAAAATGGTTGCTATAAAATCAATGTTAAGTATAAAGCAATGAATATTTTTCATTGTAAAAATATATTCGTTCCTTGAAATATGTAACAAATTTCATACTCGTGCATATATTTCATATATAGAATCAATCGTGTAAATCTCATATATCTGAGGCCTCAACAGATATGTGTGTTGATTTCAATTTAGAGTGAAATTCTCCATTAGAATTTGTTTTTGTATTCGACACTATCAATTGCCTACTCCAAGTACAGATATTGATGAAAGAGTATTTACATTAACAACTAGTATTTTAACCTTTTTCCATTCAATATCGAAAAAATTAGCCTGACTTCTATTTTTTATAAACTTGGTAGCAATATCAAGTAAAAACAGATCTTTAAGGGCTTGTGACCTGTGACTGTCAGGTTATGTTTGGTTATTGGGATGGGGTGAGTTGAAGTAACCTCCTGTGAATAGTAGTTGTTTAGATGGTTATAAGGATTGGAGAGAGTTGGAATAAGAAATGTGATGTGATGTCACATCGATTAGTGATGGAATTCCAATACATAAATGGAGAGGGTAAATCGGGTTACCCCGAGATAACCCGGTAACCAAACGGACCCTAAGGGTTTGTTTGGTTGCAGGGTTGGGCAGGGTTGAGTACCATTCACAGGGCTGGGTGAATAGTAAACTGTGAGGAGGGAGTACCCCTGTGAATAGTATCCAACACAACCCAACCCTGCCCAAACCTGCAACCAAACGAACCCTAAGGATAAACACTTTCATGGTTCACATTATTGGTTTTACGATAAAGTAAATTATGCACAACGAAGCGCCCACCAAAGAATACCATGCTGAAGAGATACATCCCTGGTTAATCAACGGATGCAAGGTTGATGTGAATCAGAGAATGTGTAACCATTGATTAAAAAGGACCGCAAAGTGTGAAACTGGATTATAAGAGTTGGAGATTACTACCTGACAACTTGAGCTTAAGCATTTTAGGTGGCCGTCCAGTTTCCCTCGATAACGTTCATGTTAGGTGAGTTGATCTGTTCCTAGTTCCTACCATGCTTCCATTTGAGCTTAAGGCACAAAGTATAGCAATATTCAGACTAACAAACCATCTGCTTCACATGGAAATTGTTTCCAAGTTTGGGTTTTAATATCAATATGCTATAATTTAGCCAATGCTTTATATCTTTTTTTAAACCTGCAGACCATCCATGTGCTGTGAGTACCCCTCTTTCTCACTGTAAGCATCTGGACAATACCAGAGGACAACAACAGAATACAAACAAGGGAAATGGCTGATTTATAAACACGATAATAAAGGTGCAGACTGTTGGACGTTTTTCACAACATTACAGAATCTTCGAACAAAGCTCAAAAATAGTAAGCCTTACAAAATCAAGTGAATGCAGATGGATTTGCCGACGCCGTGCTCATTTGAACTTCAAGCACCTCTAGCCTGCGTTCCAATGTGTCGAGCTTCTCGTTGAGGCACGCCAATTTGCTTTTAGTTGTAGCCTCTGTAATGTAGATGAGTATGTCTCATAAATGAATCCGGAGTTTTGCTATAGTGAAGATGCAACAAATCTAGGGAAGTTGACATGGCACCGAAAACAGTATTTTATTTTTTTGCATGTAGAGAAGGTTAATGGTATATAACAAGCACACAATTTGCATCAGCAATGACTAGTCCAATCAGATACACCTAATAATTGTGGAGGCTTCACATTCTTGGATATCCCTTTCCTCCTTACTTTTGGTAGGAAGCTTTAACTTTGGATCAACTAGGCTTTCATATATAAACTATATACTCGGACGTTTCTTCAACAGAACTAATTTCCAAACATGCTGGACAATCCTTGGAGAGACCAGGACTTGTATGAAAAAAGTGAGCAAGGAAACATTTCATTTCTACGTCAGATGCTCTTTAATTTCTGGTACTACATATAACGATACTGGTTCAAACCAGAATCATACAGTAAACACTGACTTGACAACCTACTTAAGTTGTTTGGTAGTTGAGCAAGATCAGGGTTCGAATCTTTAAATTACCACTCTCTTGGAGAAAATGACCATGACACCTTATTGAATTCCGGTCCAGTTCGGCCCAAGGCAATACGAAAATGCTTTTGTCCAAGTTGTTTGTAGCAATTCATCTCTTCTCAGGTTTCATTGCTAATTCTTCAGGTTGTGAAGGCGAAGGTGCATATCGAGGATGTGGTCATACTTGCCATAACAGAGGATGAAGATATACTCGGTACACATTTTGTGGAAAGGCTGACCACCCTCGGATTGACTGTTAGGAAAGCATGCTTCGCTTCCTACTACTACTGCCAGGGAATCATTCCGACATGATTGTTGTTGCATCTCACTCAGGTGGTCTTGCTTGTTTTGTCAAGCATGGTCCCAATGTCGATTGGTTGGCTGACACTAGAGCTTCTACTCATCTTCGAGAGAAAAGAGTCTGATTAGCCAATTGCGACTAGTATTCCCGGGCTGAATTGTACAGGTTGCTGATGGCAGACTACCCCCAACTGGCGACCAATATCAGTGGGTCGCATGTATCAGACCCACTGATATTTTATTTATCCTTGAATTATTTATAATCTTGATATATGTTAATCAGATTTAGAGCTCAACTGTTGAGATATTTTTGATGATGCCTCATTATTTTTCAAGGACATCTTGACTGGGAGGATAATTGATGCGGGCCACGAAAAATGGGTGCTTATTATTTAATTTAGTCCCCAATTGCTATTGCTTGTTTCGGGGGTCAAATTTCCTCTATTTCAGGCATCCTTTGGTACCAACTACTAGGCCACCCTTCGTTGCAGAAGCTTCAATGGGTGATTCCTCATCTCCCTCCCACTACTCAGCTAGAGTGTAAGATATGTCAACTAAGGAAGCATTATTAAGACTTTTTCTTATATGTTTGGTAATATCCATTTTGGCCCTTTGTTTGATCTGGTCCATCTTGATGTCTGGGACCTAGTAGACATTTTGATTGTTTCAGAGATCGTTATTATATTATTCTTGTTGATGATTTCTCTTTGTGTCTCCTAGTTATGTGATGAAAACAAGCCCGGGGTCTACACTCTATAATCACTGCCTTTGTCAATGAAATCAAAACTCAGTTTGGTGCCACTGTGAAGATTCTCCGTTCTAATAATGTCTGGGAGATCCTCTCCATGCTCATGGGATTAATTATCAGACAACTTGTACTCACACCTCACAACAAAACATGGTTCCAAACATAAACATCAAATTATTCTCGATATCGCACATATAGGGATGGAAACGGTCGGATACGGATACGAATATAGGTGTTGTCATATCCTTATCCTTTTTAAAATTCGGATACGAATACGAATACGAATATCATACGAATGCGTAAAATGCATAATCATATCCTCAAAATACGAATACGGATGCAAAACGAATGCTGGCAATTCGGATACGAATATTTGACAAACGAATACGGATTAATATACGAATATTATAAATAACCTATTTTACTAAAAATATGTAAGCATGTTAGGTTCAAAGTAAACTTCTATATGTCTAAAGAAATTGAAAAATATGTTTAATGTACCATGCAAGCCTAACAAGTTGACATGTATTCAAGTTTCATAGAGAATAATATGAAAAAAAGAGTTCATTATTAGCACTCAAATCCTATAAAATCACGCTAAAGGATAGAATCCTATAAATTTATAAATGCTATGTTTTTTGAGATTGTGATTGATTTTGAATAATCTAAAAAGATTCTTTGCCAAATAATTTGTAATATTGGAAAGCTCTCCTTAAATCTCCGCCGTTTACAGCTTTCTGGACTAGAGAAATGGATAACTACAGGTTCTTGTTATCAAACAAGAAAATGCAAGATCGGACATTATTAATACTGGAAAAGAATTTTACACAATTTTTTAGGGTTTCTATTTTTACCGATGGTGTAATATTGCAAGATATTTAGTATGGGTGTTTTAACTCTCTTGTAGTATTCTCTCTCACAAATTTCACTATCTGAAGAAAGGAAAAAGTTGGACAACCACATTGATAAATGATTTTGTTTCTCTGCATTTATCCTATTTATATAACCTACAGAGCTACATTTCCTACATTTATGGAGTTTATGATATTCATGTAAATGTAGTTTAGAAAGGAAGAACAAGAACAAGGAAACTAAAACAGGACAAAAGGAAAGAAAACTTAAAAGAAAAAAAAGACCTGGATGATGCCGACAGTGTCGTCAGCGATGGCGAGATAGGTGTAGAAGGCATGGGAGAAGGCTTCACGGTAGAGGCGATTGGAGGAGGATCACACACTACTAGATGAGGCATGAGCGATTGGAGGAGGGGCACGGCAAGGGAAGGGAGGCGCGTGAATAGGGTTTGTCGATTTAGGGATTGGGGATTCAGGAAACACGATTGGGTTTGGGGCTGGTGAGAGTGGGTATAAGGTAAAATTTCAAATATTCCCACCCGAGTTAACATTATTATACTTTTTACTTGCTAATCCATACAAAAACGAATATTCACATTCACATCCGTTAAAATTTGAATATTCGCATTCGCATTCGTATCCGTGAAATTTGGGATTATTGAATTCACATTCGTATTTGTATTCGTATTCGTCGGATGTTGATTTTTAATATTCGTATTCGCATTTGTATTCGTCAGATTTAAAAAAATAACATCTATATCCTCCTTTTAACGAATGCGAATATGAACGAATACGGATATATTTGTATTTGTTTTCATCCCTACGCACATACCATGCTCATCCACTATCATGTTTTAAACTCATGCTAAGAGGATTCGGTCCTTACCGCTGCCTTCTGATAAATTGTGCCTTCTAGTTATATTGATGAGCAGGTACCCTTAAGGTCATTTACCCGAGAAAGGGGGTGTTCCTTATAACTCCCCAAGTGTTTTGGTGTGTTGCATTTGTTCACATTATTGATCTTCAAAGGGAAAAGTTGGCTTCATTGACTGTCAGGGAAATTAAATGTATGTTCTTTGGGTATGCTAGAAACCAGAAGGGATACCGATGCTATAGCCCAAGGTCACAAAAGCACTATATCAGTACATACAACACTTTTTCCAGTATAAACCCTTCTATTAAAACACAGTTTTCCATGTGACTCCACACCCAACTGTCTCTGATACAACTCTGATAACTTCCACGTGCCTCACCCTAAGCCTCATGATACTTGATTCATGTTTCAGTATCAAAAGAGATCGCCCCTTTTTGGCTCATCACCTGCTCCTTCAACTGAGGTGAGTCCTTTGACTGAGCCTTTACATACTAACAAACTTATTTCCTCTGGTGATATAGATATAGGGACATGCACTTCTGATACCGGGTACTCGTGTCGATAATGCATGTGATTGCACAAGAGATAACACCCACTAATATGCAAGAGATATTAATTTCCTTCAGAAAGGGTAAACAATGTCGTGCCATGCATATATTTCTGCAGCAATGTCTTCCCTAGCCATAAACAATCCTACAAACGATTTACAGAGGCATTGTCAGCAACAAAAGATTCTTGGTAATCATATTAAGGCACTGCATGACTCTAAATGACGACAAGTCATGGAGGAGGAGATGGTTTCTCTCTTCCCCATGGAACGTTGTAACTTGGAGATCCACATGTAGATGGAAAGGTGGTTGGGTCCAGATAAGTCTTTGCCGTAAATCATTCTGTTGCTAGATACAAACCTTGTCTTGTAGCCAAGGAGTTTACATAGATGTATGGAATCAACTTTTTTGTGATAATACAACTTGCATATCCCCTTTATCAGTTTGATGTGAAGAATGCCTTTCTCTACGATGATCTACAAGAGGTCATTTATATGCAGCAAACTCTTGATGCAAAAGCTCAATGGGAATGTCAAAGCGGTTGTCTGCTGAAGAATGCCATTTACTTTCTTAAGCATAGTCCTCGAGTCTGGTTCCAAAAGCTATCAGAGGTTAGAGAGTTTGGGACACTCTATATACATATGACCATTCCTTTTTTGTATTCATAAGATAGGGAAAGGCACCAGAGCCATGTTGGTATATGTAGATGACATTGTTCTCATGGGTAATGACTCAGAGGGCATGGTGGAAGTGAAAAGATGGCTAGCAGAGTTGTTTGTGATCAAAGATGTTGGACCACTAAGATCTTCCTTGTGATTGTGATGCAGCGTGGAACAGAAATATAGGGCCGCGTAATTATTTAATTTTATCCGTTAATTTTATTTACGTTTATTTGAGTTGTCGCAATTTCTAATTAAATAAACGAGATCGCCTGTGATCTCAATTAATTAGTTGACGATTTGAATGTCAAATTAGTCGGTTAATTGGTTAGAGTCAAATTAGGATAATTAGTCAGAATTTGATTTCTATTTTTGTAATCTCATCCCTCCTATATAAAGGGATGGTGGTCCATTGTTTTAGTCAGTTCAGAATTTATAAAAATTGAGATTTTATCTCCCTCTCTCTATCTCTCTCTCCCCCCTCGCGATCTACGCGCCTCTTCTTCTTCAAATCTCTCGTTCCCGACGAGTTTTCTTCTCCTCAACCCTCTATTTTCTCCAAAAAATCCACCGCTCAAATTATCTTATTTTTTCATCGACGCGCAATTTTCAATCCGCATCAATTGGTATCAGAGCATGGCCTACAGATCGTCCTCACGACCTGACGATCCGTCCAGACGTTTGCACCGACATGCATCAAAGGATTATCATTCGTCCGAACAAAAACGGCGAGCCAACGACGCCTACAACAAGGAGACGAAGCGCATGCTACTTGAGTTACAATCCAACTTCCATTCCATGTTTCGAGATCTTATGGCTGACTTCGAGTCCCTACGCGCCAAATCAAAGGCTCCAACGACACCAATCACCGAAACCGAATTTGAAGACGAAAATCTCGCCGTCAACGACGAACTGCCCGCTGTCCAGGCCATTTCGGAAGAAAAAAAAGTCGATCCGATTGCTGTCCAGGTAATTTCAGACTTGGAAAACCCCCTGAAATCGATCTTCGACCCATCCGCGGCCCTCTCGCGGACCCCCTCCACAACCCTCGCACCTATGGAACCTTCCCCGATCGCAGCAGCAACCCTCCCAGCCCCGGAATCAGCCCCTTCCGCCGTCCCCGCGGCACAGGCCCCAGCTCCTGCTCCCCTTCCAATCATCCTCGCATCCCCAGAAATCCCACCGGCCGCCAACCCCACGCCCCTAACCACGCAAACAACCCCTCCCGCAAACTCAGCAAGCTTCCCTGCCCCATCAACCCCTCCAACGCCCCCTCATACATCACTTACGCCCTCAGTGCCTCCTCCCGCTGCAACCGCACCCCCAACCCCACTAACGCCGCCACCACCACCCACAATCCTTACTACCCCGACCCTCCCTGCCCCACTCCCTCCCACGGTAGCCTTCTCTGCCCCACCCCTGCTACCACCTACATGTGCCACTTCCGCACCACCCTTCCCTCCTAATCCCATTTCCGGCGCCACCGCATCCTTCCTTTCGCCCACCCCATCGCCATTGATCCAACATCGCCGCCTCCACCAGGCCGTGACCGCTTTCCCTGTTGCCCCGTGCCACCACCGCGTGCGTTTCACACGCCGCTGCCGCTCGCACCAGCTTCCTCGCCGCCATAATCGCCTGCCCCCATGTTGCTCCCGCCGCCATCACACGAAGAAGAGAGAAACCCTAGCGTGGGGCTCTCCTCTAAAAGGAATCGGATCTCCCCAAAGTAGGAATTTGGGATTTGTTTGGAAAAATTGCAAAAGGGCACCTCCACTCAGAGTTTTTTTAAAGAACAAGGTTGATGGTAACCTAAGAAGGGATGAAGAGGTACAAAAATTGCAGAGACACCCTCCAATTGGAAAGAACTACAAACGGAACGCTGAAAAGAATCTAATTGAATGAATTGCAAGCTACAATTACAACGACGAGTTCTCCAACGACGCATCTAGATCAAGCAATTCGTCGGGAGACGGATTTTTAAAAGCGGAGGAAAGTTGATGCAGCGTGGAACAGAAATATAGGGCAGCGTAATTATTTAATTTATCTGTTAATTTTATTTACGTTTATTTGAGTTGTCGCAATTTCTAATTAAATAAACGAGATCGCCTGCGATTTCAATTAATTAGTTGACGATTTGAATTTCAAATTAGTCGGTTAATTGGTTAGAGTCAAATTAGAATAATTAGTTAGAATTTGAATTAGTTGCTATTATTGTAACCTTATCCCTCCTATATAAAGGGATGAAGGCCTATTGTTTTAGACAGTTCAGTTAATAATTAAAAATTGAGATTTATTCTCTATCTCTATCTCCGCCTCTCTCTCTCTCCCACGTGATCTTCACGTTTCCCTCTCCCAACCCCTCGTGTTCCCGACGAGCTTCTCCTCTCAACCCCTCCATTTTCTTCTCCACCCAAAATTCCACCGTTCAAATTATCTTATTTTTTCGTCGACGCGCAATTTTCAATCCGCATCAGATTGAGACTGTCCATTCTAAACGAGGTTCGATTATGTCCAAGAGGAAATATGCTATTAGCTACTACAAGATATTGGGATGCTGGGAATCAAACCACCTTAGATTCCCAATGGATCCCAAGACATGCATTTACAAGTCTAGAGAAATTGAAGACACAAGCTACCATCGACGGTTGGACGAGAAGCGATTATATTTGACCATTACTAGGCCAAATATCTCGTTGCAATTGGCAAGCTCAATCAGTTCATGAATTGTCCTACTCAAGCTCACTTAGATGCATGCATTATTTTGAGGTATATAAATTCCTCTCCATGGGGGGATTGGTATTTACTAATGGGAACATTATGGACATTATAGCCTACTTTGATGCTGATATGGAGGAAATATATCGCATAACAAGTCTACCATCGGTTTTACCTACTTAACAGGGAATTGATAACATGAAGGAGCAAGAAACAAACAATTTTTCCTTGCTCTAGTGTTGAGAATAAAAACCATGACTCTTGCAGCAACTGAGTATGGATTCAACCAGCACTCGTAGACTTGCTACTACTGAGGTAATGGAGCTCAAAAGTGACAAGAGGACAACCATGCATATAACCAACAAGTCAACAACCCCATGTCGTTCTATGAAAGCATATAACATGTGGAAGTTGATTATCAATACATAAGGCATTTAATATAAAGATGGTTGTTGTGTACCTCTAGTATGATTTTAGATTATCAGACTGTTGACATATTCACCAATCATCATGCTCACACTCAGTTTGAGAGATGTTGTATTGATCTGAGCATAATTGATGTATATGTTCAACCTATGGATGGGTGTTGCATGATATTAGCTGTAACCATTCGGGGCCCTTCTGTGATTTTAATTTATGGTGTAATCCTGACCCTAGCCTCTCCTTGTATAATGAGCGTAAGGTCTCAACTCTTTATAAGATGTAGAATTCTCTAATTCAAGCTCCTTGTTTCCCTTAGTTAAGCATGTGTGTAGGACATCGCCCCTACATCAATACATGTTAGGGAATAACTAAAGTGATAACAATATGTAAGACTCCTGCTGAATACAAACTTTGGTTATGCTTTCAATTCAACAAATGGAGAATTTCCATTTAGCATACATATATGATAAATATGTTGCATACATTATGAAACACAGTAACGTAGCATATAATTGCCATTGTGGAATTGAATTTTGAAAGATAGAGAACTTTTTTTAACACAAATGATAAATATATTATGATTCCTCAACAAAAAATTTGTTGAATTACACAGTTGTACGAATTTGTGCTTGTTTTTACCTTATTAAAAATAGGCTATCTAGGCATTTTAGTCAAGGTTTTAAAAATTATGAGGCGGATCGAGACAGTTTTCCATCATTGAGGTCTTACACCTCGATTCACAGAGAAAATATGCATAAAAATTATAATTAAATATATGTCGATGAAATTATGTATAATGCTAACATATAATATATGGCAGAAATATATCTATATATATAATGATGTTACCGAGATAAGAAAATCAAAAGAAACGATATGTCAACTTCAAATCCCTTTCTACAAAATCGTCATCTAATCAAAGAAGGTCGTCATCTAATCAAAGAAGGATTCAATGGCTACAAATGTCATGAAAAAATTATTAAACGCATATTTGTCACTTAAATGGTGTGCCGAAAGTTACAACTTTATAAAGTTTCTTAAATAAATCCTCGAATAGGAAAAATTAAATTCATTCATAATGATTTATTACTGATAAATCCTTCAGGATTTGGGTAACCTCATTATATTAAACTGTGAAAAGTTATCGTGGAGAAAAAATGAATGAGTTGTTTTATTTAAGGGTCTAGGATTTCTTATATAACGTGAAACCGTAGAGAGCCAAAAGGAGAAATACATAAAGGATCTCGAATGGTTACATGACTCAATAAATAAACAAAAAGAAATAGCTCAATAACAAAATAACTCTAACACTCCCCCTCAAGTTGAAGCATTTCTATCATCATACCAAACTTGGAAATCATGAACAAGAGGCATTTCTTTGGTAGCACATTCGTGAATATATCTGATAGTTGAAGATCTGTGGAGATATAAGGGACAATGATCTTCCCTCATCGTACTGCATGTCGAATGAATTGACAGTCAACTTCAATATGCTTAGTCCACTCATGAAATATTGGATTGGTGGCAATGTACGTAGCAGCCTTGTTGCCACAATATAAAGTACATGAGTAGTAGCCGGAAGTCCAAAATCCTGTAGAAAGGAGACTAGCCAGGTAATCTCTCAATTGACTTGGGTCATTACCCTGTATTTTACCCCTGCACTCGGTCGAGAAATCATTGTTTGCTACTTGCTTCGCCATGAGACAAGGTTGCCACCAACAAACATAGCATAGCCTGTAATGGATCGTCGACCCTCAGGAGAACTGGCATAATCTGCATCTGCATAAGCGATGACATCCGTGAGACCATTGACCATGTAGAAGAGGCCTTGTTCCGAAGATTCCTTCAAATATCGATGGATCAAAAGAACATCCTACCAATGGTTGTAAAGGGGTCCCTCCATGTGCTAGATGGCTCTGCTCACAACACACAATATATCAGGCCTAGTAACAGTGAGGTAGATCACTTTGCCAACTAGGATTCTATATCATATAATATCCTCAAACTCAGGATTCACGGATGTAGCATGTTTCTGCAACTTTATCGGGATGCCGAATGGTTTGCATCCAAGTAAACCAGCCTCTGTAAGAATATCTAGGTAGTACTTCTGTTGTAAAAGATGTTACCCCTCTATAGTGTGTATCATCTCAATACCGAGGAAGTATCAGGGTTGACCAAGGTCTTTGGTGACAAACACCTTCTGGAGAAAGGTCATGGTCTCTAGAATGCATGCTTCATCATCACCAGTAACCACCATATCATCAACATAGACAACCAATATCACAATATCAATGGATTATCATATAATGAATAAAGAATAATCAGATGTCATCTTGTAAAAGCCAAGAGAGTTGATCTCAGTAGTAAGCATGATAAACCAAGCTCGTAGACCCTTCTTTAGGCCATAGATGGCCTTACGGAGTCGGCATACATGCTCCCTCTCGACAGAAAAACCCGGTGGTTGCATCATATTAGACCTCCTCCTCGAGGTTACTGTAGAGATAGCTGTTCGTCTTCTATGTTATTTATTATTTCAGTTTCTTTATGTATCTCTCATGTAATTTACCCAAGGGCTCTCTCCCTATATAAGAGACCCGAGGGCTCTATGGAATAAATCATCTGAGTATTCTAACATGGTATCAGAGCCATAACCCTAACCTAGGGTTCTCCACCGCCGCCCCCCCCCTCTCTCTCTCTACCGCCGCCGGCTAGGGTTTCGCCGCCCCCCCCCTTCCCGGGCCCCGAGAACCCCGCCGCCGCCTCCCCTCCTTCGTCGGGTTCCCCAGCGCCGCCCAGCCCCTCTCGCCGGCCCCATCTCCTTCGCCGGCCCCTCCCAGCGCCGCCCCAGCGCCGGGCCCCTCCCAGCGCCGCCCTCCCCAACGCCGGGCACCCCCCCAGCGCCGCCCAGCCACCGTCATCTTCAAGTAGAGGCTTCCAACGCCTCTACTCGTGGCCAGGGTGCCATCTTCTCCCTAGCACTCGGCGTCATGCTCGATTCAAGTGCATAATCGTCTACCTATGCACTTGAATCCTACAAGGTCTTGGTAGACACTTCTTTTCTTCGTCTATCAGTAGCTGTTCTTCTCCGGCATTATATCAGATCAGAAGCTCGATATGCCCGCCATAGGTGCCTTCAAAGGTTCGGCACCAATCGTCAAAATGGACGGGACAAACTACGAACTGTGGGCGATGCAGTTCCTCAGTCTCATGAAGTCGTGTGGTAAGAAGCATATTCTTACCGAGGATGAACTGCCGGAGAAGACAGGGATCTATGCCTCATGGGAGGCTGATGATGCGTACGCCAAGGTGTGGCTCTCAGGTACGTTCACGACGGAGATAGCAAATGATGTCCTTCACCAGCCCACCGCTAAGGCGATGTGGGATATTTTGGCGATGACGTACTCTCAGGTACGCAACGAGACAAAGATGCTCCAGTTGCAGCATGATATATTTACCACGAAGCAGAATGGGAAGCCTCTTCATTCCCTGTACACGTCGCTTCGTGGCATGTTCGAGAAGCTCTATAGCACCATTCCTCTTACAGCCACATCGGAACAGCATAAGACGTTCCGTAACGCCACTATGGTTGGCGTACTACTCGCTGCCCTAGATCCGGAGTACGAGGCAGCACGCGCTCAGATCCTAGCAGATGCCACCATCCCACCGATGGAAGAGGTATACAGGAGGCTCAGTCGCATACCCGTTCCGTCCAATACAGCGACTGCGACTCCGTCAGCAATGGCAGTTTCCAGGGGACGTGGTGGTTCGTCCTCGTTTCGTGGTAGGAGAAGTGGTGGACGTGGCCGCGGAGGTCGCATACGATCTACATGCTCATTCTGTCGCCGTACCGGTCATTCAGAGGATACATGCTATTCCAAGCATGGTTTTCCTCCCTCTGCACGAGTAGCTGATCATGTTCAGGGTCCACCAGCATCTACTCCAGATCACAGGTTCGAAGAGTTGGTGGCACGACTTCGTGATATTATGCCACAATCATCATTAGAAGGTGCATACGTTTCTGATGTTGCGGCTTCGGCGTCAGCTAGTACATCTGCCTCAGCCAGTGCCTCAGGTAGTCCTTCAGTCTCATTTCATAGTCATGACCTCACAGGATGGATTGTCGACTCTGGAGCTACCCATCATCTATGCCGTGACAAAGATATTCTGCAGTCCTACAGAGCTGTTCAGCCAGATCGCTCTGTACTCATTGCTGATGGTACTCATTCTCCTATCATCGGTCAGGGGGAGACGGATTTTGCTACCCTCCATGCACTTACAGAATGTGCTACATGCTCCAGAATTTTCTATGAACCTCTTATCTAGTAGCCAGATTACACGTGATTTGCACTGTCGTGCTATTTTTGATCCATCGTCTGTTATTTTTCAGGACATACTAACGGGCAGGGTGATTGGCTGTGGTTCTGAGCACAATGGCCTCTATAGTCTTGTTCGTAACTCTTACGCTGGCGTCTCCTTGCATTCCCAGGCCTCCGTCTCTCCGTACACCTGGCATCTCCGGTTCGGTCATCTGCCGCTACAGAAGATGCGTCACCTCCTGCCTCAGATCTCTCCGAGTTCCTCTTTTCGTTGTGAAGCATGTCAGTTAGGGAAGCACCATCGGTCTAGCTTCCCCGGTCGTCAGAGTCGGAGCAGTAGCTCCCCGTTTGAATTATTTCACATAGATATTTGGGGTCCAAGTCGTGTCCCGGATCAGCAGGGGCACATGTTCTATTTAGTTGTGGTTGATGATTTCTCTAGAGTGTCGTGGACTTTTCTTCTTAAAAATAAATATGAAGCAGGAAATGTTCTTCAAAATCTAATTAATGAAGTCCAGAATGTTTTTTCATCTACTGTTAAGTATGTGCGTACTGACAACGCATTGGAGTTCTGCACTCGCTCTCTTGCTAGCTTCCTTTCATCTAAAGGCATTGTTCACCAAACCACATGTGCCTACACCTCTCAACAAAATGGGGTTGCCGAACGAAAACATCGACACTTTCTTGATATTGCTCGCACATTACTGATCCAGAGTTGTGCTCCATTAACCTTTTGGGGGGATGCTATACTTACAGCGTGCTATCTGGTCAATCGCATGCCTACAACTGTTCTTGGGGAAAAGTCTCCAATCTCTGTTCTTTTTCCTGACAGAGACTTGTTTACACTGACATCTCGGGTTTTTGGCACTGTTGCTTTTGTTCACCGCTTCTCTCCAGGGCTTGATAAGCTATCCCCAAGGGCTATCAAGTGTGTTTTTGTGGGTTACTCCAGGACACAGAAAGGTTACCGTTGCTATGACCCTGTCCATGACAAGTACTATGTGAGTGCAGATGTTACATTTTTCGAACCTGTCATATACTTCTCCCCTGCAGGTGACAGATTGGTTCCCTCCACATCATCAGATTCCAATGTCTATGTTCCACCACCTCCAAGCCTGGGTCCATCTTCTACTCCACCAACACCAACATCACCACCACCACCACCACCCCCGCCACCACCCCCAGTTGTCCCTTTCAGTAAGTTCTACACGAGACGGACAGGCCCTGCTCAAACTACGGGTCAACCATCCAGCACGCCTAAGGTATGTTCTGATGTTAACACTAATGATGGGTTAAATAATGCGCCTGTGCAGGAGCCTTCACCACAGGAGGAGGACCTCCCGGTCAGCACTGTTTTGGATGACTTGGACCGGCCTATTGCTCATAGGAAGCAGCGAAGACAGTGTGCCTCATATCCCCTGGCCTCTCATGTCTCCTTTCATCGTCTCACTGGAGATTTCCAGAAGTTTGCCATTGCTGTATCGTCAGTAGAGATTCCACGAACATATCAGGATGCCATGAAGACTGAATGCTGGCGTCTAGCAATGGAAGAGGAGATGCGTGCCTTGCAATCTAGAGGGACTTGGTCTCTTGTCCCTATTCCTCCAGGTGCATCTGTGGTGAGTTGCAAGTGGGTATTTACGGTCAAATATCATGCAGATGGTCGTCTTGACAGATACAAGGCCATGCTCGTAGCAAGAGGCTTTACACAGACATATGGGGTAGATTATTTGGACACCTTTTCACCGGTGGCGAGACACTCTACTCTTCGCATCCTTCTATCGGTTGCAGTGGTACGCGACTGGACCATATTCCAGCTTGATGTTAAGAATGCTTTCTTGTATGGTGATCTCCAGGAGGAAGTCTACATGCAGCAGCCACCCGGGTTTGCTGCTGAGGGGGAGACTCAGAAGGTGTGCAGACTTCATAAGGCTATCTATGGCCTTAAACAGAGTCCTCGAGCATGGTTCCAGAAGCTCTCCCAGCTTATTGAACGACAAGGGTTCAGAAGATCAAATGCGGACCACTCATTGTTCGTCCGGAAGACCCCTAGAGGTACCATTGTTGTTATGGTATATGTTGATGACATATTGGTTACTGGAGATGATGCACAGGGGGTTGAGATAACCAAGTCTATGTTGGGCAGCCAGTTCATTACAAAGGATCTAGGCACAATACGATATTTTCTGGGGATAGAATTTGCAAGAAATGCACAAGGAATGGTGATGACTCAAAGAAAATATGTCACAGATTTGCTAGTTGAAACAGGAATGACTGGATGCAGACCTTCAAGTACACCTATGGACCCGAGTATGAAGCTGTACGATGATGATACCGAGGAGGTGGATAAGAGAAGGTACAGAGAGATGGTGGGTAAACTCTTATACATCACTATAACTCGACCGGATATTGCCCTTGCAGTAAACCGGGTGAGTCAATTCGTGGAGCAGCCGAGGCAAGTACATATGGATGCCTTGTACATGATATTGAGATATCTGAAGTCTTCCCCAGGCACAGGGCTGCTATTCAAGAAAGGTACAGATCTGTCTATTTCAGCCTGTGCAGATGCAGATTATGCAGGATGTCCACGGGATCGTAAGTCTACTTCTGGATTTGCTATCTTCATAGGTAGCTCTTTAGTTTCTTGGAAAAGCAAGAAGCAGACTGTTGTGGCTAGATCCAGTGCCGAATCCGAGTACAGAGCCATGGCATAGGCAAGCACAGAAATGATGTGGGTTAAAGCAGTCTTAGAAGATCTGAATGTTGATGTTCCTTTGCCTATGAACCTTCAATGTGATAATCAGGCAGCATTATTTATTGCCAACAATCCAGCCTTCCATGAAAGAACAAAACACATCGAGGTGGATTGTCATTACACTAGGGACATGATTCAGAAGGGCTTCATCTCCACGTCTCACGTCAGTTCAGAGGACCAAACAGCGGACATATTCACTAAGCCTTTACTCAGAGGACCTTTCCAGAGATGTTCTTCCAAGCTGAGCATGATAGATATCTATGCTCCATCTTGAGGGGGAGTGTAGAGATAGCTGTTCGTCTTCTATGTTATTTATTATTTCAGTTTCTTTATGTATCTCTCATGTAATTTACCCAAGGGCTCTCTCCCTATATAAGAGATCCGAGGGCTCTATGGAATAAATCATCTGAGTATTCTAACAGTTACTGTATAAAAAGGCATTCTTCACATCGAGCTGAAAGATTGGCCAATTCTTGTTGGTTGCAACTGAGAGAATCGTACTAATTGATCTCATCCTAGCCACAAGACAAAACATCTCAAAATAGTCCACTCCATATATCTGAGTGAATCTTTTTGCCATAAACATGGCCTTTATCCTGTCAATAGAACCATCAGGGGATTGATTGTAAAGACCTAACGATAGGTAATAGACTTGACACATGTAGGACACGACACAAGATCCCACGTGCACCCAGATGTAAGCGCGTCCATCTCCTCATCCATGGCCTTTTTCCAACCATGATCTTGTAATACACTGTAATGATCACGCGGAATAGTAATAGCCATAAGAGCATCTGCAAGTTGCCTATCATAGTTGGATAAACCGCCAGTGGAAGTAAGATATGACACATGATGTATAGTATATTGCCTTTTTATTCATCGCAAAGATATAGTGAGTTTTGGTAGAGCGTCCAGAGCTATAGTGGTGGGGATACTAGAAGATGGCACATCATCATGAAAATAAGGAACATGTAACAGTACATGATCAAAATGACTAGTATGTTTCCTTTTGTAGATAACAAGTGGTGGAAGAAGCTCCAAGGGTATGTCAGTGGCAGCCTGAGTAAAGTTGCTAGTCTGCTCAAAGAAAGTGACATCAACAAAAATGTAATAATGATGATCAGTAGGTTCATAGCACCTGTATCCATTTTGAGTATGAGAGTAACCAAGAAAAACACACTTGATAGCACGAGAAGATAGTTTGTCTGCAGCCTGAAAATTATGAACAAATGTAGTTCAACCAAAGATCCTTAATGTGAGCAGAAAGGGTGTTTCACCAGGTATAAGAGAGAAAGTAATGACCCCTTTAGGACAGAAGAAGTGACCCTATTTTGACGAGATAAGTGACAGTGAGAATGACATCTCCCCAATAGGTCTTGGGAGCCTTCATGTGAGTAAGCAATGTAAGTGCTATGTCGAGAAGGTGGCAAAGTTTTCTTTATGCTACCCCATTCTGTTGAGGGGTATATAGACATGATGTCTAATGAAGGATTCCTTGAGAGGCAAAGAAAGACACCAAATCATGTTGAGTAAACTCAAGAGCATTGTCAGTTAGTATACTCTGAACACTCGTAGAGAAAGATGAGATAATAAACTGAAAGGAGTTGATAATTTTGTTGATATCTAACCGTTCCTTGAGTAAATAGACCCAAGGAGATCTATCATAGTCATCCACGAAATATGTGACCACCAGAGTATGGACCGGACCGGAGAGGGACCCCAAACATCACAATGGACTAAGGAGAAAGGGCCAGATTGATGTGACTCGGTCCTAGGTGGAAAGGATGATCGATGATGTTTACCTAACTAGAAGGCTTCACACTCAAACTATTTTAGTGAGGAAAGTTCATGAAACATCTGAGAGAGAGCTTTAACATGGGGTAACCCAGCTGCAAATGCCATAGGAACGGGTCAACGAAAATGGAGGATGCACCAACGAAGATAGAATCGACATGGATATCAAAGTAGTAAACGTTGTTTTTCTCATGTCCCCCACCAAAATCTACATAGTTCAGATGTCCTAGAAATAACAATGGCACTCATAAAAAACAACTCAACATTTTAATTCAACACATACCTTGTGAACTGATACTATAAAGGAAAACTCGATGCACAGTAAACGTCAGAGAGCCTGAACTTGGAGGAGAACTCCATCGTCCCATGGTGATGACATAAGAATGGGCACCATTGGCTACACGAACCGTCTTCATAGTGGAAGAGGGTTGAGAAGATGTCAAAAGACTACCATCTCCAGTCAAGTGAGTAGACGCACCATAGTCAATGATCCAGGTTGGCGTCGTGGCAGAAGTAGAGTAGGTGTAGTATCTGAGGTAGTAGCAAGATGAGTAGTAGAAGTAGATGTACCAGGAGTAGAATTCTAAAGAAGATTCATCAAATGGGTAATAGAAGTTCTCTGACCACCGATGAACATCTTGAAAACACGAGACCAAATGACGTAGTTATCTGTACCCTTGAGTTTGATAGAGGTACCATGTACCATTATAGAAGACGTTGTATATGGGGATTTGGTATCGGTAGGATTTGATGCCATCATGGTCTGATAGAGAGATTAAAAGATTGTAGTAGAACTTTAAACTTGCACGAGACTATGGCACATATGCCCTCTTTGTCGTTCTAAGATACCAACGCAAGTGCTGGACATGTCAACTGCACTTAGGAGGACCCTCAATATGTCACTTCACAACAACAAGACCTTCAATAAGTTTACACAAATCATCTGACGACACCCAAGGTGTTGGTTGCACCTCTGATAGCCCTAGAATGGCTGATGGCAACATCGCAAGTCTCTAAAACAACAGCTGTTGGCGCTGGGTAATGCCTGGGCAGTGCTGGGTAGCACCTGGACAGGGTTTGGACGGTCCAAGCACTGGGAAGCACCTGGCGGCGCTAAGTAGCATCTGGACGGGACGACAGTAGGTAGGAAATGGGGAACCCACCAAGGTCTCGCGTAGGACCCTTAGATGAGGAAGAAGGGACCACACAAGGCTCGAGGAGGATGAAGGAATGTGGTGGCTTTTAGGTATAAGCCCCAATCTAGGGTTTCTTATATAGCATGAAACCCTAGAGAACTAAAAAGAAAAGATACATAAAAGACCCCGAAGGATACATGACTCAATAAATAAATAAAGAGAAATAGCTCAGTAACAAAATAACTCTAACAATTACAATAGGATCCTAGGACCATTGCAACTCTAACCGTTGCAATAGGATCCTAGGACCCTTGCATGGGAATACATGAAATACCAAAGGAAAAATACAAATGAGATCTAATTATAGCTCATTGAACTAAACTGCAGGCATAAAAATGTGTTAAATCCTTGATCATCAGCATACAGTTTCAATTTCAAATTTATTTTCCACATAGACAATAGCATTCTTCTAAATAGAAGCCGTTCTTAAATTCAGCTGATCACTAAATGAGACAAACTTGACTTGGAAATTTATTTTTTTTGTTGAATATGCAACCACCAAATGGACTATTCACAATGAATAACAACAAAAAATGACGTCTTTCAATAAGAGAACCAAAGGGTAGCAATCATCAAAGTTGCTATCTTTCCTGGCATGCAACATATCTTCAGTCAGCAAGAGGATAGTTTTTTAATTGCCCCAATAAACTGAGGCAGCACCTTGGTTCGGGCTTATAAATCGGTGCTTTTATTATGACCTCGATGAAGCAATCTGGGGTTATAGTCTTTATGCTACTTTCTTCCCAAACCGCTTCGAGATATGTTTTCAAAAACCACGAGTGCAATCATTCTTTACTGTTCATGATCTGTCGCACACTATTTAGAGCATTAGGTTTCCTTGAGAAATATAATAGGTCTTGTATTTTCTAGTCTTGGAACATGTATTATATTATATATAATGTACTCTTTACTTATAAATATGTCCTAGTAATGTTTGTGATATCCAATTATGTGGATGGTTGTGGCAGTAAAGCAAGTATCCGATATTTTTTATTGTTGAACTGCTACATATATTGGTTGGTTTTGGCTTAACTTCAGTCTAGACCACTGAGTAACCTAGTCGAGTTTGGAGGGAATGTGACACATAGTTTGACCAATTGATCTCTTATGTTTGAGCAATGTTCCCAATCTCAGCAATGATGTTCGAAGTCAGCGACAACAAGGTTGCCATTCCCTCAGTGAAGATGCCAAACAACATGAACGTTCAAGTCACTTTAGCCAAGCTCCGAAATCTAAGAAAAACCAACCTCACAAAGGATAATTATCTTTTTGAGTTGCGATTGCTGAGATAAGGATATCAGGCCAAGGACGTGTTGGTTACAGGACGATCCAACTTGGGAGCAAGGGAAGATAGAAAGGTCAAGATTTCAGTAACCAATTCTATCTCCGCTGAGCTACAAATGTTAATCATTGGGGAGAAAACTGTTTACATGGTATTGACTATTCTCGCTAGCTTGTTAGGTCGAAAAAAATGTTAGGTCCGGAATTTACCAATTTATTCTATAGATTCGTAATCTAAGACAAGGCGAGATGATAGCGGCTAGCTATTATGACATACTGAAGTCCAAATGGGAAGACATGGACTGGAAGTCTCTAAATAATCAGAAGCGTCATTAAGATTGGATCTGGAAAAGTCGCTATTTCTTTTTCTTGAGATCTCAATAAAAAGAGTTTAGAATGTGATGTGACATATCCTTAACTCAAACAAATTTCCATCTCTGTTGGAGGTCTATTATAAAATCATCACCCAAGACAGGTAATGGGCAATATACGTTAAGACTGGCAGGTTGCAGGTCCATATATAGGTATGGTGGAGCATGGGGCATTCCTGATTCGTGGCAATGGAAGCAATAACACATAGGGGGATCTGACAGGAAGTGCGCACACTATACCAAGTCAGGTCATAATGTGGCAAACTATTAGGACTTGCATCCGGACAAGAAGCCTCCTTTGAAGGTGAAGATGGGGACAAAGTCATCCTCAAGTCATCCCAAACACTAGAAGACTGTTGCTATGGCAAGTTCAGACTCTTGGATTCAATAGTTGACATGGAACTATCTAAGGTCATAATCAAGACTGAAAGCTATTGATGTACTTCAATAGATACAAATTGGAGTCACGTCGTGACCATATGGCTACGGCAGACGGATCTAGTATTAACAGTTGTAGGAAATGGGGTATAACTATCCGTGATCATGTTCCACTGCGAAATGCATTTAATGTTCCTGATTAGTCTCTAAATTTAATATCTATCAGCAACATTGTAGATGAGTTAAATTATTGGGTTGTATTTTTACAAGGACTATTGTGTCTTGCATGATCAGGAAAGGGGTAAAAGATGGGGATTGGTATATTTTCTAACGGACTCTGCAAGAAACCTGCCAAGATTGTATCTACTCCATATTAATTCATGCATGAGCATGTGTTTTGATTTTAACAAAACCTGTATATGTAGCTTGAAGATATATCAAAAGCAATGAAACTAATGATATACTTTGGAGCATCAGTTGAAAGTAAACCAGAGAAAGTTTTCCCAGTGGGTGGCAGAGACAAATGGTCCACCATCCTGTATCGGGAATTAAGGCCCAATAAGAAGCTAAAGCGAAGTAAAGGGAGACCAAGGTCTATAAAAATTCGCAATGGGATGGATATTAGAAAGGAGTTGAAGAAGAATACATGCGGCATTTTCGGAAGTGTAATTCATAACAAAGACAAGTTCTCGAATAAAAATTCACAACCATCTTTGTCTATAACAGTACCAGAGACTACTGGTAGAAACAATAACACGTGTGAACAAAACAATGCAAACAAGAAGGGCTCACAAAGAAAAAGTTTGGCGGTAGTGAGTATAAATTGTTTTAACATACACAAATATTTCAACTTTTGTTTTAAATTGTCACAAACTATCTTACTTTGCTATTGTTGGAGAATGTAATAGAGTGGTAATTGGATCTCTCCAGAATCCAATTACCACTTACTCGTGTTTGATTCAATTACTAATCACTTATGTTTTAGTCCTACATGTACTATCGGTGGGACTCTGGTATGTCTGTGGGGCTAAAAGAAGCCCCACATCTCTTGTACTCATTGAGAAAGTTGAATAGAAGATCCGATCCTTTGATGCCTTCTCCCGTGGTTTCATCCCGCTCCTTAGAAGTAGAGTTCCAAGTAAAATCCCAAAAGTTCAATGTCTATCTTTCTTCATTTTATTGTTTTGTTTATCGATTTGCTTCCACAATCTAGATTTCAACATGGTATCATAGCAGTTCGATTTTTGGGTTTTAGATTTTATTGTTCGAGCATCAACTTTTGTTCGCTTTAAGATTTGCTTATTTGTTCAAAGTTCTGTTCATATATTTTGTTCAAAAGTGTTGCTGAGGACCAAGGAATCAAGCACCTAGGTCAACAAAGAAGGTGATGTTCACCGTCAAGAATTGTTCTTACAATAATTCTACATCTCCACCCAGATTATGTAGCTGTGATTACCGAGGCATGGTTCCATCTTCTCCAGTAATTATGAATCATGGTGCAGAATCTGATGTGAGTAAGGTCGTTCAAGATTTGGAAAGTCCGGACACAAAAAAACTAGGGTTACAGCTTTGGAACCCTAGATCTGAAATGAAGCAGCCCCAAGGAATCATCTTCATGCGATCTTCAACTCGAAGAGGTGTTGAATCTCCTTGATCCATGTGTATGCCACTTCCAATCCAAGTGCATCTATAGGCGAAGCCCCTTGTCCCCTTTTTTTCGAAGAAAAACCATGAAGCCTCTTCCTTCTCCAAGCAGTTACGCGCAAGGAGCTCGACTCCTCTTCATCTCCAGTTCAGATGACGACTAGATGGTTACACCCGTTGTCTCCTTATCGCATTCTCTCAACACGTCCATCTCATTTGAGATTTCATCCATGGGTGTCATTCAAGCAAAACCAGCAAAGGACAAGAGAACTGGGTCAAGCCAACCGGCTATAGCCAAGTTCCTAGAAGATCGCTACAAGACCCCTCTCCGTCCCAACTTCCGCAAGATGCTCTCTATGTTGCTCCGCCGCATTGCCAAGTCGGGAAGCTCATCAAGGTCAAGAACTCCTACAAGCTCTCTGCTCTCGACAAGAAGGCTCCCACCGTTGTCGTTGTCTCCGCTCCGGATTGAACAAGGGCCCCACACCCCCGAAGATAAAACTCCTGAGATAGCGTGAAGGAGACAGTTATGGTATTAAAAAACGAGTCTCAAGGCAAGGCGAGCCTTTTTAACCTCAAGGCGTGCACCTCGACCCTGTCCAGTAAGCGCGTGCGCCTTGAGTGGCTGAGGCGTAGCCTCGAGGCGTTCCGCCTCGAGGCGATCGAGGCATTTTTCGAGGCATTTTTATTTTTTTTAAGATTTTAATAGTTTACATGTTGGTTTGAGAAGCTTATAAATATATACTTGTTTAGGATAATGATTATACAAGTTAAATGTCTAAATCTGATGTTTCTTTCGTACCCATAACTCCATATTTACTATTAATTATATGTAACTATTTCAGCAAACTGCTTCATATTTACGATTAATTATGTCTAACTATTAATTTATGCAAGATGGATGCTTAAATTTGACCTCTTTCATATTCATATGCTTAAATTTGACCTCTTTCATATTCATATTCACATTTACCATTAACATGCCAAATTATTTCAGTGAACTCTTATTATTACATCCTTAAACATATAAAAAAGTGTTACGAATTCGAATACTCATATAAGAAAAAATATTTGGGACGGGAGCGCTGCCCCCTGCACCCTCGCGGGGGGGGGGCAACTTGGGCCCCCCTAGCCTCCCAGGCTCGCTAACTGGGCAGCGAGACCACCGTATTGGTAGGGTATGGTGGCACAGGGAGGACATCAGATCGATCTTCATCTGGGTATAGCAGAACATATAGTTAGGATTCAAATCATATGATTCATATCAACAACTTGGATATTTATAATGACAACTATAGCCAATCCCTTTTAGATAAAATTTTTAGTGATAGTTATAGTCAATGATTTCTTTTTGATTGGGTAGAAATTTAGTAGAAAAGTTTATGGCACTGAGTCATTGACATATCCTTTTTTCATGTTTTTATCTTCATAATATCATGATATATTACATGGTTATATACTATATGGTTGTCTGATTATATTATTTCACAAATAAATATATTTATTATATATTTTATAATTATTTTTCTATACAAACTGAGGCTTACGCCTCGAACACCTCGATGCTACGCCTCACCTCGCTTCTAGGGAAAACGCCTCATTCAACCTTTTGTTTTTTCAAACCTTGGAGACGGTGGCAATGGGTTCTCCCAATGGAGAACCCTTGGCGACGGTATAAGGGTTGGGTTTCCCCTATGGAAACCCTAATCCTCTTCTCGTTGAGGAGCTTTAAAAGCCCATGCTCTTATTTTGGTCCCAAATGGGCTGTCGAAAAAATGAATAAATAAAGGGAAGGCCGGCCGTAAAGAAAAAGAAGAAGTTGTTATAAAAAAAGAAGGAAAAGGCTTGTTTTGCCATGTTCGAGATAGAGAGAGAAAGGGGATATGTTCTTGGGCCCAAACGTAGGCTGCTTATTTAAAAAAAGGAAAAAAGATACATTTTAGGGTCAAAGTAGGTTGTTTTGCAAAAAAAATGATTATGAATGGCTTAAAAAAGGAGACAATCATATACAAAAAGAAGCCGTGCGAAAAAAAATAGCCAAAAAAAGAAAGAAAGAAAAGAGACAGCTAAGAAAAAATGATTTGTGCAAAAAAGGAGAAGACAAGAAATGCATGTTTCTTCTTTATTCTCCCAACTTGATTCACACTCTTATTCTGTCAAGTATTGGAGAAAAAAGGGAGTTAGAGATGGATTTTCATGACTTCTACTACTCGACCACGATTGTCAGACGGACACTTCAAACTGCTATTGCGATCATCAGTCTTCATCGAGCATCAACTTCTTTGTTAGGGGATGTATTTCTTTCACTACCTGACTACTATTCTGTGTTGGACTTCTTCTATTGTGATTCTTCTCTAAGTATGACAGAGATACATTTCGGTGACCTGATATCGCAACAACTCTATAGGAATGGTAGAGAATACGTTCTGGTGTCCTGAAAGTCGCAGACCCATCCTCGAGCAAGGTCTTTTACCAGCAGCGGACATATATTCTTCTTTTGATGTATCGTGTGAATATGTGATATATATCTTTTCTTTTTGTTGCAAGTTGCAACTTTCTCAGCTCCAGCCTGAGGGGAGTGTTAGAGAATGTAATAGAGTGGTAATTGGATCTCTTCAGGATCCAATTATTACTCACTCATGTTTTAGTCCCACATCTACTATCTGTGGAACTTTGATTTGTCTGTGGGGCTATATAAGGAGCCCCACATCCTATGTACTCGTTGAGAAACTTCAATAGAATATCAAGCCCCTTGAGACCTTCTCCCGTGGTTTCATCCCGCTTCTTAGGGAGTAAGGTTCCACGTAAAATCTCAAGAGTTTAATGTTTATCTTTCTTTATTTTATTGCTCTGTTTATCGATTCGCTTCCACGATCTAGATTTCAATATCTGCATATGTTCACATGTTTTTTCCTTTAATTTTTTCTATTGGATGCTTTCTGCTAAATATTGATGGAGTTTTTAATTGCAGATGGATCCATGACATGTTGACATTTCAGTTTTGATGCTTTCTGCCTATGGTGTAATCTGAGCTTAATGTACCTAAGTTGGGCATCATTGATTGATATGTATGCCCATCTCAAAGGGGAGTGTTGAGTTGTTGAGTTGAGATTTCATGGCTAAACGGGCTTGGATGAGGACATGTTTACCACTTGTGTGTATATATTGTACTCATCCCCCTCTTTGGTTGATACATTGTGTGAAGAGTGCCCTAGTCTCATTTGTTCAAGATTAGGGTTTGCCCCCCATGGTTTTTCCCTCACAAGATGGTTTCCATGTAAATATATGTCTCTTGTCTTTGATTTTGGTGCTTGATTCTAGGTTGCTTCCGTCTGCAAAGTGAAAAATTGATGACCTAAATTGAGACTTATTTTTTTAGTACAATAATTAGGAATTTGCCTCTTTATGCTTGTGTTATTATATCGAATATGCATATATAAATATATAGATTAGAAAATCACAAAAATAGCATCATGAGCATCAAGTTTTACATGAACGGGTATGCTGTTATTCTTCGTAACAGAAACAATCAAATGTGAGGTTGTTATATTTCGTTCCTATTTACCCTCACAAGTTTCTCAAATAATGGACTTCAAAAAAAAGTTTCTCAAATAATGATGTCGGATTAAACAGATTATCAAAATGCGAATTGGATCTTATCTACCCCGGAGGAGTAAGCAATCTGAAAAAGCATGTCAAAAGCTGTCATCTGTCGAGATTTTTACACTTCGTCAGTAATGCACAGCTTCCCCTTCTTTCACATCTCGAACAACCTATCATCGAAGTGGAACCCAAATCAAAAAGAAATCTGTAAAATAGAGCGTACCGAACTGGACGAGGAACTCGAAGAGACGGCGGACATTGAGGGAGATGTGGGAGATGAACTCGCGGTTCTCCCAGTCGGCCTGGACCGCGATCCCCACGTTTACCGCGTTGGTGATACCCTCCGCCCGAGCCATCGTCCCGGCGCTGGTGCTGCTCTGACGGCTGTGGTGTTGGGAGAGGATGATCGGACGAGTGGGGGGAGAGGGGAATGAGAAGGGAAAGGTGGCTGTTCCGGCTTAGTCGTGAGAGGTGGTTCGGACTTTAGAGATAGAGGTGAGGGAGTTGGTGGAATTTGCTAGAGTGGTTTTGTCTTAAAAGAATATATTGGTCATTGAGTCCACTCCATAAGTCCACATGCCATTCATATAGTTTCAATTTTCATGGCATTTATTTATAATCAATAATGCTCTCTTTATGAAATATCCATATTGGATTATTTCATCGTTAAGCTTCTGTTTCGAGCGGCTTAAATAAATTCGTATCTACACTTGATTTTATTGCTTTATTGTGGGTTGATTGTTGACTTAATTGAGGTCTTATCTTGTCGCTTCAACGACTGTGTTCTCACCTTATGTGGAACAAAATACCGGTGAAAATCTCGGTTAATCAATAGGGTCAAGGTAGTTGTACTATCCAAGTATTATGGCTTTGATATTGAGATATAATCTCGTATTCATATCTAAAATGCCTATCATTGTTGTCAGATCATATCAGAAGGATAGCAAGTCCTTCTTCCCTCTTGTGAGATATGTGATAAGGTTGACCAGAAAGCAGTGAACATGACATATCAACTATTTGTGATACCTCACATTTCATCTTTTCATTTTAAGATCGACTAGTGGATGATCTTAATGTAGTCATATGTACACTACATATTGTTGCCTAATTGATTGGATCTAATTAGCCATGGAAAAATGAAAATTTATAACATTCCCTTCTTTTTTCTGGCAAGAAGACTAGTAGCAGTGATATTGAATATGAAACTAGTAGCACTCTGAAAAAGATCTTTTAGAATGGTTTAGGGGTGATATTAAACTATTTAAAAAAACATGATTATTAGTGACATGCATGCAAGCATGAAACTGACAGGATGATATGCACCGACAAATATTCTTGTAAATGTATACTTAAATCTTAATACGATCTACTCCATTTTCCATAAATATCTTACATTTTGTACTATACTTTGTGATATTTTTTAGAATTTAGGATTTATATAACTTGTGCCCCTCTTAACTTATGCAATATCATTTATGCCTCTCTCTTTTTTGGAATATTAGTTGTGCCCCTATCTTGCTTGCATTTTTGTCACTTGCGTCCTTCCATTAGCTTGACAATCAATGGGTTGAACAAAAACGTGAATTATTCAAACCATGGTATGGTTAATTGAGGTAGATATATCTATCAAAACCAACTCAACTCCCTCCCTCCCTCCTTTGCCCAGTCCCTCCACTGCCCAGACCCGACCCCAACCTCATAGGTACGCGACAGAGGCAAGACATCCAACAAGATATTAATGACGGTGATGGTCAACTTGTATGACGTGGGTGTTTTTGTTGGACAAGGGGGGAGAGCATGACCATGGATTGCAGAACACACAAGGTGGTCGTAAAAGGGGAAGGTAGCGACGGATAATTCTCTTACGGTGGTAGACAAGGTGCAGAAGAAGACTAGGAGGAAGATGGAGCTTTTGATGCCCATACATCCCAATAATGAGAAGAAGGAAGAGTATGAGAAGGAGAAGCCCAAGAGCGAGGAGAAGAAGGAAAAGATTGGTATATATACTCCCCAATATATTATTATCTGATCTTGATATATGTTTGCATTGTGGTCCAATCTGATCTAAGATGGGCTCCCAGCCGTAGTTGGTGACTATGGTTCTCAAGATCGACATGCACTACGAAGCTTGCTCCCACCAGATCAAGAAGATGATCCTTAAGATATTAGTTATACACATCTTTGCATATTCTCCAAGATCACAAAAAACCCACTTTTTTTCACAGAGTCTTTCTTCTTCCAAATCGACATACCACACATCAAGATTGGATATTTTTGAGTTGGGTTCACCTCTTTTTTGAAATCCTCCATGTAGTGTCAATTCGGGGATCCAAACCTAAAGGGGTCGTAAGTGACGATGAAGGGGGTGATGAAGTCGGGGAAGTTAGTGTAGTATGTGTACAAGAGGATATATAAGCATATACTATCGTGAAGCATGACCTGTCAGAGAAGACAGTGGAGGAGGGGAGAGAGTGACGAGGGAGTAGGGGGTGGAGGCGAAGGAAGGGTTAGAGAGGGAGGAGATGGAGGAGGAGGGGGTTAAGGAAGATGGAGGGGGTTGGATGGGGAAGCAGTAAACCATGAGGTGACTGGAGGAGGTGATGATGCATTTACCATATGTTTCTTTCTAATTATGTTTGTTCCATAAGTTAACATTTGTTTGGAACATAGATGGGCGGTAACTAACCTAATGGGTACAAGTGATAAAACTGCAAGAAGGTAGGGGCACAACCAATATTTCAAAAAGGAGAGTGGCATAACTGATATTGCTGAGGTTAAGAGGGACACAGCTAATAGAAACCCTAGAATTTATATGTAATTCATTATAGGTCTAGATATAAAGACGCATTCAATTTGTGTACACATGTGTGTTTAGTTATTTTTTTAAAGGAATACGTATATAGTTGAATTCTTAAAATTGATAGAGGGTACATTACTAAGACATCAAACCATTTAAATAGGTATTACATGTCATAGTATTATGCTATTATATATCATATTTGGTGTATCCAAAATAACATCAATCACTCTTGGCTTATAAATTTCAAGTCGTTGAACCGTCTTTTACTCCATCGTGGTACTTAAACATTGTGGGTATAAAATAGGTCGATAACCACGATCAGCTAATTCCCATTGACGACGATTTTATGGTGTGTGTGTGGAGGTGGGGGGGGGGTGGACAATATTAATGGGGCAATTGGTGAGGGGTACAACTAATATTGTAAAAAGAGGAGGACATAACTGATATTAAAGAATCTAATTAAAGAATCTAAGAGAGACATAACTATAAAAATCCCTGATATTGTTAATATAACTTTATGCATTTTTATTTGGAAATTTTATCATTCTACCTGAAAAATCGATACCAAACAAATACAATTTATAAAAAGATTTTTTACACCACAAACCCTAACTTTGTAAATTCCATTCTTGATCAGTGTATTCTTTGTTATTATCTAAACCCCGCAAACTCGGTAACTATTACACCACAACCATTCTAAGAGTTAACCGCAACCTCCGTTAAGGTTCGTAGTGTAAGAATAGCAAGTTTGCATAGTTTAAATAATAATTACAATGAATACAAGGTTGAGAAGGCAATTTACAAAGTTTTCAAGATTCATGGTATAAAAATCCCTTCATAAAAATAAATATGCTATGAAATACTTAAGAACAGACACATTACACATGCATGCGTACCTACACACAGAAGCATTCTCTAAAACTAATCGTAGCATAAAATATGGATCCTTCAGTTGAGTTGTTCTAAGCCATTGATTTTGTCCGACACGCACAGACACTCACTTCTTTTGAGGCCTCATGTCATAGCAACGATATCTCTCCTTATTTCTAGCATACTCTAAAAACACATATTTGACTACCTTGGCTACCAATTTATCCCTATTAGAACCACGAATGTGGACGAAGTCCACACGCTCAAATACTTTAAAGGAAAAATAAACATTCTCTTGCAAGGATAAAAGTTCTCAATGGGAACTTGCTCATCAATAGAGATGAGGGTGTGTAATTTATAAGAAAGCCAACACTGAGTACCACATCTCACAAATATGTAATGGGAACATGATAGTGAATGAAAAAGTTTCACACAATGTCGAGAATATGATGATGTTTTCTTTCAGTAACTCCATTTTAATGTGAGGTATGAGCACATGTAGTCCGATGTGCAATCCCATAAGAGGAGAGGAAAAGTTACATGTCATGTGAAAGACAACTCTTTGGCATTATCAGATCCAATAGTTTTGACATCAGCACTAAATTGATTTTTTATTTCATTGATAAACTTGACTATGATAAAGTAAACATCTGACTGATACTTTAGCAAAACGGTCCACTAAACACGAGAAAAATAATAAAACAAAACCATACAATATCGATTTCCTCGGGATATCGATTGGGTTCCCAGCTATCAAGGTGGACAAGTTAGATAAGAGTAGTGGAATGGACATATCAGTAGCAAGAAAGAAGCTTCGGCGATGTTTCCCTAGTTAGCAGGCATCACACTCTAAGTTAACAGTGGGATACAACTGGGGAGACCCTCATGAAGTTTCTGAAGAGAAGAATGTCTTAAGCATTGGTGTCATGTAGCACCTGAAGAAGCCGAGAACCGAATCTCAAAGTAAGGAATAAAACCGATGGATTGAACTAAAATTGAGCTGTGGGCGGGCAAGTATAGGAAATTATGAGCCGCAACCTGAGTAAGATCCATAAATTTAAAAGGACATTGCATGAGTCTGGTCACCTCTAACATGAAAAGATACGGTCCTATGCTCATCCCTAGCTACAGTTGCATGCAAGAAGCGGATCCTTTGCTGTAACGAGAGTTACAATAGATCTGCTGTAATCTTTTTTTTTTACGATTTCGATTCCAAAATCCATCCTTATATGATGAGTCTTGGATTAATGCTCTATATATCCTCCACTTATGATCTTAATGTTTGAAGATCCTTGTCCCTTTTAAATGTAATTTAAGTTTCTTACATATTGTTTGTATAATTAAACATTAAGATAAAATAGTAAATAATATCTGATTTCAGCGAAATTCGAAGAATATGTAGCATTAATCTAAAATTCAATCTATAAGGTTGGATTTTAGAATCGAAATCGCAAAACAAAAAAGACGATTACAACAGCTATGTTATAACTCTCTTTACAGCAGAGGACCCGCTTCCTTGCATGTCAGCCGCAACCTGATCCTTTTGTCGACGGATGCTCTTATTACACTCGTAGTCTCTGTCTCTGAAGGATGAGAATCAACTATGTAGCATCTACATTGATAATTCAAGTATGTACATGCCATTAGTTCGATCCTTTGTAGCAACAACCCGTAATAACGAACTTGCAAACGGGATCCGTTTATCATAAAGAGATTCGTTGTTCCTGACCCGCTACATTTAATTGCTATTTGAACAAAACGATCACAATAAACTTTTGGTAAAAGTTATGTCTTGACCTTGAAAATTTGTTGCTCAAATGAGTAGCTAACTATATTTCACTAACATAATCAGACCATCGAACAACATAAAGGTCTTAACCAGCTACAAAGCCTAATAAACCAAAGCAAAAAACAAGATTAGCTAACAAAGCATATGAGCGAATTCATGCGACGCTCGATCTTGATCGAGCGGCTCCGGGTGCTACAGTATAGTCTACTGGCCAGCAGACGATCCGCGCTCATGATGATCAGTCTCGACTGATCCTCAGTCAAGGAGAGGAGGGGCTTGCTGTTCGCTGCAGAGGCCGTGAACTAGCCCTCGCAGCGAGCTGCCGGGCTCGAAGGGGAGGACGGTGCGGATGCAGCTACTGGGGAGCCCCTGCAAGACCCTGCAGCAGCTGGGGCTCAGCTGCGCATTCCACCTCCACCGGAAAACCGCGGAAAGGATATCGGAAGCGCACGCCGGGATGCGCGAGAGCGCATCACGGCAGTCCTCGCTGTCGTGCCCGGGATGTATCTGCGGGAGTTCTTGCGCGGCGGAGGAGGCGACAAAGATCGCCATGAATGCAACCAACAAGCAGGTCTTCATCATCTCCATGGCTAGTATTTGGCCAGTGGGTTGATGAATCTTTTCGATCGGTGTTTGAAGCTGAGTCGATTGTTCGTCTAAATATAAGATGGAACTCGAAACTACCGTCTGCTTTGATGATCTGTCGGTGGACTGTTTCGTGAGTGGACTTCCGTTTTAGTTTCCATGCATGATGGATGTTACAAACTAATCAATCTGGCAGTGAAGATTCACGCTCATAATTAAGTAAAAGGTTTACATCGAAACAGACGGTAAAGGGGCAATAAACTGCGCCCCTGGATCCATCACAATACTGTTCATCACTTTTTGGATCTCTTTAAAAATTCAATAGCTTCCAGTGCTACAAAGTCAAAGGTGTCAGAACCAAAGGGGATGAAGGCATGTTGATTCTCCATGCATGCTTTCTCATGTTTAGCCACTTTTGCTAAAGAAGCTTTAAGGGCAGTCTGCCCTGCTGTGAAGGTCCTGCTCTCTTCAACCCCATCATCGAGGAAACTCCTATCAAATCTACACAAGCATGTCTTCTCCTATCCACCCAAAAATCAAAATATCAGCAGGTCAATCCATAACGTATATCGCAGAAGTTAAGAAGGGCACAAGTGATAAAAACTCCATTATTTTATTATTTAAATCTTTATTTTTTGAAAATTTACCAAATCATCAAAACTAGGTCAATCCGGATCAACCCAGTCCAACCATCCGATTCATGATCGGACACGATTTTTTATTTTTCTTTTTTTTTTAAATTAATTACACAAAATCGGCCGAACCGACCGGATAGTTGATTTCCGATCCAACCAATCCGACTGGCCGGTTCTATCCAATTTTTAAAACCCTGGTTCTGTGCTAAGCTCCCCCAGATGGGATTCAATATCCGGCAAAAGAGCTATTTGCCTCGCTCCTTCCAGATATACCACCAAATCGATGCCACTTTTATTTTTCTCTGCTGGTAGCAGTTTAATTTAGTTTCTTTTTCTTTAACAGGAAAGAAAAAATTGTATGTAAAGCATTGCATATGCAGCATCAAATGGTAAAAATGTTTACTGCAGAAGGACAAGAACACAGAAAATGATCCAACATATTCCTCTTTTGAAAAGCTTACCCTATGATTCACACTTATTTTTAAAAGTTAGCTAAAGAGAAAAGGAACCACTCAGATGAAATGGTTATAAAAACCTCCATGTTCGAAGATTGAGTGTATTTTTTTTGTTCAGGTAAGGACTTGTCCCTTGTTTTCTCTATTTGGGAAATCAAAGTTGTCCTCCCCTTCTTCAAGAATTAATGGCGCATGTTATTTTTCTTCCCAGTCTGACATCAATTCAAAAAAGATTAGCGGTGCAGCTTGTTGCCCGCTTGTCTCTTATTTTGATGTAATCCCTCTATTTATATTAAAAGCATTTACATAGTCAGAAATGTTAAAATCTGAGTATAATTATAGACAAGAACTTAGGAGGAATTATCAGTCTGGGTCTTCTTCAAGAATGACGAATGTTATAGACAAGAACTTGCTGCGACCAATTTATAAACTATGCTAGTATTTGTTACAAAGACGCCAACTTAGGAGGAACACCGGAAATTCCAGTTAATAATAAAATAGTCTTAAAAAACACTTCTCAAAACAACCATGATGTTAGGATTTAATTTGCATCGAAAATAATGATATGGAGCAATATAAGTCATGATATTGTCGAATCTGCGACATAGAAAAATAATCATAGCATTTTATAAGCCATTTTAATTTCGATGATTATGAAAATTGGAATAAGAAATGTGATGTGATGTCACATTGATTTGTGATGGAATTCCAACCCAAAAATATATGGGGAAAATCGGGTTACACAAGATATAATTCATAATTTTATCTCTATCCCTATTTTATATGGTGGTGAAATAACGAATAAGTAGTTTAATAGGGTGCAAAAAGGCTTGAAGAAATTAATGTCGAAGCCATTAGACATAGTTCTATTTGTTCTACCAACAAGTTGTTCCTCATATTATACCATAAAGGCTCTTCTCCGTCTTGGCCATAATATAATGTTTTGCAAAAGTTGATAACAATTCTTGAAATATCAGTTGGTTTCGTGCAAATTACTCCATTCTCGTCTCACAAGGCCAATATTAGATTTTTATTTGGGTAAATTGCACAAAAAGGCCATAACTATATAATAATTAACAATTAGGGGCTCCATTTTTCAAATATAACAGAGTGGTCTGAACTTTCGATTTCAGGGTTTAACGTCAACATATAAGGGTCACGAAGGCTTACATAGTCCTATATTTAAGATATAATAATAAGATCGTGTCCCTCTTTGTTACATTCCAGAAATTAGACCCATAATTGAGAATTAATGTATAGTTAAAGTCCTTTCTGGTAATTAAATCTTTTTATTTCTAGTTATTCAAGCTGTCGTTTGCAATAATCTAGTGTTTATTTCCCTTCTTGTGCTATTTTAGCTTAGATCTTTGGTTCCATCTTTCAAAGTCATCATTTGAAGTTTCATCCAAACTATGATTTAGCCTCATCAATTTTTCGACTTCCTCTAATTTTTTGAATTTTTGTTTTGTTCTACCTCCATGATGAGCTTTGACTGCCTTATGTTTTCTAATTCTATAGGCGGCACATTTTCCTTCCTCCATCTTAGGATCGACTTTTTCATCACCTTAGCTTTGAATTGCCCAAATTTGACACCTTTGGCTTCATAGCACTGGAAGCTATCGAGCTTTTAAAGAGAATCCAAAAAGTGATGAACAGTAATGTGACGGACCCTAGATCTATGGATGTAGTGTTTAAAAGGATTGGCTTTGCAATTCAAAAAAGACAAGCGGCGCAGCTTGTTGCCCGCTTGCCTTCTGTTTCGATGTAAACCTCTTGACCTGGCGTATGTCAAACAAGTGGGTGAAAATGAAATGAGAAAGGAGCATGATAAATTTTGTTTTGATACATGGAAAGGTTTGTCACGCACCTCTAGCTCCGACCAAATCTATTGATGGGCTCAAACAAGAGAAATGAATGATTTATGTATTCGTCGTTGATATACAAATAGTTGCTACAAAAATAGCAACAAATATGCCATTCATACTTTTAAATTATGATCAAAAAATAAATTTTAACATATAATACTCACTACATCTACGGACTCCTATAATCATTCTTCACTGCATGCATATGCATTTTGTTTTTGTGATTCCATTATAGCGTTGGAAAAAAACACACATCGCATCCACGTCTACGTGTATCGAGCAGATCCTCTGCTATACCTCTGTTGTACAGCAGAGGACTGTTGTAAAACCATAGGCCACCCCAACAGCTCGATCTTGATCGAGCGGTTCGCACGGATTCAGTATTTTTGTGATTGTAGGAATTCGTGCGAATTGCTCGATCAAGATCGAGCAGCTCGGGTGGTCCATAATTTTACATTAGTCATCTGCCTGTATCCCTTTTCACGATCAGGTCGAAATCAGGTCACAGTTGATTCTCATAAAAACCAAGCTCATATTCAAAATCTATCATCCATTGTTCGAACATGTATAGCACCGATATCCGGATGTCCTCAGGGTTGGGTTGGGGTATCCCTGTGAATAGTAAACTGTGAGAAGTATTAGGAGCCTGCAACAACAACGAACCCTAGTGGGAAACGGGAGGGGCAATGCCATGCTTCTTGGGGCAAAGGTCGCCGACGAGGCTCCGGATGGGGCTCGGAGGAAGGAAGGGGAAGAGGATCCTCAGGCAGTTGTCCGTGATCCCTCGCAGCACCGCGCAGCAGTTCGGGCTCAGGCGAACGTTCCAGCCGATCACGGAGGAGACCACGTCTCCTATGCACGACGGGATGCTCACCAGCAAGTCATGGCACCTCTCCTCGTGCTCGTGCGCGATCGATGTTGCGACGCACACCGCCAGGCACGTGACGAACAGGAGGGCCTTCTTCATCTCCATACTCTTTGCTGGATTGTGCTGATGATAGCAGCTGTGATGAATGTCGAAGGGTTGAATGCAGATGATCATGGTCTTCGGGATATATATAGATTGGACAGATTTGAAACTGCTGTGTTGCTGTTGTTCTAATTTATGGAAGACGTTTTTCCTACTGTTTTGTTCATTAATTACGCAATGGCGTTAGAACTTGTAAGAATTTAAATATGACGAAGAAGAATCAGGGGATTCTCCACCTCTGGATTAAAGCTTCTATTTGCAATGATAATTAGATCTTGATCTGAAGTATTATGACGTTGATCCTCACATACATTTTTTTATAAAATTTCACGTTCTAGAGATATTTTCTAGTTTAATCTTGTTGGGACATGACCCATCGGTATCTTTTTCCTCTCCGATACTGGTTGTTGGGGATACGGGCCTCCAGATATGAAAGCGGATGCACAATCGACCACCACCACCGCGAAAGTACGTGAAGAAAGAACAAATAGATGTGTTCAGATAAATCGACAATATAATAAATTCACATCTTCTTATTACATGTGTTGTTTTACCAGGTGATAGGAGTTAGCATTTTGATTACCTTGCACTTAGGTGGATTCTCATCTCCTCACCAGGAGTCTCTCTGTTGTGTTGCAACATGGGCGCAAGTGAAGGTTTACAATGACTTCTATACATTGTGAAGTCTCTCCAGGGTGTATTACAACTTAGAAGTCAAGACGAAAATGCAAAATTCAGATCCTTTCACATGTAGATGCGGGTGTTGTAGTTTGTGAACGAAGCTTTTTGAGGTCTCCAGATGTAGTTGCAGCTTATGTCATTGTTGGTTTATCCAAAAAATACACATGGTATGTGGGAATTTGCAATCCTTTGACACATGCTTTTGATGTTTTTATAGTAACCTACTTTGCATCTTTAATACCATTTTCACGTAGTAGATTGGATGAGCTTCCGAAATGTTGGAACTGAGTCCCACACCTCTTTGTGTGCGGTCTCTGATTTGAGTCTGGGGAGATCGATGGGCGATGGCGTGCTTCTCGCTTGGTTGCTCGACATCGGGGTAGCAACTGGTTTCGATGGTGAGGGACAACGACGTCGGGGAGGTCTGATCTTAACTCAAAACAATGATAAAAAGAAATATTTTTGAGGAAGAACGATTCAATCTTGGAATTCTTGAAGGTATTTCCGCCCCTCTTCTCTCGGATGCTACCCAAATCCATTGTGGGAGGGCGGCGCTTCAGATGGTGGCTCGCGTTCCTTTATCAACAACAATGAAGGGCTCCTGTGGTGACTCCTCTACGGCGACGAAATGCAAAGATGGGGATAGACTCGAGATGGGTCATCTCAACCAGAGGGGTTATTGAAGGTGCTTTATTTGGATTTTGCTCAAATATTGGGAGGGGAAGAGTTGAGTATGATTTTGCTCAAATATTGGGAGGGGAAGAGTTGTGGAGTACTAATAAGGAAAAAAACATCCATCCATTCGGTCCGGCTCAGTGGTTGGCCAGGCCCGACCCGCAATTTCGTGAAGTATAACTAAAATCAATAATGCTCACAACTCAATTTTTATTTCTATCAAAATAACTTATGATGACACGTTGACCATTGTCCACCATACAAGAGCTCAGATCCATTATCCTCAAGAAACGATAAGATACCACCCCCCAAGGAAAGGGAGAAAGAGATGAGCAGTACTGCAAAGCAGCACTTTGTCCTGGTGCACGGCAGAGGCCATGGAGCATGGTGCTGGTACAAAGTCCGATGCCGCCTCGAGCAATCCGGCCACTCGGTCACCTGCATCGACCTCGCCGGCTGCGGCGTCGATCTCACGGATGTCACCAAGATCCACACCTTCGATGACTACCACAAGCCCCTGTTTGATTTCATGTCCGCTTTACCTGACAAAGCAAAGGTAAGCACTGCAAGATTATATTATATCTTTTGCTTGCGTCCAACATTCTCCTTCTAGTCCTTCCATGGATGCAGGTCGTGCTGGTGGGTCACAGCTCCGGAGGGCTAGCAGTGACGAGGGCGGAGCGCGAGTTCAGCGAAAAAGTGTTGGTGGCCGTCTACGTTGCCGCTTGTATGCTGCGCAATGGCTTCTCCACTCCTCAAGACTATGAAGCGGTACGCGCATGATTCATGAATCACCCCTTCCTTTGCGTGCAGAACTGATTACTGATACATACCTGCGATCTCTAGGCCGCTCCGGACATGTCCGAGTATGGAGATTATACAGAATTACTAATTAATGGTGTTCTCAAACCTAAATATCAGAGGATGCTGCTGTACAACCTGAGCCCCCCAGAGGTGACTGCATGATAATATTTGCCCGAAATGGTTGAACCAATCAACCGGGCTAATCCTATATATATATATATATATATATATATATATATATATATATATATATCTGTTATTCTTTCTAGTACACAAATGGAATTAATATTTGAATCTTCGTGTTTATATATGTAGGATGTAACATTGGCATCCATGCTTCTGCGGCCTGCGGTTAGCATTCCAGATGAGCATATTCCCGGAGGTGAAGGGGACACTGTGAGGAGGGTATACGTCAAGACCCTGCAAGACAGGATAATCAAGCCAAAACAGCAAGAGATGATGATCCAGATGTGGCCTCCCAGCCAGGTTTTTGCATTGGAGAGTGATCATAGTCCTTTCTTCTCGGTTACTGATCAACTGTGTGACGTGCTTCTTAATGTGTAAGCTTTGTTTCTTAGGAGTATACTACGAGTACCTTGTGCTTCTTATTGTGTATCGTAATACATATGCAGGTGTTCTTGCAGAGATTTTACTTCCAGAGTTTATCCCTGCAATTACAAACCTATTACTTTCAGAGGTATATATGTTCCTGTGCTATTTCCATTTTAAAGGTATCTAGGTATATGCCAATCTGCATAAATATATATTGAACTTTACAATCTTGATCCATTTACCTTTTATTCCTGGCTGTAGTTTTAGGCTATAAGGTTCATCAACTTTGAATTCGTCTGATCCTTTGTAGGAACAAAGGTAGAGCATCGCAATCTCGTCCAACATAGGCACGACTTGATGATTTCGGCGGCACTCCTACTTTTGCTGCTGCTTTTGTTGTTAGCGGTCTCTCTTCTCAGCTGGGCGATCTGCAACTCGATGCTGATGAGTGAATAGAAATATTGGCGCAGGAATTTGTATCTTGGGTGGTAAAGATACATTCTGATTCCGTTCGTACTGTTGATGCTCGTTAAGTTCCCATCATGAAATATTGTTTTTTTTTGTGTATCTATCGCTTTCATTATGCTTTCGGTATATATTTTTGATAAATTTTGCTAAATTTTGAGGTCTTTAATTCTTTCATAATTCAGCAAATATTAGTGCAGGACTGTCAATGAATGATCGATGGAATCATGTTGCGATTACCTATGTTTTGATAGTTTATCTTAAGATAAAGTTTCTTTACCATAGGAGGAAGCTTATCCCATACCAATTACAAGTCATGTGACAACCCAAAAAACATATGGTCATGAACCAATTTATAAGCCCAGGTGGGTATTGCACATTTACTTTTTTCTGTAGGATAAGCCATAGAATATAAAACACAAAAATAATCTAGAAGGGTTCAACGTTTCTTTTCGCCAATCCAAGTTGGTATTGCACATTAATTTGTTAGGGCCTGTTTGGTTGCTGGGTTGGGTTGGGGTACACCGATGTACGTACCCCTCCTTCCAACCCCCTTCCAACCCTCTCAATCCTCCTCACATTTTACTATTCACAGGAGTATAGTTTACTATTCACAGGGGTACCTCAATCCAACTCAACCCAGTCCAACCCAACAACCAAACATACTCTTACTATCAAGAATTCATTAAAAATCTGTCATTTATCCCGTGTCTGAAGCCTTGTTTGGCTTTATTTATTCCGAGATAAGTTGTCAGAGATTACATTCAATACAATAAAATTGAGCTATAATGACGGTTTTTTTCTTCGAAATCCGTCACTAAATTAACCGTTGTTAAATATACAATGGCGATATTATTCGTTGCGAAGTGAGTTTTCGTACTCAAAATTAGCAACGAATATCGTATCTGTCGATATATCATTAGCAACAGTACATACAACGATGCTTATCCACTACTATTTTTTAAAAATATTAATTAATCGTCACTATTTTTTTAGTTCAAAATTCAACGACGATTAATTAGAAATTTGAAAAATAAAAATGAGTAAGCGTTGCTACTGGACCATTGCTAATGATATAACGATATATATGATATTCATCGCTAATTTCCAGTACGAAAAATCATTTCGCACCGAATAATATCATCATTATGTATTCAACAACGGTTGATTTAATAAAGGATTTAAAAAAATCACTATAGCTCTTTTTTTTTACAAAACTATATTATTGCATTCAATATATAAGGTTAGATTTCTCACAAGTATTTTGCACGAAAAAATAATTAAGGGAACAGTAGGCCGTGCCGTGGGTACACCCATAGCAGAGGAGCTGCTCCCGAGATATGAATGTGGAGTTGTGGATGGGTGTAAGGATGGAAACGGATACGGATATATCTGAATATCCGCTTACCGTATTCGAAAAATTATCGGATAAGGATATCCGTATTCGAATATTAATCGAATACGAATCAGATATGGATATAGGCTGTAAAAATTTTCCGAATACGTATACGGATATGATAGTAGCTTGAATATCCGGATTCGGATCCGGATATCCGAATACAATATTTAATATTATTTTATATATTAGTTAATATAATATAAGCTACAACCTTATGCTATTATATTAGTATTATACATTATATAATACAATATATTATTGATATTAATAAATTTCTATTTCTTTGAATACGAGCGCTTACAAATTTTATGAAATTATATCTCCTTTTTGCTTCCGGTCAAGAATACATGTCACGTCGACACTTCCTTTTGTCAGACGCAACTTATTTGTATTTCATTGCTATTTTTAAAATCATTATGAACTTTGATAAAAAAATCAATTCGTATACGTATGTGGTTTTTATTCAATCCGTATTAGGATTTCATGTTTATTGGATTAATATTGGGATTTCAATCTTTATTCGATCCGTATTCGGATCCTCTCTTTATTCGATCCGTATTCGGATCCGCTCTTTATTCGATCCGTATTCGGATTCGATAAATATCCGATTCGGATTCGTATCTGTATTTTTACGGATATGATTTCACAATGCATATCCGAATTATATTCGTATTCGATATTGATGAAACGAATATGGATATGGAAATAGGCGCATCCGATCTGTATCCAATCTATTTTCATCCCTAGATTGGTGAGGGATAGTACATTGTGGGCCGTCCGATGGCAGGTCTACATGATCACCGCAAAGCACGATCGCGATCTAACAGCTCGCTGGGGCACAACCTCCCCCTGCTGGGGTCCACTCTGAGTAATTTGGACCGCAGGACCAGCAGAGGCTTTGTCGTGCCCCGTGACCGTGACGGTCTCCTCAGGATGTTACCGGCGCTCCAACAACGGAAGAGAGACAGGATGATTCTAAACGAAAAATGATTGAAATAAAAGGGGAGTAATGGGAATAAATACATAATATAATTTGAATTTTAAAATTTTATCTATATCTAAATATTAATTATTTGTTAAGTATTTATAGTTTGGGAATAAATACATATTATAATTTGAATTTTAATTTTTTTATCTATATCTAAATAATAATTATTTGTTAAGTATTTATGTGAATTCAAACAATTTATCGGTAGATATTTATATTAAAATATTATAACATAGATATTTAAACATAAAAAATTATAATCTTGGAGATCAAAGGCATAAGAGTAGGGATGAGCATGGGCCGAGTTGGACCGGGCTTTGAAGGGCCCAAGCCCAAGCCCGCTTAAAAAATTCGGGCCTTGGGCTGAGCTTAGGCCCGCAAAAATTTTTTTGTTCGGCCCAAACTCAGGTCCGACCCAATTCCTTTGGACCGAACTCGGGCCGGGCCGACCCATCTCCCAATTAGATATTATTAACTTTGACTTTTTTGTTTCAAGTTAATCTCAACTCAAGTTACACAAGTCAAAATTGATTAAAACATGTACCATAATACTTGTGAAACAACTAAAATTCAATTCTACCAAATCCAAATTTACACATGTGCACTCAATGCTAGATACCATGAATGTCCCTCATTTATAGATTTTGAAAGAGTGAACCAAACTTACCCAGTTAACAATAACAGGTGCACCCGATACTGCATATTAAAAAATGGGCATAAGACCCATATTGGATAAATGTACAATAATAGAAAACGTTCTGATTGAAAAAAAATAAATACTAACAAATTCAAGAATAATCAAAAGAATTCTTGAATTTGTTATCAATCAGAACATTTTCTATTATATGAGTATATGTTCATCCCTACATAAGAGTATATGTTCTCTGTTTGCGTTCGTTTAAAAATGTGGATAGAATTATATTGTAATGAAACCTAAACAAGGTAATATAATTATAGGATTATCGGTAATGTATAAATATTAATTTAGAAAGTTATTCTTCCTCAGATACCGCTTTTTACAACCTTGTTCCTAAGAAACCTTGAGTCATTTGGTTTGTTTCCTTTGTATGCTCTTGAACTTCCTTGAATGTGGACTTTATTTGGCACCTGGGTCTCATTTTCTCGAGGCTTGGTTTGTTGTGAGGCTTCGAGTTTCCCTTAATAGTGTAAAATAAGTAATAACAATGTTTTTAGATGCAAAAAGAGGACATTACCTATCTTTTACGTATGTATTTAGAACAAAAGTAGAAGGAAAATGTACAACATCAATTTGCAATAAACTTGGCAGTTTGGAAATTGGTTCCTTAAAAGGCTTCCTTAAAATTCTAGAATACATGAACATGACAAATCCGCAATTGATTCCTTCTAAGACATCCTAAATTGACACATTTCAATATTTCCATTTTTTTCTCATTGTTAAAATGTACAATTGTTATGAAATACAATCGCATCATATAAATTATAAGTGTTTTCGATAAAATACAGATAATCAAACATGTTAGTTAGTATTATAATAAAAATTAATCATAACCTCACAAAACTTTCAGGAATTTTTATTACCAATCAAACAAGCATGCTCTGACATCAAAGAAAGATATCGGCATGCATAATTGTTTCAATATCAAAGATAATAAAATCAAAATTTTCAGAAATGTTAGAAGAGAAACAAACCTTAGAACCCTGAATCAAGGTCCAATATGTCATGGGCAGAGCACACTAGGAACGTAAAACATAGACGTATATTTCCAATCAACGGAGAAATAGAGGGAATTATGGGCATAGAATTTCGACGATTGGAGCACACGTGTGTGTGACCAAGGTTTTAAATATCGATTTCGGATATCGTATCGATACCCTCTCGATACGAAAATTTCGACGACATTTCGCCCATATCGACCACCATTTGTGAAGAAATGACCCAAACCTCTCTCATATCGCCATTTCGCTCGAAATCGGTGCCTTGTTGAAATCGAAATTTCGCGAAATCTGAAACCATGCGTGTGACTATAAATAGAAACATGCATCCATAAACAGGATAGATGGAGAGGCTAAAAAGGGGATGGAAAAGCCATATGAACACCTGTCAATTGCTAGGGGGAATTAAATAATAAAAGAATAGTTCATTGGACATGAGCATAAAAACAAAACTGGAAGAATTCACTGGAGATCAGAAGTATTAGAAACATACATAACAGAACATGTTTTTAATCTGTACAATTTTATGTAAATTTACAATTATTAGAAGCTCACATGGAGATTAAATGTGCATAAATTTCTTACATTATATTTAAAAGTAATCGAATCAGTTCCTTAGAAGTTGACTATAATCGAAAGAAAACCTGCATGAATATATATAATTTAGTTATTCTGTAGGCATCAGAAATTAATAATACCTTTTAATGTTAATACGAAACTGTATAAATGATATGAAATGGAATGAATGCTTCAAGTAAATATAGCTTATGAAAATTAAATTCAACATGCACAAAAATACTCATTACAAACTTGAGGCACATGACAAATTATAGGAGAAAATTCATATGATCATTGTTTGCATCAGTGATACTACGACATTCACACTACAACTTGCATAAGAAACATAGAAATAATAGCAATTGCAAGTTATAATTTTAGTTTGGTAAAACCATACAAGGTATTACGTAAGTTTTTGAATTGTAAGGGAACATAATTTATTGTTTGAAAGAAATACATAATACCTTCTATGATTTACCATCGAAGTCTCTCATTTCGTTTATATGGTAATGCCCAATAAATTATTTCTTATGTAATACCTTACATAAGTTTAAAAGAACATAATTTATTGTGTATTACCGTATAAACGAAAATGAGAGACTTCGACAGGACACAGATTTTGAAAAAATGATAGGTATTTTAAGTAAATATAAGATTAGTAGAGGCTCATATAGCCAAAATTTCAACATCAATATATAATGATATACTTGAAAATCTGCAAATTGATTCCCTAAAAGGCTTCCAAAGTTGTTAAATATGTGTACCCGACAAAGCTGCAATTTAGTTCCTTCTAAGACATCCTAAATTGCCACAATATTCAAGCATTTCAATTTTTTCCACATTATAAAATGCTCAGATGATATGAAGTATAATTATTACCTTATGTAAATTATATACCCATGAAAAAATGTACAAAAAAACCTAAATTATTTAAATTACTTGGAGTTAAACATGAGACAACATAAAGAGCACTTCAAATAAAGAAACATATGAAAATAATTGCTAGTAATATGTGACCTTAACCAATAAGAGGAAAGGGATCCTACTCCATGGATAGGTAACCTACCTACTCCATTTTCTTTTTTTCCACTTTTTTTTATTTTTTTTTGAAAAATATTTCATGGATTTTCATAACTATATCCATCGAATATGTCATTCAAACTTCGTCAAAAACAGAGACTCCTATGCCCTCCATCCTAAATAGGTAATTTTAACGGTTTTAGATATGTTGTAATTTACCTGTTCCGGAAGGAGGGCATATGAGTCTTTGTTTCTGACAAAATCTGAATGACACATTAGAGGGATATAGTTATGAAAATTCATGGAAGTATTTTTCAAAAAATAAAAAAGTGAGAAAAAATGGAGTAGGTAAGTTATATAGTCCATGGAGTAGGATCCCTTTCCTCAGCCAATAATGGTATAAAACATACTTTTAAATTATTTCGAAAAAAATGGGAAAAAGATAAGTAAAGGGGGAAAAGAAGGAAGAGAGGGGTTACATAACACTCAGTTTGTATCCAGTGAAGCTTAACGAAGATGAAATGAATATCAAGGGAGATAATAAGAAAAAAAGTAAAGAAAGAATTTTAGATGAGATGAATATCAAGTGATATAAAAATTATCCAATCTCTTTTTAATGTTAATAACTGATGAATCTCTATTTCATCACCTTTATTCTTTCATTTTTGCCTTAAGTTCCTAGCTAAATGCATATATATATCATTAATTTGTCAAAATAGACACCTGATAAATTGTACAAAATACTGAAGAAAATACTGTATTATTTGTATATTTAATTCCAAAATTTTAAGAATAAAGGAGAAAAAGAAAAAGAAATGAGACATCCTAGGTGTTGAGTGACCCTAGACCCAAAGACCCAATCATCATGATGACTTGATCGATAAGGAATAAATTAAGGGAGATAGGATAGATGAATTGTATAGAAAAGATAGAAAAATCCTAATTTTTAAGTCATATATAATTACTTTTTGGTAGCTATTTGATTTTATTACTTTTATACCTCAAATAATAAAACCCTCAACACGAATATTGTAGTTAAAAATACAAAGAAAAATA